>JARGYO010005626.1:102397447-102997447 GCA_029206835.1 Rana muscosa
GCTGGAGGAGTCTAGATATCGTCATAGGCACGGAGAGACATACATTTGTGTACGTGTATACCCTTAGCCATTCACAGCGCGGCCCCAACAATGATTCTATCTACGGTCCTCTCTGAACTTTCCCGAGAGGTCTTAGATGAGCCAGCCAATCAAATTACTTTACTGACATACCTGCAAACTTTTAGCTGTACTCTGACTGGTCTGGCAGCTGTCCAATCAGTAGCAGCTGGATGTCCACTCAGCTGTCAATTAGAGAATATCTCAGCCAATCAGCAGACGGAGCGGGATATTCTAACCGTTCCAGAAGAGAGAGCTGGAAAAGACATGCAAAGGGGAGTAAATCTGGGTGTGTGTGTGTGTATGTGTATGTGTATATGTGTGTGTGTGTATATATATATATATATATATATATATATATATATATATATAAATGTATATTACACACTATGCTTTGATGTGTACCTCCTGTATGTTTGAAGTTATCTTGTGCTTCTTTGTACTGTTTTCAGAACATTTTCAATAAAGAATGTACTGTACATACTG
The DNA here is from genome assembly GCA_029206835.1 of Rana muscosa. Classification (NCBI taxonomy): domain Eukaryota; kingdom Metazoa; phylum Chordata; class Amphibia; order Anura; family Ranidae; genus Rana; species Rana muscosa. The sequence continues at coordinate 102,397,991 of JARGYO010005626.1, forward strand.
TAGACATCTTGCAGACAACAATTCAGACCCGTAACCCAGTGCAGTAGAGTTAGATCTTACTGATCATTTACATCCTGTAGCTGAAACAATAAATAAGAATATAGGTAGTACGGCTGAGTTTATGTTCTCTTGTCAAATGTCATGGCTCAGTTTCTTTGTAAAATAGTACTGAGGTATCATGTTCTGTGCATAGTGTCTTTCTTATGTAATTTAATCTAGTATTTTTAGAATGACACAACCAGTAGGAAAAGGTTACACCCACCAACTTTTGGCTCTAGATTTGGGCTTTTCATCACCATAAATCGTGACACATTTTCAGTTCTATTCTGGTTCACTATTTTTGCAGTTTTGTAGGAAAGCAATGCCTTTCCCTCTGTATAGGCAAAAGAACTACCGATATATTGAAGAAAATCAAAATCTATGGTCAAACTTTTAAATCATATTTTTATTTTTTTTATTATCTGAACAATCTTGAAATTTTGTCAACTTACTTTGTGAAGAGTCCCACATATTTACTACCTTGAATTCTGTGTCCTGTGAGTAGGCACTGCTGTGTCACACATTTCAGAGCCTGCCTTCTGAACTACAGAGGTGCTGAGAGGAGGCTTTTCAGGAGGCGGAGTCAGTACATTAATCACTGCTTGAAGGTAGCAAGGTACCATGGGATATATAGTAGATTACATTGGATTGAATTAAAAAACAAACTATTGTGACTCCCTTCGCACTGAACCTTAACCTCTGTTTGACGATCAAGGATAAAATCTCCTTGGTGGATCAACAGGCTGATTGTCCTGGGAAGTTATTAGCCAGGCAATTGAATCCTAGACCTCTCATGACATTGGTTTCTAAGTTAAGGAGGGCAGACAATGCACTTGGAATCCTATAACTGTTCTTGGGGAGCTTTACACCTACTATAAGAAATTGTATACTGACTCCTGCCCCACCTCCTAAGGGGACTTTGACAAATTTGTGTCATGCCTACTCCTGCTTTGCCTATCGGCACCCCACAGAGAAATCTTGGAAAAAGATTACTGCAATGTAAATTCTTCAAGCCATTAAGCATTCCAAACTGGCTAAAGCTCCTGGGCCTGATGGTTTCACGGCTTGTACTACAATAAATTTGCCCGAATCTTACATTTGTTTAACGCTCTTAGGGAGGAAAGTTCTATAGATGCTGATTCAAATACAGCTTTTAGAGCTTTTATTAGTCTTAGACTTAAGCCCAGTAGTCACCCAATCGATGTGGCTAATTATAAGCCGCTTGGTGTACGATGTGACGCCACGCGTAGGGACGGAAAGGCACTCAGACTTGCATAGGCTAACTATCTCGCCGCTCGTGTAGATAAGTCCATTGTTTTTTATGTTATGTGAGTACCCTCATTGCTTTATTAATAAAAACTACCTATTGTTTAAAAAATACTACACTATCCGGAACTGTCATGTACCTGGGTGTATTTGAACCCGGGATCTTCCTGGTCCCAAAGCTGCAGCCTTACCTGTTGTGCTACGGAGGAGCTCCGGAGTTATGGAAATGTCCTCTCAGTATTAAGCATTACCTTGGACTCACTAACCCCACCTGCTGCCAGCTGTGGACAATTTACAATCAAAGCAGCCCATAGATAGCAGCACTTCCTATCTCTCAGCGCCCATTTGTGTGGACTGACTCCCTGGGTGTTGTGACTGCTTTGTGACTTTGATTATCGTGTTGAACTTCTGCCTGGATTCCTGACTACTCTCTAGCCTGCTGATTTTGTACTTCACCACCAGCTCGTGTATGACCTTTGCCTGCCTGACCAATCTCTGGATTTCGATCGTGTACCACTTTGGATGATCTGTTGCCAACCTAATCTGCCTGACTAAGTTTTCGCCTGAATCCTCAGCACACAAGCTCCACTTCGGACACTACCTATCACAGGTACCTTACATTACAAATGGGCCAGAGGGGCAGTGGACCCTGCTGAGATTGTTAAGGCGATTTCACGTCAGGGACAATTGATTGGAGCTCGTTAACAGCATCTTTCTTCCCTGGTTCCCAAGTTAGATGAACTTTGTGCTATGCTTAAATCTTGTGTTGCCTGGTTCCTCTGCAACGGTTCAGACTCCGGATCCTACTCCTGCTACAATCCAACCCGCCTCTTCTGTACCACCCAAACTTCCCTTGCCTGACAAATTTGGTAGTGATACTGAGGACTGCAGAGACTTTTTAAATGTTTGCTGTTTGCATTTCCGCAACAACCCTGGGACTTTTAGCACTTCATCAGCCAAAGTGACTTTTATAATTTCCTTGTTAAAGGGGAAGGCCCTGGCCTGGGTCTCTCCTTATCTCGAACGCAATGATCCTGTGCTGCAAGATGCTGACAAATTTCTGGCTTCTCTCCAGACTGTATTTGACAAGCCAGATAGAGCTTCTGAAGCGGAGTACTCACTCTTGGACATGCAACAAGGCACCTGGTCTGTGGCACAATATGCTATTGAGTTCCGTACCCTTGCTGCTGAGACCAATTGGGACTCAAGAGCAATACGTGCAGCCTTCCGAAAAGGTCTTGCAGCTCACATCAAGGACGAATTGGTCTATGATTTCCCAGAAGACTTTGAGAAATTCAGAGAGCTGTGTGTTCGTCTGGATGTCCGGTATCATGAAAGGTGCCAAGAGAGACTTGGAACTCGCAAGTTTCCTAGGCCAGTTTACCGTTTTGGCCCCTAACTTCCAAGCACCACCTCAGCCAGAACCTGAAATCTCAGTTGAACCCCAGGCACCTGTGGAACCCATGGAAGTAAGCCGCCTCCACCTAACTGAGTCGGAGAAACAAAGGAGGCGTGCATTGGGCCTATGCCTGTACTGTGGACTTAAAGGACATTTGTTATCTGTCTGCCCTTCCCGTCCAGTAAAAGGCAGGGTCTAACCATTGTTGGAGGTATATTGTTACAGGTATATCCTCCAAGACCAAGATTACCGTTCCTGCAATTATCCATTTATCCTCTAAGAAAATAACATCCCATTTGTTCCAAAGTCTAGACCCCTGAACATTACCACCCTGAATGGACAACCCTTGGGAGATGGCATTGTAAAATTTGAGACTACGATAATCACCCTTCAGGTAGGCGTACTCCACAAAGAGGAAGTTGTCTTGTCTCTTATTGATTCTCCACTTCTGCCCGTTATCCTTGGTTACCCATGGTTACAACAACATAACCCTTCTTTTGATTGGGAAAATGGAGAACTAACCTCTTGGGGGTCGTTCTGTCATCCAAACTGTCTCAACCCAAAAGACTTTCTGATTGTATGTTGGCTTCTGTGGCCATCCCACCTACCTTGCCTCATGAATACCATGAGTTTGCAGACGTATTTTGCAAGCAAAAGGCAGAGGTTTTACCTCCACATTGTTCTTTTGACTGTGCAATTAAATTGATTCCTGGAGCACCTCTTCCCAAAGGAAGGACCTATCCCCTGTCTTTGCCTGAACAAAAATCCATGGAGGAATACGTAAAAGACATAAAAGACAACTTGGAAAGAGGTTTTATCCAACCCTCTTCTCTAGTAGGGGCAGGTTTTTTCTTTGTTGAAAAAAAAGATGGGGGTCTTCGACCATGCATAGACTATCAAGGGTTAAATCAAATCACCATAAAAGACTCCTACCCTTTGCCTCTCATTCTTGAACTGTTTGATGTACTTAAAGGAGCCGATATCTTCTCCAAGCTGGACCTATGAGAGTCTTCTGCCGCGTACACACGATCGTGATTCACGGCGGTGAAAACACCGCCGTGAATCACGACATGAAATAAAATGAAAAACGAGGGAACGGCATTTTCCCCCACACACGACCGTTTTTCCCGTCATTTTCTTCTTTGTCGAGAAAAACGACCGTCTGTGGGCTCCGCGGCAGTGTCTCCCTATGGGAAAACTGCCGCGGAAAAAAATGATGGAAAAAACGATGAGAAAATTTAGAACATGTTCTAATTTTTCTCGTCGTTTTTTCTGCCGTTTTTCTCAACGAGAAAAATGACATAAAGCCCACAGACGATCGTTTTTCTCGGCGAAAAAAAAAAATGTCATTTTTCCCGACGGGAAAAATGATCGTGTGTACGCGGCATTCTAATCTGATTCGAATTAAAGACGGGGACGAGTGGAAGACTGCATTCAACACTCGTAATGGACATTTTGAATATCTGGTTATGCCATTTGCATTTTGTAACGCCCCTGCTGTCTTCCAACGTTTCATGAATGAAATTTTTCATGATTTCAGCAACAATTTTGTGATCATCTACTTGGACGACATTTTAATCTTTTCCAAGACTCATCTGGAGCACATCTCGCATGTAAAGAAGGTATTACAACGACTGAGAGAAAACCATCTTTACGCGAAGATTGAGAAATGCAGTTTCCATCAAAGCCGTATTCCTTACCTTGGATACATTATAAGTGCTGTCGGTTTCCAGATGGACCTTCAAAAACTTTCCACTGTCTTACAATGGCCCAAACCAACCACTTTAAGAGGGCTCCAAAGCTTTCTAGGGTTTGCAAATTACTACAGACGCTTCATCAAAGATTTTGCCTCCATTGCGGCCCCCCTTACGGCTATGACTAAGAAAAGTACAAATTGCACGGTATGGGCCTCCGAAGCAGAATCGGCTTTCCAGCAATTAAAAGACATGTTCAGCAAGGCTCCAATTCTTCAGCATCCAAATCCCGATCTCCAGTACATAGTTGAGGTTGATGCCTCTGAGGTAGGAGCAGGTGCTGTGCTGTCTGTTATGCTGTGCTGTCCGTTAGACAGCCTAAGTCCGGTAGAATCCATCCAGTAGCATTTTTTTCTAGAAAGTTTTCTCCAGCGGAGATAAATTATGATGTTGGGAATCGAGAACTACTGGCCATCAAATTGGCATTGTCTGAATGGCGACATCTTCTGAAAGGGGCTCCCAAGACTTTTTCTATCCTCACTGACCATAAAAACCTGCTGTATCTTCAGACTGCAAGACGTTTGTACTCACGTCAGACTCGATGGGCTCTGTTTTTCTTCTGCTTTAATTTTGTTCTTTCTTATGTTCCCGGGCATAAAAACAAGAAAGCTGATGCTCTTTCCAGACAGTTCGCTACCTCTGAAGAAGATCAACCTACCAAGCAGTATATAATCCCACCTCACAAAATTGTCGCACAGATCTCTACGGCTCTTTTTCCCAACAGTTACAAGAAACCCACAATCGTGTTCCCCGAGGTTTGAAGATACCACCAGGTCGCCTGTTCATAGCCCCTAGCCTCAGAAAACCTGTACTCCTCTGGGCACATGACGGTGTGTTTATCCAGGCATCCTAGTGTCACCATCACCCTCAAGACCTTGCAGCGTCATGTCTGGTGGCCTCATATGAAAAGGGATGTTACTGACTATGTGGCTGCCTGTCCAACTTGTGCTGCTAATAAAGTACCCCGCACATTGCCTACTGGACTGTTACAACCACTTCCGGCACCTCGCCAGCCTTGGACCCATTTGACTATGGACTTCATTACAGACTTACCCAAGTCCGAGAGCATGACTGCTATATGGGTCATAGTGGATCACTTTTCCTAAATGTCTCATTTTGTACTGTCCCCAAGATTACCTACAGCGGAAGCACTGTCTACCCTCTTCCTTTCCCATATTGTGAGATATGGCATACCTACCAATGTCGTCTCAGACCGCGGATCCCAGTTTGTTTCCCGATTCTGGAGAGCGTTCTGCAAGAAACTAGGGGTAACGCTCTCACTCTCTACCTCACATCACCCTCAAACAGATGGTCAAACCAAACGCATGAACCAGACCCTGGAAACCTATCTTCGACATTATGTCAATGCCTTACACTCGAACTGGTCTGAGTATTTGCCTTTGGCTGAGTTCACCATTAATTCCTGTTGGCACAGTGCTCTTTATACCACACCATTCTACGCAGCCCTAGGCTATCACCCTCAGACTTTTCCCCTATTTCAGCCTTCTGGTGTACCAGCAGCAGATCAGCAGGTGAAAAATATTCTGCTACATTGGAAAAAGATTCGCTTATTACTACGGAGGTCAGCAGGCAAGTACGCTTTTTTTTCCAACAAACGAAGACGCCAGATACCTCCCATATGTGGTGGGGGACAGAGTTTGGCTATTAACCAAATATGTGAGACTGAAACAACCTTCTACCAAATTGGGCCCTCGATTCATCGGTCCTTACAGAATTATTGCTGGAGTCGGGCCAGTCTCCTATCGGTTAAAATTACCCTCCTCTCTCCAGATACATCCCGTATTCCACGTTTCCCTCCTCAAAAAAGCAATTTTCAATCGCTACTTTAGAACGCAATAGCTACCTCCTCCTGTTGATGGACAAAATGAGTTTGAAATCTCCAAGATTCTTGATTCTAAAAGACAGGGTCGTGGCCTTCGGTATCTGGTTCATTGGAAGGGGTATCCCGTCGCAGACCGTTCCTGGGTTCCAGCAAAAGATCTGCATGCTCCTTCTCTTATTCAAGACTTCCAAGCCTCCTTTCCCACTAAGCCCCACTTGGCCCCTGGAGGGGTCCACTGGGGAGGGGGCCCTGTCATGTACCTGGGTGTATTTGAACCGGGAAGCTGCAGCCTTACCTGTTGTGCTACGGAGGAGCTCTGGAGTTATGGAAATGTCCTCTAAGTATTAAGCATTACCTTGGACTCCCTAGATCCACCTGCTGCCAGCTGTGGACAATTTACAATCAAAGCAGCCCATAAATAGCAGCACTTCCTATCTCTCAGCGCCCGTTTGTGTGGACTGTCCCTGGGTGTTGTGACTGCTTTGTGACTTTGATTATCGTGTTGAACTTCCTGACTACTCTCTAGCCTGCTGATTTTGTACTTCACCGCCAGCTCGTGTATGACCTTTGCCTGCCTGACCAATCTCTGGATTTCGATCGTGTACCGCTTTGGATGATCTGTTGCCAATCTAATCTGCCTGACTACGTTTTCGCCTGAATCCTCAGCACACAAGCTCCACTTCGGACACTACCTATCACAGGTACCTTACAGGAACTCTCCTTTGCATCCACTAAGAGAGAAAGACAAGTATAGACCCATATTGGTCCTGGAATACATGGGAGAAGCAGTCATTACAAGTGTATACATATATGCAGTTTGTCGCATTACCGCAAGGTAAGAGGCCACCTCCACTAGTGTGTTTTTGCACGAAGAGGAGATATCTATCCCTCCAGCACCTTCTGTTATTTGCACATTGGAATGCTCATTTGCAGAAAGAAGAAGATAATTCATTGTATTCTGTTAAGTGTGATTGCATTTTGCACACTTTGGACTAGACTGGACTTTATACAGTATTATTGCAGCTGGCACAATTTTTATATCTGATTTCATTCTGCACATTTTATTGCATTTTGCACAGGTCATTTCCATTTTGCACAGGAAGTTTTTTTGCTGATTTTGCACATTTGATCTTGCAATTTTGCCGTTTATTTATTCTTTGTACACATCGTACACCAAGCAGATTCATCACAGTGTTATTAGCAATTTATTTATGCACTTTAATACCAGTCACCCTATTTATTATTGTTTGTTACGATTTGCATACCGTATACATAGAAGTCTTATCCCGGTGTTATTAGCATTATATTCATGCACTCTGCACTTTTGCACGCGTTTCACACTGAACTTCAGCGCTTAATCATAGCACATCATAGCTATGATTAAGCGCTGAAGTTCAGTGCGAAACGCGTCAGCTCACACTAGCTGTTCCCTTTGCTGTGCTATGTATTTGTCGTTTTTATTCTTATTTTAATAAAAGAACAAAAAATTTTTTGGAGTGCGGCAGTCCAAGTTTTCTTACTATTTTTGCATTGCTATATGCGTTGGCTGCACCCACGGTTCTGGATCTTGTGAGGCGATCATCGGCTGCACCTGAGCGGTTACCTTCCTTCTTCCACTTTATTGTTTGCATTGTTGATTTATTTCCATTGAATTTACATATGTACGCTACCTGTAGCAGCACATTTTTCTATTCTGTTGGGAACAGCGCAGCACCAACCCCCACTTAATTCCTTTAGTAAATCAAAAGGGACATTATTTTTAATAAAGAACTTTACAAAAACGGATTCCTGTTTTTTTCTTACTATGTACCCCATACTCATTTACATAGGGGGGGGTGTATCTCTGGGCCCCCTTTTCTTAAAGCAGGCTTTCAGATTCCGATAAGCCCTGTGCCCGCAGACCCCCACAACCACAGCCCAGGGTTGTGGGGAAGAGGCCCTTGCCCCCATGAACATGGCAGTGCCCCCCCACCTTAAAGCATTCATACATATACATAGCTAACGAGGTGCTACAGGAGTGTGACTACGATGCATAACTAATGAGGTGCTACAGGAGTGTGACTACGATGACACTAAAGATTTTTAATTAACCCCATGCACACTGTTATACAGCCTTATACATTGTAGGCAAGCTTTTGCTTAAAATGGGGATTTTTGCTTTACATATATTGCAATTTATGGTATTTTAAAGCTAGCAAACTGCTTCAAGGTGACTTGACTCTGCCTAGTCCCTACTCTACAAAATACCAAATGACACAGTTGAATGAAGATCCAATGTTTGCTTGTTCAAATATGTTAAAGTCCAACAATTCCCATGGGTGTTCTTACCTTTTAACATGACTATTTGTCAGCACTTGCATTCTGAAACTGCATTGGTTTTACATCTGTCTTTCCTGCAATAATACTGAAATTCAAATCTGAATTTGGGAGTCTGTACCAGACCCTACGTTCAACTTAAAAGGAAATTAACTGAGTGTAAACTGGTGTTTAGCCATCTCTGGAGTATATAGTTTTAAGTTAGTCTAAGCAGACTTATAAACTTACATTCATTAGGTGAGAGAGGAGTACTAAAGCAAAGACCATATTCTGCACTAACAAGCAGGATGTACCACATATACAGTATTGTATATGTAATAAACAAATGCAGATGCCTCAAGCATGCCTGTAAGTGAGAACTATACAAAAAATGTGATTTGGGTAATCATGTAGGTAATTATTTAAGGCCCCTTTCACACTACTGCGACTTCGCCGCCATTTTGCTGCGATTTTAGGGAATGCCTGTGTAAGTGGCATCAAAATCGGACCAAAGTAGTGCAGGCACTACTTTGAAGTCGGAACTACTTGAAGTCGTATTAATATGAATGGAAATCATGGGAAACGACTTGTCATGCTACTTTGCCATCACAAATCGTGGGACAAGTCATATAAGTGTGAAAGGGGCATTAGTGTGTGTGTGTGTGTGTGTGTGTGTGTGTGTGTGTATGTGTGCGTGTATATATATATATATATATATATATTTATATATTATAGCTGGGGAGTTCAAAATCAGGCTCACTTCTGCATAGAAACCAGTGAGCTTCTAACCCACTCTTTGAAAGGGGTTATAACCCTTAACGTAATATATTGCATTTATATGGCTGCATTAGTTCCCTTTTTTTTTATTTTTTTTTCACTCTGTTTTCATCTGGTGATCTGACCAGTAACACATCTTCTGTAGTGCCTACACTCTGGATGAATAAAAAGTAGCGACACCTTTTGGAGAGCAGCATCATCAATCTGGGGGAGGGTAATGTTAGATGTACTAGCAGATTTATGCCGCGTACACACGATCGGAATTTCCGACAACAAAACAGTGTTTTTTGGATACACACGGTTGCACAAATGTTGCTCGGAAATTCAGATGGTCAAGAACGCGGAGACTTACATCACTACGACGAGCCGAGAAAAATTAAGTACAATGATTCCGAGCATGCGTCAAATTGATTCTGAGCATGCGCAGCACTTTTGTGCGTCGGAAATGGCTATACACGGTCGGAATTTCCGACCAGAACTTTTGTTGCCGGAAAACTTGAGAACCTGCTCTCAAACATTTGTTGTCGGAAATTCCAACAGCAAATGTCTGATGGAGCCTACACACGGTCGGAATATCCGACCAAAAGCTCACATCAAACATTTTGTTGTCGGAAATTCCGATTGTGTACGCGGCATTAGATACACTGACAAATTGAAGCAAGGCTCCAGTAAACGCTTTTTAAACAGTTTTTTCCTTTCGTGATGAATATTTAACCTGGCCAAATCACCAGGTGAAAAAAAAAGTATAAAAAAGAAAACAAATGCAGCCATCACATCTAAGAACTGGTAAGCTGCAATATAACAAATGTTTCCCATTGGGTTTAATACCACTTTACATTCCACTGCTGACTCGCTACCATTGGAGCACAGATGTAGAATGTAAGAAACAAGCAGTTCCTGTTTCCCTCCCGCCCTCTGTGCTGGGGATAGTTTTCTTTTTGGGTGTTTCTCTTTGGCATGGATATCCTGTTATTAAAAGAGAAGTTTGAGATTTTTTTTTTTTTATATAGAAATCGTACTTATCTAGGTGGATGCAGCATCGGTCTTTTACTGCATCTGCCCACCGCCGGCTCTAAGACTGAGAACTGAGTGATCAAACACCGCTGATCGCTCAGTTTTAAGTGAGCAGAGAGCAGTCACCAGCTCTCTGCTCTGCCCCCCATCCCCGCGCTCACTAAAACGCTGGGCTGTGGAGGGGGCGAGAGCAGCTGAGAGGCTGAGCCAAGTTCTGAACCAGGCTCCTGGGTTGATCCCGACCGTATGGTCATGATCTTTCCCGAGCCTGGACTGGCTCTGACTTCAGCCCACTGTCTGCTAAAAAACGGGTCACAGGTATGCAGAACGAACTGCACAGCTGTGATCCACAGGAGAAGTACAACCAAATGAGCTTTGGCTGTACTTCTCCTTTACCTACTTGCAGCTTCTCCAGGCTGACATAGGGAACTCCAGGGCCAAGACAAATGTTTGTTATTTGTAATTGCCAGCATTCTAATTCAAGAATCCTTACTGTGGTAGTTGATGAAGCCTATTTTATAACTTTGCCTCCTGATGCCTTATTTGAACTTTTATGCAGCTCTATCTGAAGACTACCAGCCGTAACCTCTGCCTCTTCATGGACTACATTCTTTTGTTACATCTCATTTTGTTTAGATTTACCCAAGGGGCATGACAACAACATTGTAGGGTTTTTGTTAAAGACCCGGAACTTTTTTATAGCCTTTGGTTCTCTGGGATCCTACGCAAACTACTGTTACTGCAGAAGATCAATATTATACCATGACAATGAAAAGTATACAGTGCCACATGGGCCCCAAGATCACCAGTAAGGTGCATGTTTTTATTGGAATAGGCAAACCGTCCAAAAACAAAATGGCTTACTTCAGCAAAACAAACACAAGACAGGCTATAACTCTGGTTCAATGGCATGAAACAAGGGAGCCACCATACTGGTCCCACTCTGGGGTTTGGGGGGTATCCCATCGGCTTTAGAGGTTCCAAAGAGAAGGCTCTCACAGTTCAGCAGCCATGGCTTAATCCCAAGCTAGTTCAGCCTGCTCAATCAGGTGAGTCCATCTCTCTCTCACTGCCAGATGCTGACTGTTACCCCTTCTTTTTCTTTACTCGGAGGCATCTAAATGAACTCATTTAGCAACATAAGTCACTGTTATCTGGGTTTAGAGGTTCTTCCCACCCAAAACTCTTCGAACTTCTGAAATTCTGGGTCCCTAGTAAGGATTTGGCAATCCAGGGAGTGCTGAAATTCAGTCCTCTCCTCTGTAGCCAGGCTACTCCAGAACACCTAATCCTGCATAGGAGAGAACCCCTGAGTATTCAACACATAGGTGTGCGCAGCCTTTGGCATTAGGGTGTGCACCTCAAAGCTCAAACACACTCTACCGATCACTCACGATATTCATTCAGAAAAGGGAAGGGGTCGGTAAATGGCATATTTTCTGGCCCCTTCCCCCAATCATCCTAAAACATCCACAGCAACAACCGGTGGGAGAGGAGGGAAGCCGGAAGTGCTGTGGGGGGAAAGAGGGGGAGCCAGGTCAGTAGGGGGAATCTGTTCTGCACAGGGTGATTAGGGTGTGCCTGGGCACACCTGGCACACCCTGTGCGCACGCCTATGATTCAACATTACTTTCAAATCATCCCTCTTAAAAGTATCGCAATCCAGATATTGGGGAAATATACCTGCCATTCAGGACCCTACCCTGGCATCCTGCACAACAATGACATTTATTGCACACATTATACTAGATTTGCCTTTCTGGCAAATGCCAGAACTGCCACATTTTGAGTCCATGTCTGGCCCATGGCCAGCCTAAACTTGGTGCTCAAGGCAGAATCCACAGCCGGAAATGTTTACCTTACATCTGAGCCAGCAACACTTGCAATTCAGCAGCTCCCGTTGTCTAAGCGTGTGGAATACTGACTCCTTCTAGCCTGTAATTATAATCTGAACTTTTTGTTCTAAAAATGCAGTGTGCGACTCGCATCCTTTAGATGTCTGTGCATTTTCTTTCTGTAAAGACAATATATCATTCGAACGGCATGTAAAAATGTAATTTAATATAGTTTTTCCCTTAAGTCTGGTCTAATTGCATGTTTCTCTTCTGTGTAATTATTTCTCCATTGCCGAGTCTGTTAAAATGCTCACTTTTATTTAGATGAAATGGATTACTAAAGTGTTGGCATTTAAAAAAAAGGATCATAATGGAGAATGCAGAGATGGAGCGGTCACAGCTAGGGTTACTGGATGGCAGTGCGTCAGAATACTGGTAATTATGGCCCTAGACCTGATAGAGAATGATGTAAATTGTGGAAAGGACAATTAACAGCTCTCACATAAATGGTGTTGAGCAGCTATAAAGCCGCACTGCCAAACTTCTGCTTTGTTAGAATGTTTTGAAGTTGTTTTCACGTTTCTTTTCTGGTTAAAATAATGTAATAATGTAGTGTGTGTCAGCACCCTGAGCTGCATGTTCGCTCAAGCTACATGCACACCAGATACACTTCATTTGTTCTGCACTGAAAAAGTGTTCAACATAAATGTTTCTATTGTTTCTCATAGCCGAATGGTTTAGACCTCTAAATGTAACCTACTGTATTAACACATTTATATGTTTACGAAGCAGTGGGGGCTGCTAATGTGCCCATTTCCTAAAGCAACAAAACACAAAAAAGACAGCCGCTTACATCAGTTTATAGCAAGCATAGGTAAGCTGCACAGAAATATACCACATGAAACAAAAATTACCTACAGTAGGTGCTGCCGATATTGTGTTTCTATCGCGCTCCCATCGCAGAGATTCTCGGCGACAGGAGTGCCGAGATGTCGGCAGCAGGGTGGCGACACGTGTCGCGCTCGCTGCAATGGCGAGGAGACGCGACACTGTATTGAGCGGGGATCCGACGCGGATTCCCGCCAATACCAGGCACTGCGTTTGGTATGAATCCTGAGCGGGAACTCCACGCCAATTTTTAAAGAAAAAAACGGCGTGTGTTCCCCCTCCAGGAGCATACCAGGCCCTTGGGTCTGGTCTGGATTTGAAGGGGAACCCTACGCCGAAAAAACGGCGTGGGGGTCCCCCTCAAGATCCAAACCAGACCCTTATCCGAGCACGCAACCTGGCAGGCCGCAGGGGAAGAGGGGGGGCGGAGAGCGCCCCCCTCCCTCCTGAACCGTACCAGGCCACATGCCCTCAACATGGGGGGGTTTGGTGCTCTGGGGCAGGGGGGCGACCTGCGGCCCCCCCACCCCAGAGCACCCTGCCCCCATGTTGATGAGGACAGGGCCTCTTCCCGACAACCCTGGCCATTGGTTGTCGGGGTCTGCGGGCGGGGGGCTTATCGGAATACGGGAGCCCCCTTTAATAAAGGGGCCCCCAGATCCCGGATCCCCCACCCTATGTGAATGAGTATGGGGTACATCGTACCCCTACCCATTCACCTGGTGGAAAATTAAATGGAAATAAAAACACAACACAGTTTTTAAAAGTATTTTATTGCACCGCTCCGGAGGTCTTCTTCCGACTTCGGGGGTCTCCGGTGTCGTCGCCGCGTTCTCCGGTTCTTTCTTCTGCCGGGCCTCCGCTAACTTCTTTTTAGCTCTTTTGCTAACGGAGGCCCGGTCTTCTCCGTCGTCTTCTTCCCTCTTCTTCTCTCCGGTTCTTCTCCCGCTCTCCGGTTCTTTCTTCCACCGGGCCTCCGCTAACTTCTTTTTAGCTCTTTTGCTAGCAGAGGCCCGGTCTTCTCCGTCGCCTCGTCCGGCTCTCCGTTGTCCTTCTGCCGGCCCCTCCACTAACTTCTTGGTAGCTCTTTTTCTATTGGAGGGGCCGGTCTTCCCGTCGTCGCCGTCTTCTTCCCTCTTCTCCTCCTCGATGTTGACTCGTCGCTTCCTCTCGCAGTAATGGTAAATCTTCGGTCCGCAGAGATTAATATAGGCTTCACATGACGTCACAGTCACATGCTCCCATGACGTCAGTCACATGCTCCGGGGGACATGTCCACATGACGTCACAGTCACATGCTCCAGGGCACATGTGCACATGTGCCCCGGAGCATGTGACTGTGACGTCATGGGAGCATGTGACTGTGACGTCATGTGAAGCCTATATTAATCTCTGCGGACCGAAGATTTACCATTGCTGCGAGAGGAAGCGACGAGTCAACATCGAGGAAGAGAAGAGGGAAGAAGACGCCGACGGGAAGACCGGCTCCTCCACTAGCAAAAGAGCTACCAAGAAGTTAGTGGAGGGGCCGGCAGAAGGACAACAGAGAGCCGGACGAGGCGACGGAGAAGACCGGGCCTCTGCTAACAAAAGAGCTAAAAAGAAGTTAGCGGAGGCCCGGCGGAAGAAAGAACCGGAGAGTGGGAGAAGAAGAAGACGGAGAAGACCGGGCCTCCGTTAGCAAAAGAGCTAAAAAGAAGTTAGCGGAGGCCCGGCAGAAGAAAGAACCGGAGAACGCGGCGACGACACCGGAGACCCCCGAAGTCGGAAGAAGACCTCCGGAGCGGTGCAATAAAATACTTTTAAAAACTGTGTTGTGTTTTTATTTCCATTTATTTTCCACCAGGTGAATGGGTAGGGGTACGATGTACCCCATACTCATTCACATAGGGTGGGGGGTCCGGGATCTGGGGGCCCCCTTATTAAAGGGGGCTCCCGGATTCCGATAAACCCCCGCCCGCAGACCCCGACAACCAACGGCCAGGGTTGTCGGGAAGAGGCCCTGTCCTCATCAACATGGGGGCAGGGTGCTCTGCGGTGGGGGGGCCGCAGGTCGCCCCCCTGCCCCAGAGCACCAAACCCCCCATGTTGAGGGCATGTGGCCTGGTACGGTTCAGGAGGGAGGGGGGCCGCTCTCCGCCCCCCCTCTTCCCCTGCGGCCTGCCAGGTTGCGTGCTCGGATAAGGGTCTGGTTTGGATCTTGAGGGGGACCCCCACGCCGTTTTTTCGGCGTAGGGTTCCCCTTCAAATCCAGACCAGACCCAAGGGCCTGGTATGCTCCTGGAGGGGGAACCCACGCCGTTTTTTTCTTTAAAAATTGGCGTGGAGTTCCCGCTCAGGATTCATACCAAACGCAGTGCCTGGTATTGGCGGGAATCTGCGTCGGATCCCCGCCTATCGGCAATGCGTGTCGCTCATCGTGAAAGGAACATTTTTTCCTTTCCCGATGACGAGACAGCTCGGCGCTGGCTCTCGCGACGGAGCTCATAGGGTGTCAATATCGCTGCTAGAAGCGGCGAGATTGACACAATATCGGTGGCACCTACTGTATATGCTTGATACAACCAGTCAGCAAAAAAAAAAAAAAAAAAGACGTAACTAAACATGTTCAATATTTACTGTAAGTTAAATACAGAGGTTTTTGTTGTGCACATTTTGAAATACACAACGCCACAATTCTATCAGGGCAACACTACAAAGTGTGATCCCAAAAGAGAAACCTGCATATGAAAAGCACCCCCCTCCCTTCCCCCTGATCCAGTGATAATCCCCTTTCCAGATATAATTTGCTGCTTCTTCCCCCGTTACCTCTAGCACCATAACACCCAATATTGGTCAGTGTCAGAGCCTAGAGGAAGCCATTGTGCCCCCCCCCCAATCTTTGTCAGGTCACCTGTGACCAGATGACAGGTGCACACTGTAGGGGGTTAGGAGTGCACCACAAGGTAGTGAACCCTATGACTGACTGCTGCGGATAGGATACTGAGTGGTTGTGGAAAGCGGGACCAGAGGAGCACAACCGGGATCCACAGGAAGCTAGAGCCGAGATACCCCAGGGTGTGGAGTCTAAGATCCAGCAGGTCTTCTCCAGAGCCTCTAGTGGTGAGGATGTTACGCTGCAGGCTGGGTCCAGGTCACGACCCCTAGAGTCTCCTAGCTCACGCCTCGTAGGGTAAGGAGGAAAGAGGGGGAGCAGCAGCACAGGATACAAGAGTAGCGAAGGACAAGCCGAAGGTCAAGGGTCACAAGCAGACAAGGATAAACGAAGGACAAGCCGAAGGTCAAGGGACACAAGCAGACAGGGATAGTCAGGAACAAGCCAATATCATAACAGAGAGACAGACCTAGCACACGGCAGGCAGGAACCCAAACACACAATGCTTAACACGTTGATCAGCCAAGCAGGCTTGCAGTGCACAGGTTAATATAGTGTTCTGTGATAGGGCCTGGGGTGGAGTCTGGCTGGGAGGAGATTATAAAGGAAGCCAGGTGAAAGGGTTCTGGCCTCTAAGATGAACACATGGAAAGGAAGGTAAGCTGACGGACAAACACTACTGCATATCCATGACACCCTTTGCCATGTGACAATCCTCAGGCCTAGATTTTGCCCACTAGACCCCAGCACTGTGACATTGGAGGAAGTTGTATGCTTCCCCTATATTTAGAAGCATCATATTTTGCGTAGGCTGAGGTAAGGGCAGAAGCAGGGGTGGTGGTTGGAGGGGGGCTGCTATAGAGATTGGTAACTGGAAAAGGAGGAGGTATATTGGGCGCTTCTGTATGAATGGAACCTCTGGATATCCTGGTTCTCTGTGCATCCTCTAGTTGTTCTAATCCATTTCGATGGGAGCCCAGAGGGCACTTAAAGCGGCGTTCCACCCAAAAGTGGAACCTCCCCTTTAAGCACTCCTCGCCCCCTTACATGCCACATTTGGCATGTCATTTTTTTTTCGGGGGGGGTGGGTACCTTGTTTTGAGAGGGACTTCCTGTCCCACTTCCTGCTTCCGTCTCTTGGCCGCCTAGGCAACTCCTCCTCTCCCCCTAGACGGACCCCCTCTGCAATCTTCTGGGACACTTCACAGGTCCCAGAAGATTGCCTGGCCACTAGCAGAGCACAGCACGACTCGCGCAGCCACAAGCTGTCACGCCGGGTGCCCACAGTTGCTATGAAGGGGCCGCGGAGAGGAGGGGGAGAGGAGCGAGGCTCTGTGCAGCCACATCGCTGGACTGTGGGACAGGTGAGTGTCTGTTAAAAGTCAGCAGCTACACTTTTTGCAGCTGCTGACTTTTAATAAACGAAAAAACAGGTGAAACTCTGTGTTAAGCAGCACTCAAAGAGGTAGAAGCAAACTCTAGAGAAATATAAATAGAAAGAGGTGCTTCTAAGTGCAATAACACCAATATTTAATAAACAAATGCGGTTAAAAACACTCACAGAAAGGTAGTGTAAAACAAGCTCGTCATCCCACACAGACGTAGCAGTAGGTATCCTGACGCGGCTTTCCTGGATCCTCCCTAGCCGACCAGCAGCAGAGGGAAAGACAGATTTCAGAAGCAAGTTGGCCGACCGACTTCGAAGCATGTGCAGACGCTCCTTTGTCAAACCAACAGAGGTTTGACAAAGGGGTGTCTGCACATGCTCCAAAACATGTAACGGCCCCCTTCTGACAGCACTTTTGGTGCATATGTTTCAAGCTGGTCCTGGAAGTCTGTCGGCCATCTTGTTTCTGGCATCTGTCTTTCCCTCTGCTGCTGGTCAGTGAGGATCCAGGAGAGCTGTGAAAGGAGACCCACCGTCACGTCTGTGTGGGATGATGAACTCATTTTACACTACCTTTTCTGTAAGTGTTTTTAACTGCATTTGTTTAATAAATATTGGTGTTACTGCACTTAGAAGCGCTTCTCTTTCTATTTATGGAGATCAGTATTGGTGGGTCAGGGGCCTTTCCCACATACTGTCACTTTGTTCTGAGTGGGCAAAATAATGGCTCATGTACACAGGGAGGTTGAAAACCTTTTCTGAAGGCTGGAAACTTGACAGTGACAAACGTCCGTTTTACAGCTTTTACATACCACGTTTATGCAAGTTTAGCAGCAGTTATGAGTGTTTGAGGTTGGAAGCGTTTTTTAAAGATAACCTCAGGAGACCCTCCCAATTGCCTACAATACATGAAAAACAAGTACATTTTTAATGAGAGAGCAGCAGCAGAGAGAGCAGTGTACTTGTAGATAGCCGTCTTATTTTTTTGTGTTTTCACTATGGATCCCATCATGAGCATGTGTGAGGAAATGCTCCTGATGTTGCTGTTGCTGAGGCTCCGAAGACGTAGAGGACCAGAGTTTGTTACTACTGGACTCATCCATTGATGCAGGCAATGGCATGTGGTGAAATTTCTGTTTTTTTTTCAACTTTTTTTTATTTATTTTTATTTAGGAAAATAAGAAATCAAGAAAGGCAGCTTCCAAATAAACGTACATATACAAAATAGGAAGCATACAAAGAATCCAATAACAGTGAGTTACAAATACAATGAATTAGCATTCGATCAGTCAAAAAATAGGACTAATGCTGACCACCAAAAAATGCAAAAGTCCTGACAAATATCAGCCATAATGTAAACCGGTACCGATCACGAGAGCATGGGGAAACATCCCCTAGGGATACCATTCCAGGAGATAATCCCAAAATGGGGTAACTTCTGGGTGATCTCTATATTATGTACAAAGCTGCACATTTTTACAGAGAAGTAAGAAAACAGAGTAGAAATAAGAGGGTTCAGCTTTAAGACTAATGCTGCGTACACACGATCGGTTTTTCTGATGAAAAAAGACGGATGGACTTTTTTCATCGGCTAAACCGATCGTGTGTGAGCCTGTTTTAAATTTTACCGATGGGGGAAAAAAAAACGATAGAAAATTACGATCGTCTGTGTGGAACTCCATCGGACAAAAAACCCACGCATGCTCAGAATCAAGTCGACGCATGCTCAGAAGAATTGAACTTAATTTTTCTTGGCTTGTCGGAGTGTTTTACATCACAGCGTTTTGGACGGACTGAATTTTGACAGATGGTGTGTAGGCAAGACTGAAAGTCAGCTTCATCGGATTTCCGATGGAAAAATCCATCGGATTTTATTCCATCGGAAATCCGATCGTGTGTACAGGGCATAAGATATACAAAAAGGTTGTCTGTGATTTCACTCGCTAAAGGCAAAAAAAATTAAAAAATTCAAAGAAGTATGGGTTTATAAAAAATAAATAAACATTTAATACCTCTGATCACCCAGCAGCTCTAAGTAGAAAGTGATGACTGTCAATTAGCCACTCTCTGCTCTTCTCCTCCAGTGCTCACTGGATCGCTGGGCTGTGCAGGGAGGTGGGAGCAGCTGGATCAGTCTCCCAGCAGCTTACTGAGAGGCTGAGCCAGTTGCCGGTTCAGGCATCTGGGTGGATCCTGACTATAAAGTCGGGATCCATCAAGAGCCTGGATCGGCTGAGTGAAGTCGGCCAACAGTGCCCAAAATAGACTTTGTTTTTTGTGCTTGGGAATGTGTTATTAAAGCTAGGGTTGTCCCGATACCGATACTAGTATCGGTATCGGGACCGATACCAAGCATTTGCGCGAGTACTTGTGCTCCCGATGCCCAGTCCGATACTTTTTTTTTCTCAGAGCGGGGGGTGGAGAGTGTGTGGAGAGCGGGACGGAGAGCAGGGCGGAGAGCGTGGCGGGGGGCGGAGACCAGGGCCGAGAGCGGGACGGAGAGTGTCCGGCGGGGGGGAGGAGACCAGGGCGGAGAGCGGGGCGGGGGGCGGAGACCAAGACGGAGAGTGTGGCAGAGACCAGAGCGGAGAGCAGAGCGAGTCTTCAGGCGGGTAAGTAAAATTAATCTGATCAAATTGCCTTGCCTGTCTGCTGCTCAAATGCTACCTGTTCCCCCTTCACCTCCATGCCGCTGTGCCCCCTTCACCTCCATGCCGCTGTGCCCCCTTCACTTCCATGCCGCTGTTCCCCCTTCACCTCCATGCCGCCGTCCCCCTCCGTGCTGCCGCCCCCTCCGTGCCCCTCCTCCACCCCCTCGGTATCTCAGGATGGAGAGCGGAGGTAGGAGCCGATAAATCCGGCTCCTTACTTGTCTGAATGTACCGAGTCATCACTGACTCTGTCCATTCACATAACTGAAACATCGTAAACTGTGTTTACAATGTTTCAGTTTATGAATGGAGAGGAGCCGCTGTCTTCTCTCCATTCATTTTCAGCGCAGCTGAGGCTGCTGAGAAAGGGACTGGGGAATATGTGTCCCTAGTCCCTTTCCCTGTCTCAAAGGGGAGATGTCAGAGGTCTGTTAAGACCCCCGATATCTCACCAAAGCCCCCCACAACAGGGCTGATAAAAAAAGAATAAAATAAAAATGAATTGTAAAAAAAAGAAAAGAAAAGAAAACACACACACTGACACTGTCCACCCCCCCCCCCCCCCCTTAAAAAAATAAAGCATTGTAAAAAATAAATAAATAAAATAAATAGTAAAAAAAAAAAAAAAAATAGTAAAAAAAAATACTGACACATGAGATTAAAAAAAAGTATCGGTATTCGGTATCGGCGAGTACTTGAAAAAAAGTATCGGTACTTGTACTCGGTCTTAAAGTGTTATCGGGACAACCCTAATTAAAGCACTTCAGATGGTGGGCCAATCAAAGCCCGAAGGGTGGGTAAGATTTTCCAGTGAGCAGAGTACCAAAGAGAGGGGGATAATCCAACCCAATCCACTTCAAACTAAATGAGAAAAATGTTTATGGAGAAGTTGGCAATTTGTTTTTCCAAATATCTTGGACAGGTATAGTGGGAATAATTAATTTGAATTTCTACATCTTCTTTGTAAATAAGATACAGATGGAGCAAATACACAATTCCAGACATAGCCAGCTAGAAGAGAGCAAAGAAAAAGCAATTTAATTAGAATCTGCCGTTTTGCAGATGGAAGATTGCCAGTGTATTCCTCTGTGAAAGTACCAGCATCTTTGTATGTAATACAAGACATAATTGTGTCTGACCGGATAATACTCAGGTACATACCTGCCTTATGCATAGAAGGTTCCCAGTCAGCTGTCAGGATTGTCAGTTTGTTCTACAATATTCCCTACTGGCTTCACGAGAGTCCCATCTGTTTCTGGCAAGAGTCAGCGCTGGCAAACTTTGTTTACTGGCACTTTTGACTAGCAGATCTTTTATGAGATGAACAAATGCTTCAGTGAGTTCAATATAAGATCTAAATGATGCTGCTTTTTTCAATCGGTCCAATCTATTTTGTTATTGAACAATTATTTTACACAGGGAGGATAACCAGTTGATTCAGAAACCACACAAACGTATTTTCATTGTGGCTGTTCACTTCTAGAGCACTGGAGATAGGGGGCAGTACAGTAAAATAAATGTATTAAAGTGGGAGTAAACTCCTATGGATGATTTTTGCCTATAGTAAGGCTTACCTATAGGTACAGTAAATAACGTGCACCGTTTAGGAGATATTTACTTGTGAAGTTACCAGTTCATGCGCTCTGAAGGTCCCTTCAGAGCCCTGTGCCGTGAACAGCGGCTCCCGTCCCCATGCGTGGGAGTTATGTAATTGCAGATCATCAAATCAAAAGCCCGGAGCCCGCCAACCCGGAAGGAAGACCAGATGAAGATGGAAGCCCTGCCAGCGTTGGGCTTTGTTATAAGATAAGTTTAACATAATGTGCTAGTATGCTACAAAGCAAGGTCCATAAAGACATGCATAACTTTGTTATACGGAGCAGCTCTGTGTCAAGTATGCAGAGTATGCCACATTCCTTATTCTTGTAATTATTCTTAGAAGGCTGGCAGCCTGTCAGCTCACTAATGCGAGGTGGGAACAAAATGAGCTGCTAGGAGTCCAAGTACTTTCAGCTGTGAATCTTAACAATGAATCGCTCCATAGTGTCTTCTGCTACATATGTCATCAGGAGCTTGTTTTAAAGCTCTTTGCTGGTTAGGAATATTTATAGCCCAACTTAATCTTCATCAATTAATACTGTAATGCAGCCAGGCTGCATAAACAGTAATAATTGATGCCTTTTTAGTAATTTTTAACAGTCCTATTTGCTGCATCAAGGGTTAAAATACCATGCTAGAGAAAGCGGTCCAGGTTTCCAATGGTCCGAAATGCCCCCTACCCAGGGCTCCAATCAACCGCTCCGCCGGTGTATCCACAGGTTCGTCTGATATCCGGATCCTTCCTCCTAAGGCTGATCTTCCGATGCTGTAATATGCTCCCGTTGGACCCTTAGCCAGCAGGTTCATTCGTAGAGTATATTATAGAGGGTAAAAAAGAAGCTTCATGGTGCAGTACTAAAATCGGTTATTTTTTATTTCCAAACCGATACTGACATCCAAGTAAAAAAGCGGTTTTCAGTGTATTCATAAAAAACTCAGCCGCGGCTCAAGCCAGCCAGCTGGTGCGTGGTGACGTCAGGTCCTCTAGCTCCACCTGATGCGTTTCTCCATATTAGGCATCGACTGGAAAAGGAGGCTAGGTCAAAATATTCTACTGTAAAGGGATATTCCATTTGCAGCAACATGTGCTGACATCAATTCTATCACACTCTATCAATACAGGAGAATGCTGTGCCCCTGTGCTACATGCTCCCAAGATGATGTACAGCGTGTTTGAAACCTGCCCACATGGCCTGAACTACTGCAGTAGTGCCCACTACAGGTTAGGGTGACAGTTTCTCCAACAGAGTGCTTGGTTGTTATGTCACAAGAAGTAGTGCTTCGGATGTGGGAACAATTACCAGTGATTTACCTTATTATACAGCTTTGGTAAAAGGTTATAACAATCAAAGCACCTTTACAATAAAAATGATTCATCCATTTTTTTGCTTTACAAAGCTTAATCCATCCAGATTGGAGAATAGTGATTTTGCTGTACCATAAATACTTTTAGATATAAGTAAAGCCTTTTCATTCATCATGTTTTGATGCACAATGGTTTCTTGTTCATGTCTTTTATTGTTTCAATATGTAGGCTTGTATTGCTGTCTGTCTTTCCTGTCTTTTTTCCTTTTTAAAACAGCTGTGTCTTGCCACTCCCGGTGACCTGCTCTATTGGTCCGTGTTATTTGTAACTCATGGGAAAGGTTTGACCACACTAAGGTGGGCCATAGCATTCTCAGGCTCTCATTTCAGCATTGTTCTTATGGTGTTATACACCAAGGTCTTTTGTTATCTTTAACTACATTTTCAGTTTAGATCAACTAGATACATTCCAAGATGCATTAGATCGAAAGGTGTGCAACGTCTTTCAATTAATATATATATTTTTTTTTAGAAAGCGGTCACAGCCTGAGTATAAACATCTGTTCTCTGCCAGCATGCTGTAGAGGTGAACCCTTGCTCTGTGTGTGGAAGCAGTGGTCTCTCTGAAGAGGTCTAATGATCTCTGCTGAGTCACAGCTACAGCTCTCCAAGCAGGCATTCTGACTCACAGGGGTGTGGCAGACCTTTGCAGAGAGGCCACTGCTTCCCACAGAGGGAAGCAGTCCTTCTCTGCAGCATGCTTACAGGGGGCAGTCTTTTCTACTCAGGCTGTAACTGCCTGAAGACTTTGCACAATGTTTTGTTTTATTGCACCTGGAATGTATCTAGCTGATTTTAAATGGAAAGTTTTATTGAAATTTAAAAGAATTTAGGAGCAAGCTATCCACAGCTTGGCAAGTTTCTTTTTTCAAGGGCTATATTTTCCTAATATGAACAGCCGTAAAGGAGATCACTGTGGATGGGAATGCACAACTATTTTAAATTAAAAATATTGCTAACTGTTTTTACAAGTGTCAAATTTGCTGCAAGAAAAGGTGGAAGAAGAATGCTACTATATCGTCTCCCTGTCTTGGTGACCCCCATTTCCCTTATTCCTTGCCCTAGTGTCCCAGAAACAGAAAGTAGGGGGAAATCTCCCCATTGGAATCACAAAAAACATAAACCACTTGCCAAATGACGGCTACATTGCGGCCGACCAGTTCTGGGAGGGTGTCGTACGACATCCTCCCGTGATCGCGCCCGTTCTATGATTTCTGTGTCCCCTGGACACTGCTGATCATAGATTGAGGTAAGGAGCCATACACAGCATATCATGATGTAAACAGATGCTGGTTATCGGCATTCCTTTCCTCATGCTGACAGCGTGAGGAGAGCTGATAACCAGCTTGTGTAAAAGGACATGTACTCTGATAATCAGGGCACTGATTAATCAGTAGGCTTGTGCAATTCGTTTCGTAACGAATTGAAATTCGTCCGAATTTAGCAACTTTCGGACATTCGGAAGCATTCGAATTTCCGAACAAAGCAATTACGAATAAGACCGAATCCGAAATAAATTATACCGCAAATAGCGAATGCCCGAATGTCTTCGGCATAATTCGTTATGAAAAAGTTACGAATGTACGAATCCATACGAAGCACAATAACACTCACTCTGCTCTGCTCTCTGCTTCTCCCACACCGTGCTGAACTCCCTCTCAAAATGGTGTACAGGGGCGGAGCCTATAGCCGCATGTAAAAAACGAAAGTAAAATACGAGATTTCGAATCCATTCGAAGCACAATAACACTCTGCTCTGCTCTCTGCTTCTCCCTCACCGTGCTGAACCCTCTCAAAATGGTGTACAGGGGCGGAGCCTATAGCCGCATGTTAAAAACGAAAGTAAAATACGAGATTTCGAATCGTTACAAATAACCGCAATGTATTTAGAAAAGTACAAATCCATTCGAAGCACATTAGGCATAATAGGCAGCGTCGTTGTGAGAGAGACACGGAAAATTACGAATCAACGAACCCAAAAAAAGTTACGAAAGTAGGAGTTGTGTCCAGAATCAACGAAAAACAACGTACTCTACCGAAAGTACGAATTATAAAGCAACAAAAAATTCAACGAAAAATGTCGCTTGCAAAAATACGAATGAGTCCGAACACGAAAAATCCCGTCTAGCAAAATTACGAATGATTACGAATCAACAGGACCGGAAAGAAACGAACCGAAACGGAACGAATTTTTCCGTTGTGCACAAGTCTATTAATCAGTTTCCTGATTATCATTGGAGTCCCAACAGTGCCCGGCAGTGCTGCCAATCAGTGCCCTTCAGTGCTGCCATTCAGTGTCTCATGAGTGCCACCTATCGGTGCTGCCCATGAGTGCCGCCTATCAGTGCTACCTCTTCAGTGCCCACCAGTGCTACCTCTTCAGTGCCCACCAGTGCTGCCTCTTCAGTGCCCACCAGTGCTGCCTTTTCAGCACACATCAGTGAAGGAGAAAAATTACCTGTTTGCAAATTGTTATAACAATTTTTTTTTTTTCGATCTTCTTTTTTCATTTATTTAGCAAAAAATAAAAAACCCAGTGGTGATTAAATACCACGAAAAGAAAGCTCCATTTGTGTGAAAAAAAATGATAAAATTTTAATTTGGGTACAGTGTTGCATGACCGCACAGTTGTCAGTCAAAATGTGACAGCGCTGAAAGTTGAAAATTGGCCTCGGCAGGAAGGAGGTAAAAGTGCCCAGTAGGCAAGTGGTTAAACCCTGGCAAAGGATCTAACTCTTTCCCGTTCTATCAAAAAATAAAAAAAAGTTCTGACTTCAGTAGAACAGCTAAATATTCAAAAGGTATATGAAAAGAGTAATGTCTGAGTTTTATGACATTATCCTGCTCTATTTCTATAGTGGAGAAGCTTTAGCTGACATTCCTCACATTTACAAATTATAATGATTTAGAAACGTTGCTTCCATTTCTTGTGCAATCTGCTATATGGCAACACACGACATTATTATGATAATATGGTAAAAGCCCCGAGTTTGTGACACATTACGAGGATCTTTAAGCGGCTTTTCTTACATTTCACAGATAATGTTTATATCTTGCCTCTCAGGCAATCCGCCACATTACGGATGACATTAAATGCGAGCAGACTATTGCTGCGTTGTTGAAACAAGGCAAATTGTATTCTTCATATTCTCTAATGATGCTTATGATACATTATTTAAGGAATTCTGATGTAATTCAACAGACTGGCATTTATATTCACATGAATGGTGGTGGAGTTGATGTTCTATATCATAGTTACATAGTTTACACAGTTGAAAAAAACACAAGTCCATCCAGTTCAACGTGTGTGTGTGTGATTGATTTTTATTCTTAAAAATTGTCGGAAAGCCTCCTTGATTTTCACCTTAATGCATTCCATGCATTAAGGTAAAAAACCTTCTGTGCTGCAGCGCCCCCCTTTTTTTTTTTTTTTTTATACCTGAGCCCAATCCAGCAATGTGCACAAGTGCAGCGGCTCCAGCAGCTGTCTCTCTCCTCATTGGACAGATTGATACCAAGAGCCATTGGCTCCCACTACTATCAATCAAATCCAGTGACAAATCCCGCACGGGTGCCCCCATGGAAAGCGGCTTCCTATGGGGGCACCTGATGAGGAGGAGCCTGGATCACCGGCGGGGGGCCTCAGGAGAAGAGGATCAGGGCTGCTTGGTATATACAGACATGCTTGTTATTTTAATACAAAAAAAGCTTTACAACCACTATTTCTTGGTATATTCTGCTTCCTTAGGAAGATATCTAAAAGGTTTTTGAAGTTGTCCACACTCCCAGCTAGTACCACTTCCTGGTGGAGGGAGTTCCACATTCTTATGCCGCGTACACACGATCGGAATTTCCGACAACAAATGTTCAATGTGAGCTTTTGGTTGGATATTCCGACCGTGTGTAGGCTCCATTGGACATTTGCTGTCGGAATTTCCGACAACAAATGTTTGAGAGCAGGTTCTCTATTTTTCCGACAAGAAGTTCTTGTCGGAAATTCAGATCGTGTGTAGCCATTTCCGACGCACAAAAGTGCTGCGCATGATCGGAACCAATTTGACGCAGGCTCGGAATCATTGTACTTAATTTTTCTCGGCTCATCGTAGTGTTGTACATCTCCGCGTTCTTGACCATCGGAATTTCCGACAACATTTGTGCGACCGTGTGTATCCAAGACAAGTTTGAGCGAAAACCCGTCGGAAAAAAAAACCACGGTTTTGTTGTCAGAAATTCCGATCGTGTGTACGCGGCATTAGTGTTGTAACAATAAAAAAATAGCATTATTGTAACTGTCACAGCCTGGGCTACTTTAGCCACTTAAGGACCACCTACCGCAGATTTACTGTGGTAGAGCAGCCCCGCTGTGCTGAATCACACACATGTATGTGATCCAGCATTTCCAGGTAGGGGGCCTGAACGCCCACCGCTGGGTCTGTGCTCTTAATTCCTACAGCACAAGTCCGGGACCTGCGGATCGGCTTGGCAAATTAGGTGTTTGCAAAGAACACAGGGCTCAGTACAGACATCAGCGATGTGGCTGTTTTTTTTTTATCACATTGCTTTGGAAAATCGGTACACATTGTTTAGTATGCAGTTAAAGTGTTTCTAAAGTGTCTGTATATGGAGTAAAGCATGCTTGTTATATTCACTGTGGAACCTAGGGGGTTAATTTTCTGCATTGTATAAACAGGCTGTTTGATCCTGTCTTCTGTGATCCTCCCCTTTTACTGTCCCCAATCCATCTGCTGATAGAACAGAGCCTTGGGGGCACTGTACACATGCTCAGTTTTTGTATGTATTGCTAGAGAGTTTTTATTTACATTTTTTTGGGAGGGTGCATCAGCACCCTCCTCCTACAAGATTTAACCAGAGCTTGGCCGGACACTGATAGAAGTTACAAAACTGCTATATACTGCTGATGAGAAAGGGTATTTAGCAGTTTATATTTACTAAAATATTTGCATTTCCATGTTCTGTGTACTGTGGGAGACCAGATATAGTAATGCAGGCTCCTGGGTTTAGTAACATTTTAACTGTTTGATTGCCCCTAGATTTTAACCCTTTCCCAGCCTATTGGTGTCACTGGTGATGTCAGTGGCAGTTAGCCAGTTCCCACAGTGTCAGTAAGTGTCACATTGACCGCCGCACTATCACAATCCCACTATGAGTTGCTAATTGCCGCCATTACTAGTATAAAAAAAAAATCCAAAATATATTCAATAGTTTGTAGATGCTACAACGTTCACGCAAACCAGGTAATATACACTTCTTTGGATTTTTTTTTTTTTACCAAGGACATGTAGCAGAGTATATTTTGGCCTGAATTTATGAAGAAATTCTTTTTATTTTTTTTTCATTGGATATGTTTTTTTATAGCAGAAAGTAAAAAAAAATGTAATTTTTTTTATTTGGTTTATTTAATAATAAAAAAAAACAGTGGTGATCAAATACTACCAAAAGAAAGCTCTATTTGTGTAAAAAAAAAAAAAAAAAAGAAAGATATAAATAAATATATATACAGTGCCTTGCGAAAGTTTTCGGCCCCTTGAACTTTTCATCATTTTGCCACATTTCAGGCTTCAAACATGAAGATATAAAATTTAAATTTTTTGTGAAGAATCACCAACAAGTGGGACACAATTGTGAAGTGGAACGAAATCTATTGGATATTTTAAACTTTTTTAGCAAATAAAAAACTGAAAAGTGGTGCGTGCAAATTTTTTCGGCCCCTTTACTTTCAGTGCAGCAAACTCACTCCAGAAGTTCAGCGAGGATCTCTTAATGATCCAATGTTGTCCTAAATGACTGATGGTGATAAATAGAATCCACCTGTGTGTAATCAAGTCTCTGTATAATCGCACCTGCTCTGTGATAGTCTCAGGGTTCTGTTGAAAGCGCAGAGAGCATCATGAAGACCAAGGAACACACCAGGCAGGTCCGTAATACTGTTGTGGAGAAGTTTAAAGCCGGATTTGGATACAAAAAGATTTCCCAAGCTTTAAACATCCCAAGGAGCACTGTGCAAGCGATCATTTTGAAATGGAAGGAGTATCGGACCACTGCAAATCTACCAAGACCTGGCTGTCCCTCTAAACTTTCAGCTCAGACAAGGAGAAGACTGATCAGAGATGCAGCCAAGAGGCCCATGATCACTCTGGATCAGGGGTCTCAAACCTGCGGCCCTCCAGCTGTTGCGGAACTACAAGTCCCATCATGCCTCTGCCTATGGGAGTCATGCTTGTAACTGTTTAGCCTTGCAATGCCTCATGGGAATTGTAGTTCTGCAACAGCTGGAGGGCCACCAGTTTGAGACCCCTGCTCTGAACTGCAGAGAACTACAGCTGAGGTGGGAGAGTCTGTCCACGGGACAACAATCAGTCGTACACTGCACAAATCTGGCCTTTATGGAAGAGTGGCAAGAAGAAAGCCATTTCTCAAAGATATCCATAAAAAGTCTCGTCTAAAGTTTGCCACAAGCCACCTGGGCGACACACCAAACATGTGGAAGAAGGTGCTGTGGTCCGATGAAGCCAAAATCGAACTTTTTGGCCACAATGCAAAACGATATGTTTGGCGTAAAAGCAACACAGCTCATCACCCTCAACACACCATCCCCACTGTCAAACATGGTGGTGGCAGCATCATGGTTTGGGCCTGCTTTTCTTCAGCAGGGACAGGGAAGATGGTTAAAATTGAGGGGAAGATGGATGCAGCCAAATACAGGACCATTCTGGATGAAAACCTGTTGGAGTCTGCAAAAGACCTGAGACTGGGACGGAGATTTATCTTCCAACAAGACCATGATCCCAAACATACAGCAAAATCTACAAAGGAATGGTTCACAAATAAACGTATCCAGGTGTTAGAATGGCCAAGTCAAAGTCCAGACCTGAATCCAATCGAGAATCTGTGGAAAGAGCTGAAAACTGCTGTTCACAAATGCTCTCCATCCAACCTCACTGAGCTCGAGCTGTTTTGCAAGGAATAATGGGCAAGAATTTCAGTCTCTCGATGTGCAAAACTGATAGAGACATACCCCAAGCGACTTGCAGCTGTAATCGCAGCAAAAGGTGGCTCCACAAAGTATTAATGCAAGGGGGCCGAATAATTTTGCACGCCCCACTTTTCATTTTTTTCTTGGTTAAAAAAGTTTCAAAAAAACAATAGATTTCGTTCCACTTCACAATTGTGTCCCACTAGTTGGTGATTCTTCACAAAAAATTAAAATTTTATATCTTTGTTTGAAGCCTGAAATGTGGCAAAAGGATGAAAAGTTCAAGGGGGCTGAATACTTTCGCAAGGCACTGTGTGTGTATATATATATATATATATATATATATATATATATATAAATTTTATTTGGGTTTGTTTCATGACTGCGCAATTGCCAGTTAAAGTAACGCAGTTTCCGAATTGCAAAATCTGCCCTGTTCATGAAGTGTATTAAATCCTTCCATGGCTTTAGTGGTTAGGATACAAGTGGGGCTAGACCAGTGATCATATTAGCGGGGCCAGTGTTGTAAATCCACAAGTTATGTGGGCAAGCTATGGTGTAAATATGTCTAGGTCAGCCTTTTTGTCCCATAGATTAGAAAAGGATGCCATGCTATGGATAAACCTTATATATTTGCAAACTCGTTCTCTAATCAATAAAGATTTAATTCATAAAGTGCTTAATGTATGTACAAACTCATTTACTAATAAATAAATGTAAAATACATAAAGTGCATTTGATCACAATGTACATTCGATGATGGATAAATACAAAGCACAATGTAACCAAAAATGTATGTGCTTAAAACCATATACCATATCAAAACACAGAACTAAAATGTCTAAACATAGTGCACATTTAAATGTGAGTGTTTTTAACTGGTTTTAATAAATGTTTGAAGCCATTTGAAATGCAATGAGTCCTGTTTGTTTTCTCTGAGCTCCATGACTGCCCCCACAAAGGAAACGGCAGTTAAAGGAGGCATCTATCATAATACCCTTAAAGGGGAAATGCACACCTAGAACTGTACACAGTGTACATTCTCTGCACCTAAATGAATGAACTGCAATGCGGATGTACGGGCGTTCTGTCAGTCCGCATCTGGCCAATCAAGAAGGCAGAAGACCTGGAACTTGGAAGGAGGAGAGATGTCAACACCAGGGAGGGACCTTGCAGATATCAGATCATTGGAACGAAATTATTTGTGGAATTTATTTCCACTTTTAAAGGAGTTGTAAAGTCAGAAGGTTTTTTTATCTTCATGCATTCTATGCATTAAGATAAAAAATCTTCTGTGTGCAGCAGCCCCCCTAATACTTACCTGATCCGGGCTGCTTCGTGCAAAACCACTGCACAGAGGAGGCAAGTATAACCTGTTTGTTACCTTTAGAGGGAAAAAAAGTCTTTTCAATCACTTTTAGCCTTGCCCCTTAAACAATTTAGTCTCTTTTTATGGGCCAATTTATATTGCAGGTGTAGCGACCTCACCCCTCTCGCCCCTTCTCATTCACGGCTTGTCTGTCTCATCTAGGGGTTAACACTGGGGGGAGGGATGAGATACACCACGGCCCATGTCCTCCAAGGTGTAGAGGAGAAGGCCAGGACGATCGGGCTTGTGTATGTGTCCCAGAGTCAAATCCTCTCCTCGGATTGACTCCCCCCTTTGCTCCTAGTAACCAGAGTTCCACACACTGAACAGGTCCAACTCGTATGTATTCTTCCCAATAAATAGTCATACAGTACAGACAGGTTGAGACCCATGTAACACTTCAGTATTTGCGGGGAGTAGGCCAAGGCACAATTCTTCTAGTTACAGCTAACCACTGTAGTATCACCAGTGGCGAATAGTCACTGCCACTGACTATATGAGGTAGAACGTGAATTACCTTCGCTAGCACAGCCCCTGTCAGGGGAAGGTAACCCATCCAAGGGAGATACCGGAGGCCTCTCTGTCACCAGCAATGCTGCGCTGGACTCTTCAGAGAAGTTCCGCTCACCAGTCCTCTCGACCTCAGACACGGGCACCCAAGGAGTTAGGGCCCCCTCGGAATCCTCCACCCTCGCGGAACTCAGTCGAAGGTACTGAGCTCCAGGCTTCCGCCATAGTACCTCACCCCAGGCTAAAGGTGCCTGAGATGGACTCCATCTCTCGCTCCGGCCAGGTCAAGGGCACCTGGGCCCGGAACTCCGGAACGCCAGCACCCAAGCTGAAGGTGCCTGGGTGCGGCTGCGTCCTCCGACTCTGACCCTTAAGTCAGGGCGTCCACCCCCTTTTTATCCCCTCGCCCGTTGCTTCACGGCAGGTTCCCCACCCTGCCGCACCAGCGCCAGGCAAGGACAAAAAGGCAGCAGTCCTGTGGTGAGTGTTCAACCTCGTCCCATGGCTACGACGCCACCCGTAGGCCACAGGGAACCTCACACCACCAGAGTCCTCCAAGAACCACAAAAAGGTCTCAGATTCCCTGACTATCAATGCATCTGGGTTACACTACCACCCAGATGCTTTCCCAAAAATCAAACACCTGCTACACAGGGATATGGCATTACCACAGCCATACCTCTGCTTTAAGAAAAAAAATACACAATTAATTATTTAAAAGATACACAATTATAAAGCTCAACCATATGCTTTATAGGTGTACGTGACACTCCACCAGCTTCAGTAAGGTACCTAACGTAGATAAAGGTTTGTAAGGGACTGCAGTGGGGCCCTAAAATGTGGTCTACCTTGTGTATTTATGCTGCAGATTTGTCAAAATTATACCCCTTTGGCTCCGTTCACACCCGTGCCATATCAGATGCAACTTAAGTCGCACAGAATCGCATGACAATGGAATTCATATTGTTTTCAATGGTGCCTATTCACATCAATGCAACTAAGCACAGTGCAATTTGGAAAAGGTTCCTGTATTAGTTTGGTGCGATTGCAGCAAGAATTTGGGCCCATAGAATATGTAAACAACATCCAAGTTGCACTGCATAATTGCTGTGAAAGTTGTATCAAAATCCGATTGCAGCAGTGTGAACCTAGTCTAATGCCGCGTACACACTATCGGAATTTCCAACAACAAAACCGTGTTTTTTTTTTCCCCGTCAGATTTTTGCTCAAACTTGTCTTGAATACACACGGTCGCACAAATGTTGCTTGAAAATTCCGATGGTCAAGAACGCGGAGACGTATAACACTACGACGAGCCGAGAAAAATTAAGTACAATGATTCCGAGCATGCGTCAAATTGGTTCCGAGCATGCGCAGCACTTTTGTGCATCGGAAATGGCTACACACGATTGGAATTTCCGACAAGAACTTTTGTTGTCGTAAAAATAGAGAACCTGCTCTCAAACATTTGTTGTCGGAAATTCCGACAGCAAATGTCCGATGGAGCCTACACACGGAATATCCAACCAAAAACTCACATCGAACATTTGTTGTCCGAAATTCCGATCGTGTGTATGCGGCATTAGTGACTAACTACACATGGCCTTTTCTCTGATAAAGGTATAGCTTTTGCAACACTCTTTACCCTCTCTACTTCTGTATTTATTCCTGGCTAACATGGTACAGCATTTTTTTTTAACTTTTTTGCATGCTACAAACCATATCATCTTACAAACTTGATCTCCCATGTTGAAATCTTTGTGATGGGTCTTAACCACTTCAATACAGGGCTTTTTGTACCTATTCAATACCGGGCCTATTCTAGCACTTCTCTCCTACATGTACAAATCATCATTCTTTTGCTAGAAAATTACTCAGAACCCCCAAACATTATATATGTTTTTTTAGCAGACACCCTAGGGAATAAAATGACGGTCATTGCAACATTTTTTCTTGCACGATATTTGCGCAATAATTTTTTAAACGCCTTTTTAAAAAAAAAAAAATGGTTTCATGAATTAAAAAATAACAAAACAGTAAAGTTAGCCCAATTTTTTTGGAAAATATGAAAGATAATGTTACGCCGAGTAAATAGATACCTAACATGTCACGCTTTAAAATTGCGCACACTCATGGAATGGTGCCAAACTTTGGTACTTAAAAATCTCCATAGGCGACGCTTTAATTTTTTTTACAGGTTACCAGGTTAAAATTACAGAGGAGGTCTAGTGCTAGAATTGTTGCATGCGCTCTAACGCACGCAGCGATACCTCACATGCGTGGTTTGAACGGCGTTTACATATGTGGGCGACTTACGTGTGCATTCGCTTCTGATCGCGAGCTACCGGGGACAGGGGCGTTTTAATTTTTTTTTATTATTATTTATTTATTTATTTTACTTATTTATTTTTTTACAATGATTTTACTTTTTTTTTTGATCACTTTTATTCCTATTACAAGGAATGTAAACATCCCTTGTAATAGGAATGTGTGTGACAGGTTCTCTTTATTGAGAGATGCAGGGTCAATAAGACTCCACATCTCTCCTCCAGGCTGGAAAGCATGAGATCAGTGAAAAATTTTTCACTGATCTCATACTTACAGCCGCAATGGCGGCTTTGTTTACATTTGAGGCCCGGGCGTGACGTCATCACATCGCGCCCGGGCCTCCGACGATCATAGAGATGACTGGTGACCATCTGGTCACCAGTCATCTCTATGCTCATCACGTGACCCCACCAACGACGCCGGAAGATTCGCTCCGGGTCCCCGATCGCACGGGGAGCCCGGAGAAGCACCGGATGGCGGCGGGAGGGGGGGATGTCCCCTCCCGCCGCCTGTAAGAACGATCAAGCCGCTATGATCATTCTTATGGTGCACAGAATCGCCGGCACTACAAAAGGATATCTGAATGATGCCTCTAGCTGCAGGCATCATTCAGATATCCCCCTACAAAGCCGAGGACGTCATATGACGTCCACCCAGGATGGGAGATCCCATCTGTGGATGTCATTTGACTATGGCTGGGTAGGGAAGTGGTTGAGCTGGATACGCAATATCATTTTTGTAGATTTTTTCCTTTAGATTTACCAAAATCATATAATATAAGGTAAGACCTTAAGAGTTTTAAATTTGTATGTAATCAGGCAGGCCTTTGCACTACATGGTTTTGGTAAATCTAAAGGAAATCAGACAACAAAAGTTGTATAGTGTGTATGGGGTCTTAACCCCCTTGGCGGTATTCCCGAGTCAGGCTCGGGGTGAGTTTTTAATGCTAAGAGCGGTAACCCCGAGCCAGACTCGGGCTGCATCACAGTATCCAGGAGAAGTTACTTACCTTGTTCATTGGATCCTGCGATGTCTCCCCACAGTGTCTGCGAGCCGCCGTGTCTTGCTCGATTCACACTGCCGACTGCCGAGCTCCATTCCCTGTGATGTTGCGGCGCAGAGGGGCGGAGTTCGGCGCCAAATTCAAAAGGTGAAAAACACAATACACATACAGCATACTGTAATCTTACTGATTACAGTACTGTATCAAATAATAACACATCCCCCTTGTCCCTAGTGGTCTGTCCAGTGTCCAGCATGCAGTTTTATATACCGTATTTATCGGCGTATAACACGCACTTTTTTCCCCTTAAAATCAGGGGAAAATCGTGGGTGCGTGTTATACGCCGATACTCCGTCGAATTCCCCTGCTGAAAACGAGCGAGAGGAGCGAGCGGAGCCGAAGCCGAAGTACAATCGGCTTTACTCGGCTCCTCTCGCAGTCCCGCCCATCTCTGACTGCGCCGCTGACATAGAGAAAGCCGAGTGTACTTCGGCTAGTCTCGGCTCCTCTCGCAGTCCTGCCTGTGACTGTGAGCAGAGCCGAGTCTAGCCGAAGTACACTCGGCTTTCTCCGTCAGCGGCGCAGTCAGTGGAGATGGGCGGAACTGCGAGAGGAGCCGAGTCCAGCCGAAGTACACTCGGCCCCGCTCGCTCCTCTCCACAGAAATCGGCGCCAAATTTTAAAAACCGCCGGGACTGACACGATCGCAAAGGCACTGGGCAAGGCTGCAGATGGACAGATGAGCACTGGGCACGGCTGCAGATGGACAGATGAGCACTGGGCACGGCTGCAGATGGACAGATGGACACTGGGCACGGCTGCAGATGGACAGATGGACACTGGGCACGGCTGCAGATGGACAGATGGACACTGGGCACGGCTGCAGATGGACAGATGGACACTGGGCACGGCTGCAGATGGACAGATGGACACTGGGCACGGCTGCAGATGGACACTGGCCAAGGCTGCAGATGGACAGATGGACACTGGGCAAGGCTGCAGATGGACAGATGGACACTGGGCACGGCTGCAGATGGACAGATGGACACTGGGCAAGGCTGCAGATGGACACTGGGCAAGGCTGCATGCTGCATTTAAATGTAAGTTTTTTTTCCTTGAATTTCCCTCCTAAAAGTTTTTTTCCTTAAAATTCCCTCCTAAACTTGGGGTGCGTGTTATACGCCGGTGCGTGTTATACACCGATAAATACGGTAATAAAAACTGTTCTTTCTGCCTGGAAACTGGAGATTGTCCATAGCAACCAAAAAGTGTCCCTTTATGTCAAAAGTGGTTTTTGACCAGCTAGAAAACAGCGATAATAAATTAGAATCACTTGCAGAATTGAGTGATAGCGATTTGTGGGGAAATTCATCATCAAACACTAAATCTAATGACAGCGACAATTCTGCAACTGAGCAAATTTCAGTGTTTTTGATTTGATTACATTATTGAATATTTTTTATTATTACATTAATATTTGTTATAATTTTTTATAGTTCTTTATTATATTATAATTTATGATTTTGTGTTTCAAACTTTATCATACCCGGGATGTCTACTAGACTCTTGTTTGGTCAGGTTTAAGTAAGTAATTACTAAGAATCGCAGGCCTACAATACATAACTGTAGTCCCTCTCTCCTCCGACAATTAAGGACATGACATGGAATATAAGCAGAAACTTCTCATAGTGCAACCCATTTATTTAAAAATCGAAAATTAAAATAACACAGCCAAATGGCTTCTTACATTATCCTGTGCCTCTCCCGGCACTGGGGCTGCATGCATGTAATGGATACTCCAGGCTCAAACCACCTCCGCAGCGGCGTGCGTTCCAATGCAGCGTGCAGGATATCCTGGTTGTCTGCACGCTGCATTGGAACGCACGCCGCTGCGGAGGTGGTTTGAGCCTGGAGTATCCATTACATGCATGCAGCCCCAGTGCTGGGAGAGGCACAGGATAATGTAAGAAGCCATTTGGCTGTGTTATTTTAATTTTCGATTTTTAAATAAATGGGTTGCACTATGAGAAGTTTCTGCTTATATTCCATGTCATGTCCTTAAAGGAGTAGTAAAGTTACATGTTTTTTCACCTTAATGCATCCTATGCATTAAGGTGAAAAAACATTTGACAATACCGCCCCCCCCGAGCCCCCGTTTTTCTTACCTGGCCCCTCGAAAGTCCCATGCTCGTCCCCGTCATCCTCTTCGTTTTTCAGCCTGGCCGCCGGTTGGCTACACTGGATGGATTGAAAGCAGCGCAGCCATTGGCTGGCGCTGCTGTCAATCACATCCAATGACGCGGCACCCCGGGGGGCGGGGCCGAGTGATACAGTCGGCGGCTATGGCCGCCGCTGTATCACGGGAGCGCGCCCGCAATCACTCCACACCATGCGAGCTCACTCGCATTAAGGTGTGGAGTCCTTGCGGGGAGGAGCCAAGACAGCCGCCGAGGGACCCCAGAAGACCAGGATCGGGGCCACTGTGTGCAAAACGAGCTGCACAGTGGAGGTAAGTATAACATGTTTGTTATTTTTAAGCAAAAAAAAAAAAAGCTTTAGTGCTCCTTTAATTGTCGGAGGAGAGAGGGAATACATTTTCATCCAGCCAATTGTATGTGTACAGGCACCAACCTGTCAAAGCGAGTGTGACTTTCTTTTTAAATAAAGAAGTCTACACATTCTGGTAAGCCTACTACTTAACCTGAGCACTTTGGGTGTTGAATAATTTTCCCATTTCTGTGTGGTGGAGGATTAGGAATGCACTTTACTTGAAGATCTACATCTATCATCACAGCAAGATTCGTTTGTTTTTGTTTGATGATTTATTTTTTCTGGATTGGACTGAGATATCCATTCAAAAAAAAAATTTTTTTTCCACTATTGGGACTTTTTTAGATCCTAACTCGGTCTTTATGTTGCACTGTCACTAGTGTTTATAAGATTGTTATAATTACTGTTTGTTCACAGTTATTGCACTTTAATTCTAATAACTAGCGCCCCCTACTTTTCATTCTTACACTACCATTCAATAGGAGTTTATACTTCATTGCTTTTAGGGGAGCTGCTTATTTTTATCACATATCATATATAGGGTAGCATTGATTAGTTTTTTGGCGCGGAAGTTTTTTTATTTTTTTTTTATTTTTTATACAATACATAACACCAAATTTCCATGCAAAATAATTGTACCGCTTTTGGTACATAATTCCAGACAGAATCATACCGCCAGGGAGGTTAAAGCGGATGTAAACACAATTCATGAAAATTTGAGCTGGGCACATATATCTGCAGTGTTTTGTTATCTCTCTTCAAAGAGCTAAGTCCCGTAGCTCTCTCCTGACCCGTTCCTCTGTTATCAGCCTGATAACTCCTGACAAATTCTTGGACACATCAGATAAAAGCAGCCTGAAATTTCTGTCCGGGAAGGTTGCTATAAATTAGCAGGGAGCTGGCCCTGTTACAAAACACCTCTGAGAGTCTCTGCCTATGTGGAGAGGGGATGTGTGCCTTTTCTCCAATCAGCAATTTTAGCTTTCTTGGCTGTATGCCCAGACATCACACTCCTATTAACCAGGAATAGAAAATTTCCTAACACGGTCTGAACATTCTAAAAGGTATATAAATGTGAAGACAGCAGATATACATGTAAAACCTATGTAGGGAGATTTGGTTTATCTCTGTATCATCTGAGGCTGTTCACTTCACTGGGTGTATGGAGGGTTTACATCCACTTTAACCACTTG
Source organism: Rana muscosa (assembly GCA_029206835.1). Classification (NCBI taxonomy): domain Eukaryota; kingdom Metazoa; phylum Chordata; class Amphibia; order Anura; family Ranidae; genus Rana; species Rana muscosa. Next base: position 102,436,925 of record JARGYO010005626.1, read on the forward strand.
CTTACTGAGCACTTAAACACTCTTCCTGCCCAGGCCAATTTTCAGCTTTCAGCACTGTCATGCTTTGAATGACAATTGCGCGGTCGTGCGACGTGGCTCCCAAACAAAATTGACGTCCTTTTTTTCCCACAAATAGAGCTTTCTTTTGCTCGTATTTGATCATCTCTGTGGTTTTTATTTTTTGCACTATAAGCAAAAAGACTGACAATTTTGAAAAAAACACAATACTTTTTACTTTTTGCTATAATATATATCCCATTTTATTTTATTTTTTTAAGTATTTTTTTTCTCAGTTTAGGCCGATACGTATTCTTCTACATATTTTTGGTAAAAAAAATCGCAATAAGCGTTTGGTTTGCGCAAAAGTTATAGCGTCTACAAAATAGGGGATAGTTTTATGGCATTTTTATTAATAATTTATTTTATTTTTTACTAGTAATGGCAGCGATTTTTATCGGGACTGCGACATTATGGCTGACACATCGGAACACTTTTGGCGCTATTTTGGGACCATTCACATTTATACAGCGATCAGTGCTTTAAAAATGCATTGACAATGATTACTGTATAAATGTGACTGTCAGGGAAGGGGTTAACCAGGAGGGGGCGAGGAAGGTGTTAAATGTGTTCCCTCATGAGTGATTCTTACTGTGGGGGGAGGGGACTGGCTGGGGGAGGTGACCGATGGTTGTTCCTATGTACAAGGGACACAGCATCGGTCTCCTCTCCCTAGCAGGACGTGGATCTCTGTGTTTACACACAGAGATCCACGTCCCTTGCTCTGAAAATGCAGATCGCGACTACCTGGCGGACATCGTGGCCGCCAGGCACGCGCATCGGCACCCACGTGACACGGCGGGCACAGAAGTTCCTCATTGTACAGTAGGTCCACGCTGTAGCTGTCATTTTGGCTATAGCGCGGGCCTCTAGTGGTTAAATACTGAAATGTCCTGAGGGGGGGGGGGGGGTTCTGATTGCAGCGACTTATTTCTTTAAAAAAATGAGTAGAGAGCGAACGTAGAACCCACAAGGGCTGGATGCATTGAGCTATAACAGTATTCCTGTGATGTGGTCGCTGTTTTAGAAGAGCTGGATCTTGGAAAGGACAATAATGAGATAAGTGTAATTAGCGTGGTAATTAACACTTTACATTTACCTCTTGCTGTCCTTTTCAAAGATAATTCCTGGAGTTCTACTTTAATTTGCCAGTGGGAATGCGGTGTGGATATTTGGCGACATATTATAGTCTTGCTGTTATTTGCATTGGAGATTGTCTCTTTATTGTGCTGTAAGCATATGTTAATTCTATACAAATCCCTGTCACTCTTTGGAGATGACTGTACCATTTAGATATTTTATGTATCATTTTGTTTTTCTTCTGATCAATTATGCAGGGAAGTGATGCCAAAAAGTTATTTTCTTCCATTGATGAGCAATCACTAACATATTGCAAGTCATTACATCTCTTCGTATGGTGCCTGAGCTGAGTATTGGGCTAAATGAGACACTGCCGTAATTCCTCTTTCATCTGTTAGGAGAAGTGATATGAAATGTAGATTGCAGTGCCAGCCTGCTGGGACATTGGGTTTCTAATGGAATATGAAATTTCGAGCTATCTGGTGTTATTTCCAGTGGCTGTCTTCCAAGCTCCCGCATTATCCTGTCATTGGGACATTCCTTAGGAAGAATATTGAACTTGTTGTTCATTCGAGACAGCTGCAACCTATCAGCACATTTCACCTGCATGCCAAGAATAACTTCGCTTCACTGTCCACGCTCATTGGCGCACTTTTATTGCTCTGACAACGTAGTAATTATGTACAGTAAATGTGTAGTAAGCGTTCTTTGGTTTTATAACGTGGAGCCATAGCTAGTTATTTTTTTATAGAGGAAGAATTATGGAAACTTCTTTGGGTTCCTTCTGTGTAGTAACGTAGAAGGGCCTTCATCTTAGAAGTCTAGCCTTTTCGAAAAGAGTTAATTTTATGGAGGAGCCTTTTTCCAAACATTTCTCACAATTCCCACCGCTAATAGCGGCACTCATTCTGCTTTATTGTAAGATGAGATCTCTGTTACAATGTGTATTCTAGAAGATACATTAGAGCAGGGGTCTCAAACTGGTGGCCCCCAGCTGTTGAAAAACTACAAGTCCCATCATACCTCTGCCTGCAGGAGTCATGCTCGTACCTGTCAACCTTACAATGCTTCATGGGACTTGTAGTTTTGCAACAGCTGGATGGCCGCCAGTTTGAGACCCCTGCATTAGAGGACTGTTACATCTCCATTTATGGCCTCTTGGATGTTTCCTTGTGTGGTCATAGGGGTCAGTACATGGATTTAGTCTTTCCATTGTGGCAGGAGCAGCTGGACTAATTATTAACAGGGTGGATTTGCTTTAGATCAAGTCGATTTAAATCATAAAAGACCAACTGTCGTCTCTATCTCGCAGCGGCTCCTCCTCTGACCCACTGTTGACTCACCGACAGTCCCATTCACTTTAATGGGACGGCTGGTCCCATTAAATGGGACGGTGGGTGTTGCGGCAGTGATACAACAAGGTGAGGAACATGGCTGCAGCAGGTGAGTGGATGCCCGCTAACAGGCGCTGCCATGGTGGATCTGAAATGACAGGTGCTCTTTAAATAATAGCAGGACTATGTAGGATTCATTCTTTCTGGTAGTTAAAATCTTTAAGATTTGCAAACCAAATGAAGGGTTCCTATTTAGAATAGGAAGCTGTTGGGTTAGTAAAACGGCGATATCGGAACCGATTTAATCATACAGTTTGTAGTGTTCATAGATTTGCAAAACAATGGAATAAAGGAATATTACTGAACTTAGTTTTATCTCATGGTTACTGTGAAATTGTGTGAATGCATCAATGCAGTGCATGTTATCTTAGCTTGCAGAGCTTGGATTCATAAAGTTTACCAAAAATGGAAATATTGCAAAATATATAGCCTCATGCTGCATAACTAAGCTCCATTTCATGCTGAATAAACTAAATTATTAATATATCTTAAATAGAATATAGTCCACTAAAGCCTCCCTTCTTTCCTATACAACGTATCTTAAATAGAAACTATCTTTTATATATTTTTACTCCAAAAGCATTTTATTAAAATAAATTTGATAAAAAATCTAATCGGATTTAAATCAAAAATATATATATATATATATATATATATATATATATAATATATTTTTTTTTTAAATCACTGATTACTATAGATGTGGCATACCTACACTATTAAAAAACCTTATTTAAAGGAGCACTAAAGCTTTTTTTTTTTTTGCTTAAAAATAACAAACATGTTATACTTACCTCCACTGTGCAGCTCGTTTTGCACACAGTGGCCCCGATCCTGGCCTTCTGGGGTCCCTCGGCGGCTGTCTTGGCTCCTCCCCGCAAGGACTCCACACCTTAATGCGAGTGAGCTCGCATGGTGTGGAGTGATTGCGGGCGCGCTCCCGTGATACAGCGGCGGCCATAGCCGCCGACTGTATCACTCGGCCCCGCCCCCCGGCGCGACGCGTCATTGGATGTGATTGACAGCAGCGCCAGCCAATGGCTGCGCTGCTTTCAATCTATCCAGTGTAGCCAATCGGCGGCCAGGCAGAAAAACGAAGAGGATGACGGGGACGAGCATGGGACTTTCGAGGGGCCAGGTAAGAAAAACGGGGGCTCGGGGGGGGGGGGGGCGGTATTGTCGAATGTTTTTTCACCTTAATGCATAGGATGCATTAAGGTGAAAAAACATGTAACTTTACTACTCCTTTAACAGTACTAGATATCAACTGCACTTTGATCTTAAAAACAACCTTGGTCCCCATGGTAGTAGACACATCCAGTTTTGATGGTTAAACTGGACCCATATTCTAATGCTAACTTACTTGCTGAGATAAATAATTACAGTATTGTTAGAGTTGAAATTTATGGGGTTGATTTGCTATATGCAAATAGACTGTGCCATCGCTTGCAAAGTGCAAACTTATTTTCTCTAGAGCTTAGTAAATCTGGTAAAGCTCTGCTGATTTTCATCATCCAATCAAGTGCAGGCACCTTATTTTCCTTGTGCCCGATTGTGTATTCTTTACAAAGTGAAGCTTCAACACATTGACTTAACTCTGGGGAAAATTAGTGCAACTGCATTTGCAAAATACAAAGTCTATTTGCCTTTAGTAAATCAACCCCTATATTTTCAAAGGAAAATGCTGCTGTAAGCTTTGTCTTGAGCTGGTCATGTGACAAAACTATCCTAGACATTTGATTAAATGATCTCTGTTGAAGGGGTGGATTAGCCAATTTGAACTATAATACTCCTTTTTAGCAGAAATCCCATAAACAAATGCCTAAGTATTTTTTTAAAAGATGGCTTTTATTTAACATTTGAGCATAGGTCTGCTTTAAATCCAATTCGAACACAATGATGATGATGATAGCATAGCAGTATCCTTCACAACATTGTGCTCTGCTGTCCTCCACTGGCACACAACATGTGTACTGGAAGTGGGTGCAGTACTACACAGGTACTAGACGAATGCGTAGACATCCACATGCTGCTTTTTGGGCCATCTATTAGTTGACGTGTCAAACACAGGCCATTTCATGTGGCCCGTGTACCTCGCCTGCAGCTTCTCTTCTCTTCTTAGCAGTCAACAGCAGAGAGGACAGATTTTGCACTTCTCTATGTAGCCACAGAGAGGCTCTTCTCTGCCTCTCCTCATCTCAGCAGTCAGCAGCAGAGAGGACAGAACTCTTCCTACAGACTCTGCCTGTTTCTGTGCAGCTGCAGCACCCCCTCATCTCTGCCTCTAATGGCCTCAGCGTTCAGTAGACTCTGGCCACTGACACCAGGCCTCCTGAGGTTCTCCTCCAGACCCGGCACTTTCTGCATCCCAGCTCCACCCCCAGCTTCTTCCCGGCAACAGCACAAGGTAAGGGGGGTGCATTGTGACATAATGGAGGGTGAGGGACTCTTGACTTCTGATGGTGGGGTGGGGGCTCTTGAGATCTGATGTAAGGAGGGTGGTGTGCTCTGGACATCTGCTTATCCCTTTCCCGCCGAGCGTACGCAGATATGCGGCCTCGGATTTCAGTGGGTTATACCGGGATGATGCCCGCAGCTGCAGGCATCATCCCAGTATCATTTTTTAGAGCCGGCGATTGGCTTTCCAGGGATAACAACCGATGCGGCTAAAAGCCGCTCGGTTGTTATCCCGGGGGAGTGGGAGGGGACATCCACCCCTCCCGCCGCCTCCGCCGCTCTTACCAGTCCTCCCATCCCACCGGGAGACCCGATCCACAATGCGCCACCTCCGGCGCCTAGAGAGAGAGACTGAAATGAAGCCGCGAACGGCTTTGATTCAGTCTCCGCAATGTAACCACGGAAGTGACGTCATGACGTCGCATCCGGGTTATTCGGCCGCCAATGGCGGCGGATTTAAAAAAAATACACAGTATTCAGAATTGCCGTTTTTGCCGATCTGAATACTCTGAAGTGCAAAGGAGGGATTGGGGGTCGTTTAGACCCCCGATCCCTCCATAAAGAGTACCTGTCACCACTTATTACTGTCACAAGGGATGTTTACATTCCTTGTGACAGCAATAAAAGTGATCAAATTTTTTTTTTTTTAAAACACAATTTTATATTATAAAAATTAAATAAAATAAATAAGAAAAAAAATTAAAAAATTTAAGCGCCCCTGTCCCCGCGAGCTCGCGCAGCAAAGAAAACGCATACGGAAGTGTCGCCCGCATATGTAAACGGTGTTCAAATCACACATGTGATCTATCGCCGCGATCATCGGAGTGAGAGCAATAATTCTAGCCATAGATTTCCTCTGTAACTCTAAACTGGTAACCGTAAAAAAAAATTTAAAGCGTCGCCTATGGAGATTTTTAGGTACCGTAGTTTGTCGCCATTCCACAAGTGCGTGCAATTATAAAGCATGACATGTTTGGTATCTATTTACTCAACATCATCTTTCACATTATACAAAAAAATTGGACTAGCTTTACTTTAAAAAAAAAATTAAATTCATGAAAGTTAATTTTTCCAAAAAAGTTGTGTTTAAAATACTTCTGCACAAATACCGTGTGACATAAAATATTGCAACGATCGCCATTTTATTCTCTAGATTCTCTGCTAAAAAAAAATATATAATGTTTGGGGGTTCTAAGTAATTTTCTAGGAAAAAATATGGATTTTAACTTGTAAACACCAAATGTCAGAAATAGGCTTAGTCATGAAAGGGTTATAATTATAAGAATAATAAGATTCTATGCCAGCTGAAAGGGAGGGGCCCACACTGCTGATATCATCCACAAGAAACTTTATTGGAAACTGCTCAGACAGAACACCATGGCAGAACCATATTCTGTCTGAGCAGTCTTCAATAAAGTTTCTTGTGGATGATACCAGTTGTGTGAGACCCTCTTTTTCAACTTGCATCCTCTGCTACAGGAGTGTGAGTGGGCTCCATGTCAGTCTGCACCTGCCCTTCACAGCTTAAGTCTCTCAAGTCATTACAAAAATCAGTAAGAATTGAATGCAGAGGCAATTATTCAATAAAATAAGAGTAGTTACATTCGATAATAGTCTTACGGATACAATTGGCCCTTTAAGGGCAACTATAATGCTGATGCCACCCACAAATTGAGTTTGATATCCCTGTATTAGTTGATGTACAGGTGGCCCATATAAAATAATGGATAGTGCATTAAAAGAGAAGTATGGGAATTTTTGTTATTTTAGAATCATACTCTCCTAGGTGGATACAGCATCACTACAATGCTAGATCTGTCCCCTGCCGGCTCTAAGGCTGAGAACCTATGTGATCAAACACAGCCGATCGCTCTGTTCTCAGAGTTCCCTGAGCAGAGAGCTGGTGACTGTCAGTCACCACTGCCTGCTCTGCCCCTCCAGCACTCACCGGATGCCGGTCCAGGCATGTGGGCGTCAGCTGTCAGCGGGCTTTAGCCCACTGTCTGCTGAAAATGGTTTACAGGCGTTCAGAATAAACTGCACTCCTGTGATGAACAGGAGAAGTACAGCCAAACAAACTTTGGCTGTACTTCTCCTTTAGGGCTCACCACGCTGCTTGACCCAGCTACCATATGACTGTGATTGGAGATCAGTGCTATGGCTAAAGCTCCTGTATGCAAGATGTAGAACTGTAGGATGAAAGCCAGCATTAAATCATGGGGTTGTGTTTTTTATTAAAAACAGGGTATTGGATGCATGGAATACAGCAGTGCAGTCCTTGGGAAAGCACATTGGCCTGGGCCAATCAATCATGGGGTTGTATTTTTTATTAAAAATAGGGTATTAGATCCATGGAATACAGCAGTGCAGTCCTTGGGGAAAGCACATCGGCAGAGGCAGCTCTCTAATTATCTAATTAGGCGGTAGCCTCAGGCCTCGCACTGACAGGGGCCTCGCACTTGCAGCCGCCTAATCTATGTAGTTCAAGAGCCGTCTCTGGGGCTGGGAGCAAGAATCTTACCGCCATCAGAAAAGTGCCAAATCGCGGCTGGTCTATTAACCGGGGGGTACTGAAGCCGACGGTCCCTCAAGTGCTTATGCTGGCATCTCCCTGCTCACACCTGCTCAGCACAGCAGACATCAGACCGGTAACATGCAGCGCAGCGGCGGGCACTGTGAGCTTCAGCTGCTGCATCCACACTTACTTTCACCAGCTTCCGCAGCCCCTTCTCCTCTTCCACATCAAGGGCAGACGATGGCCTTTCATTTCAGCATATCGATCAGTTGCTGCTTCTCTCCAATAGAATCCCCTCCCACATGGGCAGTACCTGAACCTCCTCCATTCCAGCATACTCGTTGGTGAGCTGGAGGTAAGTGAGAGGAGGGGGGGAGGGGCCGAGTGAGACCAGGGGGAGGGGCCAGCAGGCACAGTAGCAGGAATGGCATGGATCCTCAGAGGAAGGTAGAGGTAAGGTGCTGTATTATGTGTGACTGTACTTATTACACAGCCTGCTGCATGTACATTATAGGGACCATCTAGAGATAGAGGAGGGATAGATGGATCAGAGAAGGGGAAATAAGGACAGAGCAAGGGAATAGGAGAGATGGGAGCAGTTAGAGATTACATAAGGGCAGACAGAGCAAAGGTGATGGGACAAAACAAGACATCAATGAGGACAGACTCTGCTTTTCTCAGCAGGGCTACTGACCGCCCACTGAGCAGAGCAAGAGGTTAATAGATTCGCGTTTGCTCCGCTTATGCCAAGGGGACACAGACACAGCCCACACTGCTCTATGGGCAGTCAGGTGTAAACGGACTACCTGTCTGTTTATACCCGACTGCCATCTGTCCTGATCCACCCAGACAGAGCTTAATGGACCCCCTTCAGTTTGTTTTTGTTGGGTCAAATTGAAGGTAGGCGGGTGTAAACGGACACAAGTCCATTTACATCCGCTGCTCTATAGAGGAGAATGGAGGGTCCGATCAGGTCTGCCTGAAAAACTGACAGGTGGACCCGATTGGACCCTTCATGTGAAAGTGCCTAAAGTGCAATGTAATAGATGTCAAGAATTATATATACTGTATATATATATATATATACACACACACACACACACACACTCCAATTGTGCTGTGATAATCTTGTGCAGATCCACTGCAAGTTGTTTGCACAGACTTCCATGTACCATCACCAAGACAAAGCACATACCATTTGCTTACAAAAAAATGTGATTCCTTAAATTTATGAAGTTACATGCACTTGTCGTCTGCGGGATATTTACAGCCACTTCACTCAAAAAGTGACAACGCATTTATAGTAGCATTCTCCTAGGAGCAGCGTTTCACCACTCTGCCTGGTCAGGCACCAATCACAGCAACCCTGTGTATGCAAAGAATAAAACATACTATATGCATTACCAGGACATACTGCGCTGCTTTATTAAAGTAATGTACTTACAACAAACTTTACTAGGATAAAGCAACAAATTGTTTACTTGTCCTGATGTTGCTTTATTCTTTGCATTTACAGGGTTCCCTGTGGTTGGTACCGGACCAAGCTACTATACCTGCAGTGTTGTTTTTTGAGTGAAGTGGTTGTAAATATCCAGCAGATGACAAGTGCATGTGACCTCATAAGTTTAAGGAGTCACATTTTTTTGGTAAGCAAATGGTATGTGCTTTGTTTTGGTGATGGTACACTGAAGTCTGAGCAAATAGTTTGCAGTGGATCTGCACAAGTTTATCGCAGCACACTTTTGTTGGATTTTTTTGTGAGACATGTATGTTTTATGCTTATTATTTATTGTACCAGCACTTTGGAATGTACATATATTAACTATTCTTAATATCTATCACACTATAGCATTTTATTGTGGTACATGCTTATAAGATGGATGTTCTTTTCCTTTTCCTTTTCTTTCTTTCCCCAGTGACAGCCTGCCAGAATAGCTAGGATCTGTGAGAGCAGCTCTGTATTATACATTACTGTCCCTATACTGTACCCTCCTGCCCCCCGTACTGTGTCCAATTACCCTCCCTCTGTACTGTGCCCTCCTGCTCTGTACTCTGTCCACTTACCCCTCCCCCTGTACTATGCCCTCCTGCCCCCTGTACTTTGTCCACTTACCCTCCCCCTGTACTATGCCCTCCTGCCCCCTGTACTTTGTCCTCTTACCCTCCCCCTGTACTGTGCCACCCTGCCCCCTGTACTCTGTCCACTTACCCTCCCCCTGTACTATGCCCTCCTGCCCCCTGTACTTTGTCCACTTACCCACCCCCTATACTGTACCGACCCGCCCCCTGTACTTTGTCCACTTACCCTCCCCCTGTACTGTACCATCCTGCCCCCTGTACTCTGTCCACTTACCCTCCCCCTGTACCTATGCAGTTCATTTTTATTGCTTGAATAATTTTTCCTATTATGGGTGTGAGTGGGCCTCATGTCAAAGTTTTGCCTAAGGCCTCACAAAGCCTAGAGCCGCCTCTGCACTTCGGCCCAGGCCAATCAAGCGCCCAGAGATGTGAAACCTGAAATGAAGACCCGGTGAAGATGGAAGCGCTAGGGACTGGGGAGAGCCCTGACAGTGCTTCGCTGGAGGACTCCGTTTGTGGTTAAGTCTGTGATAATGTACTAGTATGCGGTGCATACTAGCACATTATGGCTTAAACCTGCAGGGGGGCACATTATTATAATTTGTAAGAGACTTTACTACCACCTTAAACAATGCCAAAGTGCTGCAGGTTTGCTGGCTGCCGTAATACAAACTACCAAGCTAAGATTTGCATTTGAATTTATGAGAGTAAAAGTGGCAGTGGTGACATCACTGTGCTGTACATAGCCTGTGCAGAGAGCAGAGCTGTGGGAGGGGCCCAGCAGGGCCCACCCACTGCAGGCCACCTGCATAAAACGACAGGAAGGGGCTTCCCAAGACCACTCCTCCTGCACACAGATAGAGAGCAGCAGTGGCCGGTCTTTATTACAGGAAGCTCCTGCATAGAGCCAAAGTACAGGAGTTGTTTCATGTTGAATCAGATATAGGAAAAAATCTCAAAGCACATTAACACTTATTTAACCGCTTCAGCCCCGGACCATTTCGCTGGCCAAAGACCAGGCCACTTTTTGCCATTCGGCACTGCGTCAATTTAACTCACAGTTGCGCGGTCGCGGGACGTGGTTCCCAAACAAAATTGACGTCTTTTTTTCCCCCACAAATAGAGCTTTCTTTTGGTGGTATTTGATTACCTCTGCGATTTTAATTTTTTGCGCTATAAACAAAAATAGAGCGACAATTTTGAAAAAAATTCTATATTTTTTTCTTTTTGCTATAATAAATATCCCCAAAAAATATATAATTTTTTTTATTTTTTCCTCCGTATAAGCCGATACGTATTCTTCTAGATATTTTTGGTAAAAAAAATCGCAATAAGCGTATATTGATTGGTTTGTGCAAAAGTTATAGCGTCTACAAAATAGGGGATAGAATTATGGCATTTTTATTATTATTATTATTTTTTTTTTACTAGTAATGGCGGCGATCTGCAATTTTTATCAGGCCTGCGACTTTATGACGGACGCATCGGATACTTTGACACATTTTTTGGGACCATTGTCATTTTTACAGCGATCAGTGCTATAAAAATGCACTGATTACTGTGAAAATGACACTGGCAGTGAAGGGGTTAACCACTAGGTGGCGCTGAAGGGGTTAAGTGTGCCCTAGGGAGTGCTTCTAACTGTAGGGGGATAGGCTGTGTGTGAAACGACACTGATCACCGCTTCCGATTACAGGAAGCTGTGGTCACTGTCCTGTCACTAGGTAGACTGGGGAAATGCTTGTTTACATCAGCATTTCCCCCTTCTTTCTCACTGTGACACAATCGCGGGTATGCCCGCGGACATCGAGTCCGCGGGACCCACGGTCGGAGTCATGGCGCTCGCGGCGGGCGAGCGCGTCCACGATGCTGCTTCTTATAGGGCAACGTATATATACGTTGATCTGCCCAACCGTGCCATTCTGCCGGCGTATATCGGCGTGAGCCGGTCGGCAAGTGGTTAAATATACATATAGTTCTTGTATTAAGACAATATTTGTTTAGTTTGGAGATCTACTTCTAAAAATCACATGTGGAATCCTGATCCATCATGGAATGTGTGATGAATGTGTTCTGAAGAATTAGTGTGACTGCATTTTAATCGCAGTTTGAGTCAGGCAGTGTCATGACAGTCTGTGCGGGTTGTTTCTCTATATTATAGAGGACACACTGTACAAGAACATGAATGCGCTCATACATTTTTATTAATTTTCTCTTCCCCTGGGATCGAAAATTCTGTTTCAGCAAAATAGACTTTCATGACGATAAAAGTGTAATCTGACCTTTTAGATTAGGAATATAACATATGTTGTTGAGCACGTGGGGCTAGAGAGACCATCAAACTATTTTTGGCTTTCTTAGTTGGCAAAAGGTCAATTGACTTGTGATATTTTCATCATCCTGTGTTATTGGCTATTTTTTATGCTTTCAGATTATTTAAATTCACTGAAATATTTATCATATAGATTGTTTTAATTTACCCTATACACATTTCTTTCTCGTACATCACGGGACACAGAGCGACATAGTCATTACTAATGGGTTATATAGATACCGTCAGGTGCTGGCACTGGCAACTTCCAAAACCGGAAGTACCCTCCCCTATATAAGCCCCTCCCATCCGGGAGCACCTCAGTTTTTTGCCAGTGTCTAAGGTGTTGGCCAAGAAGAAACATGTGTTTTTCACTGAGCTTGCGTACAGGTTCTTTTGGGCCTCAGTAAGCTATTCCGGATCCGACCAAAAAAGCTTCATAGCTAAACGGTCGGTACCCGGGCCTTGCAGAGAAGAGCAAGGTTTTGCCTGTAATGCTTCTCTTAGGAGAGCTGGACCCTGGGATCCAGAGCTCTGGTCATACCCACGACCAAGATGTTTTCTGTGCAGGGTGCTATACAGGTCCAGGGGAGTGGAATCCTTGGGAACCCGGTCCCTGAAGGTTTGATTACAATGCCTGCCGTGATAGGTGAAGTTTGGGCTTTTGTGGACCAAACAAAGTCCTGCGGCGGGGAACAGGTAAGTGGGGGCCCCCAGGAACTTGGTTCTATTGGGGGACCCCCAAGCCTAATTTGTCTTTCTGTCTGTTACCTAATGGTATTCCCGCAAAATTCTGTGCATGCCTGTAACTACTAAAAAAATGTAATAATTTTTAATGGTGGTCAAGAAAAAAAAAAAAAAAAAAATTGTTTTTATATATATATATTTAATATATTAGACTGCGGTACCTGTGTTTGTCCACTAGAGGCCGCTGTGGAATGTTTTCTTGTCATGTGGACTAGCTTCTTCTCAGCAGAGCAAAGTCCAGGCAGATGGTGAGTTCTCTTATAGGAAACTGCTTCCTCTGCCATGTTGCAGTGCTCGTCCATCCCCCGGCCTGCGGCAAAGAGGGGCCCTGGCTCCTGTCCCTTGTTACCATATTTGAAATTAGCGCCGAAGGCGCACGTGCCCGCGCGCGTGCGCGTGCACGCGCCTCTATATATAGAGGTGAGCCGGGAAAGGGGGCGGAGCCTGGGGGATGACGCTCTGTGCGCGCCGCAGCGCTTCTGCGCATGTGCGGGCGTCCCAGCAGTTTAAAAAAACCACAATATTGTAGTGAGCTGGCTATGAAGTACAGAGACAGAGCTGGCAACATTTAAAGGCATACAGCAAGCGGTTGATACAGGCATCCCCTAGAAAGGCACATTAGTAGACACCAACTGTGATATAGCAGCAATTGTGCTAGACTATTCTCAGTAAAAGTGGTGTATTACGGCTGGAATACCTCAGCTTTAGGCTTAGGAATATGCCGTCCAGAAGCTCCGGAACTGAATCTTCCAGGAAGCGAAGGGGGTCTCATCGGGCTCGGAGGATCTTGGGCATACTCCTGCTGCACCAGTCTCCCCTGAAGTTCAGAGGTAAGTGACCGTAGAGACCCCGCAGGGGTACTTGGTACTGTGGCTGTCCTCAGTCACCTGCTCCTGTGTATGTAACAGAGGAGGTTTTTTCCTCAGCTCTGGGAGGATTAGAGAGAGATTGTCAACATTGATCGCTGCCTCCCTGTCAGGGAAAGCACGCCCGATCTCCGTCTCCTCCTTCAGAGTGCCTGTTAGCAGAGCAACAGTCCCATACAGGGATCGACCTGCCTGAAGGGGATCAGGATAAGGTTGATGCTGTTATAGAGGAATCAACAGTGGGGGTTCAGTCTCTGACTAACATGGTCCGATCAGCATTTAAAAATGCACCTTGCGGAACCATCAACCACTACTGTATCCTCGTTGGGGTCGCTAGAAGCCCCCAGACTGTTTGTTCTTTTCCACTTCACCCTTTACTGAAAGGGCTCATTTACCAGGATTGGGAACGTCCTGAGAAAATATTTATTCCCCCAAGAGATTTCCGGTGGTCTATCCCATGGAGGATAAGTTCATCAAAAAAAAAAAAAATGGAAGGTCCCTACAATGGACGCAGCCATCTCTTGTATGTATAAATCACTGACATGTCCAGTGGATAATGTCCAAATGTTCAAGAACCCAATAGATAAAAGATTGGAGTCCTTATGAAAATCTGCTTGGTGATACAACCAGCAGTAGCAGCTATTGGGGTCTGCTAAGCAGTGAAGGATCATTTGAAACAGGTCTTGAGGGACTTGACAGATCAGCAGGCTTTGCCCTAGCTGATCTACCTAGAGCCTTAGGCTTTGCGGTTGACGCCATAGAGGATTCAGTCCATCAGGCCTCCCGCCTTACGCTGTCTATAGTACATATGCGTAGCCTCCTATGGCTCAAAAACTGGTCTGCTGAAGCTCCCTGTAAAGAATGGCTGGTTAGCGTCCCATTTCATGGTGAACGCTTATTCAGGGAAAACCTGGACAAATATATCCAGAAAATTTCCAGCGGTAAAAATACGCTCTTGCCGGTTAAAAGCAGAGTTAGAGGTCCCTCTTTAAGAGGCCTGCTTCTCCAGTCCCTGGGGCATCGGCTGTGTAACAGTTCCGACGGCCTCCTTGGTCAAATCCCGGGGGTAAAAAACAGGGACAGTAGCAGGGCAATGAGAAACCCTGGGTCAGGGGAGGTACAAAACCTCCCCCAAAGTTAAATTCATGAAGCCCCCACTCAGTCGGGTGGGGGGAGGACTCCAGTTGTTCGCAAGAGACCTGGCGGGACACGATCAAGACAGATAGGTGCTCTCCGCAGTAGGTTTGGGATACAGTTTGGAGTTAAAAGACTCTCCTCCTTCCCATTTTTGAGGTCAAACGTGCCAAGGGATCCCCGGAAGAGAGAGTCCCTCCTGTTGGCACTAGAACAACTATTGCTCCAAGGAGTAATTATGGAGGTTCCCCTGGAAGAATGAGGGTTCAGGTTTTACTCCAACCTCTTTACAGTCCCGAAGCAAACGCGGACGGGAGGCCCATATTAATTCTAAAAGGGCTATACAAATTCCTGTATATCAGGACTTTCCGATGGAGTCGATCCGATCGGTGGCCACTGCCCTACAAGGGGAGGATTGGTTAGCCACGATCGACATCAAAGATGCTTATTTGCACATTCCCATCTTTCCAGTCCACCAAAAATTTCTACGCTTTGCAGTAGAAGGGCGCCATTTTCAGTTCAGAGCCTTACCCTTCGGTTTGGCCACAGCACCACAAGTGTTTACAAAAATTCTGGCCCTTTATTGGCCAATCTAAGAACACAAGGTGTAATGATAATGGCATATCTGGATGACTTGTTGCTGATAGACCACTCAGTGAAAAAACTAGACGTGGTTGTTCACAAGACGATCAAGTATCTGGAATCTCACGGTTGGATTATCAACCGAGACAAGTCAGCCCTAAAAACCAGTCAAAAGTCTGGAATACTTGGGGCTAGGGTTGGATTCAGGCCAGAGAAAAATATTCTTGCCTCGAGGAAAGGTGTTGTCTTTGAAAGATTTGATCCACTTAGTGGGTACAAAAAAGACAGCCGTCCATACGCCTGTATATGAGGCTGCTGGGAAAAATGGTGGCATCATTCGAAGCAGTACCCTACGGTCAATTCCATTCAAGGAATTTGCAAGGGGCCATACTGTCAGCCTGGAACAAAAAAGTTCAGGCCCTAGACTTACAATGTCCTTGTCCCCTTCCGTTCGCAAGAGCCTCCGTTGGTGGTTGGTTCCCCAGAATCTGGAAAAAAGGAAATCCTTCAGTCCGATTTCTTGGAAGGTGGTCACTACAGATGCCAGCCTTATAGGCTGGGGAGCAGTACTGGAGCAATAGTCTCTCCAGGGCAGATGGTCGGATGCAGAAAAGGCCCTGCCCATCAATCTCTTAGAGATACGAGCAGCCCGGTATGCCCTAGTAGCATGGACATCCAAACTCCAAGGGTCCCCTGTCAGAATGCAATCAGACAATGCCACAGCAGTGGCATATATCAATCATCAGGGGGGCACCAGGAGTCGTGCAGCCCAGAGGGAAGTAAATTACATCCTGAAATGGGCAGAAAAATATGTCCCAGCCATATCTGCGGTATTCATTCCAGGAGTGGAGAATTGGAAGGCGGACTTTCTAAGTCGCCAGCAATTAGGCCCAGAGGAAGGGTCCCTTCACCCCGAGGTTTTCTGGACAATATGTCAGCGGTGGGGAACATCGGATGTAGATCTTCTAGCATCCAGATTCAACGCAAAGGGGGACAGGTTTGTCTCTCGGACAAGGGATCCCCTAGCTTGCGGCTCGGATGCCCTAGTGTTCCCTTGGGATCAGTTCAAGCTGATATATGCATTCACACCGCCACAATGGTTACCTCGATTACTCCGCAGAATCAGGGTAGAAAAGAAACCGGTGATTCCGGTGGCTCCAGCGTGGCCCCGAAGAGCGTGGTACGCGGAGATTGTAAAATTTCAGTGGGGAGTCCTTGGACTCTCCCACGTCGTCCGGCTTTCGCAAGGACCGATATACCACCCTTCCTTACCAGCCCTAGGTTTGACGGCCTGGCTATTGAAGCCCACATTCTAAAAAAGAGAGGGCTCTCTAATGCTGTGGTATCTACCATGATCAATGCCAGGAAGCCGGTATCCAGGCAGATCTACTATAGAATCTGGAAGGCGTACATCGCGTGGTGTGAGGCCAAGAAATGGCATCCACATAAGTACGTAATAGGTAGGATTCTGGACTTCCTACAGTGGGCTGTAGATAGGAAGCTTGCCTTGAGTACTATCAAGGGTCAGATTTCGGCCTTGTCAATATTTTTTCAAAGGCCCTTGGCTTCGCATTCACTAGTCAAAGCCTTTATACAAGGAGTGATGCGTATTAGTCCTCCGGTTAATATTCCCATATGTCCATGGGATCTAAACTTGGTTCTGTCGGTTCTACAGAAACAACCATTTGAACCATTACAGCATATTTCCGTGGTGCTTCTCACCAGGAAATTGATTTTTCTAGTAGCCATTTGTTCGGCTAAAAGAGTGTCGGAATTAGCAGCTATGTCCTGTAAGGAGCCATATCTGGTTATCCCTAAGGACAGAGTAGTGTTACGTCCTCATCCAGCCTTTCTTCCTAAGGTGGTATCGAGGTTTCATTTGAACCAAGATGTGGTTCTTCCTTCTTTTTTCCCCAAACCTACTTCGGTAGAGGAAAAGTTATTGCATTCTTTGGATGTAGTAAGAGCAGTTAAAGCTTATCTAAAAGCCACTGCTCAGATTCGCAGAACGGATACTTTGTTTATTCTGCCGGAAGGCCCCAGAAAGGGTCAGGCAGCGTCAAAATCTACTTTAGCCAAGTGGATTCGACAGGTCATTATGCAAGCTTATGGCTTGAGAAGGAGACCGCCTCCGTTCAAAGTTAGAGCGCACTCCACGAGAGCAGTTGGAACTTCATGGGCAGTGCATCACCAGGCCTCCCTGGCTCAAATCTGTAAGGCCGCAACGTGGTCTTCAGTACACACGTTTACTAGGTTCTACCAGGTGGACGTTAGAAGTCAGGAGGATGTCGCCTTTGGGCGCAGTGTGTTGCAGGCCGCAAAAGATCCTCATGTCTGATAGCGCTCAGCTTATATATGGTGTATCCCCCCCCTCATTGGGCATTGCTTTAGGACATCCCATTAGTAATGACTATGTCGCTCTGTGTCCCGTGATGTACGAGAAAGAAAATAGGATTTTTATAACAGCTTACCTGTAAAATCCTTTTCTTGGGAGTACATCACGGGACACAGAGCTCCCGCCCCTCTTTGGGGACACTTATTGCTTTGCTACAAAACTGAGGTGCTCCCGGATGGGAGGGGCTTATATAGGGGAGGGTACTTCCGGTTTTGGAAGTTGCCAGTGCCAGCACCTGACGGTATCTATATAACCCATTAGTAATGACTATGTCGCTCTGTGTCCCGTGATGTACTCCCAAGAAAAGGATTTTACAGGTAAGCTGTTATAAAAATCCTATTTTTATTAACAGTTTTACTGTATTTTCCATGTAACAGTCGATTCACAAAAATTATGTGGACTTTTGCTACTTAAAATATTTTTAGCTTCTGACTAGTATTTGTGAGTTCCTATTATGTGTCTGTTGTGGAGCACAAAAGTTTTTAAGGCAGAAATAAAAATCCATTTAAAAAACAATTTAAGAGAAATAAAGGTTTTCAGTAGGAAAAGTACATTGTTTAGTAACTTTTTAAGTCTGTGTGGTACAGTTCTAACATGTCACAACAAACAGCAACAATATACATTTAAAAAAAAGCTCTACCATTTACAGTAAAAAGCAGTTTTACCAGTGACTTTCCTATCCTAGGTTGAGGTGATGTCATCAGTCTGCGGCAGGGCTGGGGGGAGCCCATTCCACCTTAAACGCACAGGGATGCATTAGAAGCTCAGCAAAAGCACAACTGAAGGGGTGCAATATGTCCCAATGCAGATTGCAGCAAGCTAAACAAAAATGACAATCACTCCAATTTATAGCTAAACTTTAAAGCAAAATGTATGTGTGTGTGTGTGTAATAAAAATATATATATATATATATATATATATATATATATATATATATATATTATGTAGAAATTGATTAATTAACCCTTTGGCGCCAGTGCCTCCTGGCTCTTTAACGGGTTTTGGAGGCAGGGAGGGGTTTATGATCATGTGACTGCCATGGCTGTCACAGCAGTCATATGATCAGAAAGCTTCCAATTGCAAGCTCCCTATTGTTAGCCACCGGCAACTGTGCCAGAAGTGTGCAGGGCGCACGCTCTTGGCACAGCTCTTTTTGCAATATTGTACGCAAATATGCGGCCTCTCTGCGCCAAGGCCCACCTGCTGAGAGGCCGTATATTTGCGTACTTTTGGCGCCAGAAGGTTAAGTTCAGGTATGCCTGGAGGAAGCCCTTTCCCCCCTTAAAGGCAACTTACTTTATAGTGGACGTAAACCCTTGCATATACCAAGGGAGTGAACAGTCTCAGATGATACACAGAGATGAAACAAATTTACCTACATAAGTTTTACATGTATATCTGCTGTCTTCAGCTTTATATACTGTTTAGAAAGTGCATATCGTGTTAGATTTTCTCTTCCTGGTTAACACTCCAGTGAAGCCTGGGCATACAGCCAAGACGGCTGATTGGAGGAAAGGCACACACCCCCTCTCCTCATAGGTAGAGACTTTCAGAGCTGGTTGTTGAATAGTTCAGGGCTCTGCTAATCTATATATAGCATCCTCCCCAACACAAAACTCAGGCTGCTTTTATCTCCTGTGACTGAGAACTTGTCAGAAGTTATCAGGCTGATGACAGAAGAACGGAGCAGAAGAGAGCTACGGGACATAGTGCTTTGAAGAGAGAACAAAACACTGCAGATATATGTGCCCAGCTCAAATTTCATGAATCGGGTTTACATCCACTTTAAGGCTAGTTATACATTGGGGTGGTTGTCAGTTTTGTTAGCATGATGGAATTGGCATGGGGACACATTGGATGCCTTCAGCTGCCATTTTCCTTTGCTGGGCTATTGCTGTGTTTTTTTTATCTTGTATGCAGTTGGGTTGGCTGGAATGGGCCTGAGATTTAAAGTGGAACTTAATCTTAAACTTTTTTTTTTTATAAAATAGGCTTAGGTACACATTAGGAAATAGGAAGCGAGGGTGCATTATCCCTGAGGATTTTGAAGTCTATCGACATGTATGATAAAGGCAAAGGGAGTGGGAGGGCAATTATGCTGGTGATCGTTTTAGTAAATCAAGCTCATCTTTCACTCCAGTGCATGCAAATGCCCTTTACAGAAGTTCTTAAAGTGGAGTTCCACCCACATTTTTCACCCCACACCATACAGTACTAATGTGCATCCTTAAAATGAATTGGCAATTTGTTAATATTTTTTTCTGTTCACTTGCCTGATTTATGCCTATATCTAATTTCACTTCCTCCTTTAGCTGCCGTGGCGCCATTCGTCATTTCTGGATTTGCATTGGCTCCCGGGAGATCTTGGTCAGCTTGCCATGGCAAATGGCACTGCTCCCGTAACATTTAACATTGGCTTCTATGAAAAATCTTGGTCAGCTTGGGATGGCAAGCTGACCAAGATTGCACCGCACTGCGCGAGATCGGCAAATGCATGCTGGGTAGCCAGCATGCCCGGAATCCAGAAAGGAGGACACTGTTGCTTCAGATGCCCACACGAGATGGCCACGCTGTGCAGAAATTTCACAAAATAAGAAAACGATGCTGCACAAATAGAAAACCGTGCATAGTTTACAGAATACATTTGTTACATTGCACGAGGCATTAGTATTTTAAGGGTATTTTTTGATCCTAAAAGTCATATTTTGGCCGGAACTCCGCTTTAATTTAGAGGATGTTGAGCGTATATTGTGAATGTATTATTTCCAATTGTGACTAACCCTAAAAAATTCTTCAAATATATTAATAGTAAAAAGACCAAGTCTGAGCATGTAGGCCCTTTACAAAATAATCTAGAGTGGGTGACTGGGGACAAAGAGAAGGCTAATTTATTAAATACTTTCTTCAGCTCTGTGTATACAATGGAGCATGGGGGAGCTCATGTCCAAAATGGGGGTGGTAGTGACACAGCCCCAAATCTACAATGGCTCAAAAGTGATATGGTCCAGAAATATTTAGATGGAATAAAGGTGGATAAAGCACCTGGACCAGATGGCATACACCCACGGATCCTAAAAGAATTGAGCTCTGTAATTTCAAAGCCATTGTATTTAATTTTTAGGGACTCATTAATGACAGGAATAGTACCACTGGATTGGCGCAGGGCCAATGTGGTGCCTATATTTAAAAAGGGAATTAAGTCTTTACCAAGTAACTATAGACCTGTTAGTTTAACTTCTATAGTTGGGAAGATACTGGAGAGATTAATAAAAAGACCACATAGATGAGTTCTTGCTGGAAAAAAACTATTTAAGCAACAGACAGCATGGATTCATGAAAGACAGAAGTTGTCAAACAAACCTGATTTCTTTTTATGAAGAGGTAAGTAAGACCTTGGACAGAGGGGTGGCTGTGGACGTGGTATACTTGGATTTTGCAAAAGCGTTCGATACAGTTCCCCACACACGGCTCATGTGCAAGGTAAAGTCTACAGGATTGGAAATATCAGTTTGTAAATGGATAGAAAACTGGCTAAAAGACAGAATTCAGAGAGTAGTGGTAAATGATTCTTACTCTGAATGGTCCAAGGTTATCAGTGGTGTACCCCAAGGTTCAGTGCTGGGACCCTTACTTTTTAATATGTTTATAAATGATATTGGGTCTGAGATCAAAAGTAAAATTTCTGTCTTTGCAGATGACACCAAGCTATGTAGTGGAATAACGTCCTTACAGGATGACGCCAATTTACAAGCCGACCTCAATGCTCTGTCTCATTGGGCGACTATGTGGCAGATGAGGTTTAATGTTGATAAATGTAAAGTTATGCACTTGGGGGCTAAGAATATGAATGCATCATACATACTAGGGGGAGTACAACTGGGGGGATCCGTAGTGGAGAAGGATCTGGGGGTTTTGGTAGATCATAAGCTCAATAATGGCATGCAATGCCAAGCTGCGGTTTCCAAAGCGAGCAAAGTCCTTTCTTGTATTAAGAGAGGTATAGTCTCCAGAGAGAGAGAGATAATTTTGCCCCTGTACAAATCATTAGTAAGACCTCATCTGGAATATGCAGTTCAGTTTTTTGGGCCCCAGTTCTCAAAAAGGATATTGGGGAACTGGAGAAAGTGCAGAGAAGGGCAACCAAACTGATAAGAGGCATGGAGGAGCTCAGCTATGAGGAAAGATTAGAGGAACTGAATTTATTCACTCTTGAGAAGAGGAGATTAAGGGGGGATATGATTAACATGTACAAATATATAAGGGATACATATAGTGAACTTGGTGTTGAGTTATTCACTTTACGGTCAACACAAAGGACAAGGGGGCACTCTTTGCGTCTCGAGGAAAAGAGATTTCACCTCCAAATACGGAAAGGTTTCTTCACAGTAAGAGCTGTGAAAATGTGGAATAGACTCCCTGCAGAGGTGGTTCTGGCCAGCTCAGTAGATTGCTTTAAGAAGGGCCTGGATTCTTTCCTAAATGTACATAATATAACTGGGTACTGACATTTATAGGTAAAGTTGATCCGGGGGAATATCCGATTGCCTCTCGGGGGATCAGGAAGGAATTTTTTCCCTGCTGTAGCAAATTGGAGCATGCTCTGCTGGGGTTTTCTTTTTCGTACATCACGGGACACAGAGCGACTTAGTCATTACTAATGGGTTATATAGATTACCTTCAGGTGTTGGCACTGGCCAATTCCAAACCGGAAGTACCCTCCCCTATATAAGCCCCTCCCATCCGGGAGCACCTCAGTTTTTTGCCAGTGTCTAAGGTGTTGGCCAAAGAGTAACATGTGTTTTCACTGGGCTTGCGTACAGGTTCTTTTGGGCCTTAGTAAGCTGTTCCGGATCCCACCAAAAAAGCTTCATAGCTAAACGGTCGGTACCCGGGCCTTGCAGCAGAAGAGCAAGGTTTTGCCTGTAATGCCTCTCTTAGGAGGGCTGGACCCTGGGATCCAGAGCTCTGGTCATACCCACGACCAAGATGTTGTCTGTGCAGGGTGCTATACAGGTCCAGGGGAGTGGAATCCTTGGGAACCCGGTCCCTGAAGGTTTAATTACAATGCCTGCCGTGATAGGTGAAGTTTGGACTTCTGTGGACCAAACAAAGTCCTGCGGCGGGGATCAGGTAAGTGGGGGCCCCCAGGAACTTGGTTCTATTGGGGGACCCCCAAGCCTAATTTGTCTTTCTGTCTGTTACCTAACGGTATTCCCGCTAAATATCTGTGTTTGCCTGTAACTACTGAAAATGTAAAATTTTAATAGTAGTCAAGAAAAAAAAAAAAAAAGGGACCGCGGTACTTGTGTTAAACCACTAGAGGCCGCTGTAGTCCATTTTTCTTGTCATGTGGATCTTTGGTTTTCTCAAGTCAAAGGATCCAGGCAGTTGGTAAGTTTCTCTGTGGGAATCCACTTCCTCTGCCCTGTTGCTGCGCTCATCCACCGCACAGGCCCTCCGGCAAAAAGGGCCCTGGCTCCTAGTCCCTGTTTGATTTCGAAAAGGGTGCCAATGGTGCACGGGCGCGTGCGCGGGCGCGTGCACGCGCCTCCTATGAAAAAAAGGGGCGGGGCGGGTGGATGACGCTCGATGCGCGCCGCGGCGCTTCTGCGCATGTGCAGGCGTCCCAGCATGGTTAAAAGACACAGTACAAGTGTCAGCTGGATGCAAACAGAGCTAGCAACAAACAGTGGCACACAGAGGCGGTTGATGCAGGCATCCCCATAGAAAGGCACTTTAGTGGACACCAGCTGGTATATAGCAGCAACTGTGTTAGACTATTACCAGCAAAAATTGGTGTATGACGACGGGAATACCTCAGCTTTGTGCTTAAAGGATATGTCGTCCAGACGCTCCGGAAATAGGTCTTCCAGGAAGCCAAAGGGGTCTCCATCGGGCTCTGAGGATATTGGGCATGCTTGTACTGCACCAATCTCCCCTGAGAATTCAGAGGTCAGTAGCCGTAGAAACCCCGCAGGAATGCCTGGTGCTGCGGCTGTCCCCAGTCCACCTGCTCCTGTATATATAACAGAGGAGGTTTTATCCTCAACTCTGGGAGGATTGGAAGAGAGATTAACAGCATTGATCGCTGCTTCCCTATCACAGGAAAAGCGCGTCCGATCTCCGTCTCCTCCTTCAGAGTGCCTGTTAGTGGAGGAACAGCCCCACACAGAGATCGACCTACCTGAAGGGGATCAGGATGGGGTTGATTCAGTTATGGAGGAATCAACAGTGGAAGAACCTTTCTCAGCATCTCAGGCTGAAAGATTATGGGTTCAGTCTCTGACTAACATGGTCCGATCAGCATTTAAAATGCCTCTGGCGGAACCACCATCCACTACGGTTTCCTCGCTGGGGTCGCTAAAAGCTCCCCAGGCTGTCTGTTCCTTCCCAATCCACCCTTTATTAGAAGGGCTTATTTACCAGGATTGGGAGCATCCTGATAAAATATTTGCTCCCCCCAAGAGATTTCCGGTGATCTATCCCATGGAGGATAAGTTCATAAAAAAATGGAGGGTCCCTACAGTGGACGCAGCCATCTCTTCTGTTAACAAATCACTGACATGTCCAGTAGATAATGTTCCAATGTTCAAAGACCCAATAGATAAAAAATTGGAGTCTTTACTAAAATCTGCTTTCTCTACAGCAAGCATGGTGACACAACCTGCGGTAGCAGCGATTGGAGTCTGCCAAGCAGTGAAAGATCAGTTGAAACAAGTCTTAAGGGACTTACCAGATCAGCAGGCTCTTGCCCTAGCTGACCTGCCTAGAGCCTTGTGTTTTGCGGTGGACGCCATAAAGGATACAATCCAACAGGCCTCCCGCTTTACGCTGTCTATAGTACATATGCGTAGGCTTCTGTGGCTCAAAAACTGGTCTGCTGAAGCTCCCTGTAAAAAACTGCTGGTTAGCTTCCCATTTCATGGAGAACGCTTATTTGGAGAAGATCTGGACAAATATATCCAGAAAATTTCTGCCGGTAAAAGTTCACTCTTACTGGTTAAGAACAAGGGTAGAAGTCCTTCTTTTAAGAGGCCTACTTCTCCAGTCCCGGGCACATCGGCTGTGAAGCAGTTCCGACGGCCTCCGCGGTCAAATTCAGGGGGCAGAAATCAGGGACAATCACAGGGTAACAAGAAGCCCTGGATCAAGAGAGGTACAAAACCTCCCCCCAAGGCATGAAGCGTTGCCCCCACTCAATCGGGTGGGGGGAAGACTTCAGTTGTTCACAGAGACCTGGCGGGACACCATCAGAGACAGATGGGTGCTCTCCGCAGTAAGTCTGGGATACAAGCTGGAGTTAAAAGGCACTCCTCCTGCCCAATTTATGAGGTCAAACGTGCCAAGAGATCCCCAGAAGAGAGGATCCCTCCTTCTGGCACTAGAACAACTATTGCTCCAAGGTGTAATCATGAAGGTTCCCCTGGAAGAAATCGGATTCGGGTTTTACTCGAACCTTTTCACAGTCCCCAAACCAAATGGGGACGTGAGGCCCATATTAAATCTAAAAGGGCTAAACAAGTTCCTAAATATCAGGACTTTTCGGATGGAGTCGATCCGATCGGTGGCCACCGCCCTACAAGGGCAGGAATGGTTAGCCTCGATCGACATAAGGGATGCTTATCTGCATATTCCTATTTTTCCGGCCCACCAGAAATTTCTACGCTTTGCAGTAGAAGGGCGCCATTTTCAGTTCAGAGCCTTACCTTTCGGTCTGGCCACAGCACCACGAGTGTTCACAAAAATTCTGGCCCCATTATTGGCCAATCTAAGAACACAGGGTGTAACGATAATGGCATATCTAGATGACCTGCTACTAATAGACCACTCAGTGGAAAAGCTGGAAGTAGCTATTCACAAGACAATCAAGTATCTGGAATATCACGGTTGGATTATCAACCGGGACAAGTCAGCTCTAAGACCAGTCAAAAGTCTGGAATACTTAGGGCTAAGGCTGGATTCAAATCAGAGAAAGATTTTCTTACCTCCAGAGAAGGTGTCGTCTTTAAAAGATTTGACCCACTTAGTGGGTATAAAAAGAAAACCATCCATACGCCTCTGCATGAGGCTGCTGGGAAAAATGGTGGCTTCATTCGAAGCGGTACCCTACGGTCAATTCCATTCAAGGAATTTGCAAAGGGCCATACTGTCAGCCTGGAACAAAAAAGTTCAGGCTTTAGACTTACCAATGTCCCTGTCCCCTTCCGTTCGCAAGAGCCTCCATTGGTGGTTGGTGCCCCAGAATCTGGAAAAAGGGAAACCCTTCAGTCCGGTTTCTTGGAAGGTAGTCAGTACAGATGCCAGCCTCATAGGCTGGGGGGCAGTACTGGAGCAATGGTCTCTCCAGGGCAAGTGGTCAGAAGCAGAAAAGGCCCTGCCCATCAATCTCTTAGAGATACGAGCAGCCCGGTATGCCCTAGTAGCATGGACATCCAAACTCCAAGGGTCCCCTGTCAGAATTCAATCAGACAATGCCACAGCAGTGGCATATATCAATCACCAGGGTGGCACCAGGAGTCGTGCAGCCCAGAGGGAAGCAAATTGCATCCTGGAGTGGGCAGAAAAATATGTCCCAGCCATATCCGCGGTTTTCATCCCAGGAGTGGAAAATTGGAGAGCGGACTTTATAAGTCGCCAACAATTATGCCCGGGGGAATGGTCTCTTCACCCCGAGGTTTTCCAGGCAATATGCCAGCGGTGGGGAACACCGGATGTAGATCTGCTAGCATCCAGATTCAACGCAAAGGTGGACAGATTTGTGTCTCGCACAAGGGATCCTCTAGCTTGCGGCTCGGATGCCCTAGTGTTCCCTTGGGATCAGTTCAAGCTGATATATGCATTCCCACCGCCACAATTGTTACCGCGATTACTCCGCAGAATCAGGGTAGAAAAGAAACCAGTGATTCTGGTGGCTCCAGCGTGGCCCCGAAGGGCATGGTACGCGGAGATTGTAAAAATGTCAGTGAGGAGTCCTTGGACCCTCCCACATCGTCCGGACCTGCTGTCGCAGGGACCGATATACCACCCTTCCTTACCAGCCCTAGGTTTGACGGCCTGGCTATTGAAGCCCACATTCTGAAAAAGAGAGTGCTCTCTAATTCTGTGGTATCTACCATGATCAATGCCAGGAAGCCGGTATCCAGGCAGATCTATTATAGGATCTGGAAAGCGTACATTAAGTGGTGTGAGGCCAAGAAATGGCATCCACGTAAGTACGTGATAGGGAGGATTTTGGACTTCCTACAGTGGGCTGTAGATAGGAAGCTGACCTTGAGTACTATCAAGGGTCAGATTTCGGCCTTGTCAATATTTTTTCAAAGGCCCTTGGCTTCGCATTCACTAGTCAAAGCTTTCATACAAGGAGTGATGCGTATTAGCCCTCCGGTTAGTATTCCCATATGTCCTTGGGACTTAAACCTGGTTCTGTCAGTTCTACAGAAACAACCGTTTGAACCATTGCAACACATTTCCTTGGTTCTTCTCACCAGGAAATTGATTTTCTTAGTAGCCGTTTGTTCGGCTAAAAGAGTATCGGAATTAGCCGCCTTGTCCTGTAAGGAGCCATATCTGGTTGTCCATAAGGACAGAGTAGTATTACGTCCTCATCCAGCCTTTCTTCCTAAGGTGGTATCGAGGTTTCATTTGAACCAAGATGTGGTTCTTCCTTCTTTTTTCCCCAAACCTAGCTCGGTAGAGGAAAAGTTATTACATTCCTTGGATGTAGTAAGAGCAGTTAAAGCTTATCTAAAAGCCACTGCTCAGATTCGCAGAACGGATACTTTGTTTATTCTGCCGGAAGGCCCTAAAAAGGGTCAGGCAGCATCAAAATCCACTTTAGCCAAGTGGATTCGACAGGTCATAATACAAGCCTATGGTTTGAGAAAGAGACCGCCTCCGTTCAAAGTTAGGGCGCACTCCACAAGAGCAGTTGGAACTTCATGGGCAGTGCATCACCAGGCCTCCCTGGCTCAAGTATGTAAGGCCGCAAAAATGGTCTTCGGTACACACGTTTACTAGATTCTACCAGGTAGACGTTAGAAGTCAGGAGGATGTCGCCTTTGGGCGCAGTGTGTTGCAGGCCGCAAAAGATCCTCATGCCTGATGGCGCCCAGCTTATGTATCCCTCCCCTCATTTGGCATTGCTTTGGGACGTCCCATAAGTAATGACTAAGTTGCTATGTGTCCCGTGATGTACGAAAAAGAAAAAGGGATTTTTATAACAGCTTACCTGTAAAATCCTTTTCTTGGAGTACATCACGGGACACAGAGCTCCCACCCCTCTTTTTGGGACACTTATTGCTTGGCTACAAAACTGAGGTGCTCCCGGATGGGAGGGGCTTATATAGGGGAGGGTACTTCCGGTTTGGAATCGGCCAGTGCCAACACCTGAAGGTAATCTATATAACCCATTAGTAATGACTAAGTCGCTCTGTGTCCCGTGATGTACTCCAAGAAAAGGATTTTACAGGTAAGCTTTTATAAAAATCCCTTTTTTTTGCCTTCCTCTGGATCAACTGTGGGTATAGAATTGGTTATATGGGATTGTACGATATTTTTTTTTTTTTTTTTATGGTTGAACTGGATGGACTTGTGTCTTTTTTCAACCTGACTAACTATGTAACTATGACATTATTGTGCATTATATGTGATTTTAGCAAAGGCAGACCCTACCATGAAACATTCATTCCCAGTATCTACAAACAGAAGCAGGAGAGAATTTGAAAGCAGAAAGAATAAATAATCATGTGTTTGTAGCAATAGTACATGGAGGGTAAGGAATAATGGTCTGTGCCTAGTGGACGTCCTTTTTTTGTATGCTGGGAAGTGGTATTACCTCCTTGGATCACTCACCTTAATAATTATTTTCTCCAGAATGCCATTGCATTTGACTGCCAGTGTGATGTGAAGCCTGCAGGCAGACACACCACAAACTTTATTCTTGCCGCTCAACTTGTGCCTGATCGCTGGCTGCTCTATTTGTGCATGTTTCACAGAACTGGCAGATAGACAGGACTAGTGTTACCATTGTAGGGGTTAAGGAAATGAGACCTTGTCATTACAGTGCTTCGTCTGTATTTTTATCTGTAAGTGTCCTACTTCTGTCATCCTAAACACATAGACAGAGCTTTGCTGAATTTCCTCTCACGGAACAGATTGCCATTTCCAATTTAAAAATGAAATGACTTTTCAATTTTTAATGTTTATCAAGCCATACTATGTAGAATTATGGAATTATGCATTGATAGTAGAATCCATCTCTGACTTTGCAGGCAAGAAAATCCAATTAGGCATCATGTATAGCTACCAACCAGGAGCAAGCTGCAGTCAGTTTTTTTACACGAAGGGGCTGCATGTGGAGATCCATGATGACCATGACCTATAACCGAGTAATAAAATCTGAAAAAGAGGAGGGGGATAGGAAGGAAAACGGGCCAAATTGTAAACAGGAGAAATGCATGTATTTTAAATGCTATGCTCACCTTTTTGCAAAAAATAATAAATGTGCCCATATTTTCAGCAAAAAAATATATTTTTTGTTTGATTTTGCAATGAGCCTACAAATCAGACTCAATGCACAGGCTCCTGCAGTCTCTTCCTCCAGTACTAAGGTACATACTTAGTTACTGAGCTAAGGGAAGTGACAATGAACTATAAGTGTGGTAATCACCACACTCATGTCTTATTGAGAGCTTCAAGTCCACCTGCCGCGGTGGGAAATGGGACTTGTAGTTCAGTCATTCACAGATCTGTTAAATTTGAAAGTGAAAGCGGCCACAAGTGAGAAGAACCCCCACACGCTATCAGAGGGGGGGAGGGGGGTGGTTTGGCATTTTTGGCTAGTTATGTATTCCTTCTAAGAAATCTAAGACATCGTTTTGTAAATCAATTGGTGTAAATACCTGAAATCTGGATTTACATTGAGCTGTGACATGCCAGGTGAATGCTTTTCAGGCTTGCATGGAAAGAGTTTTCTGTGTAAGTTTATGGGCAGAAGGGGGGAAATATAAATGTGGGCTTACACAAGGGAGAGTTGTAGAGGGGGAACTATGAAGACTTCCCTGCTGGTCATTGAGCAGGCAACCTCCCTTGTTGAGTTTTTATTGTTGTTGCTCCTCTTGGATATTCCTTCTAAATTGAAAAAACTTCAGTTAGAGACACATACAGCATAAAAAAGGGATTTTTATAACAGCTTACCTGTAAAATCCTTTTCTTGGAGTACATCACGGGACACAGAGCGACTTAGTCATTACTAATGGGTTATATAGATTACCTTCAGGTGTTGGCACTGGCCAATTCCAAACCGGAAGTACCCTCCCCTATATAAGCCCCTCCCATCCGGGAGCACCTCAGTTTTGTAGCCAAGCAATAAGTGTCCCAAAAAGAGGGGTGGGAGCTCTGTGTCCCGTGATGTACTCCAAGAAAAGGATTTTACAGGTAAGCTGTTATAAAAATCCCTTTTTCTTTTTCGTACATCACGGGACACAGAGCGACTTAGTCATTACTAATGGGACGTCCCAAAGCAATGCCAAATGAGGGGAGGGATACATAAGCTGGGCGCCATCAGGCATGAGGATCTTTTGCGGCCTGCAACACACTGCGCCCAAAGGCGACATCCTCCTGACTTCTAACGTCTACCTGGTAGAATCTAGTAAACGTGTGTACCGAAGACCATGTTGCGGCCTTACATACTTGAGCCAGGGAGGCCTGGTGATGCACTGCCCATGAAGTTCCAACTGCTCTTGTGGAGTGCGCCCTAACTTTGAACGGAGGCGGTCTCTTTCTCAAGCCATAGGCTTGTATTATGACCTGTCGAATCCACTTGGCTAAAGTGGATTTTGATGCTGCCTGACCCTTTTTAGGGCCTTCCGGCAGAATAAACAAAGTATCCGTTCTGCGAATCTGAGCAGTGGCTTTTAGATAAGCTTTAACTGCTCTTACTACATGCAAGGAATGTAATAACTTTTCCTCTACCGAGCTAGGTTTGGGGAAAAAAGAAGGAAGAACCACATCTTGGTTCAAATGAAACCTCGATACCACCTTAGGAAGAAAGGCTGGATGAGGACGTAATACTACTCTGTCCTTATGGACAACCAGATATGGCTCCTTACAGGACAAGGCGGCTAATTCCGATACTCTTTTAGCCGAACAAACGGCTACTAAGAAAATCAATTTCCTGGTGAGAAGAACCAAGGAAATGTGTTGCAATGGTTCAAACGGTTGTTTCTGTAGAACTGACAGAACCAGGTTTAAGTCCCAAGGACATATGGGAATACTAACCGGAGGGCTAATACGCATCACTCCTTGTATGAAAGCTTTGACTAGTGAATGCGAAGCCAAGGGCCTTTGAAAAAATATTGACAAGGCCGAAATCTGACCCTTGATAGTACTCAAGGTCAGCTTCCTATCTACAGCCCACTGTAGGAAGTCCAAAATCCTCCCTATCACGTACTTACGTGGATGCCATTTCTTGGCCTCACACCACTTAATGTACGCTTTCCAGATCCTATAATAGATCTGCCTGGATACCGGCTTCCTGGCATTGATCATGGTAGATACCACAGAATTAGAGAGCCCTCTCTTTTTCAGAATGTGGGCTTCAATAGCCAGGCCGTCAAACCTAGGGCTGGTAAGGAAGGGTGGTATATCGGTCCCTGCGACAGCAGGTCCGGACGATGTGGGAGGGTCCAAGGACTCCTCACTGACATTTTTACAATCTCCGCGTACCATGCCCTTCGGGGCCACGCTGGAGCAACCAGAATCACTGGTTTCTTTTCTACCCTGATTCTGCGGAGTAATCGCGGTAACAATTGTGGCGGTGGGAATGCATATATCAGCTTGAACTGATCCCAAGGGAACACTAGGGCATCCGAGCCGCAAGCTAGAGGATCCCTTGTGCGAGACACAAATCTGTCCACCTTTGCGTTGAATCTGGATGCTAGCAGATCTACATCCGGTGTTCCCCACCGCTGGCATATTGCCTGGAAAACCTCGGGGTGAAGAGACCATTCCCCCGGGCATAATTGTTGGCGACTTAAAAAGTCCGCTCTCCAATTTTCCACTCCTGGGATGAAAACCGCAGATATGGCTGGGACATATTTTTCTGCCCACTCCAGGATGCAATTTGCTTCCCTCTGGGCTGCACGACTCCTGGTGCCACCCTGGTGATTGATATATGCCACTGCTGTGGCATTGTCTGATTGAATTCTGACAGGGGACCCTTGGAGTTTGGATGTCCATGCTACTAGGGCATACCGGGCTGCTCGTATCTCTAAGAGATTGATGGGCAGGGCCTTTTCTGCTTCTGACCACTTGCCCTGGAGAGACCATTGCTCCAGTACTGCCCCCCAGCCTATGAGGCTGGCATCTGTAGTGACTACCTTCCAAGAAACCGGACTGAAGGGTTTCCCTTTTTCCAGATTCTGGGGCACCAACCACCAATGGAGGCTCTTGCGAACGGAAGGGGACAGGGACATTGGTAAGTCTAAAGCCTGAACTTTTTTGTTCCAGGCTGACAGTATGGCCCTTTGCAAATTCCTTGAATGGAATTGACCGTAGGGTACCGCTTCGAATGAAGCCACCATTTTTCCCAGCAGCCTCATGCAGAGGCGTATGGATGGTTTTCTTTTTGTACCCACTAAGTGGGTCAAATCTTTTAAAGACGACACCTTCTCTGGAGGTAAGAAAATCTTTCTCTGATTTGAATCCAGCCTTAGCCCTAAGTATTCCAGACTTTTGACTGGTCTTAGAGCTGACTTGTCCCGGTTGATAATCCAACCGTGATATTCCAGATACTTGATTGTCTTGTGAATAGCTACTTCCAGCTTTTCCACTGAGTGGTCTATTCGTAGCAGGTCGTCTAGATATGCCATTATCGTTACACCCTGTGTTCTTAGATTGGCCAATAATGGGGCCAGAATTTTTGTGAACACTCGTGGTGCTGTGGCCAGACCGAAAGGTAAGGCTCTGAACTGAAAATGGCGCCCTTCTACTGCAAAGCGTAGAAATTTCTGGTGGGCCGGAAAGATGGGAATATGCAGATAAGCATCCTTTATGTCGATCGAGGCTAACCATTCCTGCCCTTGTAGGGCGGTGGCCACCGATCGGATCGACTCCATCCGAAAAGTCCTGATATTTAGGAACTTGTTTAGCCCTTTTAGATTTAATATGGGCCTCACGTCCCCATTTGGTTTGGGGACTGTGAAAAGGTTAGAGTAAAACCCGAATCCGCTTTCTTCCAGGGGAACCTTCATGATTACACCTTGGAGCAATAGTTGTTCTAGTGCCAGAAGGAGGGATCCTCTCTTCTGGGGATCTCTTGGCACGTTTGACCTCATAAATTGGGCAGGAGGAGTGCCTTTTAACTCCAGCTTGTATCCCAGACTTACTGCGGAGAGCACCCATCTGTCTCTGATGGTGTCCCGCCAGGTCTCTGTGAACAACTGAAGTCTTCCCCCCACCCGATTGAGTGGGGGCAACGCTTCATGCCTTGGGGGGAGGTTTTGTACCTCTCTTGATCCAGGGCTTCTTGTTACCCTGTGATTGTCCCTGATTTCTGCCCCCTGAATTTGACCGCGGAGGCCGTCGGAACTGCTTCACAGCCGATGTGCCCGGGACTGGAGAAGTAGGCCTCTTAAAAGAAGGACTTCTACCCTTGTTCTTAACCGGTAAGAGTGAACTTTTACCGGCAGAAATTTTCTGGATATATTTGTCCAGATCTTCTCCAAATAAGCGTTCTCCATGAAATGGGAAGCTAACCAGCAGTTTTTTACAGGGAGCTTCAGCAGACCAGTTTTTGAGCCACAGAAGCCTACGCATATGTACTATAGACATCGTAAAGCGGGAGGCCTGTTGGATTGTATCCTTTATGGCGTCCACCGCAAAACACAAGGCTCTAGGCAGGTCAGCTAGGGCAAGAGCCTGCTGATCTGGTAAGTCCCTTAAGACTTGTTTCAACTGATCTTTCACTGCTTGGCAGACTCCAATCGCTGCTACCGCAGGTTGTGTCACCATGCTTGCTGTAGAGAAAGCAGATTTTAGTAAAGACTCCAATTTTTTATCTATTGGGTCTTTGAACATTGGAACATTATCTACTGGACATGTCAGTGATTTGTTAACAGAAGAGATGGCTGCGTCCACTGTAGGGACCCTCCATTTTTTTATGAACTTATCCTCCATGGGATAGATCACCGGAAATCTCTTGGGGGGAGCAAATATTTTATCAGGATGCTCCCAATCCTGGTAAATAAGCCCTTCTAATAAAGGGTGGATTGGGAAGGAACAGACAGCCTGGGGAGCTTTTAGCGACCCCAGCGAGGAAACCGTAGTGGATGATGGTTCCGCCAGAGGCATTTTAAATGCTGATCGGACCATGTTAGTCAGAGACTGAACCCATAATCTTTCAGCCTGAGATGCTGAGAAAGGTTCTTCCACTGTTGATTCCTCCATAACTGAATCAACCTCATCCTGATCCCCTTCAGGTAGGTCGATCTCTGTGTGGGGCTGTTCCTCCACTAACAGGCACTCTGAAGGAGGAGACGGAGATCGGACGCGCTTTTCCTGTGACAGGGAAGCAGCGATCAATGCTGTTAATCTCTCTTCCAATCCTCCCAGAGTTGAGGATAAAACCTCCTCTGTTATATATACAGGAGCAGGTGGACTGGGGACAGCCGCAGCACCAGGCATTCCTGCGGGGTTTCTACGGCTACTGACCTCTGAATTCTCAGGGGAGATTGGTGCAGTACAAGCATGCCCAATATCCTCAGAGCCCGATGGAGACCCCTTTGGCTTCCTGGAAGACCTATTTCCGGAGCGTCTGGACGACATATCCTTTAAGCACAAAGCTGAGGTATTCCCGTCGTCGTACACCAATTTTTGCTGGTAATAGTCTAACACAGTTGCTGCTATATACCAGCTGGTGTCCACTAAAGTGCCTTTCTATGGGGATGCCTGCATCAACCGCCTCTGTGTGCCACTGTTTGTTGCTAGCTCTGTTTGCATCCAGCTGACACTTGTACTGTGTCTTTTAACCATGCTGGGACGCCTGCACATGCGCAGAAGCGCCGCGGCGCGCATCGAGCGTCATCCACCCGCCCCGCCCCTTTTTTTTCATAGGAGGCGCGTGCACGCCCGTGCGCCATTGGCGCCCTTTTCGAAATCAAACAGGGACTAGGAGCCAGGGCCCTTTTTGCCGGAGGGCCTGTGCGGTGGATGAGCGCAGCAACAGGGCAGAGGAAGTGGATTCCCACAGAGAAACTTACCAACTGCCTGGATCTTTTGACTTGAGAAAACCAAAGATCCACATGACAAGAAAAATGGACTACAGCGGCCTCTAGTGGTTTAACACAGGTACCGCGGTCCCTTTTTTATTTTTATTTTTCTTGACTACTATTAAAATTTTACATTTTCAGTAGTTACAGGCAAACACAGATATTTAGTGGGAATACCGTTAGGTAACAGACAGAAAGACAAATTAGGCTTGGGGGTCCCCCAATAGAACCAAGTTCCTGGGGGCCCCCACTTACCTGATCCCCGCCGCAGGACTTTGGTCCACAGAAGTCCAAACTTCACCTATCACGGCAGGCATTGTAATTAAACCTTCAGGGACCGGGTTCCCAAGGATTCCACTCCCCTGGACCTGTATAGCACCCTGCACAGACAACATCTTGGTCGTGGGTATGACCAGAGCTCTGGATCCCAGGGTCCAGCCCTCCTAAGAGAGGCATTACAGGCAAAACCTTGCTCTTCTGCTGCAAGGCCCGGGTACCGACCGTTTAGCTATGAAGCTTTTTTGGTGGGATCCGGAACAGCTTACTAAGGCCCGTAAAAGAACCTGTACGCAAGCCCAGTGAAAACACATGTTACTCTTTGGCCAACACCTTAGACACTGGCAAAAAACTGAGGTGCTCCCGGATGGGAGGGGCTTATATAGGGGAGGGTACTTCCGGTTTGGAATTGGCCAGTGCCAACACCTGAAGGTAATCTATATAACCCATTAGTAATGACTAAGTCGCTCTGTGTCCCGTGATGTACGAAAAAGAAAGGCTGTCAGTTTCTAACCCTTCCTTACTCCTTTACAAAATTAGAAGAGTTTTGGCTAGAGTTCTCGCTTTAAGTACAAAGCAAGAGTAGGTGGATTACAAACCTATCTGCAGTCATTCACAAATCTTTTAGCAGGTAAAATTAGTATTTAGTCGTTGCTGGATTTGCCATTTAAAGGCTTGAATATTGCTTAAAATCCCCAAAACATTTAATTTTCTGAAAGCAAAAATAAAATGTCACATGGTATTTAAACTTCTTTTTATCACTTCATATTTTTAATGTGTGTTGTGCAATTGTCTTTTATGTACACGTGTGCATGTGCGAGGAGCCAAAAGGATTTTTTTTTTGTTTTAACATTTTTAACCACTTCCCGCCCAGTCAATAGCAGATTGACGTCCGGGAAGTGGTTCTGTTATCCACACTGGACGTCTATTGACGTCCTGCAGGATAATAGCCGCCGCGCGCCCGGGGGGGGGCGCGCATCGCGGCGATCGGTGGAGCGGTGTGTCAGTCTGACACACCGCTGCACTGATCTCGGTAAAGAGCCTCTGGTGGAGGCTTTTTACCACGTGATCAGCCGTGTCCAACCACGGCTGATCACGATGTAAACAGGAAGAGCCGTTGATCGGCTCTTCCTCACTCGTGTCTGACAGACGCGAGTAGAGGAGAGCCGATCGGCGGCTCTCCTGACAGCCGGGGTTCGCGCTGATTGTTTATCAGCGCAGCCCCCCCTCAGATACCCACACTGGACCACCAGGGAAGCCCCCCAAGACCACCAGGGAAGCCCCAAGCATGTGGATGGCCAGGTAAGTCCCCCATGGCCATCCACATGCACAAATACATAAAAAATATATGCCAATCAGTGCCCACAAATGGGCACTGACTGGCACCATCATGGCACAACCAAAATGTATGATGCCCAGCAATGCCAGCCACCAGTGTCATCAGTGCCACCTACCAGTGTCCATCAGTGCCACCTATCAATGCCCATCCGTGCCCATCTGTGCCCATAAGTGCCCACCTATCAGTGCCACCCATAAGTATCCATCAGTGCCGCCTATGTGTGCCCATCAGTGCCGCCTATGTGTGCCCATCAGTGCCGCCTATGTGTGCCCATCAGTGCCGCCTATGTGTGCCCATCAGTGCCGCCTATGTGTGCCCATCAGTGCCGCATACCAGTGCCACATATCAGTGCCGCCTATCAGTGCCTCCTATCAGTGCCCATCATTGGTGCCACCTCATCGGTGCCCATCATTGGTGCCACCTCATCGGTGCCCATCAGTGTCGCCTTATCAGTGCCTGTTAGTGCCGCCTTATCAGTGCCCGTCATTGAAGTAGAAAAGGTACTTATTTACAAAAAAAAAAAAAAACAGAAACAAAGGAAAACTTAATTTTCGCACTTTTTTATTTGTTATGCAAAAAATAAAAATCGCAGAGTCGATCAAATACCACCGAAAGAGAGCTCTATTTGTGGGAACAAAATGATAAAAAAATTGTTTGGGTACAGTGTTGCATGACCGCGCAATTGTCATTCAAATTGCGACAGCGCTGAAAGCTCAAAATTGGCTTGGGCAGGAAGGTGTATAAGTGCATGGTATTGAAGTGGTTAATTTAACTTTACTGGGGTGATTAAGGGGGTACTTCAGCAAAAAAATATTTGGGAATTTGTGCCCATTCAGCAAAAATAGCATTTGTTATACTAGGTATCCATATTGGATGAGAAACCCTGCTTTATCTTGGTTTGGCATTCCGATTCACCCCAAAGGTGTTCAGTAGGGTTAAGGTCAGAGCTTTGTGCAGGCCACTGGAGCTCCTCTACCTTAGACTTATCAAACCATGTCTTTAGAGGCCCTGTCGGTGAAGGTCTCCCTTGCGTAGACATCTAAAAGCTTGTAGACTGCTCCATCTTAGATGTGATGTCAGGAGACGCAGAGCTGTCAGTTAAGTGACACTCTATAGTATTCTCTTACACTCTTTCCCTGGCAGTTACATAACAGTTTATTCAGAGAGGGTAAACTTGGCCAGCACAGGAAATATAAAGCTACTCCCAGAAGAGGAGAGCAATGACATGTGAGGTGGTAGGTGGTAGGGGGTTGTATCAAGGAACGGACTAGTCAACTTTTCTAAAATCATAATGTGGTCAGTTGTATTGATGTGAACGGGCACCTTTGAAAACAATGTGATTACCATTGTCATGCGATTCTGTGTGACTCAAGGCGAATCTGAAATAACACTATTGTGAACGGAGCCTTACGCCAGCCATACATAGATTGAAATTGGGCTAGTTCAGCAGGGACTGCATTTTGATGCATGTATGTGCAGTCTAGTTGTGCACAATTCGATCTATAGATTAACTTGTGTACAACCAGCCTGTTGTAAAATGTTCTCTCGATCAGCTCCACCGGCTATAGCCGGCAGTACTGATCATTGGTTCTTGGCGATGGGGGAAGTCTCCCAGCATCGCAGCATGAAGGATTCCCTTATCCACAACGTGTACGGATGGGGGGGAAATCAAGTAATTTTATTTTATTTAGCCCAGTAGAATGAGAATAAATGACTCATGTATGGACAGCGTTAAGGAGCTGGCTTTGTGCCCAGGGGCTGGAACAGCAAAGGATCTTCCTCAAACTGTTATCACATGATTGGAACCACTAAATTGTCATAAATATATTTGTATGCTGTAACATTAACATAGTGGGGTAGATTTACTAAAACTGGTGCACGCAGAATCTGGTGAAGCTGTGCATGGTAGCCAATCCGCTTCTAACCTCAGCTTGTTCAATTAAGCTTTGACAATAACACCTGGAAGCTGATTGGTCTCTATGCAGAGCTGCACCAGATTTTGCACTCCCCAGCTTTAGTAAATAACCCCCATTGGGTCCAATTTTATGCAAAAGCACTTTTGGTTTTAATGCACAAGTGAGCCTGATTTTGCACTCTCCAGCCTTAGTAAATAAACTCCAGTGTGTTGCTGGAAACACCTGAACGCCATAATTTGGAGTGGCGTTCACCTACTTTTAGCCATTTAGTGTAAACCTTTGGCCATATAGTGTAAATGGCCAGAACCCAGTATTGTGTCTACAAAAGAAAACTGGCTGAAGAGAACAGAATTTGTTTGGGCAGCTAAGACAATAGACATTTGTATTTCATACACATATTTGGAACTTTGCCTACATTTGCACTTTAAATACAATAGAGAAAATGAACAATGCACAGCAAATGAGTCACAGGTAAAAATGCAGAAAAGGTGAACTTGAGCTTTAACTAAAACAAATGTCATTCTCCAACTTGTTTTTAGAATAATGCCAGCCTTAATTCCATTGTGAAAGATGGACACAGAGCTCAGAGGCACTCGGCGGCCTCACATATATTATACAAATGTAAAAATTCTTTGCACTTTCAGGCATTAAATGAACATATTGAAGTCGGAGTCCCTCTAGAAACCATATTTCCCTGTAACAAACCAGCCAAATCACCACAGCTCTGCCTGACAGATCTTGTAACATAAATCACTGCAAACTGTAAATAGAAACTAGCAGGCGTAAATCTCACTGGAGACCCAGCGGCAGGGCTGTGCGGCTTGTATAACAGGTGAGAAATTGAAAGAGAGACACGTTTCCCTCTCCGCCTGGTGAATATAATCAGCGGAGAGACACTTGTGTTATCTTTCTAAGGGAGAGCTGCTGCTTAACAGGATGGGGAGAAGGAATAAAGAAGCTCCATTATGCAGAAAGAAAAATGAGCGCGTAATTTAAGAGCATACTCCCCGCACTCCCCACCTGGGAGGTGTAACTTTTCATGGGTTCCCATGTCTTTCCATGATCGTCCTTTATTGTTTTTGATGGTTATGTTATTACATTATATTTGCTTCACGGATTTTAAATTCAATTTAGAAATGTAACGTAAATCAGAATTCTCCATATTGCCAAAAATTCAAGGCAGATGGCTTAAATATATATATATATATATATATATATATATATATATATATATATACAGTGGGGAACGGAAATTATTCAGACCCCCTTAAATTTTTCACTCTGTTATATTGCAGCCATTTGCTAAAATCATTTAAGTTCATTTTTCCCTAATCGTCTTTCAGGACAGCCACCTCTGAGAGACCTCGGCTCCTCCCTTCACAGGAAACACCGCCTTGACTTCCAAGATTTAAGCCCCTCCTGCCCCACTGGGCCCTCAGTTTCGGTGTTTCCTCCGGGAAGGAGACACTGCGAGGAGCCGAGGCTAAAGACAGCCAGGGAGGATGAAGCCTGTATGTCCAGGAAGGAGACAGAGGTCTCTGGGGACTAGTGGCGGTATGATGCCTTGGAGAGAGGTTATCTGGCAGCCACATAATTTTTTTTTGCCCCCCCAGCTCTCTGCTAGTGTGTCATGGGATGCTTCGGGGGCCCGCTTTCAGGTTCTCAGTGGAGACTC
The DNA here is from genome assembly GCA_029206835.1 of Rana muscosa. Taxonomy (NCBI): domain Eukaryota; kingdom Metazoa; phylum Chordata; class Amphibia; order Anura; family Ranidae; genus Rana; species Rana muscosa. Next base: position 102,477,016 of record JARGYO010005626.1, read on the forward strand.
GGAGGAGGCGCTTTTTCCCCCCTCGCATTTTTATTGTTTGCGAGTCGCATTGGAGCTCACAGCGGAGCCGTGTGGCGGGTGACGTCACTTCCGGCGGGGGGTGTGCACCTCTCCTTGATCCGCGGCTTTCGGTTCCTGCCGAGGATGCTGAAAGCGGGCCGGGCTATGGCTGATGGGGAGCCGGGAAAAGTCGCACAGGTGGCTGGAGGCTCCAGAGTCAAGACCATCCTTGTTTCTCGCCGGAAGCATGTCAGAGGCAGGGGCCATCCTGACGACTCCTGGCGTGGCCGACATCAGCCACCATAAGGTAAGGAGGACCAGTGGGTTGCAACCCTTACCTGTCTGTCACCTGTAGCTCCACAGGTGGGGGTCCCTCTTGGTGGTCGGAGGTGAGGAGGTACTTGGGACCCAGGGACTGCTGGTTCTATGTACTCTCCTAAAGGGGGTCCCTACGGGTCTGGCTGGTGAAGAAGGGAAAGTCCCAGGGTTTGGACTGCCTCATAGAAAACAGGGGGCGGGTGGTAAGTCCCACAGCCCCATACTGTATTTCACCAGCGGTAGTAGGGTGCCGTATCCCTTTCTTCCGGTCACCCCCTCCGGGGGGGGGGGGAAGGGCGACCAGAGGTTTCCATTTGTGGTTACCCCATTTAGCGCAATCGCATAGGCGACGTGGCGGCGTCCTTTTCCCCTTCTGACAGCAAGGCTGTTATGTTTAGGGGAAAGAAGGAAGCCGCAGCGCGTGAGGGGGCGGAGCTATTGCGCTCCAAGCTGGCTCACAGGAAGCATCCAGCGGGGTCACTTCCAGGGCATATGATATCATCAGCAAGCGCCGGAGACGCTGGTTAGTCTCTATACGGCGCAAACAGAGATGGTAGTTCAGAGGCTAAGGGCTCTGATTGGTATGCGGGGACATGAGTTCAATTCCCAATGAGGGAAAGCCGTTCTTATCCTGGGTACAGCACAGCTCCTGCACCCTCTGATGGACATGTGGCAGCTCTGTGGCCTAGAGGTGAGAACTTTGGCTTGGCATGCCTGCTGGTCTGGGTTTAAGGGAAGACCCAGCAGTGACTGCGGACCACCAAAGGGGTGGGATGAACTTTTCTGCGACACCTGCACAGGCAGCGGAAGCAGACCCCAGCGCCAGTACCTTACAGGTAAGCTTGAAGTTTGTACTTTCCATGCACATCCTTTAAGTGTTGTTTTCCCCCTTGTAACCAGTAGGGACTGGGTGAAGGGGAATCTTTTCTTCTCCCTACTGCACAAGGTGTATGGAGTGGGTATGGCTGAAATCACACTGTGTGGCCGCTGAAAGGCAGGTCATGGCTCACAATCAGTGCAACCAGGGGAGTCTGCCTGGAGACACAGGATCTTGTCTCCATGTCGGCTCATTCTGACCTTTACAGGTCACTTTATGAAGTGGTTCAGCGGTTAACACTTCAGCTCTGGGTCACTGATTTGACGAGGCTGAGAGTCCGTTCCCTGAACGGTCTCCTGGTGACTCAGGTATGTCGTGCCAGGAGCGAAGCCCTGGGTGGCTGACACTTCTACTTGGCAACACTGGGGTGGTTAGTTCAGATCCCCCAACATTCTAGTAATTGCATTAGGTGTTGCACTTAAACTATGCCTTAAAATACTAAGGTCATCGGTTTAAATCCTAACCAAACTAGCACCCTGCTTGTTTCTCTAGGGTTTTGATGTACAGGGTTGCCGGTCGGAGGGTGCCTGATGGCCACATCACCTGTATGCACCTTTTATATAGGAAACTATACAGGGGATTTCTGGTGACCAGGGCCCGGTATCAGGGGGTGGCCCCCTGTATGGCATCACAGAGGTTAAGGTCTGTCAGGTAACCAGACCCTGGTAAGATGCACAGATTTCTAGAACACTTGTTAAGAAGTGGGAGAAGGCCTGGATGGTGAATCTAGTAGACCTCCTCATTACAAAATTCTCTGGAGGAGGTGGTTGCAGGAGGACAAGGGAAGCCGTGGAAGTCTATGGTCCAGCTTCTCAGAGGGCTTTGATCCAGTACCCTCTGCTCTCTCCAGTCGCAGTTTTTTTCCACAGATCCAGACTTGCCGGCCTAGTCTCGGGAGACGAAGGGGTATTGTTGGATTCCATGCTCAAGGGCATAGTCTCTCTTCTAAAAGTGTGTCGCATCTCAGAATATTGCCTGACGCATTTGCAGATACACATTGAGGTACGGGCAGCCCCCCAGGTGATGGGTGGCGAACAGCATATCCAAGACTGTGATATCTCTCCCACAGGGGGACCTGTTCTCTGTCCTGGGAGGCTGGGCTATGGCCACAGCACCCTGAATGCAAGGAGAGGGTGTAGCTCAGTGGTAGAGAGCCTGCCTTGCATGCATGTGACCCCGGGTTCATTCACCGGTAGATCCTTGTGACATGTAACATGTGCATGTGATTCTAGGTGGCATCTCCACACTTGCAGACAGGTGACCCTGGGTTCAATCCCAAGTAGGTCTAAAGTGCATTGCAATTGGGCATGCATGTGACCCTGGGTTCAGTCCCCAGTTAGGTCTAGAGAGTGCATTGCCAAGGGCATGTATGTGACCCATGGCATCTCCGCAGTTTTCCTGATCCAATCTGGTGATGGAAGTTTTGACTAGACTCAGTGGAGTTCTCTTCTTGCAGATGAAGGCACTTCAATAGAAACCATCTATAGGGTGGTTAACCCTGGAATCTCTAGTTTCCTCTAGGAACTCTGGTTTCCTCCCATAAAAACCTCATCTTTGGGCCTGAACCAGTAAAGTGTTAGCGCTCTTGGGTAGGTGCCGTCGCTCAGAGCTGGCATTTTCTCCATGTGCTATGCCATCTCGCCCACCCAGTCTTACTGGTGGGCATAGAACACTTTGGTCTTTCTCATTGTATCACACTGGCCTAAAGGACCATGGTTCTCTGTCCTGAAGGTTCTGGGAACCAGGTGGTCTGGCTACTAAGAGAAATCCCTGAAGACCCTCCCTGAAAAATCCTAACATTGTATCGACAGTGGCTTAGGTGCTGGTACTTCGGACTAGCAGCACTCAGGTAAGGAGGGCAGGACCCAGTGAGGAAATCCTTATTTTCAAAGGGAGGTAGAGGAGTCAGTTAGCGCTTGTTCAGGCTCCCAGGTAGAACCAGAGCTAAAGTGGTTGGATGGCGAGTCCTTAAAAACCCCCTCGCTACGAGCCTTCACTGGTGGAGGATCTCTTGGGAGCCATCCGTGCCTTCCTGGGAATCCAGGAGTAGAAGCTGTTTTTACTCCATGACCAGAGTGATAAAGTGGCAGAACAGGGGCTAATGGGTTGGCATTTCTGCCTAACAGCACTGAGTTTCTGGGTTTGCACCCCGAACATGCCGCATTGGCCCAGGACGCTGTAGTTCCCAAGCCAGTACGATTTGGCGTGGAACTTTCCTGGATACTGCCAACCTGGGGGGACCTTCATCTCAGGGTTCATTCTGCTGTCCCCAGGTGGAGCAGTGGTTTCTCCCTGCATAGCTTCTGAAGAAGAATTGCTAAAGGCAAGAGCTTCTTGGAGGTAGTGGTGGCCCTGCTATGTAGCAGTAAAAGATAAACCCGCTCCATCTGCCAAAGTCATTTTCAACAACTGGTACGCAGAGGGCCTATCCAATTGAGGGGGGGGGCCCTTTTTCTACAAATATTTCCGTACCAGGTGGTTTTTCTTTTTTAAGAGGGTGGCCTCAATTTCAGAGGCCAAGCAATTATTTTGCCAACTTTTTGATCAAATCCTGGGGGTGAACTGAAGTTGTATGTTAAAAGGGCGTAGCACCCTTTCCAAACTTGACAGGTTGGACCTGTAGATCGCTAAGGATAGAACCTTTAGGGAAAAAGGGGTCCTACAAGCGGTTGTCCCACCCTAGGGTTAGGTGCTCGTTTATCCTCTCAGAGGTGGCTGTCCTGAAAGACGATTAGGGAAAATTAGAGTTACGTACCGGTAACATCTTTTTCCAGGAGTCTTTCAGGACAGCCCTGATACCCACCCGAAAAATGTGTTTGCAATAAGGTGGCTGCCCACTGGCTAAGTGGGTAGCAATTCCATCTAATGGTACTAGGGTTGTTGGTTCAATTCCACAATATGCCAATGGAGTCCCTGACAGGGGAACAGTCAGGAGGATTACAATTTATGTGTATGACATGTTCTTGTGTCTCCCCAGCTGGCCGGAGGTTCTCTTAGAAGACTGAGGGCCCAGTGGGGCAGGAGGGGCTTAAATCTTGGAAGTCAAGGCGGTGTTTCCTGTGAAGGGAGGAGCCGAGGTCTCTCAGAGGTGGCTGTCCTGAAAGACTCCTGGAAAAAGATGTTACCGGTACGTAACTCTAATTTTTTCCTCATTAATGTACACACAGCACCCCATATTGACAGAAAAACACAGAATTGTTGACATTTTTGCAGATTTATTAAAAAAGAAAAACTGAAATATCACATGGTCCTAAGTATTCAGACCCTTTGCTCAGTATTTAGTATTTGCACCTTTTTGATCTAATACAGCCATGAGTCTTTTTGGGAAAGATGCAACAAGTTTTTCACACCTGGATTTGGGGATCCTCTGCCATTCCTCCTTGCAGATCCTCTCCAGTTCTGTCAGGTTGGATGGTAAACGTTGGTGGACGGCCATTTTTAGGTCTCTCCAGAGATGCTCAATTGGGTTTAAGTCAGGGCTCTGGCTGGGCCTTTCAAGAACAGTCACGGAGTTGTTGTGAAGCCACTCCTTCTTTATTTTAGCTGTGTGCTTAGGGTCATTGTCTTGTTGGAAGTTAAACCTTCGGCCCAGTCTGAGGTCCTGAGCACACTGGAAAAGGTTTTCTTCCAGGATATCCCTGTACTTGGCCGCATTCATCTTTCCCTCGATTGCAACCAGTCGTCCTGTCCCTGCAGCTGAAAAACACCCCCACAGCATGATGCTGCCACCACCATGCTTCACTGTTGGGACTGTATTGAACAGGTGATGCGCAGTGCCTGGTTTTCGCCACACATACCGCTAAAGCCTCGTACACACGGTCGGACTTCCATCTGACTTTTCCGTGGATTTTTGTCCAAACGGAGTTGGCCGGGCACACCCATAGCATACACACCACAGGACTTTTCTGCAAACTTTTCTGCAAACTTTCCCTAAACTTTTTCCAACATGGTTTTTCACGTGGTTTTTCTGCTCTTTACCACCACCCCTTGGTCAACTTCTGCTATTGTTGGTTGATTTTAACATTATTTGTTTTGTCCATCGGACAAAAGTCCGATGGTTTTCTGTACACACGGTCGGACTTTTGTTGGCCAAAAGTTTGTCCGTTTGCAGACCGAACTTTTGTCCGATGAAAACCAAAAAAGTTTGTCCGATGGAGCGTACACACGGTCGGATTTTTTGGCAAACTTGCTCAAAATGAAGTTTGTTGGCAAAGTCAGACCGTGTGTACGGGGCTTTAGAATTAAGGCCAAAAAGTTCTATCTTGAGCTCATCAGACCAGAGATTCTTATTTCTCACCATCTTGGAGTCCTTCAGGTGTTTTTTTAGCAAACTCCATGCTGGCTTTCATGTGTCTTGTACTGAGGAGAGGCTTCCGTCGGGCCCTTCTGCCATAAAGCCCTGACTGGTGGAGGGCTGCAGTGATGGTTAACTTTCTCCCATCTCCCAACTGCATCTCTGGAGCTCAGCCACAGTGATCTTTGGGTTCTTCTTTACCTCTCTCACCAAGGCTCTTCTCCCCCGATAGCTCAGTTTGGCCGGACGGCCAGCTCTAGGAAGGGTTCTGGTCGTCCCAAACATCTTCCATTTAAGAATTATGGAGGCTACTGTGCTCTTAGGAACCTTAAGTGCAGCAGAAATTTTTCTGTAACCTTGGCCAGATCTGTGCCTTGCCACAATTCTGTCTCTAAGCTCTTCAGGCAGTTCCTTTGACCTCATGATTCTCATTTGCTCTGACATGCACTGTGAGCTGTAAGGTCTTATATAGACAGGTGTGTGGCTTTCCTAATCAAGTCCAATCAGTATATTCAAACACAGCTGGACTCAAATGAAGGCGTAGAACCATCTCAAGGATGATCAGAAGAAATGGACAGCACCTGAGTTAAATATGAGTGTCACAGCAAAGGGTCTGAATACTTAGGACCATGTGATATTTAAATTTTTCTTTTTTAATAAATCTGCAAAAATGTCAATTCAGTGTTTTTCTGTCAATATGGGGTGCTGTGTGTACATTAATGAGGAAAAAAATTAACTTAAATGATTTTAGCAAATTGCTGCAATATAACAAAGAGTGAAAAATTTAAGGGGGTCTGAATACTTTCCGTACTCAGTGTGTGTGTGTGTGTGTGTGTGTGTGTGTGTGTGTGTGTGTGTGTGTGTGTGTGTGTATATATATATATATATATATATATATATACACACACACACACACACACACATATACAGTGGCGGCTGGTGCTCCATTTTTTTGGGGGGCGCAAACAAAACCCCAACCAACCCCCCCCCTGCAAACAGACAGAGGGATAGATTGGATAGGACAGACAGAGACAGATACATAGATAGATATGCAGATATGCAGATAGATAATTAGATAGAGAGACAGACAGATATGCCGATAGATAGAATACATACATACATAGATAGATAGAATCCATGCATACATACATACATACATACATACATAGATAGATACATACTGTGAGGGGGTTAACTCGGCAGCGGGTGTGTGTGACCCCCTGGATGGGTTCACCACACAAGAACAGGCACAGCAGACTGAGTTTGTAGTTGCAAAAATGAAAGGTGCGGTTTATTTCAAACTATTTACAAGGGAAAAACAGCAAAACAAAAAGAAACATGAAAAGAAATCCTGGTCAACTTGACCGCTCACTACACACGTTGGTGTCCCTAACTAACAACTGGGTACGGCCTTGTGCTGTCCCAGTCCCTAGCTCCCTGCTTTTTGAAGTTCTTATAATAACCACACAGGCTTTGGCTCACCGCACAGAGATTACACTCCCCAGACTATCCACACAGATCTGGTTCCAGGTTGAAGCATCTCCCCTAGCATGCTGGGAGTTCTTGTAGAGGCCTCAATGAGCCACTTGATTCAGCTGGGCTCATTAACTCTTCCCCTGCAGGACTCCCAGCACTCCCCCTAGTGGTATAAATCGGCATAAAGCTTGAATCTAGGACATATATACCTTCCATCCTGGATGCAACCTGGTGACTTTACCTGCCTGCTGTCACAATACATAGATAGATAGATACATACATAGATAGATAGATAGATAGAATACATACATACATAGATATGGGATAGATAGATAGATAAAGAGAGAGAGAGACAGACAGATTGATATAAGAGACCTGTAAAGCAGGGCTGTAGGACGCAGTTCTAGGAGCCCCTCACACATACAGGAGATGTGTATTGAAGGCTCCAAAAGATTGTCGGGTGAAGCACGGCTCCCTCCCCCTCCCTCTCCCCTCCCTCTCCCCTCACTCTCAGTCCGAATCACAGGCTGAGAATACATACAGCACAAGGTGCTGCTGTATATGGATAGGGTCAGGACACTGGACACAGACAATAAATTAGACAAATAAAGGGTTAGAAGAAGGTTACCTACCTCCTGGAGCCACAGAGCCGAAACCGAAAGTGACACAGCCGCCCGGGTAAAGCACTGCCTATTTCCTCCTCAGGACCCAATGAGAGTGGCTGGAGAGGTGCAGGACCCATCGAGATTGGCTGGAGGCGCCCTGCAAAACGCCACAGAGCTAAAAAAAAAAACTTGCAAATGAAGCGTCTTGCCTGCTTTGCATTGGCATGACGCTTCATGATGCTTTAATAAAGCACTGTGCCCGGCGCCCGCCCCGAACATAACACTAAAGGACCTTTTTTTTTTTCTTAAAGGGCCAAAAAATTTTTTTTTCTTTTAGTGGCTTTGGGGGAGGGGGGACGGCGCCATGCGCCCTCTATGGATGGGCCGCCACTGTGTGTGTATATATGTGTGTGTATATATATATATATATATATATATATATATATATATATATATATATATGTAGCGCACACACCCCTCTCTTTACCTGCATTAACTTCAGCTCCTCGCAGGAAGGGAGAGGCACACTGTACCACAAGCCCGTACCCTCCTGTGTAAAGGGGTTGAGCGGTGTTAGTTTTGGGCCTTGTCTGCGGCCAGAGTCAAAGTCCTCCCAAGAATGATCTCACCTCTACCTTGGATAGGTGCAAGTCCTTGTTTTCCCCAGGAATGTGAATGTCCACACTAGCTGAAAGTCCAACTCAATATTTATTTCTCACAGGATAATAAAGAGCCTCTTTGATAGCAGACAGGTTGGAGCGAAGATACAGGACAGCTTAGATGTGGAGGAGGTCCGGGCACAAACGTAGCTTAACTCTTTTGATTGTTTAGGTTTTTCAAACAGCTTTGGCGCACGATCTCTGCCACAGACCGTGAGGTTGGTCTCTGCCACAGACCGGGTGAATAAAGTCACTGCCACTGACTAAGAGAACAGGGTCACTGCCACTGACCAGGTGAATAGGGCATTGCCCTATGAGGCCACTGCCACTGACCTTGAACGTGAACTTCCTTCTTAGAGTATCTGGCCCATGTCAAGGAGAAAACATCCCTCTGGAGAGTTACCAGAGGCCCCCACCGTCACCACGACTCTGGGCTGGGTCTTCGGAAAGGGTTACCTCCCTGGCCTCCTCGTCCCAGATACGGGTCCCCTCGCAAGGCGGCACCCTGGGAGTCCTCGATCCCTAGCGGACCCCAGCCAAAGGTGCTGGGCCCCGGGCCTTCAAAATAGTACCTCACCCCAGACTGAAGGTGTCTGGGATGGAACAGGAACTCCACCTCCGGGCCTAGGGCACCCGGAGACGACCCTCACTCACCCCCAGGCCGAAGGTGCCTGGGCGTGGGCCTCGAACGGAAGATGTCCGCCCCTTTTATACCCTCTCCCGACAGGCACAGCAGGTTCCCCGCCCCACCGTACTACTGCCGAGAAGGGACACAAAAGGCACAGCCCTCTATCGGTGGTTCAACCCTGGCCCACGGCGACAGCGCCACTTGTAGGCCACAGGGAACTGTACACCAATACTATCCCCCGTGAACAGAAATGGTCCATAAACCCTAACAATCAGTGTGTCTGAGCCTAATTACCACTCAGACACTCCCCTTAAATTGAACACCCCGCTACATATATATATATATATATATGTGTATATATATATATATATATAAATATACACATTTTGAAGAAGTTGATCTGAATCTGTTTACCGAAAGTAAAATTCCAGGCTAAACCTAACACCTATTCCATGGGTGCTCAACTTGTGGCCTTCTAGGTGTTGTGAAACTACAAGTCCTATCATGCCTCTGCCTTTCGGAGCCATGCTTGTAACGGTCAGCCTTGCAATGCCTCATGAGACTTTTTTAGTTCCGCAACAGCTGGAGGGCCACAGGTTGAGCACCCATGTGCTGACTAATCTGTGTAAGATAGATGTATATATTTGCCTATTTTAAGCCCGCTTCTGTCCAGTCACGTGATACTGTGGCAGCTGCAGGGGGGAGGATAGAACGCTTGACAGCAGCTAGTAAAGTCTGGAGTGGTGATGTTACCCATAGGCTCTTCTGGCGAATCCATTGTAAAACAAAGAGAGGCCACACCAACCTTTCACATTACCCAAGTGGTATAGTTAATAATGTATAAAAGTGATATACTCATAAAATGCAGTGATAAAAGTATGTAAAATCAAAAGTATGTAAAATCAAAGGTCACGAGACTATTCCCAGCAAGTCAGAGGATCCAAACACACAGATTCAGATTGGCTCTGAGGAAGAGGGGATCTCCCCTCGAAACGTGTCAGCCATCTTGAATGTCCTCCAACTTGCTGGGAATAGTCCCCTTTGATCTTTACCATGGACTTTGAAATACTTTTATCACTGTATTTTGTGCGTATACCTTTTTATACATTATTAAAGATACCACTTGGGTAAAGTGCAAGGTTAGTGCGCCCTCTCTTTGCTTTACAGTGTCCCTATTGCGTTCATCCCCTGACCCTCAGTGGGCAGCAAAACCTGTGCATTCATTTGAACCACCAAGATCATGTGATGCATCCAGTACCATTACGCCACCCTTGAGCACAGGAGAATTATTGTACTGTATAGCCCATCCATTGTCAGCACTCAATCCTCTCCACTGTAGCCACCACAGATGGACACAGGAGCCAAATCACTTGACCGGACTAGAGTGGGCTAAAAATAGGTAAGCATATACATCTTTCTTATACAAGTTAGTCAGCATAGGTGTTAGGAAGAAGCGTTTTTAAAGCTGATATCCAGCTTTACTGGCACTTTAAATTGTTTTGGCCAAGCTGGCCCAAAGGAACTATTGTGTATATATGGTGTATAAACCTGTACGTAGCCTCAGTTACACAACAGTATACAGCCTTGAGTTCCTGCTCTGGGATGCGAACATCCCGTTCCGCACCTGGAACAAAATTGAGTCAGGCTGAGCGGCACTTGGCCACTTATAGGCAGCTTTGTATTTTCTGAACAAATACAAGTCTTCCTCTGATTGACTGAGGCAGAGGCAATATTTTTTTTGGGCCAACTTGGCGCAAACAAGCTATTTAAAGTGACAGTAAAGTATGGTTTAGCCAGGAATTCTACTTTAATTTACATAAAGGTTTAAATTACATACTGTAACTGGATGAAGTTTTCTAAACAATTGTCTTGTCTTGTTTTTTTTTTTGCAATTTTGGTTTTGTCTTTTTTGCATTGCAGTCTTGCTAATGTCCAGCCTCTTTCAGCCACTTCCTGTCTACATGCCTGTACTCCATTGGCGACTAAACATCGTTGCTCAGTGCAGGTTTTCTGGTGCTGAAAACAGTGGACCATGCCTGTGCATTGAACACCAATTGCACACCATGTATAGTCTCCTCTGGAAGCACATGCAAAAGGGTGACAATGCAGGAGAGCATTTATGATAAAAGGGACAGAGCATTGTCACCATATAACAGGAAGTGTCTAAAGAAGGATCTTCATGGCAGGATTACTAAGTTTTACTTTAATGAATAATGACTGCAAATCAATTTTGAAATTGCGATTGGGTTTACATCCACTGCATTCCTGCTCCTTTAGTTGGCCATTAGGTCTATCAGATGGGAAGTCCAATGGCCAACTAAATGATCTCACGAAGGCAGTGGCTTAGCATTGTCGGCCTGCAAAAGAAAAAGTTGTTACTGGCAGGATCTCCAGTTTAGAAAGTTTGCAACAGAGTAGCAGAAAGCACTGGCACTGCTGCTGCATATGGCAAATGCCACTTACTACTTGGTATGACTCACCCCACGTGGCAGCACTGGTGAATGGTGATTAGCCAAGAGATGCCACAAGGGGACAGAGATAGTCAGTCCTATGTCAACACCATCTTTTCTTGCTCCCAGTGGCAGGAAAGTGATAGGTAGGTAAGTAGATGCTGCCAGGAAGCAGGCATGGGAAAAACACAGGTTTGCTTTATGGAGAAAGAAATCATGAAAGGAGAGAGAGGAGAGCATTACCAAAATGCACTCGGATGTGATTGCTAATTGCTCAGCCCTGCAGACGATTTGGAAGGGGAACAACATGCACATCTCTCTGCTTTCTTTAATGTTTGAGGATTTCTGCAGGTATTTCACCAAGGCTATTGAGACTTCTATCAGATCTCACCTGGAAAAGCAGGAGAAAGTAAAAGGTATATATTTGCACGCTTGCTGGACTTTCTTCATGGATTAGCATACCTCCCAACTTTTTGACATGGGAACGAGGGACACCTACTAGCAAGAGTATGTAGGCATAGGACACACACCCTGCCACGCCCCCTTTAAGGAGAAATATACAAAAAAAAATTGTACTCAAGTGCTTTTTTATTTTTTAATTTTTTTTACCAATATATTATTTGTTTATATTGGTTTTTGACATTTACATATGCAGCAATCTAGAAACTGGAAAAAATGTTTAGCACTGGGAAACACTTTTTAAAAGATAAATAGTGCATTTTATATACAACTATATAGATCAGAACAAAATGAGGGACAAATGAGCATAAAAGAGGGACAGAGGGACTTTGTTCCAAATCAGGCACAGTCCATCGAAATCAGGGACAGTTGGGAGCTATGGATTAGGAAAGTGTGCTTTAATTGAGGCTGGATTCACACTTGTGCGGTGCGAATTTCAGCTCTGTTATCTCTGCAAGGAGATAAGAGAGCTGTTCAGCGTTCTGTGTGCGGTGGAATATGTGAACTTGCTGACCTGGGGGGGGGGGGGGAAGTATAGTGAGCATTGAAAAAAGTCCTGTTCAGAATGGAAGACATCTGCGAATCAGATGCGTGGCCATAGAAGATAATGGACTTGAATTCGCACCTGAGCCGCACCGCAATGTCTATAAACCACACACATTTTTTGGGCAATGCGCAGTGCGAATGCATCGCACATATGTGAACCAGCCTCATTGAAAATAATGTATTTTTTTAATGTTATGCGAATTGGATGCGGTGTAAGCCGCAACCAATTCGCATAGGTGTTAACCCGGCCTAAAACTATATGCATTTTTTTCGCCATCTATGCCCCATTGCAGAGATTTTCCTTCACTTCCTGTCCCATAACCAAACAGGAAGTGAAAGGAAATCCCTGCAAATGAAGGGAATCTCTTGGGGACCCCCAGGTCAACAGAGCTAGTGTCCCCAATGGAAGCTTCCCCCACTATTACTTTTCTGGGGACAAAACTAAATTTGGGATTTTCTTCTACTTTCCATAATAATGGTAAATGGGGACACACAGCAATAAAAACTGACAGGTGTTCTAATCCCTCTCCACTCCATCCAAAACAAAAAAAAAATATTTGCCTTTAGTTATACTTTACATTTTAAATGTTGACAGTTTGTATTGCCATGTCAGTGATTAAATTTTTGCTTTGCTGCAATTCAGCATTACAACTTGGTCACGAACCGCCCCCCAATTTGCATACTGGTCAATGATGAAGCATCACCCCACTCTGTTCAGTTTGCCCTTTCCTTATGCATGACTAAAAGTCACACATCACGTGAATCAGTAGAGCGCACGTCAGCATTACAAAATCACATTTTTACTTCCTTTCTGGCAAGAAGAATAAACTGCTTGTTTGGTAGTAACTACTGTACTTATTGGCATATAACACTCACTTTTTTACCCTGAAAATAGAGGGTAAACTGTGCCTGCATGTTATACACAGGGGGCTGTGGAAAGTTTTTTTCCTGAAACCTCCCTCTTAAAGTTAGGGTGCGTGTTATACGCCGATAAATACGGTAATCATTCCCCAGCTCTCAGCTTAGACCACATGGCTTTGGCTACCAATCCAGTTTAAGCAGAGTTCAGCCTAAAAAAAATATATTAAAAGTCAGCAGCTACAAATACTGCAGCTGCTGACTTTTAATAATCAGACACTCACCTGTCCCCGGGTCCAGCGATGCGGGGGAACGAAGCCCCGCTCATCTCCCCCTCCTCTCCGCGGCACCAGCATTGTCACTGTGGGTGCCCGGCTGTGGCTTCACAGCCGGGCACGCACTGCGCATGCACGAGCCGTGCTGCACACCGTGACTGGTGAATCAATCACCTGGGACCTGTGACGTGTCCCAGATGATTGCGGAGAGGGAGGGGGAGAGGTGAGCTTACTTCCGCCGCCGGGTTTTCCGCTCCCCCCCCCCCAAAAAAAATGACATGCCAAATGTGGCATGTCAGGGGGTCACCTTTCTTTAAAGTGGAAGTTCCATTTTTGGGTGGAACTCCACTTTAAGAAATAACTAGATAAAAAAAGACTGCTCCCATGAATATATGTAGGTATTGGAGCCAAAGCATGGAAACAAACTTTCTTTCTCGTACATCACGGGACACAGAGCGACATAGTCATTACTAATGGGTTATATAGATACCGTCAGGTGCTGGCACTGGCAACTTCCAAAACCGGAAGTACCCTCCCCTATATAAGCCCCTCCCATCCGGGAGCACCTCAGTTTTTTGCCAGTGTCTAAGGTGTTGGCCAAGAAGAAACATGTGTTTTTCACTGAGCTTGCGTACAGGTTCTTTTGGGCCTCAGTAAGCTATTCCGGATCCGACCAAAAAAGCTTCATAGCTAAACGGTCGGTACCCGGGCCTTGCAGAGAAGAGCAAGGTTTTGCCTGTAATGCTTCTCTTAGGAGAGCTGGACCCTGGGATCCAGAGCTCTGGTCATACCCACGACCAAGATGTTTTCTGTGCAGGGTGCTATACAGGTCCAGGGGAGTGGAATCCTTGGGAACCCGGTCCCTGAAGGTTTGATTACAATGCCTGCCGTGATAGGTGAAGTTTGGGCTTTTGTGGACCAAACAAAGTCCTGCGGCGGGGATCAGGTAAGTGGGGGCCCCCAGGAACTTGGTTCTATTGGGGGACCCCAAGCCTAATTTGTCTTTCTGTCTGTTACCTAATGGTATTCCCGCAAAATTCTGTGCATGCCTGTAACTACTAAAAAAATGTAATAATTTTTAATGGTGGTCAAGAAAAAAAAAAAAATTTTTTTATATATATATATATATATATATATATATATATATATATATATATATATATATTTAATATATTAGACTGCGGTACCTGTGTTTGTCCACTAGAGGCCGCTGTGGAACATTTCTTGTCATGTGGACTAGTTTCTTCTCATCAGAGCGAGTCCAGGCAGATGGTGAGTTCTCTTATGGGAAACTGCTTCCTCTGCCATGTTGCAATGCTCGTCCATCCCCCGGCCTGTGGCAAAGGGGCCCTGGCTCTTGTCCCTGGTTTCCATTTTCGAAATTAGCGCCGAAGGCGCACGTGGCCGCGCGCGTGCGCGTGCACGCGCCTCTATATATAGAGGTGAGCCGGGAAAGGGGGCGGAGCCTGGGGGATGACGCTCTGTGCGCGCCGCAGCGCTTCTGTGCATGTGCGGGCGTCCCAGCATGTTAAAAACCACAATTTTGTGTGGTGAGCTGGCTATGAAGTACAGAGACAGAGCTGGCAACATTTAAAGAAGGCATACAGCAAGCGGTTGATACAGGCATCCCCTAGAAAGGCACATTAGTAGACACCAACTGTTTCTTATAGCAGCATTTATGCTAGACTATTGTCAGTAACTGGTGTATTTCGGCTGGAATACCTCAGCTTTGTGGCTTAGGAATATGCCGTCTAAAAACTCCGGGACTAGAAATTCCAGGAGGAATAGGGGGTCTCCATCGGGCTCTGAGGATCTTGGGCATGCTTTGGCTGCACCAGTCTCCCCTGAAGAATCAGAGGTTAGTGACCGTAGAGCACCCTCAGGAGTACCTGGTACTGTGTCCTCTATTCACCTGCTCCTGTGTATGTAACAGAGGAGGTTTTTTCCTCAGCTCTGGGAGGGCTGGAAGAGAGATTGTCGGCATTGATCGCGGCTTCCCTGTCACAGGAGAAAAGCGCCCGATCTCCATCTCCTCCCTCAGAGTGCCTGTTAACAGAGCAACAGTCCCATACAGGGATCGACCTACCTGAAGGGGATCAGGATGAGGTCGATTCGGTTGTAGAGGAATCAACAGTGGAAGAGCCGTTCTCAGCATCACATGCTGAAAGGTTATGGGTTCAGTCCCTGACTAATATGGTCCGATCAGCATTTAAAATGCCACTTGCGGAGCCATCATCCACTTCTGTCTCCTCGTTGGGGTCGCTAAAAGCTCCCCAGACTGTTTGTTCCTTTCCGATCCATCCTTTACTGGAAGGGCTCATTTACCAGGATTGGGAGCATCCTGACAAAATATTTACTCCCCCCAAGAGATTTCCGGTGGTCTATCCCATGGAGGATAAGTTCATCAGAAAATGGAGGGTCCCTACAGTGGACGCAGCCATCTCTTGTGTGAATAAATCACTGACATGTCCGGTGGATAATGTCCAAATGTTCAAGGACCCAATAGATAAAAAATTGGAGTCCTTATTAAAATCTGCTTTTTCTACAGCAGGATTGGTGACACAACCAGCAGTGGCAGCTATTGGGGTCTGCCAAGCAGTGAAGGATCAGTTGAAACAGGTCTTAAGGGACTTGCCAGATCAGCAGGCTCTTGCCCTAGCTGATCTACCTAGAGCCTTATGCTTTGCGGTGGACGCTATAAAGGATTCAATCCATCAGGCCTCCCGCCTTACGCTGTCTGTAGTACATATGCGCAGGCTTCTATGGCTCAAAAACTGGTCTGCTGAAGCTCCCTGTAAAAAATTGCTGGTCAGCTTCCCATTTCATGGTGAACGCTTATTCGGGGAAGACCTGGACAAATATATCCAGAGAATTTCCAGCGGTAAAAGTACACTTTTGCCGGTTAAAAATAGAGTTAGAGGTCCCTCTTTTAAGAGGCCTGCTTCTCCAGTCCCTAGGACATCGGCTGTGAAACAGTTCCGACGGCCTCCTCGGTCAAATCCCGGAGGTAAAAATCAGGGACAATTGCAGGGTAACAAGAAGCCCTGGAGCAGGAGAGGTACAAAACCTCCCCCAAAGTCAAATGCATGAAGGGTTGCCCCCACCCAATCGGGTGGGGGGGAAGACTTCAGTTGTTCACAGAGACCTGGCGGGACACGATCCGAGACAGATGGGTGCTCTCCGCAGTAAATCTGGGATACAAATTGGAGTTAAAAAACTCCCCTTCTTCCCGCTTTATAAGGTCAAACGTGCCAAGGGATCCCCAGAAGAGAGGATCCCTCCTGTTGGCACTAGAACAATTATTGCTCCAAGCAGTAATTATAGAGGTTCCCCTGGAAGAATGGGGGTTCGGGTTTTACTCAAACCTCTTTACAGTCCCGAAGCCAAACGGGGACGTGAGGCCCATATTAAATCTAAAAGGGCTAAACAAATTCCTACATATCAGGACTTTCCGGATGGAGTCGATCCGATCGGTAGCCACTGCCCTACAAGGGGAGGAATGGTTAGCCTCGATCGACATCAAAGATGCTTATTTGCACATTCCCATCTTTCCAGCCCACCAAAAATTTCTACGCTTTGCGGTAGAAGGGCGCCATTTTCAGTTCAGAGCCTTACCCTTCGGTCTGGCCACAGCACCAAGAGTGTTCACAAAAATTCTGGCCCCATTATTGGCCAATCTAAGAACACGAGGTGTAACGATAATGGCATATCTAGACGACTTGTTGCTGATAGACCACTCAGTGGAAAAACTAGAAGTGGTTGTTCACGAGACAATCAAGTATCTGGAATATCACGGTTGGATTATCAACCGAGACAAGTCAGCCCTAAAACCAGTCAAAAGTCTGGAATATTTGGGGCTAAGGCTGGATTCAGACCAGAGAAAAAATTTCTTGCCTCAAGAAAAGGGGTCGTCTTTGAGAGATTTGATCCACTTAGTGGGTTCAAAAAGACAGCCATCCATACGCCTGTGCATGAGGCTGCTGGGAAAAATGGTGGCATCATTCGAAGCAGTACCCTACGGTCAATTCCATTCAAGGAAGTTGCAAAGGGCCATACTGTCAGCCTGGAACAAAAAAGTTCAGGCTCTGGACTTACCAATGTCCTTGTCCCCTTCCGTTCGCAAGAGCCTCCGCTGGTGGTTGGTTCCCCAGAATCTGGAAAGAGGGAAATCCTTCAGTCCGATTTCCTGGAAGGTGGTCACTACAGATGCCAGCCTTATAGGCTGGGGAGCAGTACTGGAGCAATGGTCTCTCCAGGGCAGATGGTCGGATGCGGAAAAGGCCCTGCCCATCAATCTCTTAGAGATACGAGCAGCCCGGTATGCCCTAGTAGCATGGACATCCAAACTCCAAGGGTCCCCTGTCAGAATTCAATCAGACAATGCCACAGCAGTGGCATATATCAATCATCAGGGGGGCACCAGGAGTCGTGCAGCCCAAAGGGAAGTAAATTACATCCTGAGATGGGCAGAAAGATATGTCCCAGCCATATCTGCGGTATTCATTCCAGGAGTGGAGAATTGGAAGGCGGACTTTCTAGGTCGCCAACAATTATGCCCAGGGGAATGGTCCCTTCATCCCGAGGTTTTCTGGACAATATGTCAGCGGTGGGGAACACCGGATGTAGATCTGCTAGCATCCAGATTCAACACAAAAGTGGACAGGTTTGTCTCTTGGACAAGGGATCCCCTAGCTTGCGGCTCGGATGCCCTAGTGTTCCCTTGGGATCAGTTCAAGCTGATATATGCATTCCCACCGCCACAATTGTTACCTCGATTACTCCGCAGAATCAGGGTAGAAAAGAAACCAGTGATTCTGGTGGCTCCAGCGTGGCCCCGAAGAGCATGGTACGCGGAGATTGTAAAAATGTCTGTGGGGAGTCCTTGGACCCTCCCACATCGTCCGGACCTGCTTTCGCAAGGACCGATATACCACCCTTCCTTACCAGCCCTAGGTTTGACGGCCTGGCTATTGAAGCCCACATTCTAAAAAAGAGAGGGCTCTCTAATGCTGTGGTATCTACCATGATCAATGCCAGGAAGCCGGTATCCAGGCAGATCTACTATAGAATCTGGAAGGCGTACATCGCCTGGTGTGAGGCCAAGAAATGGCATCCACGTAAATACGTAATAGGTAGGATTCTGGACTTCCTACAATGGGCTGTAGATAGGAAGCTTGCCTTGAGTACTATCAAGGGTCAGATTTCGGCCTTGTCAATATTTTTTCAAAGGCCCTTGGCTTCGCATTCACTAGTCAAAGCCTTTATACAAGGAGTGATGCGTATTAGTCCTCCGGTTAATATTCCCATATGTCCATGGGATCTAAACTTGGTTCTGTCGGTTTTACAGAAACAACCATTTGAACCATTACAGCATATTTCCTTGGTGCTTCTCACCAGGAAATTGATTTTTCTAGTAGCCATTTGTTCGGCTAAAAGAGTGTCGGAATTAGCAGCTATGTCCTGTAAAGAGCCATATCTGGTTATCCATAAGGACAGAGTAGTATTACGTCCTCAGCCAGCCTTTCTTCCTAAGGTGGTATCGAGGTTTCATTTGAACCAAGATGTGGTTCTTCCTTCTTTTTTCCCCAAACCTACTTCGGTAGAGGAAAAATTATTGCATTCTTTGGATGTAGTAAGAGCAGTTAAAGCTTATCTAAAAGCCACTGCTCAGATTCGCAGAACGGATACTTTGTTTATTCTGCCGGAAGGCCCCAGAAAGGGTCAGGCAGCGTCAAAATCTACTTTAGCCAGGTGGATTCGACAGGTCATAATACAAGCCTATGGCTTGAGAAGGAGACCGCCTCCGTTCAAAGTTAGAGCGCACTCCACGAGAGCAGTTGGAACTTCATGGGCAGTGCATCACCAGGCCTCCCTGGCTCAAATCTGTAAGGCCGCAACATGGTCTTCAGTTCACACGTTTACTAGGTTCTACCAGGTGGACGTTAGAAGTCAGGAGGATGTCGCCTTTGGGCGCAGTGTGTTGCAGGCCGCAAAAGATCCTCATGTCTGATAGCGCTCAGCTTATATATGGTGTATCCCCCCCCCCCCCCTCATTTGGCATTGCTTTAGGACATCCCATTAGTAATGACTATGTCGCTCTGTGTCCCGTGATGTACGAGAAAGAAAATAGGATTTTTATAACAGCTTACCTGTAAAATCCTTTTCTTGGAGTACATCACGGGACACAGAGCTCCCGCCCCTCTTTGGGGACACTTATTGCTTTGCTACAAAACTGAGGTGCTCCCGGATGGGAGGGGCTTATATAGGGGAGGGTACTTCCGGTTTTGGAAGTTGCCAGTGCCAGCACCTGACGGTATCTATATAACCCATTAGTAATGACTATGTCGCTCTGTGTCCCGTGATGTACTCCAAGAAAAGGATTTTACAGGTAAGCTGTTATAAAAATCCTATTTTTCCACACAATAACGCAAGTTGACAAATTTTATTGAATTAACCACTTGACCCACGGAAGATTTTCCCCCCTTCCTGCCCAGGCCATTTTTAGTGGCAGGGCACTGTTTTAATTTAACTGACAATTGCATGTTCATGCAATGCTGTACATAAATTCACTTTATGTGCTTTTTTCCCCACAAATAGAGCTTTCTTTTGGTGGTATGAGATCACCTCTGGGTTTTTTATTTTTTGTGCTATAAACAAAAAAGACCGACAATTTTGAAAAAAAAAGTGTTTCTTACTTTCTGCTTTAAAACATATCTATGTACAGAGCCCTGTGTTAGTAAAAACAGGGCTTTGTAGTGTGATTCGCTAAGCCAATCAGCAGGTCCCAGGCCATAAATCATTGCTGGCCGACTTGTGCTGTACCAAATCACAGCACAAATGGGGAGGTGGGTGCTGGTGTGCCCCTACCCGGAAATATTGGATCATGTACATATGTGGTTTGGCGCAGATCGGCTGCCCTGTTACTGTATTTCTGCAATGGGGCATTCAACTACTGGTTACTAATCTCTGGAGCAACTGCACTTCCAAAGTGCACAGTCTGTTTGCCTTTAGTAAATCCACCCACATAATTATTTCAAGAGGATTAAAATGTTGGGAGGTGAAGGCAGGCTTCCTGATTGTGACCACTGTGATTGACTCTCACATGGTCCCATGATTGGGAGCTCTCCGTTGTAAACCGTGACTAGAAACGCCAAAAGTTGCATACATCATGGTTAAACAAAGTCCTACATAGTATACTGTAATATGTGTTTCTACTGAATTTCAATCATGTATAGATAGAACCCCACCAATCCGGAGAGGTCAGACCACGCCACTATGTCACTTTGAGGAAGCGACCCCGTGTGGCTCCTGAAAAGTGGGCTTACCTGACTGATGGGACATTGCATTATAGAAGATTGTGTATGTTTCCAAAGAGTGTGGAAGATGTTGCATCTTTTTACCGCAGGACTGGAGGAGGACTCTCTAGTAGGCTTGAGTATATAGAAAAAAAATGGTATAAAAACAATATAGTGGGGAGGGAACTATGATGCCAAGCTGTATCCCAGATAGCAAGGATAACTTGGCAGTATTGCATTGTAAGTCTGTCAACTTGCTGCACATTTTCACGGGCAAGTTGTACACTTGAAGCACGAGTTCTAGTTGACATTTTTCCAATTTGAAGCAAATTTGCGTGGCAAGTCTCTAGCAAGAGCAAAGTTGCAGTGGTGAGTCTACAGCAAGAGCTCTGCTAGTCTACAGCATGAACATTCAGCCACAGTGACCCCTGTGGTGGGATGACTATTGCACAACATAACTGAACCAGAACTTGCAGCAGACTTGCAGAATGTTTGCAAAGAAAGTTGATCTGGCAAGCCAAGCAATAGCTTGTTTTTAAACTTGCAGCACAATTGCTTCCTATCTGGGATGATGTGTATTGTATGTGTACAGCCCCGGAGGAATTTTGGTAGTGCAGTTTTCTTGTACATGTGCTGTATAGTGACCACATCAGTGAACATGGTGCACTCTCACCTCACCAAAAGCTGTTGACTAATTTGTAAAAAAAAAAAGCTCATGATTGTTTGTAGAATATGCCTTTATAACAGTAATCCTAATCTGTTGAGTCACATATACTGGGCTGCTACAGATTCTGCTTATATAATCTATGGAAAGTGCCTAATGTTTTGCATCGCAGTTCTACTCCAGGGAAACATGGAAAATACTTATCTGCTTATTGTTTTAACTTTCAGGAATATCAGCAGAAGTGATTGTAGTGTCGTCTTTTGCTGAGCTGCAGAGCAGAGCACAAGAAGCCAAAGGGAAGATAGTTGTTTACAACCAGCCATATGTCAGCTATGGAGAAACAGTACAATATAGATCAAGGGGAGCAACCGAAGCTGCTAAAGTCGGTGCTGTAGCTTCTCTGATTAGATCTGTAGAATCACTTTCTATTAACAGGTAAGGCCTACACTCTGTCTTCTATCTGCCAGAAAATGTTCTCGCCTTGAGCAAATCCATTCTCCTGTCAACAGCTGGGTGATAGTATTTATGCTGACAGCAGATTTAGTTTTGTTTTATAGGCTTTTTGTTGCATAATTCAAATATATCATAATAAAGGAAAAGGAAAAGTACCTTTTTTACTTAGTAGCAGAAGCTTCAGTGTCTCAGACAATGTAATGGTCTACAGCAGTGAAACGGAACCCTTCTCCACAATACATTGTTTACATTTTTCAATACAAACTTGAAAGGGATAGTTCACCTTTACCACCAAAGTGCCTATGCAGATAAGGGGCATCTGTAGATAAAAACGAACTGTGCAGCTCTGACTAAAGTTGAATAAAGCCCTTGCTATAGGTGCAGTGTTGGCAACCGTACGTATTTTTACGGACATCCCGTAAAAACGGGCACTTTTTCACCCGTCCGTAATTGTCTGTGCTAGCGGGGAAGTGCCAGTAAAAAATAGCCCTGACCGTTCCGACCGATCCAAGCCGATCCTGTATTCGGCTGGCAGGGGGGTGGATCTCACAGGGGCTGTGTGGCGCGCTATGCTGACGAGGCGAGTGATGTAATAACACATCCCGCCACAGCGCCAGTTTTTAAAATTGTAACCAGGAGCACTGGAGCAGCCAGAAGGCTGAGCACTGCAGCACGCGGAACGGAGGAGCCCTGCATCCAGCTTCCAAAGTCCACGGGGGACTCTGAGTCGGGCACGGAGTGACAGCCCAGCCAACGATGGTGACAGATGACTACAGGTGATGGTAGCAGGCCGCAGAGGGGGGTGAATGATGGTGGCAGAGGGGGATGGACTTGAGGCAGCAGGAGGTGTTGGAGGCAGTTGGTGTTGATGGTGACAGGGGATGTTGATGGTGACAGGGGATGTTGATGGTGACAGGGGGTGTTGATGGTGACAGGGGGTGTTGGAGGCAGTTGGTGATGATGGTGACAGGGGGTGTTGGAGGCAGGGGGGGATGGTGACGGGATGATGGTGACGGGATGATGGTGACGGGATGATGGTGGCAGGGGGTGATGGAGACAGGGGGTGATGGAGACTATCGGATAAAACCAAAGCCGCCAAGCTGGAGTTGCCTAACTGAGCCCTGCACGGTGCACCTTAGAGGAGGTCAGTCTGAGGGGGGTCACTGATGTAAGGGGGGGGGGACTGAACACAATAATGTAAGGGGGCACTGAAAAAAAGGTTAACCCTTGTATCAGTAACCCCCCTTACCTTAGTGTATTCACTCTGTGGAAGGTATCTCTGGTCACCAGAGTCCCCCCCCCCCCCTCTTTAGAGTTCCCAATGTTCCCCTTTACAACAGAGTCTACAGGATTTCCTCTTATAGTGCAAGGAAGAACTCTGTAGACCCTGATGTAAGTGGGAACTCTGATGTAAATGGGAGCGCAGAGCCCCCCCTTACATCAGAGTTCCCCCTTAGATCGTGATCTGTGGCATCGTCCTTTACATCAAGGTTCGCAGAGTTCTCCCTAGCACTGTAATGGGGAACTCTGTGCTGGCTGTGTTATATTAACTGGACCTTCATGTAACTAGAGAATTTCAGTTTTTGACTTTTGTTTAACTTAAACACATTGCTAATAGCTTTAGCTACATGTTTGTAGTTTAAATACTAAAAGTTGCACAGTTTAGCACTGAAAACAGGCATTTTAGGTGTTTTTTTGAAATGGCAGTCAAAAAATTTGGTGGTGTTCGTAATTTTTAGGCATCTTGTCAGTAAATTTCACTTGGGGGGGTTGGCAACACTGTATAGGTGTAGGCCACCATCACAAGACATTGCTAAGTGAGGCCTAGTCATCACTAATCACCTCCATCACAGGAGTGAGCTCTCAAAGGCTGAGCTCAGAGCTACTGCATGAGGGGGGAGAGCATATGTGAGGAGAATTGAATCAGAGAAAAATCTCACTCCTGTGATGGTGGAGGTGAGCAGTGATGACAAGGCCTCACTTAGCAACATCCTGGGGTACTTGGCAAAGTCCTTGGAGCATTGCAGTCAGGCTTTGGGAGGTATGTAAATGGCCTACACTTATAGCAAGGGTATTATTCATCCTTAGTCAGAGCTGCACAGTTTGTTTTAATCTACAAACATCCCTTACCTGCATAGGCAGGTTTTATGTAAAGGTGAACTATCCTTTTAACCACTTCAATACTGTACACTTTTACCCCCTACCTGCCCAGGCCAATTTTCAGCTTTTGGCACTGGTACACTTTATCAATAACTATTTTATTTAAAGTTATACCAGATACAGTTTAAGTACATTGATCTCATAACAAACAGAATAAACGCTTTCTCTCCTGGGTTACATGGATTTGAGAATTCCTGAGCGTGTAAGCACTGTACATCTGCTATCTATGCATTTTACTGATCCTATCAGGTTATCCTATCATTAACTTAAAGTGCTATCAACCAAACCTTCAAACTAATATAGCTATCAGATACACGAGTACGTGGGTCCCATAAGGACTCCTAAAGAAAGGGAAAGAACAAGAAGGAAAAGAAAGAAAAAGGAGGGGAGAAGAGAGGGTGGAAGGGAGGGGGGGGGGTTGTAGGGGGTGGGACGTCATCAAGGTGTACCTGGCTCCGGATCACTGTGTTCCTCCCGGCGGTGCCACAACTCCCAGACCATGTTATGCGTGTCCAGCCGATCCTGAATCCTCGCTGTCATCCTCTCCATTAATTCTACATCTCTAATTCTGGCGTACAGCGCTCCTTCCTGGGGAGGGGAGCTGCGCTTCCAGTTCAGTGCCACTAAGCAGCGAGCTGCTGTGAGGACATGTCTGGCTAGCTTCTTATAAGGGCATGGCGCCTTCAGAGACATCAGTCCTAGCAGGAAGAACTTGGGGGTAAAGGGAACTTCCGTCTCGAGGAGACGAACCAGTAGTTGGTGAACAGAGTTCCAGTAAGGGGTTATCAGCGGGCACTCCCAATAAATATGATACAGTGTTCCCTTTGCCCCCATGCATCGCCAGCAGCGGTCTGAGCTGGCCGGGTAGATTGCATGGAGAACATCCGGAGTCATGTACCAGAAGTATAATATCTTGTATATATTTTCTTTGTAAAGCGTGCATAGCGACATTTTGAACGCCTGGGTCCATATGACTCTCCATTGTTCCACGGGTATCTCCTCTCCCAGAGCCTTCTCCCACTTGATCATGTACTTGTGTTTGCCCATTGAGTCAAAGGGCCTCTTGTTCAGTATTTTGTAAATATCTGAGATCAGACCTCTCTGAGCAGAGCCTGCGAGAATAAGGGTTTCAAAAGGGGTAGGTGGGGAGAATTGCAAGGTTGGAGCAAAAGTTAAGGCATAGTGACGGATCTGGAGATACCCATAGAAAACCTGCTTAGGAAGGCCATATTGGGATTGCAGATCTGCAAAGGAACGCAGTTTACGGGTGCAAGGGTCTATCAAATTTCCATAATGAAAAAGGTTTCTCGTAGTACAAGGGGAGGACATTTGGTGGGTTAAGCTATCTGGCAGTTCGGGGTTGCAAGCAAATGAGGTCAGGAGCGAGCTGTCTGAGGACAGTCTATGTTGTCGTGTCAGTTTGCGCCATAGCCTCCTGAGCTGCGCCATCGGGCCCAGCAATCTTGCAGGTTCTACCTCCGCGTTCGCACTCCATAGAAGGTTGTTTGGGTGTATCGGGGCTAACCATAATTTCTCTATCTCGGTCCATTTATTGTAAGAGCGGAGTGTGTACCAAGAAGTTATCACCCTCAGTTGTGCCGCCTGATAGTACTTAATAAGGTTAGGGAAGGCCAGGCCTCCGTCCGACCTAGCCGCTTGCAGTACAGAACGTGGGATTCTATGCCTCCCGTAG
The DNA here is from genome assembly GCA_029206835.1 of Rana muscosa. NCBI lineage: Eukaryota > Metazoa > Chordata > Amphibia > Anura > Ranidae > Rana > Rana muscosa. Next base: position 102,502,726 of record JARGYO010005626.1, read on the forward strand.
CTCCAGGTGAATTGTAGTAGGTCAGCTTGCAAGTGTTTCAGTTGGCCATAGGGGCCGGAGATGGGTAGGGTCTGAAAAAGATACAATAGTTTCGGGAGGATCATCATCTTCACAGACGCGATCCTTCCGAGTAGCGAGATGTGGTGTTTTTTCCATTGTTGGAGTAGGGACCTGATATTGTGAAAAAGAGGGGGAAAGTTTTCATGGTAGAGGGTAGAGTATTGCGGGGTGATATTAGTTCCTAGGTATGTTAGGGCGGTAGATTTCCAGCTATAGGGGAAATTGGCTTTCAGGTGCGCCAACTCCCCTTTTGGTGTGTTGATTGGGAGAGCCTCCGACTTAGAGGAATACATTTTATATCCCGATAGAGCCCCATAGTGATCTAGTTCCGCGTGAAGAATTGGAAGGGAGGTTCTGGGTTGGATTAATGAAAGAATGATGTCATCTGCGAACAGGGAGATTTTAAACACCCTGTCCCGTACCATTATGCCCTTAATGTCCGGGTTATTACGAATTGTTGCTGCTAGGGGTTCAACACATAGTGCAAAGAGCAGGGGCGAGAGCAGACACCCCTGTCTGGTGCCATTCTGCACCGGTAGCAGAGCGGACAGGGCGAAGGGGGTCCTGACCTGGGAGGAAGGGTTCGAGTATAGATGTTGTATGGCTCTATAAAAGGGTCCCCTAAATCCTACATGGCGGAGGGTCGCAAACAGGGAGGGCCACCCCAGGCGATCAAACGCTTTTTCCGCGTCTAAGCTCAGTAGCAGGACTTGTGCGCCCTCCCTGTTCGCCACCTCGACCAGGTCTATTCTCTTCCTGGTGTTGTCTCCAGCCTGGCGGAAAGGGACGAATCCCACCTGATCTTTATGGATCAGGGAGGGTAAGACCATGTTCAGGAGTTTAGTAAATATTTTGAGGTCCGAATTCAGCAGGGCAATTGGCCTATAATTAGCACAAAGGGAGGGGTCCTTCCCGGGTTTGGGGATCACTGTGATAAAGGAACTCTGCATATCCCTCGGGATTGGGTGTCTTGTAGGAAGGCATTAAAAGCACTGGTAAACTTTAAATGACAATTGCGTGGTTATGCAACCTTGTACCCAAACAAAATTTTTATAATTTTGTTCACTTAACCACTTCCCTACCCAGCCATAGTCAAATGACGTCCACAGATGGGATCTCCCATCCTGGGTGGACGTCATATGACGTCCTTGGCTTTGTAGGGGGATATCTGAATGATGCCTGCAGCTAGAGGCATCATTCCGATATCATTTTGTTGTGCCGGCGATTCTGTGCACCATAAGAATGATCATAGCGGTGGTTCCGCCGCTTGATCATTCTTATAGGCAGCGGGAGGGGACATCCACCCCCTCCCGCCGCCATCCGGTGCTTCTCCGGGCTCTTCCGTGCCATCGGGGGCCCGGAGAATAAATTGTCCGGCGCACGATAGGAAGCATAGAGATGACTGGTGAACAGATGGTCACCAGTCATCTCTATGACCGTCGGAGGCCCGGGCGCGATGTGATGACGTCACGCCCGGGTCCTCAGATGTAAAGAAAGCCGTCATTGCGGCTAGGAAACATGAGAGCAGTGAATTTTTTTTCGCAATCTCATGCTTTCCAGCCTGGAGGAGAGATGTGGGGTCTTATTGACCCCGCATCTCTCAATAAAGAGGACTTGTCACACACGTTCCTATTACAAGGAATGTTTACATTCCTTGTAATAGGAATAAAAGTGCTAAAAAAAAAAAAGTAAAATAAAAAAAATTAAGTAAAAAAAATTAAAAATAAATAAAACGCCCCTGTCCCCGGTAGCTCGCGATCAGAAGTGAACGCGATCCCTGAAAACTTGCATCTCCACAATATAACCCTTTACACCTGCAGCAGCGATCTTGAGCGTGCCTTCATTAACTTTCTTAAAGACTCCATTTAAGGATTAATTTTCAAGACCATCATTTCCCTTCACGTCGTCTTCTGTTCTCTGCTGTCAATGGCCCCCCTCTCGCAGCTGTTAGCTTGCTCTGAATGAGGCTGCACTTCAAGCACTGTTGTCCACCTTTATTAACAGTTCACGAACAAAGCAGCATAAAAACATCAAGATAATTACAGTGGGTGTGGGGGGTTTAACCTGTTTCATGCTCCTAGCTAAGAGAAGCACAGAACACGTTAAACTCCCTCTACTCCACTGTGATTCTCTATGTTTTTTTATTAGACGTGCACTGCTAAAAAAAAAAATTGTTTTCGTTTAATTCGTTCTTCGTTTTTTTTTTAAATTTGATAATTCAGAAGTTCATATATTCAAAAATCCGTAAATTCAGAATTCGTAAATTTGAAAATAAGAAAGGAAAATCCGAAAATGTGAAATAATAACTAACTAATAATAACGAATTATTAAATTATAGGTATTGGAATTTCCTTTCAAATTTGGCTGTTGGTGAACGTAACAAATATGAATTTATCTGAAGTTACGAATTTTCCGAAATAAAGAATGCTGCATCTAAACAAATGGAATGAAAAATAATAATACGTTATTGTTATTTATTGTTGTTATTAATTTGTTATGTTCCATTCATTTAGATAGGGCATTCGTTATTGCGAATGATTCGGAACTTCAGATAAATTCGTATTCGTTACGTTCACCAACAGCCAAATTTGAAAGGAAGGTCCAATACCTGTAATTTTAATAGTTTTAATAGTTAGTAATAGTTAAGTTATTATTCATTATTCAGATTTTCGGGTTTTTGAGTTTACGTTATTTCGAATTTTCGGATTTTCATTCTTATTCTTGGATTTCCGATTTTCTGAATATTAAGAAATTCTGATATTTCCAAATTAACGAATTTGTCTAAATTTGTTAAAAGAATTTGGAAATAAACAAATTGCACATGTCTAGTTTTTATGCTGCTTTGTTCGTGAACTGTTCATAAAGGTGGATTACAGTGCTTGGGGTACGACCGTCCTGACTTTTCTTCTTTCATGATATGCACAGGTGGGCAAACTGGGCTGGCACTCTGTGTGTGTGAGGTGTGCCTGAAAGTGGCCCGACCTGGAGCAGCGCTCGGTTCATGCTATTTTTCTCTGCCATCAATCATTTTCCCGAGCATTACCGGTATTTGAAAGAACTCTCGGATTCTCTGCATCCCTTTGGACATGTATGCTCAACCAATAAATCAGCAGAATGCAAAGCTAAAGTCTGCAGCATCCAGTGGCACACAGGGAGGAACATGTGTGTCTAAATGGATGCCAGAGAGGTGTTACCTCATATTGTGCTTTTGAAAGAAAATCTGAGGCAAATTGATGTGAAGTAATGCTGTGACCCTTCCACCAAAGAGCAGCAGGCAGACCTGGTATTGACATTGCTTGGTCTGAAAAAAGTGGTATTTCTTTGAAAACAAAACTATGCAATTGAAAAGGGGAAAAAAAACTCACGCACTAAAAGCCAAATGATAAAAAGCTGCTAGCACAATACTCAGGTAAAAAAGTATCATTATAGAAGTAGAAAAAATAGATGCAGTGCTTAAAGTGATTGTAAAGTCTCGTTTTTTTTCCTATATAAATAACAAACATGTTCTACTTGCCTGCTTTGTTGCAGTGGATTTGTACAGAGCAGCCCGGATCCTCCTCTTCTCAGGTCCCTCTTCTGTGCTCCTGGCCCTGCCCTCCTGTTGAGTGCCACCACAGCAAGCAGCTTGCTATGGGGGCACCTGAGCAGAGTCACGGCTCCCTGTGTCCATTCAGACACGGAGCCCTGACCCAGCCCTTCCCCCTCTCTCCCCTGATTGGCTAGCTGACTTTAATTGACAGCAGCGGGAGCCAAAGGCATTGCTGATTTGTCTCAGCCAATCAGGAGGGAGAATCTCAGATGGTTGAGATGCTCGTGGACATTGCTGGACAGAGAGGGACCTCAGGTAAGTGTTAGGGGGGCTGGGGGGGAGGGTGGTGGCGGCTTCTGCACACAGAAGGCTTTTTATCTTAATACATAGAATGCATTAAGATACAAAACCTTCTAACTTTACAACCCCTTTAATAATTTATAACGTGTGATCTAAATGAACCACTAAGTGTAGCAGTGCTACAATGAATTATATTGTTATCTGATGATTTTGAGGATATATTTTTAGTTTATATTTATATTTTTTGGTGCACTAGTACCTCCGTTGATTCTTACCTATATACATGCTTTGATGAATCCATTTATGATACACATTGAGTCCAATTTTCTGCACAAGCACTTTTATGGATTTCACTGTGATTTGTTATTGAGGAAATATTTTTAGTGCATATATTTTTTGGGACAGTCGCTCTGCAATTGAATCATTAATACACATGTCATGTTGTATTGATTTATGGTATACACTAGCACTTCTACACTTAGACCCCTTTCACACTGGGGCATTTTTCAGGTGCATTTGGGCTAAAAATGGCGCCTGTAAAGCGCCTCCACTGTAGCCCCAGTGTGAGAGCACGAGTGCTTGTATACACCGCTCCTCCACCGCCCCTGCCATTGAAATCAATTGGCACCGCTGCCAAAGCACTTCGGCAGCGGTGCTTTGCGGGCACTTTTAAACCTTTATTCGGCCGCTAGCCGGGGTTAAAAGTGCCCCGCTAGCGGCCGAAAAGCGCTGCTATAACAGCGGTAAAGCGCCGCTAAAATTAACAGCGCTTTACCGCTAATCCCCGCCCCAGTGTAAAATTAGCCTTCGAGCTTCATTTAGATCACACATGTATAAATTAATAAGCGCTGCACTTTACTCTTTCGTTCATGGACGGACACAGCTTCCTATTGACAAGTGGGTATTATCCTTCATTTAGGAGTGACTAGGCAGAAAAACTTGTAAAAAGTGTTACATCTCACACCTTCTACAGTACCGCCCAGGGGGCGGGTATATCCCCTCTCTCTGTACCTCGCAGATCAGTTTTTTTCTGCCTATTAAGGAGAAGGACATGGCTCCCTTCGGGCCCACTGATTTTTTTCTACGTTTCTACATTGGTTTTTGTTTCTTGCGATCTTCGATCAACTGCCGACTGGGTGACAGGCTGGACCACAGATCCTTGTAGTCTCCCCAGTTTCGGCCATCGAGCGTGTGCCGACCCTAGCTACGTGCTGGGTTTTCCACGACATGCCCGTCGCTCCACGGGTGGCCAGTGAGCTTTGCACTCCAGGGCATGCATATGATCGTTCCCTAGGGCTCAATCACGGCATCACCTCGGAAGATGAGCTGTCCGGAATGTTTTCCAGCATAATTCATGCAGGAAAGGTAAGTAGCTCCCCTGCTTCGGCAGGGTGACTTGGCTGGAAATTCCTGGAGACATCAAGTAAGTGGTTGTGGCCCTTTCTTTCCTCTCTCCCTGCCTTCCCTCCTCCCTGGGCTCTGAGCTAAGGCTGGTTGCTGGGTGCCATTTTCTTATGGTACGCGCCCTCTTTTGGCCTCTATTGACTGCTCGGCGGACATTTTTTCTTAAGGTTCACGCCTGTATATATATACCGCTGCTCGGCGCCCATCTTTTTGTGGTCCGCGGCCGCTTTTGCCTCTATTGACGGCTCAGCGGCCATTTTTTTATGGCCCACATTGGTTTCAATACGACCGCTTGGCAGCCATTTTGCGGAAGGCTTCGGCCTCTAGAGTGCATTTCACTGGCGCAAAATCATACAGAGAAACGCTGATAAGCATCAGACTGACAGACAGCGGTGGGAGAGCATCTCAGGCGGGAGCAGACGGCAGCAATAGCGGTACCGTTTCTAAGGGTGGTGAGTCCTCTGGGAGACCCTGCATCTCTGTAAGGCTGCATTCACACCTGAACGTTTTGTAGCCTGAAGCTACAAAACGCTAGAGGGGGAAAAAAACATTATTCTCTATGGAGATGGTTCACATCTCCACTCCAAAACGCCTGAAGCCGAACGCCTGAAGCTCAAACAAGTTCCGGACCCTTTTCTGTCGCGCGACTCGGGCAGATTTGGGCGTTTTAGGAGTCATACAATGTAATGGAAACGCTCGATTCAAGCGTTTAGCGCAACAATGAGCGTTTCGACGGGCGCAATTTTGCGCGACAAAACGCCGTGTAAAAACGTTTGTAAAAACGCTTGAAGTGCTATGCTCAGGTGTGAATGCAGTGTTACAGCTAGGAGGGTGGCCTATTGATACCTTGGCTGGAGTCCCTGTGGGTGTCAGGTGCGTGGGTCAGCATGACGTCAGAAGCAAACGTCTTCTTCCCTGAAACACCTGAGTTGGCAACTGGTGCCCCTGATGTATCTGTGGACGCTATGTCGGCAATCCTGGAGGCTTTTGTTGCCAAGGTGGAAGCGGCGCATGGGAACACGGGGGGTGGTAAACGCCCCCGTCCCCAGCCATCTTCTAAGGATAATTCTGATGCAGAACCAGGCCCAGCTGTGGCTCATGGCCCGGATTTTGATGCTTCAGAGACTGCAGACCGTGACCGATCGGACAGTGAGACTGACTCCAGGTCCACACGCGAAAAGGCTTTGGCATCTGACCTTATCACTGCAGTGCGGGATACGCTAAAATTGGAGAATGCTACAGAAGTAGCAGAGACACTGGTCCCCTTTAGGTTCCGTAAACCGACCCGCACTGCTAAGGTGTTTCCTTGTGTGTCTTATCTTGATAAGCTTTTGTACAAGGAGTGGGAAAACCCACTGAGGGTCTTTTCAGCCCCAAAGAATTTTGCGGTGCGGTACCCCTTTGAGGAGAGTTTCCTGAAAAAATTGACCTCTTCCCCGATAGTGGACCCTCCGGTGTCCAGACTTAATAAAGTTACCACAATTCCAGTGGAAGGGGCTCTTGTTTTCAAGGACCCTGTGGATAAGAAGGCTGAAGCACTCGATCGCTACCTATACACAGTGGTAGGCTCAGCGGTGCACCCGGCATTGGCTGGGGCTTTAGTGTCTCAGACACTTACTGAGTGGGCAAAGTTGCTACTCCAGGGGTTAAAAGAGCGAGAGGCTCCTCCTAATGTGGTAGCTTTGGCCGACCAGTTGGTAAAGGGCCTTAGGTTTGTCTGCGAGTCAGACATGGATACTATCCCCTTACTGTCTAGAGCCTCGGTTTATGCGGTAGCATTTCGCCGCCTGATCTGGCTAAAGTGCTGGTCTGAGGACCAATCTTCCAAGAAGGCCCTGTTGGATCTGCCCTTTAAGGGCGACAGACTTTTTGGGGCCTCTATAGATGACATCATTAAATATGCCACAGGAGGTAAGAGCACGTTACTTCCGCAATCCAGGAAGGGTAAGGAGCCACGCCAGAGGCAAGGGCCCTCCTTTACTACACACAAACATTTTTTTTGTCCGCCCAGGGCGGTAGGTAAAAGACCCCAGGCAGATAAAGCGCCTGTCCAGGGACAAAAGCGTCCTAGGTTCCGCAAGCCCAATAAGCCTGCGGACAAATCTGCGTCCGCATAAAGGTCTGCCCCCACCCATCTCTCGGGTGGGGGGGGACGTCTTCGCGGATTCGCGACATGGTGGACATCTCTGATCTCCGACCGGTGGGTTTGGGAAGTAATCTCCTCGGGCAACAAGATAGAGTTCCTCTTGTCCACCATACAGATTCTTTCCCTCCAACCTCCAGCAACAGCCAACATGTCGGGAGGCCCTGTATGGGGCGGTCCAGGGTCTGCTGGAACGCGGGGTGGTCATTCCTGTCCCAGAGCAGGAACGATTTTAGGGTTTTTACTCAAATCTGTTCGTAGTGCCAAAGAAGGATTGCTTCCGTCCAATCTTGGATCTCAGGGCCCTCAATTGCTTTGTGAAAGTACAAAGATTCCGGATCGAGTCGGTTCGATCTGTAGTCACTGCATTCCATCCAGGGGACTTTCTGGCGTCCTTGGACATCAAGGACGCATACCTACATGTTCCCATATACTCCAGACACCAGAGGTTTCTGCGCTTCGCAGTTGGGGAGGGCCACTATCAGTTTGTGGCCCTCCCGTTTGGCCTGACATCGGCACCCAGGGTGTTCACCAAGGTGCTCTCCCCAATTCTGGCCCTTCTAAGACAGCAGGGCATCGCTATCGTGGGCTACTTGGACGACCTTCTTCTGAGGGCCGCTTCAAGCTCCGAATTAGAGGTAAGTGTGTCTATAACCTGTCAGACTCTTAGAGACTGTGGTTGGATGCTAAACACGCAAAAGTCAGTATTGGTGCCGACTCAACGCCTAGTGTATCTGGGGTTGATTCTGGATTCCTCAGAGGCAAGGGTCTTCCTCCCTGTGGAAAAGTTGCAGACCCTTCGGGCTGCGGTGCGGCAGCTGACATCCAAGAGTTGGTCGTCACTCCGTTCTTGCATGCGAGTCTTGGGTCTCATGGTAGCCTCCTTCGAGGCAGTCCCATTTGCTCAATATCACACTCGGGTGTTACAGAAGGAAATTCTGTCCAGATGGGAAAGATGCCCATCATCCCTGGATTATCCAATCCGGGTAAGCCACCTAGTCAGGACATCCCTTGTATGGTGGCTGACATCACCGGCACTTCTGGCCGGGAAGTCATTGGATGGTGATCATGACGGACGCCAGCCTTGGAGGTTTGGTTGGGAGTCTGGGGTGTTCAGTTGATTAAAGGTCGCTGGACCCCGGAGGAATCCCGCCTGCCGATCAATGTCCTGGAACTCCGGGCGATCAGGCTGTGCCTCTTCAAATGGTCTCAGAGGCTGCAAGGGCGTCCAGTCAGGATCCAGTCAGACAATGCCACAGCAGAGGCATATGTCAATCATCAAGGAGGAACAAGATGCTCAGCTGCAGCATCGGAGGTCGCTTGCATCCTGAGGTGGGCAGAAAGGAGCATACCGGCACTGTTGGCCGTGTACATTCCGGGTGTGGAGAACTGGCAGGTGGACTACCTGAGTCGCCAAAGGCTCGACCAAGGAGAATGGTCCTTACACCCGGAGGTGTTCCAGCTCCTCTCCCAAAGATGGTGCACACCAGACGCAGATCTTCTGGCGTCCCGACTCAATCGGAAGGTATTGAGGTTTGTGGCCCGGTCAAAGGACCCATGGGCAGACGCAACGGATGCGTTGGTAGCATCGTGGGGTCAGTATCGGCTAATCTATGCCTTCCCTCCCATGAGCCTTCTTCCTCATCTGCTTCGCAGAGTGGAGGCAGAGGGATTTGCAACGATCCTGATCGCTCCAGATTGGCCTCAGTGTCCTTGGTACGCTGATCTAGTACGTCTGGTAGCAGACGTCTCCTGGCGCCTACCACTATGGGAGGACCTGCTGTCGCAAGGTCCCATACTCCATCCTGCTTTACGGTCACTGGATTTAACGGCATGGCTATTGAGAACCAGGTACTGAGAGACCGGGGCCTGTCAGATTTAGTAATCTCTACTATGAGAAGTGCTCGGAAGCCATCCTCTAGGAGGGTTTATCATCGCACTTGGAAGGCCTACATTTCCCTGTGTGAGGAAATGAAGTGGCACCTGCGTACTTATTTGGTTTCCAGTGTCCTGCTGTTCCTACAGCGTGGGGTGGACCAAAGGCTTGCTTTAAGTACTATTAAGGGACAGATATCTGCCCTGGCCGTCTTTTTTCAGCGACCCCTGGCGACTCACTCTCTCGTGAGTACGTTTGTGCAGGGGGTTCGACATCTGGCTCCTCCGGTCTGTCCCCCGCTACCTCCGTGGGACTTGAACCTGGTCCTCTCAGTGCTTCAGAAGTCACCGTTTGAGAATATCAGGGATATTCCCTTGTTGACACTTTCTCAAAAAGTGGTCTTTTTGGTGGCTGTCACGTCAGACTGGTTTCTGAGCTGGCAGCCTTGTCATGCAAGGCTCCCTATCTGATCTTCCACAAGGATAAGGTGGTGCTTCGTCCGCAGTCTTCCTTTCGAAAGTCGTTTCAGCCTTTCATCTCAATTAAGACATTGTACTTCCATCCTTGTGTCCTCATCCATCGAATCCTAAGGAGTCGGCGTTGCATTCCTTGGACGTTGTCAGAGATTTGAGAGTATACCTATCTGCCACTACTTTGTTCCGGAAGTCAGACTCACTGTTTGTTTCGGTGGCTGGTCCCAAGAAGGGTCTAGCAGTCTCGTCGGCCACCATCTCGAGGTGGATCCGACAGATAGTAATACAGCCTTACGCCTTAAAGGGTCAGGCGCCCCCTTTTTCCTGTCACGGCGCATTCGACCAGGGCAAGAGGTGCCTCTTGGGCTTTCCGACATCAAGCGTCTGTTTCCCAATTAGGTAAAGCGGCGACTTGGTCGTCCGCTCACACTTTCACTAAATTCTACAAGGTTGATGTAGGTGCATCTTCGGATGCTTCTTTCGGCCGCAAAGTTTTGCAGTTGCAACTCCTCCGTTGGAGCTCTGTTTTTGTTTTGGGGTGAAGTTTACTTTTATGCTGTTCCCACCCCTCATTTTTTGACACTGCTTTGGGACGTCCCACTTGTCAATAGGAAGCTGTGTCCGTCCATGAACTCAGAGAAAAGGATTTTACGGTGAGTAAAAAATCCAATTTTTTGCTTAAAGTGATTGTAAACGATCACCTTGTAAAGCAACCCATTTAGTTTAAAATAAAAATGAAAGGCAAAACATTTGTGTATAGGTATAATTTTTTTTGGAAAATACCCTTTTCCCCTTTTTTGGAAGTGATCACATTCCCCTGTGTTCTCAGTAGCATAAGAGCTGAGGGGAGGGGAAGCAGCAGTACTCTGAGCTTCCCAGTGAATGGCTGTGCAGCGGGGGGGGGGGGGGGGAAGGGGTGTCAGGACAGGTCTGATCATTGGAGGAAAGCAGGCTGAGTTCCCAGCATAGCTAGAGACCTGACCACAGTGTGCTCTCCTGCTTAGCGTGGTCAGTTTTTAATAGGAAAGCAAAGGGACTGGTAGGAGCACCAGGGATTTCACACAAGGGACACAATACAAAGAGAACAGGATACTTTCTCATACAAGTACATGGTACAGCAGGCACATATCAGGAATATGAAGTACTGGGGTAACAAACACTTTATGTGTATGTTTATCAGTGGAGGACAAGAGAAGGTATGCTCTGCATACACTACACTTTAGCTTTAAGTCCAGATGTCATCAGTGTGGTCACATGAACCAGGTTATCTCCTTTGTCCTCTTTAGTGCCTGTGATGGGCAGTGTTCTCTGCTGCATAGACTAATGCTCACTTCTAAAGCCTAGTACACACTTAATTTTTTCTCGTTTCAACCCAGCGGGCTGAATGGAAAAAAACTGAAGTGCTCGAGAGGAGACGCTGTACTATCAATCCGATGTTAATACAGCGATCTTCCCGTTGAGCTAGTGTTCTGACAGGGGGAGGGCCCTCCACCAGAACACACTGGTCATGTTGATCGGATGCTGATCGGCAGACCTTTTTCGGTCATGCCCCTTGGACCGAAGCTGGACCGATTCCCGAACATATGGGTTGAATGTCAGCCGGTTTCTATTGAAATGGCCGATGCTGCCCAATATTGGGACAGTTTATGCAACATCACATTTTTATCTCAGGATGTCTGGTGACCCTTACTCCAGGAGTAAAAAACATAATCCAAGAGGGTGGCTGTGCTCCTTTTGTATGTATACCACCATTCCAAATCTGGCTTTAGCATTCCTTTAAAATGTACAATATTTTCAGATCATTTTTAGTTAAATCCAAACAAGCCTTCAGCACGGTTAAATATTTAATTGGTTTTCATTAGAGAATAGGCCAAAGAGCAGGTGTTATTGATCATCTGGTAATTATTTTGTGTGTGCTTGCTGAAGAAATCAAAAACATTCCGTGACAATTTATTTGTGAAAAAACATTTTAATTAACCTTTTTATACTGCTTAGTGTTTTCTGCTAAAAGAAGTAATGTCCATCGCTCTTGACTGTAGAACATACTGCAAGGTGATATGAAGACATACTGCAATAACATGTTCACATATACAGTGAGCAGAACTAACTGCAAAACCATAATGGGTGTCACATATAAAAACTGGAAACAATTGAGTATTTGTGCTGCTTGCATCAAGTGATTGGGTGTCATTTTCTACCTGTAATGGAAAAGTGATGGCAGATACTTTGGATGGTGGATGACCCCTTCACATTTCCCCATCACCCTGAATTTGGGTATAACATGTATCATGTTACTAAAAGTGATCTTATCCTTTAACGTGTTGTACATTCAGCTGTGCAATGCATTGCACATAACATTGCAAAGACTTGAAATGTATCATCATCTACAGTACATAATATGAAAAGATTCAGAGAATCTGGAGAAATCTCTGTGTGCAAGCGACAAGGCCGAAACGCAATATTGGATGCCCGTGATTTTTGAGCCCTCAGACGGCACTTCATTAAAAACAAAAAAAATTCTGTGATGGACACCACTGCATAGGCTCAGGAATACTTCCAAGGAGGAGCCATATCTGAACATGATGCAGAAATGTTGCCATCTTCTCTGGGCCAAAGCTCATTTAAAATGGTCTGTTACAAAGTGGAAAATTGTTCTGTGGTCAGGTGAATTGAAACTTGATGTTTATTTGGCAACCATGGGAGCGGTGTCCTCCGGAATAAAGAGGAGAGGGCCCCTGCGACTTGTTATCAGAACTCAAGTTCAAAAGCCTGCATCTCTGATGGTATGGGGGTGTATTGGTGAGTATGGAAAGGGCAGCGTGCATATCTGGAAAGGCATCATCAATGCTGAAAGATAAATCCATTTTTTAAAGCAACATATGCTTCCATCCTGACGACATCTTTTTTAGGGAAGGCCTTGCATATTTCAGTAGGAAAATGCTACACCGCATATTGCATCTATGACAATAGCATGGCTTTGCAATAGAAGAAAATAAAGTTTCGGCTGCATACCACCAAATGATCCAACATAAATTTATTGGTACATGACTGCCACGAGACAAGGACACAGGAGAGGTGACGTGTTTCACACTTGACAAGTGCTTCTTCAAAACCTAAGGAACAACTGAAACACTAAGCCTTAAATAGGCCCCCTCCTCCTAATACAGGTGACGGGTAATGCAATCGGTGTGCCAGGTACTTGAAAAACGAATGGTATACACACACATACAGTATCTCACAAAAAAGAGTACACCCCTCACATTTTTGTAAATATTTTATTATATCTTTTCATGTGACAACTGAAGAAATTACACTTTACTACAATATAAAGTAGTGAGTGTACAGCTTGTATAACAGTGTACATTTTCTGTCCCCTCAAAATAACTCAACACACAGCCATTAATGTCTATACCGCTGGCAACAAAAGTGAGTACACCCCTAAGTGAAAATGTCCAAATTGGGCCCAATTAGCCATTTTCCCTCCTCTGTGTCATTTGACTCGTTAGTGTTACAAAGTCTCAGGTGTGAATGATTACATTTGGTGTTATCGCTCTCACCCTCTCATACTGGTCACTGGAAGTTCAACATGGCACCTCATAGCAAAGAACTCTGATGATCTGAAAAAAAAAGAATTGTTGCTCTACATAAAGATGGCCTAGTCTATAAGAAGATTGCCAAGACCCTGAAACTGAGCAGCAGCATGGTGGCCAAGACCATACAGCGGTTTAACAGGACAGGTTCCACTCAGAGCAGGCCTCGACATGGTCGACCAAAGAGGTCGAGTGCACATTCTCAGCGTCATATCCAGAGGTTGTCTTTGGGAAAATAGACATATGAGTGCTGCCAGCATTTCTGCAGAGGTGGAAGGGGTGGGGGTCAGCCTGTCAGTACTCAGACCATACGCCACACACTGCATAAAATTGGTCTGCATGGCTGTCATCCCAGAAGGAAGCCTCTTCTAAAGATGATGCACAAGAAAGCCCACAAACAGTTTGCTGAAGACAAGCAGACTAAGGACATGGATTTCTGGAACCATGTCCTGTGGTCTGATGAGACCAAGATAAACTTATTTGGTTCAGATGATGTTGAGTGTGTGTGGTGGCAACCAGGTGAGGAGTACAAAGACAAGTGTGTCTTGCCTACAGTCAAGCATGGTGGTGGGAGTGTCATGGTCTGGGGCTGCATGAGTGCTGCTGGCACTGGGGAGCTACAGTTCATTGAGGGAACCATGAATGTCAACATGTACTGTGACATACTGAAGCAGAGCACGAGCCCCTCCCTTCAGAGACTGGGCTGCAGGGCAGTATTCCAACATAATGACCCCAAACACACCTCCAAGATGACCACTGCCTTGCTAAAGAAGCTGAGGGTAAAGGTGATGAACTGGCCAAGCATGTCTCCAGACCTAAACCCCATTGATCATCTGTGGGGCATCCTCAACGGAAGATGGAGGAGCGCAAGGTCTCTAACATCCACCAGCTCCGTGATGTCTTCATGGAGGAGTGGAAGAGGACTCCAGTGGCAACCTGTGAAGCTCTGGTGAACTCCATGCCCAATATATAACCTTTAAAAGAATGTGGAAAGGAAAAAGAGAAAATATATATATTTTTCTTCACTAGAGTATAGATAAAATGGTTAGCACTTGCATTGGGGTTCCCTTTGCGGGGTTTTTTTTTTTTCCTTTCCCTCTCGTTCTCCATTCTTAGGCTGTGATTTGAGCCTTCATAATTTTTATTTTTTCACAAGAACCCTTTTTCTTTCTTTTTTTTTTTTTTCTTTCTCTCCCTCTCTCTATGATACTTGGCAGACTCCGCTAACATGTAGGGGTAGAAGATAGAGACAAGAAGCTTGGGCATTTCTCCTATAGGAAGACCAGACTTTTCCAATAGCATAACTATTATAAGTTACCGTAATAGGTAGGGGATGAATTGAGACCGTGTAAATGTTTTTTAAGTAAAATGTGTTTTTGTTTCTATGTATTAAAATATATGTAATGTATGTTGGAAAATTAATAAAGAAATTTGAAAAAAAAAAAAACTTGTATGTATGTGTGTGTGTATAATATATACAGTGGGGCAAAAAATTATTTAGTCAGCCACCAATTGTGCAAGTTCTCCCACTTAAAAAAGATGAGAGAGGCCTGTAATTGTCATCATAGCTATACCTCAACTATGAGAGACAATGTGGAAACAAATCCAGACAATCATATTGTCTGATTTGGAAATAATTTTTTTTGCAAATCATGGTGGAAAATAAGTATTTGGTCACCTACAAACAAGCAAGATTTCTGGCTCTCGCAGACCTGTATCTTCTTCTTTAAGAGGCTCCTCTGTCCTCCACTCACTACCTGTATTAATGGTACCTGTTTGAACTTGTTATCAGTATAAAAGACACCTGTCCACAACTTCAAACAGTCACACTCCAAACGCCACTATGGTGAAGACCAAAGAGCTGTCGAAAGACACCAGAAACAAAATTGTAGACCTGCACCAGGCTGGGAAGACTGAATCTTCAATAGGCAAGCAGTTGGTGTGAAGAAATCAACTGTGGGAGCAATAATTAGAAAATGGAAGACATACAAGACCACTGATAATCTCCCTCGATCTGGGGCTCCACGCAAGATCTCACCCCATGGGGTGAAAATGATCACAATAACAGTGAGCAAAAATCCCAGAACCACACGGGGGGACCTAGTGAATGACCTGCAGAGAGCTGGGACCAACGTAACAAAGGCTACCATCAGTAATACACTACGCCACCAGGGACTCAGATCCTGCAGTGCCAGACGTGTCCCCCTGCTTAAGCCAGTACATGTCCGGGCCCATCTGAGGTTTGCTAGAGAGCATTTGGATGATCCAGAAGAGGATTGGGAGAATGTCATATGGTCAGATGAAACCAAAGTAGAACTGTTTGGTAGAAACACAACTCGTCGTGTTTGGAGGAGAGAGAATACTGAGTTGCAACCAAAGAACACCATACCTACTGTGAAGCATGGGGGTGGCAACATCATGCTTTGGGGCTGTTTCTCTGCAAACGGAACAGGACGACTGATCCGTGTACATGAAAGAATGAATGGGGCAATGTATCGTGAGATTTTGAGTGCAAACCTCCTCCCATCAGCAAGGGCATTGAAGATGAAACGTGGCGGGGTCTTTCAGCATGACAATGATCCCAAGCACACTGCCCGGGCAACGAAGGAGTGGCTTCGTAAGAAGCATTTCAAGGTCCTAGAGTGGCCTAGCCAGTCTCCAGATATCAACCCCATAGAAAACCTTTGGAGGGAGTTGAAAGTCTGTGTTGCCCAGCGACAGCCCCAAAACATCACTGCTCTAGAGGAGATCTGCATGGAGGAATGGGCCAACATACCAGCAACAGTGTGTGACAACCTTGTGAAGACTTAGGCCTCGTACACACGACCGATTTTCTCGTCGTAAACAGTCAATAAAAGTGCCGCGAGAGTTTTTTTGTCTAGAAAAACGTTCGTGTGTATGGTTTTACGACGAGAAACTTGACGAGAATCTCGACGAGAAAATAGAGAACCTGCTCTCTATTTTCTCGTCAGGAGTCCAGATTTCCTCGTCGTGTTTCTCGTCGGCCTGTTTTGTGACGAGAAAATGGTTCGTGTGTATGCTTTTACGACTCTTCCAAAAGTGCGCATGCTCACAAGCAACTATGAGACGGGAGCGCATCTTCTGGTAAAACAAGCCTTCATAATGGAGAGAGCACATTCGTCACGCTCATAAATATTTCATTGTTTAAATGTTCTGCATTGAATTCTTCGTTAGAATGTTACATTAATCAAAACGAGAGACCTTCTTTTGCTGCTGATATTCACACAGAGTTATGCCTTATTTTTAACCTTTTTCATGCTGCTCTTTATAAGATTTATGTGTATTATATCGTGCAAGTTTTTAGGAATAATTTAAATGGTTAGATTTTTCAAAATGATGTTAATTATAATTTCTCAATGTTTTGATAGCGATCTCCCATTTAATTTTCTAATCTATATTTTTTAAATTTCACACCATGTTTTTGAGCTAATCAGATTTAGTTATTCTTTTGGGGGGGTGATATCTGTGCCTTTTATTGTCAGTCAAATGTATCTGCTTACTCCAAAGCTTGTTTTTTTTTATTTAAAAATACACATAGTCAAGTATGAACTTAAACAAAAAACACATTTATTCATGTTTATAAATTAAATAAAGAGAAGGCAGCGCTGGAGAAGCTGCTGCCATTTGTGCATCCCAGGGACCCCAGAGCACACAGCAACCCTGTGTGGACACTAAAATTGGGAGCTTGAGAAGGCCCACATTTCAGAACACAATCTGATGCTGGCCTCCCAGAGGTCAGGAACAGCAGCAGGTGAGATATATGTCCCAAGTGTGTGGTACTACAACAGGCTGCCTTCTGTCCGACCAGTGCGACCACAATGAAGCAAGGCCATCACTTCCTCTTCTTCCTGGCAACCTTCCCTGCAGCCTTTACTGAAGCCTTCCTTCTTCGTTTAGCTGGAGGCTGGCCCACTGGAGGGGTACTCCTGTCAGGAGGAGGAGGTGGAGGTGTAGCAGAAGGGGGTGGGGCAGAAGAAGAAGGTGGAGGTGTAGCAGAAGGGGGTGGGGCAGAAGGTGGAGGTGTAGCAGAAGGGGGTGGGGCAGAAGGTGGAGGTGTAGCAGAAGGGGGTGGGGCAGAAAAAGAAGGTGGAGGTGTAGCAGAAGGGGGTGGGGCAGAAGGTGGAGGGGTAGCAGAAGGGGGTGGGGCAGAAGAGGAAGGTGGAGGTTGAGGTTGGGTCAGTTGGGCCACCTCACATATGGCGGTATTGGGGGTAATTTGCTCCATCACCCCCTTGTTGAGCAAGGTGATGAGCAGGGGTTCGCATAGGAGGCGTTGCTCCATGCTCATCACCTTGAACTTAGCCTCCACTAGGCCGGCAATGGCCTCTTCAGGGGATGTGGGCTCCTTGAGGGTGGCATGGGCCTCTTTAATAAGGGCCATTGCTGCCTCACTGGTGGTCCTGTCCCTCCTGCCTCTTTTGTGAAGCCTGATGGGAGGCACCTGGGATCTGGTGCTTCTCCTTTGCCCTGCCACCTCCTGTCTGCCACTGGGCCCTGCCACCTCCTGTCTGCCACTGGGCCCTGCCACCTCCTGGCTGCCACTGGGCCCTGCCACCTCCTGGCTGCCACTGGGCCCTGCCACCTCCTGGCTGCCACTGGGCCCTGCCACCTCCTGGCTGCCACTGGGCCCTTCCTCCTCCTGCCTGACAGTTTCCAGACCCTCCTCCTGGCTGATTTCATCCTGTGTATGAAAAAGAAACATAGTTTAATATGTTGGTTTAATCTTTGCATCAAACTTTGTAATCCTGATGGAAGCAATTAGAATGTAAATGCATAAATCCTTGCTTTAAATTTACCACTACATCAGCTTGACTATTTACCACACAATTAAGTGCAGAATAATGTCTACAGATCATGATTTCACTTGTGGAATACAAAATAATGTATGTTTCTCATCCTGACATATTTGGGAAACATTAATTTTATCCCACTACATTTTCAGTTAATACTATACCTGGCTCCAGATGGCCAAATCAGGATCATCCAGGATGGCTGCCTCCTCTTGCTCCAGAGAAGGCTCAGGTTGGCTGCAGGGAAGTCTGGGGGGAAGAGTGGAGAGTGATGGCCTTGGCTCAATGTGGTCATCCAGGAAGGACATCCTGCTGTAGTACCACAAAACCGGGACATAAACATCATCTGCTGCTGCTCCTGACCTCTGAGAAGCCAGCACCTTAGAGCGTTCAGTCCTGTAGGTACCTCTCAAGCTCCCAATTTTAGTGTCCACTTGTTTTGCTGTGGCTGTGGGCACCTTGGTATGCACAAATGGGAGCAGCTTCTCCAGCGCTGCTTTTCTCACCCCTTTTTTTTTATGGATGGGGTTTTTGGTCTCCCACAGAGCCGGCAGCTCCCTTACCCGGTCAATAAATTCCGCCAGGAACTCTTTGTCGCTAATAAATACATTCATATTGTATCTGCAAGTAAAATAAATTATATTTAAATAATGTGAGGCAAACAGTCTAACCTCCTTCACATCCTAGTCACCATATATATCCTCCAACAATCTCAAGACAGTATAGGCCAACAATTTTAACAAGTCTCACAAAATCACATACCTTCGTTCGCACGTCCGTCACTTGAACTCCTCTCTCCGCACACCGAACGTACTATAGTCACATGTGTGTTTGCTATATACACACCACGCATGCGTCCAAATTCGAACACGTCGCTCCGCACACGTCGCCCGCCCATGACGTTCTAACTAACATCTTTTCCCCGCCCCTTCTCTTTCGGCGCGCAGACAGATATGGCGGAGTTACAGCAGGTGTCTGATAATTCCGCAACTAGCGAGGAGACAAGCCCGGAGACCGAGGACACGTCACGATCAAGGAGGAGATTCAAGGCATCGAATATGTCTTTGGCGGAGATGGCGGAGATGGTGGACATCTTGGTCAAGGCTGATTATGATGCCAAGCATGGGCCGTATAGCAAACCAAATAGAAGGAAGGCCAAAATCCTCACTAAAGTTGTGAAGAGTCTGAGGGCGAAGTTCGGGGTGAAACGCTCAAATAAGCAGCTCAGAAAGAGGTGGTCAGACCTCAAACTGAGGGAGCCAGACCAGTTGAGGAGCATAAAGAGGATGCTCGCTAAAAGTAAGTAAAATGACGACCTTTCTGCTATTAATCTTTTTAGAAACTGACTTTTTTTTTTAAAGCATATTGAACTAGGTTGGGCACAGTAATCGTTCGTTACGTTACCGACACTTCGTTCGGCCACTATCCGTGGTTTTGGCTTATTTAAGACCCCCAAAAGTAATTAGACATCTGCCATTTTTGATCAAGTATTGTGGATAATTTTAAAGTCTAGATGATGTGTTTGTAAGGAGAATGAAATGCAAACTTTAATCAGTGTAAAGGAGAGGACACTCAGCAGCTGCTTCCACATCTGTACTTTGGAGCACTATAGTGTGGGCCACCAGACCCGCCTTTTTTGGGTGTCCCACACAGGTGCATCAGAGTTTATTTGTGGTGCCTCCATGTCCAAAAAATTACATCCAAATGTGAATAATAAACATATTTGGGGTCATAAAGAATGCATTTTTTTCTTTAAATTCCGCACAAACACACACTTGTACCCCACTTCCAAACAATTTAGCCTGTTTTAAGTTTAAAAATGAGATTTTTACAGTGTGATAAATAGACCTTTGGTTTTATTCTCATAGGGGAGAGAAGACTGGGAGGAGGACACTCCAGGGAGCACATGCACCCCACAACTTCCAAGCAACCCCAAACTCCCAAAGATCCACAACCGAAAGATGTGCAGGAAGTTGAGGTGGAGGAAGGAGAAGTGCAGGAAGGAGAGGTGGATGACGTTGTGGATCTGGTCACCACAACAGGTCAGTATCTGACACCACAGCTTAAGGTAAGCGAGGTAGGCCTGCAGAGTTTTATTAATTTTTTTTTAATGGTTTTTAGGGGATGGAAATGTTGTGAAGGATAGCACACCGTTCTCTGCTGACAGTGCCCTCCGCCTCATCCAGCAAGTGATGGAATGTAGCACGGAACTGGACCTAATTAAACAAAGAATCCATGTGATGGAACAAACATTTAAAGACATTCTCGATGTTTTGGGGAGAATTCAATAAGCCATCCAAACACATTTGTTTTTACATGTTTGTTTTTATATTTTTACTAATTTTTTGAGTAACAAAGCAGCCAAAAATTGAATATGCACACAGTGTGTGAACATGTGCTATCTGCCATCAGGGGATATCCATGTACGTCTTTTGTGGGTGCAACCCCTTCCTCGTATCAAAAGTCGGTGAACTGAGGAAGGGGATGCACCCCCAAAACACATCCATTGATCACCCCTGATGGCAGATAGCACATGTTGACAATAGGGATCAGGATTGTAAACTTCCTATTTGCAAAAAAGTAAAAATGTGTGCATATTGAATTTTTGGCTGGGCAAGGGGTGGCAGGACCCCATATTAGGACGGGCACATAGAGACATAGTTTGTGTAACTGAATGTCTCAGATTGCTCAGAGGTATCCAATGTTGTCATTTTAGAAATGCAAGTGGTATTTTTGTATTTTCATAAGCCAAAATTTGACGGGTTGTGGTCAGGCCAACCCCAAAGTAAAACAAAAAAAAATGTGCAGAGAGTAAAATATTTGACCACAAACAACGTGTAGCTTCTTTTTATAATACTCTCTAAGCTTATTTGGTTCTTTTGTAAGGTAACATAGTGAAATTGGTTGTTATTTACTAAAGTAAAATACACTTGCCACTACAAATGCACAAAGACAAACTAGGAGACAGGAAAGAACAAATAATTAAAGGTTTAAACAAGATTTTTATTGGGATACTTAGACATAGGCTGGCATAGGAATTGCCCCCCTACCCGTGAAATACTCCATGTATTTGTCCCGAACCACACGGGCATTTTGGGGGGGCAAGCCAAGACGGGCAGATTCCAGGCCCGGAAGGGGATTTGCAGGGGAAAGTCCAGCCTCTGGCAAAACTGAGGCCATATATGAATTCGCTTTGCGGCAAAGAAAATTGTGTAGCACACAGCAGCATAACACTACATAGTTTATTTTGTAGTCCGCCAAGTGGATGGAAGTCATAAAAAGGCGGAACCGGCTGGCCATTATGCCGAAGGCATTTTCAACGACTCTTCGGGCCTTGGCCAGCCGGTAATTGAACACACTCTTCTCTGGGGTCAGGGTCCTCTGTGGAAATGGCCTCATAAGATGCCGTCCGAGTCCGAAGGCTTCATCAGCCAAGAAAACAAAGGGGAGTCCTTCAATATTCCCTGCATCCGGTGGCAATGCAAGGTCGTCACTCTGGAGACGGAGGGCAAACTCCGTCTGGATGAAGGATCCCCCATCGGACATCCGGCCATTCTTCCCTACATCAACATAGAGGAATTCATACCGTGCTGACACCACCGCCATCAGCACAATGCTATGAAACCCCTTGTAGTTGTAGTAGTAGGATCCAGAACGGGGTGGCGGCACGATGCGGACGTGCTTCCCGTCTATGGCACCACCGCAGTTGGGGAAGTCCCACCGCGTGGCAAACTCCGATGCCACAGTCTGCCATTCCTGTGGCTTTGAAGGAAGCTGTGGAGTGAAACAAGATGAAATAATATTAGAAAAACAAAGGCATACATTACAAGCAAATTCAAGACCAAAAAATTAGAGACCAACATCAATCTAATTATACGTTTATTAAGGTGTGTAAAAAAAGTATAATGGAAGGCTCATTTATCATATTCATCACCCCCTCTGATGGGCCATTACTAAATTATTTTGGGGGGGGGGGAGATGTGTTTGGCCACAGGATAGCATTGCAGTGGCGGTGCGTCCAGAGTGGGCGCTGGAGCACTGTCCCCTCTCTCCTGTGCCCATCACTCAGAACAATACATAGGTTCATGCGTTGCATGAACCTATGTATTGTCTATGCCGCACACTATTCAGGTGGATGGCCTCTTGTAAAGCGACCGACATATGATTAATTGCGTCATTTAGGGGGTTAAAATTGCAGAGCAGAAACAGGTATTAAAAAAGTCTTGCAAATTACAACCTGAGGGATGTAATTGGCTTCCTCAAAGAAAAATCGGGGACGCAAGGAGGGGGCATTCCTTGTGTAAACACTGACAGGCAGCTCTGGCAATCATGTTCACCAAGTCTGTTTAATGGTAACATGATTGGCTGATGCAACATGAAGGGAAGGAGAAGACATCAAGGACAGAAGAAGGATGGCGCTGACCACAAGAAGGTAAGTGCAGGGCTGGGGGGAAACTGGCTGCAATAGAGGGGACTAAATGGCTGCATTGGAGGGGACAACTGGGGGCGTTTATTAGGCAACAGAGCAAAAAAGGAGGGAGTTTATTTCCGAAATTGGGGTTGTAACCCCCCAACATTTGGAGCAACAGGCGCCCCTGCTGGAAAAGTTAGTGAGGGGAAATATTTAGGGAGGATAAAAAAGGGGCATTTAAAAACTTCCAGCATGCATGGGGACAAAGGGGACATTCTCAGCATATTACAATCATGGTAATTAGGAAAGGATGAAAGAAATACAATACATTAGCATACATGTAATACATAAAATGTGATGTGAAGGGAGAAAACTTACCCTAATATAGTCCTCCTGCAGGACTTGTATAATAGCAGAACAGGTGTCTGGGATTATGAGGCCCAGAGCCTGGGGGGAGATGCCTGTGGTGAACTTCAAGTCCTGAAGACTTCTCCCTGTCGCCAGGTAACGCAACGTGGCGATGAGCCTCTGCTCAGCACTGATGGCTTCCCGCATAACGGTGTCCTTCCTGGTAATATAGGGGGACACCAAAGCCAACAGTTCCTGAAAAACGGGGTCAGACATCCTCAGAAAATTCCTGTAGTCCTCAGGATTATTCTCGACGATCTCCCGCAGCAGAGGCATGTGGCAGAATTGGTCCCGCTGGAGCAACCAATTCTTGGTCCATGAACTCCTCCTCACACCATTCATGGACTGGTCTTGGTCCAAAACAAGCAGACCAACACCAAGCGCACGCACAGCACGAACTCGACGACGAGAACGTCCAGGCGACATGGCTAGGAAACGGTCGTCTAATCAGAACGTACAGAACAGAACGCACTTTAGAACAGCAAGGCCTATGAATAACGAACTGAAATTCAGAAACGAACAGGCAAGAACGCACTGTAAAACAGATACGACCTGCCTAGACGCCCTGAAAGTCAAGATACGAACCCACAAGCACAAACTGAACGGCAGAAAACGATCTGAAAAGTACGAAGACTGAAAAGCGCGAATCGTCTCTTCCCAAACTTTTACTTCACACGCGGTAACACGAGATCAGCAAAAGCAGCCCAAGGGGTGGCGCCAAGAAAAAAGATCTTCCCCTTTATAGTGCCGTCGTACGTGCTGGACGTGAGCGCAGAGAACCACAAGGAAATTGGGAAATGACAGTGTGTACGCATAGAAAGCTTGACGAGAAAATCGACAAGCTTAACAAGAATCTCGTCGAAAAAAACGACGTGTTTTTTACGACGAGAAAATCGGTCGTGTGTACGAGGCCTTACAGAAAACATTTGACCTCTGTCATTGCCAACAAAGGATATATAACAAAGTATTGAGATGAACTTTTGATATTGACCAAATACTTATTTTCCACCATAATTTGCAAAAAAAAATATTTCCAAATCAGACAATGTGATTGTCTGGATTTGTTTCCACATTTTGTCTCTCATAGTTGAGGTCTACCTATGATGACAATTACAGGCCTCTCTCATCTTTTTAAGTCAGAGAACTTGCACAATTGGTGGCTGACTAAATACTTTTTTGCCCCACTGTATATACACACAATACTGAAAGGAAATGGATGTATATAAAAATAAAAGGAGGAAATCTTAGTATATGCATACTGTATGTAGCAAAAAATACCAAAGAAAAAGGATAATATCAGGAAAAAAATCATTAAAATGGTAACCTGAGAAATGAACCAACAGAATGAAGGATACAGTTTCCTGTATAAAATATAATTCTCAGAAATCTCTACCTACTAGATCCTTCAAGGTCACCAACCCAAGGACATCGAAAACAATATTCACTACGAACAATGAAAAGTACATAGTAGATTCAAACTTACCGGTACATTTAGTTATTTTATACAAATGGTAAGTGGATATGGAAAAAGTATTAAAAAAAAGCCACATTACACCGACCAGTATAGAACTTATAAATATATAATATCCTATTTTTTTAATGTCAAATAATTTAATTCTAGTCGTAATAATGGCTGACGTCCCATTCAAAGTTGAGACTGGAAGGAATGCGGGTCTGGAGCCAATGGATCCAGAAGAACGGCGCGAATAGCGCACAACCCCTCTGTTTTTGGTAACACTGTAAACATGCGCATGCTTCTTTTATTTTGGCGATATTTAAAGCTCTATTAAGCATCCACTTTTTTTCCATGTTTTCAATTTTGATGTCGTATTTTTCATATTTTTATTTTTCAATCTTAATTTTTCATCATTCTTTTCATTTTTCATGGTTATATATATATATATATATATATATATATATATATATATATATATATATAGCGCCCTCCTCACTCCCCTCCTCACTCCCCTCTTCACTTCAGCTCATCTGTCTCTTGTCTAGGGGTACCTTCGAGGGGAGGGAGCGGGGACACCACGCCTGGCCTTCACCACAGGTGTCAGTGCGGTGTGAGCAAAGTTCTTGTTTTACCTTCGGGTCAGTGCTGTGCACCTAAGACCTCCACGTGAGATTAACTTGAACAATGTCCACCAGAAAAGTCCAACACTCCTTTATTCCTCTCGAGTGAACAGCATAATCAGTTCGACTCCCTTGTAGAACAGAACAGAAAAGGAGGTGTGGATGCGAGTAGGCCCAGACACAATTGGTTCTCCACTTTCCTCCCTGAAAGTGGGTTGCGGTCTCCGAGCGAGGGGGAATTTCCTTCCAGGCAGTCTCCGGTGGGAGGCTCACCTGTCACTGGCAATTTTCTGCACCCGGTCTTCAAGTGAGGAGCTCCCCCCGGACCATTACGCCTTCCGGATTCGGGTTCCCAATCCCTGGGTTCCCTAAGACCTCCTTCCCTTGCGGAATCCAGTGTTGGGCACTGAGCTCCAGACCTCCATCCGAGTACCTCACCCCAGGCTAGAGGTGCCTGGGAGGGAACACGACCTCCGACTGTCCTCTAGGCCTAGGCCGCCTAGAGAACTGACACGAACCACCGCCCACAGGCTGAAGGTGCCTGGGACTCGACCCCGTGACAAAGATGGCCGGCCCCTTTATACCCTCTCCCAGCAAGCACGGCGGGTTCCCCGCCCCACTATACTGCTGCCGAGGGAGGACAAAAAGGAGGCCCGGCACACAGTAATGGCTCAACCCCCAGCCCATGGCGACAGCGCCACCTGCTGGGCTGCAGGGAATTACACATCACTGGTGTCTCTGCCAGTTAAATTTACACCCGGGAAAGTACATACCCGCTACATTATATAAATATATAATGTGTTGTGTGTGTGTGTGTGTATGTATATATATATATATAATATAATATATATATTAGTAGTACTAGGTAATATACTTTTAGACTGGGCTAAAAGTAGTTTTTTCGCAGATAAAGGTTTCCTATATATTTTTTAGAGAATATAAATAGCACAAAAACATTTCTTTCATTCATGGTTAGTGTTTGGCTGAAGCCATTTTTTATCAATCAACTGTGTTTACTCTTTTTAAGTCATAATGGCAACAGAAACTACCCAAATTACCCTGATCAAAAGTTTACATACCCTGGTGATTTTGGCCTGATAACATGCACACAAGTTCACACAAAGGGGTTTGAATGGCTATTAACGATAACCATCCTCACCTGTGATCTGTTTGCTTGTAATTAGTGTGTGTATGTGTGAAAGGTCAATGAGTTTCTGGACCCCTGACAGATCCCTGCATCTTTCATCCAGTTCTGTACTGATGTTTCTGGATTCTGAGTCATGGGGAAAGCAAAAGAATTGTCAAATGATCTGCAGGAAAAGGTAGTCGAACTGTATAAAACAGAAAAGGTATATAAAAAGATATCTAAGGAATTGACAATGCCAATCAGCAGTGTCAAACTCTAATCAAGAAGTGGAAAATTAGGAGTTCAGTTGAAACCAAACCACAGTCAGGTAGACCAACTAAAATTTCAGACAGAAAATTGTTGGGGATGCAAAGAAAAACACACAATTAACTTTAGGTGAAATATATGACTCTCTGAAAACATGTGGTGTGGCTTTTTCATGATGCACAATAAGGAGACGCTTGAAGAAAGATGGGCTGCATGGTCGAGTTGCCAGAAGAAAGCAATTACTACGCAAATGCCACAAAGTATCCCGTTACAATACGCCAAACAGCACAGACAAGCCTCAAACCTTCTGGCACAAAGTCATTTGGAGAGATGAGCCCAACATTGAGCTTTTTGGGCACAACCATAAATGCTACATTTGGAGCGGAGTCAACAAGGCCTATGATGAAAGAAAGGTACAGAGATGGATCGCTGATGTTTTGGGAATGTGTGAGCTACAAAGGCACAGGAAATTTGGTCAAAACTGTTGGCAAGATGAATGCAGTATTTTATCAAAAAATACTGGAGGAAAATTTGCATTCATCAGCCAGGAAGCTGGGCATGGGAAGTACTTGGACATTCCAACATGACAATGATCCAAAACACAAGGCCAAGTCGACCTGTCATTGGCTACAGACGAATAAAGTGAAGGTTCTGGAGTGGCCATCTCAGTCTCCTGACCTCCATATCATTGAGCCACTCTGGGGAGATCTCAAATGTGCAGTTCATGCAAGACAGCCCTAAGAATTTACAGGAACTGGAGGCTTTTTGCCAAGAGGAATTGGCAGCTTTACCATCTGAGAAGATAAAGAGCCTCATTCACAAATAGCACAAAAGACTTTAAGCTGTCATTTTAGTAAGGGGGCAATATACGGTATTAAGAACTGGGGTATTTTGGGTAGTTTCTGTTGCCATTATGATTTTAAAAAGAGTAAAAACAGTTGATTGATAATAAATGGCTTGAGCCAAACACTAACCATGAGTGAAAAATCTTTTTGTGTTATTCATATTCTCTGAAAAGTGTGTGTATACCATTCGCCTGTCAAGTACCTGGGACACTGATTTCATTACCCAACACCTGTATTAGGAGTAGGGAGCCTATTTAAGGCTTATTGTTTCAGTTGTTCCTTAGGTTTTGAAGAAGCACTAGTCCAGTATAAAACACGTCACCTCTCCTGTGTCCTTGTCTTGGTGGCAGTCATTATGACTTTCATGTACCAATAAATTCATATTGGATTGTTTGGTGTGCAGCCGAATCTTTCTTTCTCTTTCGTCCATGGACGGACACAGCTCCTTATAATTCTTGACTTGTGGATTATGTTCCGTCTATTAGGAGAGGACTAGGCAGACATGTTACACATTTTAAACATGTAACTTTAGCAAAGCTGAACAGCCCCGCCCAGGGGGCCGTCCCTCTGGTCAGAACCCCTCACACTCCACTTAGCAGCTCAATTTTTTTTCTACCTAGTAGAGGAGAAGGACCTGGTCCCCTTTGGGCCCAGGGTCCTGAAGAAATTTTTACTTTTTTATTATTTTATTTTTTGAGAATCTACTATCAACTGCCGGCTGGGTGACAGGCTGGATAATATAGATCCTTGTTGTCCCCCCAGTCCGGCCATGGAGCGTGAGCAGACCTTAGCTACATGCGGGGTCGGCCACAACATACCCCATGGCTCCAGGGGTGGCCGTGATCTATATGCTCCGGGGTTCACATATGACTGGGCTGCTTGCTGTCTCAGTCACAGTGAACCGTGGCCAACAGCTACTCCGTACTGCTCGGATGTACAGTAGGTGCTGCCGATATTGTATATCTATTGCGCTCCCATCGCTGAGATTCTCGGCGACAGGAGTGCCGAGATCTCGGCAGCAGGGTGGCGACACGTGTCGCGCTCGCTGCAATAGCGAGGAGACGTGACACTGTATTGAGCGGGGATCCGACGCGGATTACCGCCAATACCAGGCACTGCGTTTGGTATGAATCCTGAGCGGGAACTCCACGCAAATTTTTAAAGAAAAAACCGGCGTGGGTTCCCCCTCCCAGGAGCATACCAGGCCCTTGGGTCTGGTCTGGATTTGAAGGGGAACCCTACACTGAAAAAACAGCGTGGGGGTCCCCCTCAAGATCCAAACCAGACCCTTATCCAAGCACGCAACCTGGCAGGCCGCAGGGGAAGAGGGGGGGACGAGAGAGCACCCCCCCTCCTGAACCGTACCAGGCCACATGCCCTCAACATGTGGCTCTGCGGCCCCCCCACCCCAGAGCACCCTGCCCCCATGTTGATGAGAACAGGGCCTCTTCCCGACAACCCTGGCCGTTGGTTGTTGGGGTCTGCGGGCGGTATGGCTTATCGGAATCCGGGAGCCCCCTTTAAAAAGGGGGCCCCCAGATACCGCCCCCCCCACCCTATGTGAATGAGTATGGGGTACATCGTACCCCTACCCATTCACCTGGTGGAAAAAAATGGTAATAAAAACACAACACAGTTTTTAAAAGTATTTTATTGCACCGCTCCGGAGGTCTTCTTCCGACTTCGGGGGTCTCCGGTGTCGTCGCCGCGCTCTCCGGTTCTTTCTTTCGCCGGGCCACCGCTAACTTCTTTTTAGCTCTTTTGCTAATCCGGATCCCCGCCTATCGGCAATGCGTGTCGCTCATCGTGAAAGGAACATTTTTTCCTTTCCCGATGACGAGACAGCTCAGCGCTGGCTTTCGCGACGGAGCTCATAGGGTGTCAATCTCGCCGCTAGAAGCGGCGAGATTGACACAATATCGGCGGCACCTACTGTAGGTCTGTCAGGAACGCGCCAGCAGTCCTCGCAGGACGGGTAAGTACTTTTCCTCCTGTCTTGGCAGGTTGGAACAGCTGGGCATTCCTGGGGGGGTCGTCTAGGAGGTCTCACCCTTCCTTTCTTCTTTCCCTGTCCTTTGCCTCCTCCCCAAACTGTCAGGTTGGGCCTGCTGTGTACTGACCGGGGGTCCTCCGGGGGGGCTCTGTGTCCTGGCTGGGGGCTGCGGGGTGTCCAGGGTCCGCTCTCCATGTGTGGTGTCGTTTGGTGCCATGGGGGGGCCTCCGCGCAGTGTGTTCACAGCCTTTTTTCTTTTTACCTCATGTTCGGCGGCCATTTTGGCGGCACCATTTTCTTGTGGCCGGACTTGTTTTTAATGCTGAGCAGCGGTGGCCATTTTCTTGTAGTCAGCGCGCTTTTACACAGGGGCGGCCGGCGGACATTTTCTTGTAGCCCCAGCATTGTTTTTTTGCCTCTAGCGGTAAAAACGTCTCTTCTGAATGGCGCGAACAGCGCAGAACACCTCAGGAATACACCGCAGCCATGACAGGTTGCCGACATATGGGGAGAGTGGACGGCGGCGCTGTGCGGCACCTGGGTCAGAGTGGTGAGTCCCCTGGGGGGTCCCTCAGTCTGAGCAGCTAGGAGGGTGGACCCAATGTACCTTGCCTTGGTCCCTATGGGGGTCAGGCAAGTGTGGGTTTGCATGGCGTCAGAAGCTGGCGTTTTCTTTCCCTGACATCCCTGTGGTGGTAACCGGTGCCCTTTTCCCGGGGTGCGTATGGACGCCTTGCTGGTGGTCCTGGAGTCCCTTATTACCAGGGTAGAAGTGGTGTGCGGACGTAAGGGGGGTAAAAAGGCCCCCTCCCTCCACCATCTTCCGGGAAAACAGTTCTGATTCAGACTCGGGCCTTGCTGTGGCATATGTCCCCTGCTCTGACTTGTCAGAAGATGCAAACCAGGACCCTTCGGACAGTACAGAATTTCTTGCTTCCGTGTCCGGGTCAGCGCAAAAGGGCGCTTGTTGGAGCACTTATCACCGCATGCGGGATCCCCAATAAAATGGAGGTTACGATGAGGGCATCTAATAAGATGTTGGTCCCTTCTGGGTCCCACTAGCCGGCCCGCACCGCTAGGAGGTTTCCTTATCTAGCTTATTTGATAAGTTTTAAATATTGCGTATGGGAGCGGCAGCAGCATTCCAAAAGAATTGCATGGCTGTCCGTTATCTTTTTGGGGAGTGTTTCCTGAAAAAGTACATCTCCCCCCCCGATAGGGCCCCCGGCATCCAGGGAATTACCATGGTCCGGTGGTAGGGGCCCCTGTCTTTAAGTACCCTGCAGACAGGAGGACCGAGGCGGTGGCCCGGTCCTTTTTCATGGTATTGGGGTCAGCATGGCGGTCACTGTTGGCCACGACCCCGGTGTCACTGCCGCTTCCTTGATTGGGCAAGATTGCTGCACCATGCTTGGAATAGCAACAGGCTTCCCCGGTCTGCATGATAGTGGACCAGTTGGTGCATGGCCTCAAGTAGGTCTGTAATGCGGCCTTTGATACAGCTCCCTGGCTGTCCAGAATCTGCGGTGGGGCTCCGCCGCATGATTTGTCTGATGTGCTGGTCTGCAGACCAGACGTCCAAGAAGACTCTGGCAGATTTGCTCTTCCAGGGTTGGGGGCTTTTTGGAGCCTCACTGGATGACATTATTGAAAGTGCTGTTTGTGGTGGGGGCACGGCTCTCCCACAATCCAGAAAGGGTAAGGAGCCACGATCAGTTTTTTCTTTCCGCCGGACCCGCAGATTTTTTCTCTCCAACCTTCATCTTCCTCCGGCTCATCGGAACGCCCTGTTTGGGGCAGTGCAGGACCTGCTGAAGCATGGGGTAATAGCTCCTGTGCCGCTGCCGGAAAGGCTTTGTGGTTTCTATTCCAATCTGTTTGTAGTCCCACAGTAGGACGGGGTTCGTCCAATCCTGGACCTCAAGGTCCTCAACTCCTTTGTAAAGGTAGGAAGGTTCAGGATGGAATCCGTTCTCTCGGGTCGCTGTTCTCCATCAGGGTTTTTTTCTGGTGTCCTTGGACATCAAGAATGCATATTTACAGGTCCCCATATATGTCGGGCATCAGAAAATTCAGATTTTTGGAGTCTGGGTCCATCACCACCAATTTGTGCTCTCTTTTGGCCTGGCATCGGCACCAAGGGTTTTCTCCAAGGTGCTCACCACGATCCTGGTTGGGTACTGAAAAAAATATGGTTGGGTACTGAACCTCCAGAAGTCGGTGTTGGTGGTGATTCGGTGCCTGGAGTACCTGGGTTTGATCCTGCTCTCTTCAGAGGCAAGGTTTTTTTTCTCCCTTTGAAAAAAATGTAGGCTTTTCAGGCGGCGGTGAAGCTGTTGGCATTCCGCAGGTGGTCGTTGCTGCGCTTTTTGCACGGGAGTCCTGGGTCTCATGGTAGCCTCCTTCGAGGCAGTACCGTATGCTCCTATTCCATAGTCGAGTCTTGCTAAAGGAGATCCTGTCCAAAGGGTCAAGTCACTGTTGTCCCTGGATTGTTGAATCCGGGTGGGCCACCTAGTCAGACCTCCCCTAGTCTCGTGGCTGAAATCTCAGGCTCTTCAGTCCGGAAGGTCATTCCTTCCTTTTCACTGGACGGTAATCTCGACGGATGCGAGCCTGACCGGTTAGGGGGTATTCAGTTGACGCAAGGTCACTGGATACAGGAAGAATCCCGCCTGCCGATCAATGTACCAGAACTTTGAGCGATCGGGCAGTGCCTCTCCACATGGTCACGGAGGCTACATGGGTGTCCGGTCAGGATCCAGTCAGACAATGCCACGACGGTGGCATATGTCAACCATCTAGGAGGACCAAGCAGCTCGGCTGCAGCATTGGAGGTCGCTCACATCCTGCGGTGGGCTGAACGGAGCGTGCCGGCTCTATAGGCGTGTACATTCTGGGTGTAGTATCTGGCAGCTGACTACCTAAGTCACCAGATGCTGGACCAAGGAGAATGGTCGCTACACCCGGATGTGTTTCAACTCTTTTGCCTGAGATAGGGCACGCCGGCCGTGGATCTCCTGGCTTCTCGATTCAATCAGAAGGTATTGAAGTTTGTGGCCAGGGCCAAGGATCCCTGGGCGGACGCGATGGGCGCGTGGGTGGGCCCATAGGGTCAGTATTGGCTAAGTTTTATACCTCTTCCCCACTGATTTTTCTGCCTCGTCTGCTCCGCAGAGTGGGGATTGAGGGGATTCCGGGGACTCTAATTGCCCCAGATTGGCCTTGGCGTCCCAGGTACGCCGACCTAGTTCACCTGGTGGCGGTTGCCCCTTTTGGCCCTATACTTCATCCTGCTTTACAGTCGCTGGCTTTAACGACTTGGTTGTTGAAAGTCAGGTTTTGGGGGGACTGAGGCCTGTCGGACTCAGTAATTTCCTCCATGCTGAGGGCACGGAAGATCTATCATCGTACGTGGGAGGCCTACATCTCTGTGTGAGGAGATGGGTTGGCGCCCACGGGCATAGTCGGTTTCCAGGATCCTGCTGTTTTTATAGCATGGTGTGGATCAAAAACTTGCCTTAAAGCACCATTAAGGGACAGTTTTCAGCCTTGGCTGTTTTCTTTAAACTACCCTTGGCGGCTCATTCACTTGTGAGTACGTTTGCGCAAGGGGTCCGACATGTGGCTCCTCTGTTTCGGCCACTACTACCTCCGTGCGATTTGAATTTGGTACCCTCGGTAATTCAGTAACCTCCCTTTGAGAACATCAGAGTGATTCCTCTTTTGACACTCTCAGAAAGTTGCCTTTCTGGTGGCTATTACCTTTGTCAGGAGGGCTTCTAAATGGCATCCTTGTCTTGCAAGTCCTCCTGCTTGATCTTCCATACGGATAAGTGGTGCTACGCCCGCAGCCTTCGTTTCCTCGGAAGGTAGTTTCGGCTTTTCTTTTGAATAAGGACATTGTACTTCCATCCTTGTGTCCTCTGCGGTCGCATCCCAAAGAGGTTGCGTTACATTCCTTAAACGTGTTCTGCGGGTGTATCTGTGCTACGGTGACTGGCCCATGGATGGGCCTGGCGGAGTCATACGATCCAGGCTGTTATTAGACCATAGTTTCTAGTAGACGTTTGAGGGAACTGCAGATCATGGGCATGTTTGAGGACTGGGGTACAGGGCAAAAAAAAATTTCTTTGGTTTTAATCAGACAATATACAGTGGAGAGACTTGTGATATCATTAAAACTTGTGTCCGTACTAAGAAATCCAAGTGTTCATAGTAGGATATTCTGTAACCAACATATGGCATTTGCTTGTGGGGGTCCTGCAGAAGTGACTGGCATGCCAAGAATCACATAGACCCCATCATTGTATATGATTGGACTGTATTGTTCATAGAGTGAGGAACTATCACTCAGTTATACCATATGTATACTGCATACAGTGGCAAACAAAAGTATGTAAATCCCTTGGAATTATCTGTTTTTCTGCAGTAATTTGCAATAAAATTGGATCTGATCCTAATCTAAGTCACAATAGACAAATACAACATGCTTAAACTGATTAAACACAAACAATTCTAATTCCTTTTTGTCTTTTTTTTTTTTTTTAACACACCCATTAAACATTAAAAGTGCTGGAGGAAACAGTAAGTGAATCCATAGATGAATTACTTCAACGAAAGCAAAATGGAGTCAGTAGTTTGCACACCTGGATTCCATTTAATTAAATGAGTTTGCAGGTGAAGTTTGGGCCTCATGCCCACGGACGTTTTTACAGCCGCGTATTATACAGCTTAAAAACGCCTGTGCATGTTATTGTATACATTTTTGGACCTTTTTTTTTTAAAAAACAAAAACGTCGGAGCTCAAAAAAAGCAATTGCAGCGTTTTTGCACGTTTCCACGTGTTTTTTAGCGTTTTTTAATGCTTCGCGTTTTTTTATGCCTAACGCCGAGGAACACACTGGTCTTGTTTTTTTTTTTACAGCTTAAAAACGCCTATGCTATTTGCAGCTCAAAAACGCCTAGGTGGGCATGAAGCTATAGACTAACATGGACAGGCGTTTTTAAGCTGTAAAAAACGCTCAAACGCGACTGTAAAAACGTCCGTGGGTATGAGGCCTTAAAGCTACTTTGATCAAAGACACTCAAACATTTTAAGATTGCTGTTCAAGCTTCAGCTGATGTGAACCATGCGGCAAAAAAGGAACTCTCTGAAGACATACAATCAAGAGTATAACAAAAAAATGAAAAGAAAAATCCCTGCACTAACCATATCAAACTGATACACACTGTCCTTTAAAGAGCACACCTTTTTGCTGGAGCAGCTGCCACTGAATGGTGTAAACACCACACCACAATTTAAATAAAATTACACTTATGTGAAGGACTCAAACACAAAATAATTTTTTTTTTAATTATATAAATTAAACCATACAGTGAGGGGGAAAAGGTATTTGATCCCCTGCTGATTTCTTTTGACAAAGAAAATATCAGTCTATAATTTTAATGGCAGGTTTATTTTAACAGTGATGCCGCGTACACACGGCCCGTTTTTCTCGTCGAGAAAAACAACATTTTTTCCTTTCGACGAGAAAAATGATCGTCTGTGGGCTTTTTGACGTTTTTTTCGACGAGAAAAACGGCATTAAAAACTACGAGAAAAATTAGAACATGTTCTAATTTTTCTCGTCGTTTTTTTCGGCATGTTTCCCGCGGCAGTGTTTCCCCATAGGGAAACACTGCCGCGGAGCCCACAGACGGTCATTTTTCTCGACAAGAGAAAAAACGACATGAAAAACGACCGTGTGTGGGGAACAAGCCGTTCCCTCGTTTTTAATGACATTATTCACAGCGTTTTTTTAACCGCCGTGAATAATGATCGTGTGTACGCGGCATGAGAGACAATAACAGCAACACAATTCAGTTCATCTTTTTATGGCCAATTACTGCAGAAAAACAGTTAATTCCAAGGAGTTCACATACTTTTTCTTGCCACTGTATGCCTACTTGTTCTTAAGGGCTCTGAAAGAGCACTGTGATTTATGGGCAATGTGTTGGTGTGATTAGAATACATTAATGTAGAGATAAAACATGTTGTATTTTTATACTTTGTGTGCTGTAAAATTTTACTTTGTGGATGCTGGAATTAAAAGTCCTGTACATTTTGGTTTATTCATTTGGATGTAATTGCTTGGGATGATAGCAATTCACAAAGGAATTTGTGACAGGGAGCTTCACCATATATATGATATAAATGTTATTATTGAATGCCACATTTTCTTTCATGTGCAAAACAATATTCATTTCACAAACTTTACATTCTGAGCCACATTTCTGTTATTAAAATGAGAAGATTTATTTTTGGCTAGATTTATTTGACTGAGTCATTATTCATTTTTAGTTTGCAATTAGACTTTTATAATTATGATATAAGCCAACACTGTGCAGTTGACTTAAGATAAATCTTGTACAAAAAAAGTG
Source organism: Rana muscosa (assembly GCA_029206835.1). Lineage (NCBI taxonomy): Eukaryota > Metazoa > Chordata > Amphibia > Anura > Ranidae > Rana > Rana muscosa. The sequence goes on from JARGYO010005626.1 coordinate 102,538,461, forward strand.
TAGAAAAGATGTCATGTCTTATTTATTAGGAGAAATTGGAAATAGAGCACCTATAAAAAGTTTAACATTTGCATCAAACTTTGTAAAATGGTTGTATATAGTGTCAAGAATAAATGTTCACTCTATGATATAAACAGTTATCCAACACAGTTGAGATTTAAGCCAAGAAAATTACATCAGAAATGTAATGATGAAACATCAACTTTGTTATTCCTGATAATAGTATGTAAACATGTTTGAAACCCCCAAAAAATGAATAAAACAATGACTACCTCTTTCAGTTAATGAAAGAAGGACACAGCAGTGATCTAGAAGATCTTGACTACTGGGTTATAGCACCACCTGTAGAAGTAAGACTCTATACGCAAAAGCATTGTCTAACTGTGTCCCCTGCTGGTGGCCAAACCTCCCTTTTGCTAAAGGCAGCTCAGTTTTTTTGCCTATTGTTAAAGAGTAAGGCCCTAAGATCCCTATTGGGAATCTTAGTTCACTTTCTTTTTTCAGGAATTTCTTCTTTATTCCTTTTTACTTGTTCCTCCAGTCTTCAGGACCTTTAAACAGCTGCCAATTAAGTGATAATCTGGATAATCTAGATGCTTGGAGACTCCCCAGCTCAGCCAGCGAGCACATTCATACACTTCTTTGGGATATCCAACGGTCAAGATTTTCTAAATTACTGCTGTATCCTTCAATGAACGGATAAAAAAATGTAATTGTTTGTCCTTACCCTAAAATCCTTTTATCTTTGTTTATTGAACGACACAGCACCCACCCTCTGGTTATGTCTGTGACCAGTTGTTCTCTATGTACTGTTTTGTGACTAACTAAGCTGCCTCTAGCTGGTGGGGAGGGTGGCCAGCAGCAGGGACTGCTCCTATGCTGTGCTTTTGTTTCTGTGCCTAGCATCATACTCCTGCAGGTGATGCTATAACCCAGTGGTCAAGACCTTCTAGATCAGATATGCCCTTCAATAAACAGAGAAAAGGAATTTTTATAAAAACTACAAAAATAATCTATTATCTTCATATCATAAGGGCACCTCTTCTATAAAAGTAATCTGAAGATTGTGTCTTCATGAAAATCCATTCTTTTTTTTGCACACTTGCGCATAGATGAATCATAGGTTTAGTACTAGTTGGTTAAACATTTGGGAGTTCAATCAACCTTGAAAATAAAGATCTTTACGGACTGAAAGATTTGCAATCAAGAGTCTTGTATAGGTATGACACAAATGCCTGTTGACCATCTCCACATGGTGTGAATGTTGCATACATTTTAATTACTGAGTTACTGATTTTCAATTACTGAATTTCAAGCAAAATGGTGTAAAAGATTGAAAAATAAAAGCAAAGCAGCGCATAAGTCATAGATATGCAGTGAGGGCAGGGATTGTTATAGTTGTTTATGTAGGCATATGTTGTCCATGACAACTTGGAATCTATAGGTGATAGTTCAGGTGACAGCCATTCCCAGAGTGTATCCTGAAACTCTGTTAAACGATGAAAGAAAGGGGAAGAAGGGAGGCGCACCCAAGTGTAGTATTTAGAGACACAATTTATTGCACAAAGTGTAAAGCCTCGTACACACGATCGAGTTTCTCGTCGTAAAAAACACGTCATTTTTTCGACGAGATTCTTGTTAAGCTTGTCGATTTTCTCGTCAAGCTTTCCATGCGTACACACTGACATTTCCCAATTTCCTTGTTGTTCTCCGCGATCACGTCCAGCACGTACGACGGAACTATAAAGGGGGAAGATCTTTTTTCTTGGCGCCACCCCTTGGGCTGCTTTTGCTGATCTCGTGTTACCGCGTGTGAAGTAAAAGTTTGGGAAGAGACGATTCGCGCTTTTCAGTCTTCGTACTTTTCAGATCGTTTTCTGCGGTTCAGTTTGTGCTTGTGGGTTCGTATCTTGACTTTCAGGGCGTCTAGGCAGGTCGTATCTGTTTTACAGTGCGTTCTTGCCTGTTCGTTTCTGTTTTTCAGTTCGTTATTCATAGGCCTTGCTGTTCTAAAGTGCGTTCTGTTCTGTACGTTCTGATAAGACGACCGTTTCCTAGCCATGTCGCCTGGACGTTCTTGTCGTCGAGTTCGTGCTGTGCGTGCGCTTGGTGTTGGTCTGCTTGTTTTGGACCAAGACCAGTCCATGAATGGTGTGAGGAGGAGTTCATGGACCAAGGTTGCTCCAGCGGGACCAATTCTGCCACATGCCTCTGCTGCGGGAGATCGTCGAGAATAATCCTGAGGACTACAGGAATTTTCTGCGGATGTCTGACCCCGTTTTTCAGGAACTGTTGGCTTTGGTGTCCCCCTATATTACCAGGAAGGACACCGTTATGCGGGAAGCCATCAGTGCTGAGCAGAGGCTCATCGCCACCTTACGGTACCTGGCGACAGGGAGAAGTCTTCAGGACTTGAAGTTCACGACAGGCATCTCCCCCCAGGCTCTGGGCCTCATAATCCCAGACACTTGTTCTGCCATTATACAAGTCCTACAGGAGGACTATATTAGGGTAAGTTTTCTCCATTAACATCACATTTTATGTATTACATGTATGCTAATGTATTGTATTTCTTTCATCCTTCCCTAATTACCATGATTGTAATATGCTGAGAATGTCCCCTTTGTCCTCATGTATGCCTGAAGCTTTAGATTGCCCCTTTTTTCTCCTCCATGCATATTTCCCTTCACTAACCTTTCCAGCAGGGGCGCCTGTTGCTCCAAATGTTTGGGGGTTCAAACCCCAATTTAGGAAATAAACTTCCTCCTTTTTTGCTCTGGTGCCTATTAAACGCCCCCATTTGTTCCCTCCAATGCAGCCATTTTGTCCCCTCCAATGCAGCCATTTTGTTCCCTCTAATGCAGCCATTTTGTCCCCTCCAATGGAGCCAGTTCCCCCCCAGCCCTGTACTTACCTTCTTGTGGTCAGCGCCATCCTTCTTCTGTCCTTGATGTCTTCTCCTTCCCTTGATGTTGCATCAGCCAATCATGTTACCATTAAACAGACTTGGTGAACATGATTGGCAGAGCAGCCTGTCAGTGTTTACCCAAGGAATGCCCCCCCCCCTGCGTCCCCTATTTAACTTTTCTTTAGCCAATTACATCCCTCAGGCTGTAATGTGCAAGACAATTTTCCTTACTGTTTCTGATATGCAATTTTAAGCCCATAAATGCCGCAGTTCTTCATATGTCGGTCGCTTAACAGGGGGCCATCCACCTGAATAGTGGGCGGCATAGACAATACATAGGTTAATGCAAGGCATAAACCTATGTATTGTTCTGAGTGACGGGCACAGGAGAGAGTGGGCAGTGCTCCAGCGCCCACTCTGGATGCACCGCCACTGCAATGCTATCCTGTGGCCAAACACATCTACCCCCCCCCTCCCCATTATAATTTATTAATGGACCATCATAGGGGGTGATGAATATGATACATGAGCCTTCCATTATACTTATTTAAAACACCTTAATAAACGTAGACTTTGCTTGATGTTGGCCTCTAATGTATTTTCTTAGAATATACTTGTAATGTTTGATTTGTGTATTCTAATATTTTTTCACCTTGTTTGACTCCACAGCTTCCTTCCACGCCACAGGAATGGCAGACTGTGGCATCGGAGTTTGCCACGCGGTGGGACTTCCCCAACTGCGGTGGTGCTATAGACTGGAAGCACGTCCGCATCATGCCGCCACCCCGTTCTGGGTCCTACTACTTCAATTACAAGGGGTTTCATAGCATTGTGCTGATGGCGGTGGTGTCAGCACGGTATGAATTCCTCTATGTTGATGTAGGGAAGAATGGCCGGATGTCCGATGGGGGATCCTTCATCCAGACGGAGTTTGCCCTCCGTCTCCAGAGTGACGACCTTGCATTGCCACCGGATGCAGGGAATATTGAAGGACTCCCCTTTGTTTTTTTGGCTGATGAAGCCTTCGGGCTCGGACCACATCTTATGAGGCCATTTCCTCAGAGGACCCTGACCCCAGAGAAGAGGGTGTTCAATTACCGGCTGGCCAGGGGCCAAAGAGTCGTTGAAAATGCCTTCGGCATAATGGCCAGCCGGTTCCGCCTTTTTAGGACTCCCATCCACTTGGCGGACTACAAAATAAACTATGTAGTGTTATGCTGCTGTGTGCTACAAAATTTTCTTTGCCGCAAATCGAATTCATATATGGCCTCAGTTTTGCCTGAGGCTGGACTTTCCCCTGATAATCCCCTGCTGGGCCTGGAATCTGCCCGTGCTGGCTTGCCCCCCCAAAATGCCCGTGATGTTCGGGACAAATACATGGACTATTTCACGGGTAGGGGGGCAATTCCTATGCCAGGCTATGTCTAAAGATTGCTGTCTAACGATCCAAATAAAAATCTTGTTTAAACTTCTAACTTTTCTTGGTTTCCTGTCTCCTAGTTTGTCTTAGTGCATTTGTAGTGCCAAGTGTATTTTCCTTTAGTAAATACCAACCATTTCACTATGTAACCTTAAAAAATGTACCAAATAAGGTTGGAGCATATTAGAAAAAGAAGCTACACGTTGTTTGTGTTCAAATCTTTTACTATGTGCAAATTCACACACTTTTTTTTTTTTTTTTACATTTTTTGTTTGCCTGGCCACAAACCGGCAATTGTTTTCTTAGGAAAATACAAAAACAACAGTTGCATTCCAAAAATTACAAAATTGGATACCTCGGAGCAATCTGAGACATTCACTTACACAAACTATATGTCTCTCTGTGCCCGTCCTAATATGGGGTCCTGCCACCCCTTGCCCAGCCAAAAATTGAATATGCACACAATTGGGATTATTTTCCTATAGGGATTTTAGACTCCTGATCCCTATTGTCAACATGTGCTATCTGCCATCAGGGGTGATCAATGGACGTGTTTTGGGGGTGCAACCCCTTCCTCAGTTCACCTACTTTAGATACGAGGAAGGGATTGCACCCCCAAAAGACGTACATGGATATCCCCTGATGGCAGATAGCACATGTTGACACACTGTGTGCAGATTCAATTTTTGGCTGGTTTGATTGTCAAAAAGTTTTTTAAAAGTTGAAGAACAAACATGAGAAAAAAGGGGGTTGGGATGCCTTATTGAATTATCCCCAAAACATCGAGAATGTCTTTAAATGTTTGATCCATCTTTCTTTAATTTTGTCCAGTTCCGTGCTACATTCCATCACTTGCTGGATGAGGCGGAGGGCACTGTCAGCAGAGAAACCTGTACTATCCTTCACCCCAACATTCACATCCCCTAAAAACAAAATAAAAAGGTATTATAACTCTGCAGGCCTACCTCTCTTACCTGAAGCTGTGGTGACAGATACTGACCTGTTGTGGTGACCAGTTCCACAACGTCATCCACCTCTCCTTCCTGCACTTCTCCTTCCTCCACCTCAACTTCCTGCACTTCTCCTTCCTCCACCTCAACTTCCTCTACATCCTTCGTTTGTGGGTCTTTGGGAGTTTGGGGTTGTTGTGAAGCTGTGGGGTTCTTGTGCTCCCTGGAGTGTCCTCCTCCCAGTCTTCTCTCCCCTATGAGAATCAAACAAAAGGTAGAGTTATCACACAGAAATTCTCTATGTTAAACCAAAAAACAGGCTAAATTGCTTGGAAGTGGGGTACAAGTGTGTGTTTGGGCGGAAGTTAAAGATGAATGCATTATTTCTGTCCAAGAATATGCTTAGTATTCACCTTTGTCTGTCATTTTTTAGACATGTAGGCAACACAAAAATTCTCTGAAGCACCTGTGTGGGACACCCAAAAAAGGCGGGTCTGGTGGCCCACACTATAGTGCTCAAAAGTACAGATGTGGAAGCAGCTGCTGAGTGTCCTCTCTTTTACACTGACAAAAGTTTGCATTTCATTCTCTTTACAAACACATCATCTAGCCTAAAACTTTGTGCCCCAAATTTGCGAAAAAAGGGCAGATGTCTAATTACTTTTGTGGCTGTAAAATAATCCAAAACAGCGGATAGTGGCCGAACGAAGTGTCTGTAACGTAACGAAGGATTACTGTGCCCAACCAAGTTCAAAATATAACATTTTGGAAGGGAGTCCAATAAGAAAAACAAAAAAAACCAGCAACATGTCAGTTTAGAAAAGGATTAATAGCATAAAAGTGTACATTTTACTTACTTTTTGCGAGCATTCTCTTAATGCTCCTTAACTGCTCTGGCTCCCTCAGTTTGAGGTCTGACCACCTCTTTCTGAGCTGCTCATTTGAGCGTTTCACCCCGAAATTCGTCTTCAGACTCTTCACGACTTTAGTGAGGATTTTGGCCTTCCTTCTATTTGGTTTGCTATACGGCCCATGCTTTGCGTCATAATCAGACTTGAGCAAGATGTCCACCATCTCCGCCATCTCCGCAAAAGACATATTCGATGCCTTGAATCTCCTCCTTGATCGTGACGTTTCCTCGGTCTCCGGGCTTGTCTCCTCCTCGTTAGTTGCGGAATTATCAGACACCTGCTGTAACTCCGCCATATCTGTCTGCGCGCCGAAAGAGAAGGGGCGGGGAAAAGATGTTAGTTAGAACGTCATGGGCGGGCGACGTGTGCGGAGCGACGTGTTCGAATTTTGACGCATGCGTGGTGTGTATATAGCAAACACACATGTGACTATAGTACGTTCGGTGTGCGGAGAGAGGAGTTCAAGTGACGGACGTGCGAACGAAGGTATGTGATTTTGTGACTTGTACAAATTGTTGGCCTATACTGTTTTGAGAATGTTGTAGGATATATATGGTGACTACGATGTTAAGGAGGTTAGACTGTTTGCCTCACATTAGTTAGATATTATTTCTTAAACTTGCAGATACAATATGAATGTCTTTATTAGCGACAAAGAGTTCCTGGCGGAATTTATTGACCGGGTAAGGGAGCTGCCCGCTCTGTGGGAGACGAAAAACCCCATCCATAAAAAAAGAGGGGTGAGAAAAGCAGCGCTGGAGAAGCTGCTCCCTTTTGTGCAGACCAAGGTGCCCACAGCCACAGCAAAACAAGTGGACACTAAAATTGGGAGCTTGAGAGGCACCTACAGGACTGAACGCTCTAAGGTCCTGGCTTCTCAGAGGTCAGGAGCAGCAGCAGATGATGTTTATGTCCCAATTTTGTGGTACTACAGCAGGATGTCCTTCCTGGATGACCACATTGAGGCAAAGCCATCACTCTCCACTCTTCCCCCCAGACTTCCCTGCAGCCAACCTGAGCCTTCTCTGGAGCAAGAAGAGGCAGCCATCCTGGATGATCCTGATTTGGCCATCTGGAGCCAGGTATAGTATTAAATGAAAATGTATTGGGATAAAATTAATGTTTGACAAATATGTCAAGATGAGAAACATACAATATTTTGGGTTCCACAAGTGAAATCAAGATCTCGAGACATTAGTCTGCACTTAATTGGGTGCTAAATAGTCAATCTGATGTAGGTGTAAATTAAAAAAAATGATTTATGGATTTACATTCTAATTGCTTCAATCATGTTTATAAAGTTTGATGCAAAGATTAAAACAACATATTAAACTATGTCCCTTTTTCATACACAGGATGAAATCAGCCAGGAGGAGGGTCTGGAAACTGTCAGGCAGGAGGTGGCAGGGCCCAGTGGCAGCCAGGAGGTGGCAGGGCCCAGTGGCAGCCAGGAGGTGGCAGGGCCCAGTGGCAGCCAGGAGGTGGCAGGGCCCAGTGGCAGCCAAGAGGTGGCAGGGCCCAGTGGCAGCCAGGAGGTGGCAGGGCAAAGGAGAAGCACCAGATCCCAGGTGCCTCCCATCCGGCTTCCCAAAAGAGGCAGGAGGGACAGGACCACCAGTGAGGCAGCAATGGCCCTTATTAAAGAGGCCCATGCCACCCTCAAAGAGCCCACATTCCCTGAAGAGGCCATTGCCGGCCTAGTGGAGGCAAAGTTCAAGGTGATGAGCATGGAGCAACGCCTCCTATGCGAGCCCCTGCTCATCACCTTGCTCAACAAGGGGGTGATGAAAAAAATTACCCCCAATACCGCCATTTGTGAGGTGGCACAACTGTCCCAACCTCAACCTCCTCCTCCACCTCCACATTCTTCTTCCGCCCCACCCCCTTCTCCTCCACCTCCACCTTGTTCTTCCGCCCCACCCCCTTCTCCTCCACCTCCACCTTGTTCTTCCGCCCCACCCCCTTCTCCTCCACCTCCACCTTGTTCTTCTGCGCCACCCCCTTCTCCTCCACCTCCTTCTCCTCCTGACAGGAGTACCCCTCCAGTGGCCCAGCCTCCAGCCAAACGAAGAAGGAAGGCTGCAGGGAAGGCTTCAGGAAAGGTTGCAGGGAAGGTTGCCAGGAAGACGAGGAAGTGATGGCCTTGCTTCATTGTGGTCGGACAGAAGGCAGCCTGTTGTAGTACCACACACTTGGGACATATATATCACCTGCTGCTGTTCCTGACCTCTGGGAGGCCAGCATCAGATTGTGTTCAGAAATGTTGGCCTTCTCAAGCTCCCAATTTTAGTGTCCACACAGGGTTGCTGTGTGGTCTGGGGTCCCTGGGATGCACAAATGGCAGCAGCTTCTCCAGCGCTGCCTTCTCTTTATTTTAGTTCAAACATGAATAAATGTTATTTTTCTTTAAGTTCATACTTGACTATGTGTATTTGTAAAAATGTAAAATCTAGCTTTGGAGTAAGCAGATACATTTGACTGACAAAAAAAGGGACAGATAACAACCCCCCAAAAAAATAACTAAATCGTGTTTCCCAAAAAAGTGTGTAAAATTTAAATAATATATATTAAAAGATTCAATGGGAGATCACTACCAAAACATTGCGAAATTACAATTAACATCAGTTAGAAAAATAACAAATTTTTAAATATTCCTAAAAACTTGCACGATATAATACACATAAATCTTCTTAAGAGCAACAAGAAAAATGTTAAAAAAAGATAGTCATAACTCTGTGTGAATATCAGCAGCAAAAGAAGCTCATTCGTTTGGATTAATGTCACATTCTAACGAAGATTTCAATGCACAACATTTAAACGATGCAAAAATTTGGAGCGTGACGAATGTGCTATCTCCATTACGAAGGCTTGTTTTACCAGAAGATGCGCTCCCGTCTCATAGTTGCTTGTGAGCATGCGCGCTTTTGGAAGAGTCGTAAAAGCATACACACGAACCATTTTCTCGTCACAAAACAGGCCGACGAGAAACACGACGAGGAAATCTGGAATCCTGACGAGAAAATAGAGAGCAGGTACTCTATTTTCTTGTCGAGATTCACGGCAATTTTCTCGTCGTAAAACCATACACACGAACGGTTTTCTCGACAAAAAAGCTCACGCGGCACTTTTCTTGCCGGTTTTGGACGAGAAACTCGGTTGTGTGTACGAGGCTTTACACTTACAGAATAGAAGATTGTTTGAGCTGGTCTGTTGCCATAAAAGTTGTCTTTGAGGAGTGCCTTGTCATGGATATGCAGTAATGTTTGTCAGCTTACCTTCCTCCTCATGTGTTCACCTTAGAGGCCAGACTCTCCTCACCTGGCTGCTTTTATAATCTCTCCTCCCAGTCTGGCTCTACCCCAGGCCCTATCACAGAACTCTATATTAACCTGTGCACTGCAAGTCTGCCTTGCTGATCAACGTGTTTGTTTAAGCATTGTGTGTTTGGGTTCCTGCCTGCCGTGTGCTACGTCTATCTCTCTGTTACCAATATTGGCTTGTTACAGACTATCCCTGTCTGCTTGTGACCTTGACCTTCGGCTTGTCCTTCGTTTATCCTTGTCTGCTTGTTGCCCTGACCTTGGCCTTTCCCCTCACTATTCTTGTATCCTGTGCTGCTGCTTCCCCTCTATCCTCCTTACCCTACGGAGCGTGAGCTAGGGGACTCTAGGGGCCGCGACCTGGACCCAGCTGCAGCGTAACATCCTCACCACTAGAGGCTCTGGTGAAAACCTGCTGGGTCTTAGACTCCGCGTCCTGGGGAATCTTGGCTTTAGCTTCCTGTGGATCTCTGTTGTGCTCCACTGGTCCCGCTTTCCACAACCACCCAGTATCCCATCCGCAGCAGTCAGCCATAGGGTTCACTATCTTGTGGTGCACTCCTGACCCCCAACGGTGTTCATCTGTCATCTGGCCACAGGTGACCTGACATGCCTGCTATCTGGTATTTACTCCGGGGTCCAGATGACTGTAGGAAGCAAGGCTTGGATGCTAGGGACATCCAGGAATTTCTGGGAATCCAAGCTGCCTGGCATGGACCGCATGACGTCCCCGGATCGGCGGGCCTTGATCGTAAAGAGGACTAAAAGTGTAGGCTACGCACTTGGAGCACACAGCTCCTTTTACTGGCCTGCTGCATCAAAGGAGGTTGCAGCTTAAATACATGCTGAATACCTGCCCATGGCCCTGGGACTAGATCAGCCAGCAAACCCAAAATAAAGGCATTGATTATTACAATACATAGAATGTTGTTAAATAAAACATGGTATAAAATGTCATATAAATGGCTAAAATACTTGCACACACTTTTGTTTAAAAAATATCTTTTGTTAAGGAAGTCAACATCCCTTGTGCGGTTGTTGCAAATTCTATGAAATGTACTTTTAGGGTAATCCATTTAGGGTGATGGCAACTTTGATAATGGATGAAAGAGTTGCCAGCAGTGGGTTTTACATAGTTTTGGCCATCGTGACAGAGCTCTAGGTCCAAAAAGGCTAGTTTGAATCGGTGACATGGGTGAATAAAAGGCCCAATGAGTTATTACAATGTAGTAAGAACTGGTCCACACTGTCTATGGAGCCATCCCATATGATTACAATATTGTCGATATATATATATATATATATATATATATATATATATATATATATAGGTATTCAGCATGTATTTAAGCTGCAACCTCCTTTGATGCAGCAGGCCAGTAGAAGGAGCTGTGTCCTCCGAGCGCGTAGCCTAGACTTTCAGTCCTCTTTACGATCGAAGCCCGCCGATCCGGTGACGTCATGCGGTCCATGCCAGGCAGCTTGGATTCCTGGAACCTCCTGGATGTCTCTAGCATCCCAGCCTTGCTTCCTATGGTCATTTGGACCTCGGAGTGAATACCTGATAGCGGGCAACCCTCAAGGACTCGTTTTTTGACAACAGACATGCTCAAACAATCTTCTATTCTGTAAGTGCAACACTGTGCAAAAAAATGGGGCTCTAAATACTACACTTGGGTGCACCTCCCTCCTTCCCCTTTTTTTCATGGTGTAAAGGATGAGGGTGGTCTGGTGACCATGTAGCACAAATTAAGCTTAAGCATCATCTTTCTGGTCCAGTTGTGTTCATGGGGGGTATGACAGCAGGATTTCACTTTTTATTGTTCAACTATCACAGGGCTACTGGCTCCAACCAGTGAAGTTTGTGTCCAACACTGTGATCGCCAAGACCTTTTCTCCAATAGTAGCTGCTGTATGGTGTTTTGAAATTGGTGATCGGTCAATTCTTGATTCTGCTGCTCTGTTAATATTTTGTCTTTAGTCAGAGTTCTGTAGACAATTTGTATTGACCAGTATAAATAACTCTCTCCAGGTGGTTCCATAGTTACAAACATCTGACTTACAAATGGAGGGAGGCAACAGGAAGTGGGAGGAAATCTACCCCTAGGAAGGGAAATTCACTCCTGTAAGTTATTATGGGAAAAGGGTACCTCCACTGATGCTTTATCACCACGGCTTGTTTCCACAATAACCCAAAATTTTCAAAATCCAATTGTCATTGGGACAGAAAGTGAGGTGAAATCTTCTGAACAGGGGCACAGACAGCAAAACAAATGTTACAGGGGTGTTAACCCTTCCCTATGCTATCCAAAAAACGTAAAAATAGTATTTTTGGCTGGAGCTACACTTAAAAAATTTACCTGTTTCGACTTACAAACAGATTCAACTTAAGACCAAACCTAAAGACCCTGTCTTGTTTGTAACCCGGGGACCACCTGTATTTGGTTGCCCAAATCACCTGTGCCCTATGCCATGTCGACCACTGTGTTTTATACTATCATAGATGCAGTTTGCCTTGGGTCACTGATGCTCCTGATTTCTCATTTCCCTTCACCTTCCGAAGTTCCCCCCAACCCCCCCGGATCATGTCACATTGTTCCATATCCTCTTATTCCTCTTATTCCTCTTTAAATGTGCCAGATCAAGGATCACCTGCAAGCCGTTTGTAAAAGTAAACGGCCTTATTTATTTCCGGTTCTTATATAGTGCAATTTACGCAGTGCTTTACTTGTCCATTGTACATTCACATTCTTTAATGTGTACTTCAAAAACAAGCACAACAATAGCTTCTTTCATCAAAAATAAATAAATGTTTGCTCGCCATCAGTACACCAATTCCACACCAGAGTTTTAGGGTTTCTGCCTTTTTTGGGGTACTACAAGGCTATAGAAGCTTGGCAAACACTGCCTCAGTCTCCAGACAGACCACAATTTCCCACAGTTGTAATCTGCCTCACACTCTTCACTGACAGGTGATGATTCCTTCCTGCTGCCTTTCAATCCTCCCTTTCAGGTTGGGTAATTCCTTCAGGACCTAAGTCCCTGTAATCAGGGTTTTGAGGCTCTTTCCCACCCATAAGTCTCTCTGATTCTCAGAATTCTAGGTCCAAAATACCGAATTACCAATTCAGAGAGTACTGAAAATCAGTCTTCTTCTCTCTGATCAGACTACCCCAGAGCCCTCACCCTGCATGAGTGAGAACCCTGAATACTAACCGTGTCTGTTAAGCTCTCCTTTAAAGCGACCACAACCCAAATAGTGGGGAAATAAATCTGCTGTCCAGAACCCATCCCTGGTGTCCTGTACAATATGTACACTGTATATATGTCTGTATATTCATTTTCTATAGTCACATACCCCAAATTCTGGTATGGGGAACCACATTTTCCCAGTGGTTTGCTTTTACAATGGTCAGCTAAATTATTGCTATCAAATCTTTGGACAGTTGTTTAGTACTGCATACCTGCTTCAAACATGCTAGCCAGTTTTGAACTCAGGGGACTGTTGATATGAGGTAATTTCTGTTCTCTAATTATTTCCATCAAAATCCCGATGCTGCTAATGGACAAAGTTGGATCCTTTTATTGCATGAAAAAATATTCAGCAAACATGCTTTCGAATAGCCTACAAATTCAACATGCATTATGTGTGTTGGTGTGTGAGATATACTTACTGAAAGAAGCCCTCTTGACCTACTAGTACTGGCCCAACCTCCTAAACAAACAAGACTTTACATATGTCCCAAGGGATGTTTTCCCCCATTCCCTACAAGGCAGTCTTTACCAGGTATAAAAGGAGAATGAATTTTTCTCCTGTTCACTCAGTACTTTGTCAAAATCATTCCCATTTTGCAAATTATCACCTCTTTAGCAGTCCAAGGCTTAAGACTTTCCTGGTTGGGAAGGTTGAAAGAATATTATATTATTTTACATAAATATGTAAAAATAAAGACACTTCAATGTGAGAATATATTCATTCAAGTAACTGTTATAGTATGAACTGTAATAAATGAGAAATACTGTATATACTCGAGTATAAGCCGAGTTTTTCAGCACATTTTTTGTGTGCTGAAAATGCCCACCTCGGCTTATACTTGAGTCACCTTTTTGCGCCTGATCTCCCGGAATTTGGGGACCCGGTACCGGCCAGCTGTAGGTTCCCTGGACCCCAAACTTGGCACACATGTAGCCCCACTCTTCCTCTACAAGTGTGCAAAGTTTGTTGTCCGGAGGACCTACAGCTGGGGAGCTACGATTTTTCAAAGCTGGGCACCCCTTCCATAGACTCCCATGTTAAACGGTAAATTCTCTGGTGATTTTGGGGACCCGGTACTAGCCAAAAAGTCCTGAAATCTGGCACACATGTAGCCCCGTTTCTCCTCTACAAGTGTGCAAAGTTTGTTGTCTGGGGGACCTAAGGTCGGGGATCAACGATTTTTTAAAGCCGGGCACCCCTTCTATAGACTCTCATATTAAACGTCAGTCTAGTCATGGACACAGTGAGGCATGGGCACAGTGAGGCATGCACATGGACACACCCTAGGCTTATACTCGAGTCAATAAGTTTTCCCAGTTTTTTGTGGTAAAATTAGGTGCCTTGGCTTATGTTCGGGTCGGCTTATACTTGAGTATATAAGGTACCCGTATTTATCGGCGTATAACACGCACCCTAACTTTAAGTGGGAAGTTTCAGAAAAAAACTTTCCGCGCCCCCCTGCGTATAACACACAGGCATAGTTTACCCTCTATTTTCAGGGTAAAAAAGTGAGTGTTGTACGCCAATAAATACAGTATATAAAGAAACTATTACTACAAATTGTAACAAATACCTTATGTTCCCCTGCCTATTATAAAAAGGAAAATAAACGGAATAGTTTGTAATATGGTTAAAAAAGATTCCCGTACTAAGCTTATGGCTGGGTTTCCTGGAATTTAAAACAATCTTACAAAGGAATATGAAAAATGTTTTCTGTTGCATAGTAATTAAGGAGCTGATTAGGTCACAGAGGATGTATTCCATTGTGTTCATAACCAAGAAAATAACCTCATCTTGCCATTAAAAAGCACTAAAAAAACATGCCATATGTTATAAAAATTCCAAAACCTATTTATTCAAGTCTGTGCCACTTGTTGTTCTCTGCTGAGAAGTAACTGAATACAAACAGATGTCCTGTTCAATTCTTCAGAGAGATTTTACTTTTTTATAATGCTAATTTTTGTATAGAAGTATCTCTTTGATTTGATTGAAAGTCCTTAAAATGCTCTCTATGGAAGCCTAGCATGCTGACTCAATAGCAAAAATGGGTATGCAAGTGCCAAAATGCATATTTGCTTATGTTTGCTATGTAAATTTAGCACATATTTTTGCACCCTCAAGACAGTATTGTGTTCGGTTTTCTGTACATTTTTTCTCCAATTTTCAAGTATTGATGGGCAGACAAATTATTCTGGATAATGTTCACTATCACTTAGTCAACCAAAGTTGTTTCTTTCCTGGATGGATCTCCCTGTGCAACCAATCTAATTTGTGTCAAAAAACACAATTTTATCTGATACATACCAACAGTTTAGCCCTGTACACACGATCGGATTTCCTATGGTTTTTAAACCAATGGATTTTTCCATCAGAAAACCGATGAAGCTGACTTCCATCAGTCTTGCCTACACACCATCAGTCAAAAAACCGACCGTTCCAAACGCGGTGACGTAAAACCCTCAGATGACCCGATAAAAATGAAGTTCAATGCTTCTGAACATGCGTCAACTTGTTTCTGAGCATGCGTGGGTTTTTTAACCGATGGACTTGCCCATAGATGATCAGAATTTGCTATCGGTTTTTTATCCATCAGAAAAATTTAAAACTTGTTCTATTGTTTGTCACCGATGGAAAAAAGAGCGATGGGGCCCATACACGATCGGTTTGTCCGATGAAAAAAATCCATCGGACTGTTTTCATCGGTAAAACTGATCGTGTGTACGCGGCTTTTCTCACCAACAACATGCTGGCTTACTTGGTTCTTGTGAAACAGTCTGACACTGTTTTATTGAAGTTAAACGTTTGCAAGCCAATTCAGTCTAAATGTTTTCAACTTCAGTGTAACGATGATAAAAAGTTCAAACAATCAGATGTACTCATGTGAAGATTTTAAGAGCATTCTCAAAAGGTCCTTCAACTCAATTTGACTTTTTGTGTATTGACTTGGTTAGTACATAAATTGATCCCAACTTGAACTTGCTCTGTATAAAGCAAGGAAACCCCATCAACCCACACCCACCCCTATTTAAAAAAAAAGAAAAAAAAAAGAAAGATGTGCACAATATGTAAGGTGGGCTTATCTCTCTCCTAACCTAGTCTCAAAATACCAACCAAATTCTCTTCATTCCTCCCAAGACCTCCTACTCTCTCTAGCTCCCTTGTCAACTCTTCCTATGCTCACCTCAAAGACTTTTCCTGAGTCTCTCCCATCCTATGGATCTCTCTACCCCAAACTGTCTGGCTATCTCCTATTGTGTTCACTGTTAGGCGATCCTTGAAAACCCTCCTCTTCATAGGAGCATATCCTGCCTCCATCTTACAACTGTACTTGCACTTTCTCCATCAGTTCCCCCAAGGTTATTTACCTTTTGTATCACTTGATCCTCCCTTTTTAGATTTTAAGCTCTAACGAGGGTCATTGTCATTTTGGAAGGTAAACCTTCTTCCCATGAACAACTTTCTGGGAGATGGCAGCAGATGTTTTTCAAGAATTTGATGGTGTTTTGCCCTATCCATTGCATTTGGATGGTTACCTGTATTGGATTTCTGCCAGATATATTATTTGGTGTTAAGGCCAAATAATTAAATTTTAGTCTCACCTGACCATAACACCTTTCCACGTGTCCTCAGAATCTTCAAGATGCGTTTTGGCAAAGCTGAGTCATGACTGCATGTGGCCTTTCTTGAGTGGCGGCTTTTTTCTTGCAACCCTCCCATACAAGCCACATTTATAGACTATTTGTGATATTGTTGTCAAATGCACACAATGACCACTCTGTCATAAAATTCCTGTCACTGCTTCAGGGTTGCTGTAGGCCTCTTGTTAGCCTCTCTGACAAGTTTCCTCCTGGCTTTTTCATTCAGTTTGGAGCGACGTCCTGATCCAGGGAGAGTCTGTGTTGTACCAAATACCTTTCACTTCTTAATAATGGACTTCTAGGATTTGATAAAGCCTTTGACATTTTTTGTATCCGTCTCCTGACTTGAGCCTGTCCACAACTTTATCCCAAAGATCTTTTGACAGTGCCTTGCCACCCATAGATGATTGTTTGCATCAGTTGCACTACCAGGGATTGAAATGCTCCAGGAAAGCTCTTTTCATGCTGAGCTAATCAAAATGACCACAGCTGATCACAATTGCAGATCAAATGGCTTTGTGTGCCATTTGAGAAGGTGATTAGCTACACCTTATTGGGTTTATAAGTCGTTTCTAGGAAGGGGGTGATCCTTTTTACAACTCTGATTCTGTTTTTGATTTAAAAATATTATAATTCTGACATGTTGGTGTTATATCTTTCACTTGGATGTTATTATTATTATACACGATTTATATAGCGCCAACAGTTTACGCAGCGCTTTACAATGTATAGGGGGACAACACAATTACAGTACAGTTCAATACAAAAGGTACAGGAGGGCCCTGCTCGTAGATCTTGCATTCTAAAGGGAGGGGGTGGTGGTACAAAAGGTAAAAGCTGCAGAGAATGATTTGATGGGGGTGGCTCGGGGACAGTTAGGTGGGCGTAGGATAGGCTTCCCTGAATAAATGAGTTTTCAGGGATCTCCTAATGGTGGACAGGGTAGGGACTGATTGGACATACTGGGGCAGGGAGTTCCAGAGGATGGGAGAGGCTCTGGAGAAGTCCTGAAGGCGAGCATGGGAGGAGGTAACAAGGGAGCTAGAGAGTAGGAGGTCCTGGGAGGAGCGGAGGGGACGATTTGGGCGATATCTCCAGATGAGTTTGGTGATATAGATGGGGCAATGTTGTGAATGGCCTTGTATGTTATGGTTGGCATTTAGAATTTTACACGGTGGGGTAGGGGAAGCCAGTGAAGGGATTGGCAGAGACGAGCAGCAGTCGCGGATCGGTTAGTGAGGTGCATTGGTCTAGCAGCAGAATTCATAATAGACTGAAGGGGAGATAGCCTGCTTAAGGGTAGGCCATTAAGGAGAGAGTTGCAGTAGTCAAGGCGGGAAATAATCAAGGAGTGAATAAGTTGCTTTGTGGTGTCATTAGTCAGGAAGGGTTGAATTCTGGAGATGTTGCGGAGGTTAAGGCGGCAGGATTTAGCCAGTGATTGGATATGGGGGCTGAAGGAGAGGTCAGAGTCAAGGATTACACCCAGGACCCTGGCATGTGTGGAGGGATCAATGGTTGTGTTGTTATTATTGGTGAAGTCACAGGGGGGGGGGCGTGAAGGAGGAAATATAACAAGCTCAGTTTTAGAAAGATTAAGTTTGAGAAAGTGATGTGACATCCATACCGATATGTCATTCAGTAAGTTTGAGATCCGTGAGGAGATCGAGGGGGAGAGTTGAGGAGTGAAGAGATAGATCTGGGTGTCGTTGGCATAGAGGTGGTATTGGAAGCCATGGGAGGTTATCAACTGGCCCAGGGAAGAGGTATAGAGTGAGAATAGGAGAGGCCCAAGGATGGAGCCTTGGGGTACCCCAACAGCAAGAGGAGCGGAGGAGATGGAGTTGTAAGTGACACTAAAAGTGCGCTGAGATAGGTAGGAGTAGAACCAGGATAAAGCAGAATCACGAAGGCCAAGGGAGTGTAATTTGCTGAGGAGGAGCAGGTGGTCAACTGTGTCAAAGGCAGCAGAGAGGTCTGAAAGTATGAGTGTGAAGTAATTACCATTGGTTTTAGCAGTTAGTAGGTCATTGGTGAGTTTTAGTAGGGCAGTTTCAGTAGAATGTTGTGGGCGGAAGCCAGACAGGGGATCGAGAAGGTTGTTGTCCGTGAGGTAGCGACTCATTCGGTCATGAGCTTGAAGGCAAACGGGAGCAGGGAGATTGATCTTAAGTTATTCAAACAGGTGGGGTCTAGTGAGGGTTTTTTAAGTATGGGGGTAACCAGTGCATGTTTGAGCGGGGAAGGAAAGGTGCCGGAGGAGAGGGAGAGGTTATAAGCTGGATAAAACAAAAACTGTGTGTGTTCATTTCAGACCGAAAAGCAACTAAATGAGATTATTTTAAAGGGGGATTATTATTTTCCATACCCACTGTAATTGGTATAATATATGTGCAGGGGTTGAAAAGAATTGGGAACCTATTACTTGCATGTACTTGGGCTGTATGTGCAAAGAAAGTGATGTAGCCCCCCCCCCTCTCCCCCCTGGCTGTGCGATCTGGCAGGGGTGTATAAACCACAAACATGGCTGGGCAGAATTATGATACCATAACTCACATGCATTTATTTTTACATATATTTAGCTGGTGCCTGAATTTCAGCTTTTATACAATTTTATCTATTTGAATGCATTATAATATTTCAGCCTATCCACATTTAAGGTAGTATTAAACTTTCCTGGTGCCGACCCATGGCAGCATACTAATGGTTGATGGCTCCACCCCCGATCAACCCCCAGGACCACGTAACTCTATAAAAGAAAGAGCTACTCCCCCCCTCAGGCATTCTTTTTCCTGTCCTCATCCCTACAGGATCACAAATCAGCCTTACCTCACCGTCTCATGGTGTTACCGTTGCAGGTTCATGCTCTCTTGCAGTATGGAGTCCCATATCTTGGGCTGCTAAATGCGCCAGATAAGTGTGGGAGCCCATTTTTCTGTGGGTCTTTTTAGGGCACATATATATACAGGAGCATTTACTTTCTCCTTATCGGCATCTGCTAACAATATCAGCGCTCCGGGTCACACACTGTTGGTTTACCCGTGCAGTCTCATTTGCCTAACCTTAAATAGCACGCTGCCTGCTGCTGGATGCTGGCTCCCTGCTTTCCCAGCTTGTTCGGGCGCTTCGCGCGCGCCACAGAGCTCAGCCTCGTCATCTCGGGAGGCGGAGTCGCGGCATGACGCAATCGCGCAGGCGCGGTAGCCGGACGAAGTCGAGCGGCGGCCATCTTGGTACACCCAGACGGGATTTTCGTATTTAAACAGCCTGCTATCACAATCAGAGGCAGACTGTCGGAAGGAAAACACCTCTACATGAGTTTATCCTCTCTGCCTTCCCAGATGGATCCCAGCCACGGTAATGATCAAGTACATACCGGTGGTTACCTGTTTTTTATGCTTGCAGTGAAATATTATTATTTTGATATATAAATATATATGCATAAACACTTAAATTTTACTGACTGGTTAAAATTCTCAAATTAAATTACCCAGCTGCCCCCATATTGCCGCATCAAAAAGATCCTCAACATACCACTAGGGCTGCAACGTTTAGGTAAGTTTTGCATTCAAAGAGCACTACTTCTTAGAGGGTATATAGAAACACCTATTGTTCTGTTTCTTCATAGCCCGCACCGTGAGTCAACCCGCACTTCTTCTCATCGAGATTCTCACGATAGACGTTCGGGGGGACACAGAAGCTCGGGTCACTCATCCTCAGCCCATGCTTCCCGTAGTGACCAAAGGTCACCTCGCCACTCCTCAAGCAGGCACGATTCCCAGCGCAAGCCTTTGCAGCCAGGGAGAAAGGATTGCTGGGTATGCGGCAAGCAAGCCTTACCAGACAAACTAGCATGCGGCCAGTGTTTTTTGGAAGCTACGGCAGACAAGCAAGGGTCCATAAGCTCAATCAAAGATTTGGTCAAGGACACCATTCGAGAGTTGGTCTCATCCCAGGATCAATCTACTCCACTTGTGGAGCAAAGGGTGGTAGAGACAGCTAGTCTCCAGCCTGACTCAGAAGTCAATTTGGAAGATGACGTACAATGGAAGAGAGCGCATCAACTTTTGACTTTGGGTTAGTGGAACCTTTTATCAGCGCGGTTAAAGACGCAATTCAGTGGGAGAAAGATCCTGAGCCTCCACCTAAAGCAGGGAAATGTTTCCCTCATTTGACTAGGAAGAGATCAGCCTTCCCCCTAATAGAGGAGATCAAAGGAGTGGTAATGGAAGAGTGGAAGAAGGTAGATAAACGACCCATCGCCTTCAATCGTTTTTCCAAACTCTACCCACTTACTGAAGTGGATGCTCAGCTTTTTGATGCCGTCCCGTCAGTAGATGCATCCGTCATGAGGCTGGCTAGAAATACAACGCTGCCCCTAGAAGACGCAGTCTCCTTTAGAGACGTCCTAGACCGCAGAATAGACGCCGATCTGAAAAGGGTATACCAAGCATCAGGGGGAGCCTGCAGACCGGCAGTGGCCCTATCCTCCATCTCCAGAGCCACCAGAGTATGGACGGATAATATCGAAACGGCCCTCAGACGTGTTCTAGATACAGATGAAATCATTAAGGCTCTAGACGAACTAAAGCTAACCTCTGATTTTATGGCAGAAGCAGCCATCGACGTTCTAAGATGTTCCTCCAGGGCGATGCTTTACTCTATCACAGCTAGGAGAGCGTTATGGCTAAAGCCATGGTCGGCAGATCCTTCGTCAAAACAATCATGGTGCCGCATCCCGTATGACGGAAAGTCCTTGTTTGGAGATAAGATGGATACGGCAATATCCAGAGTCACAGGTGGAAAAAGCGGCCTTATCCCCCAAGATAGAAGCAGAAGGAGAAAGTTTATTCCACTGGCAACCTTTCAACAAAGGACAAGAGATTCCAGGACATATCGTCCGGGGAAAGAATACAGAAGGGGCTGGAAGGGCTCACAGGCCTCTTTCCTTAAACTAGGTAAACCGAAGGCCCCTACACTGGCGATAGAAACCCAGAAGTCCTTTTGACTCCTCCCCCACCCAAACCGGGCCAGTGGGAGCAAGGCTCAGGTCCTTCGCCCGGGTTTGGGTGGAAAACTGTACAGACCAGTGGGCGGTTTCCACAGTCCTTCAGGGGCATTTCTGGAAATTCAGATCCTGCCCTCCATCCTTCTCCTTCCAACCAACCAAGATACCAGCCGACAGAGAGAAGAGGGAAGCCCTCATTCAATACGTACAAATACTTCTCTCTCAACAGGCAATTCTACCGGTACCAGAGTCAGAGAAGCACTTAGGGTTTTATTCCCCAGTCTTCTTAGTCCCCAAAAAATTGGGGGGCTGGAGACCGGTATTAGACCTGAAAAGGTTAAACAGGTACATTCATGTGGAGCATTTCAAGATGGAGTCTCTGAACACAGTAATCCTTTCGGTACAATCAGAAGACTGGATGGTGTCTATAGACCTCCAAGACGCATACCTTCACATCCCCATCCACTACAACTTCCAACATTTTCTACGATTCAGGATAGGCGACCTACAATTTCAGTTTCAGTGCCTCCCCTTTGGAATCTCATCAGCACCCAGAACCTTCACCAAAGTTCTGGTAGCCATCTTGGCTCCCCTTCGAGAGAAGGGGATACGAGTCCTACACTACTTGGACGATATCCTGATATTGTCTCAGCACAGAGAAGTTCTACAGACACACCTTCAGGTGGTCCTGAGCACCTTGGCACAATTCGGGTGGCTTGTCAACCACTCAAAGAGTCAATTCATGCCTACACAAAAAATGACGTATCTAGGAGCCTTATTCGATACTCTGAAGAAGTCAGTGTCACTTCCGCCAGCCAAAATCCCTGCATTAGTGCAAAAGGTGAAGCATACACTGGGGAGCCGTGCCATGCCAGCGTCAGACTGCCTGAGCCTCATAGGATCCCTCTCGGCTTGCATACCAATGGTAAAATGGGCCAGAAGTCATTTGCGAGGTTTTCAGCAAGGGTTTCTGAAACAGTGGAGGAAGAAGCATCTCGGTCAGATGATAGCTATCACTCCTACAATGAAGTCCAGCCTCTGGTGGTGGACAAGGCCTCCAAACCTGCTAGCTGCTTGTCCTCTCGGCCCGATCTCGTGGACTGTTATCACATCAGAAGCAAGCCAGCTGGGTTGGGGGGGCACACCTCCAAGATCAGCTAGTGCAAGGGAAATGGCGTTTCAATGCAGAAGGGATGGTATCCAACATCCTGGAACTAAGGGCAGCATGGATGGCAATCCTACATCTGGTCCCTCTCCTCAAGGGAAAATCTGTACTGCTTCAAATGGACAACAGAGCGGCAGTAGCCTATGTCCAAAACCAAGGAGGAACACACAGCAGTTCACTAGCCAGCGAAGTGGCCCCAATCATTGCATGGGCCGAGGAGAATTTGTTAGATCTTCGGGCAACCTACATTCCAGCCCCCGAGAATCAACTAGCAGATCATCTCTCGAGGTCCTTCACATCCAACAACGATTGGTCACTAGATCCGCAGGTTTTCAGCTGGATATGCCAACAGTGGGGGACTCCCCAGATAGATCTCTTTGCGTCCCCGCACAATGCAAAAACGCCTCTCTTCTTCACGAGGTCTCCATCCCCGATGTCGGCAGGGTCCAACCATGGGATTTCCAAACAGGTTACGCTTTCCCTCCGATACCCCTAATACTGAGGTTTCTCCAGTGTCTGACTCTAGAGAAGGCCACTATCCTGACGGTTGTCCCTTACTGGCCAAGGAGACCATGGTTCCCGCTCTTAGTAGAGATGGCCCTGGGCAGCCCATTACCCCTCCCACTCACGAGCAAGCTGCTATCTCAAGGCGACTTCCTACACCCGTATCCAGAGATCCTAGACTTGAGGGTCTGGAAGTTGAGAGGAGGAGGTTGGGCGACTTAGGGTGCTCTCGGGACGTTGTACAAACGTTGTTACAAGCAAGAAAGGCATCCACTAACGCCACCTACTGCAGAATATGGGAAAAATTCTCTACACTGGCCGAAACGAACCATTTCAACCCTCTGAATCCTGGGGTCCAGGATATCCTACTCTTCCTACAAAATGGTCTGGACATAGGCTTAGGTCTCAGCACGCTAAAGGTTCAAATTTCAGCACTGTCAGCCTTTACAGACACACGCTGGGCACTAAACCCCCTGGTGGAGCGTTTCTTGAAGGCAGTGTTAAGATTACGTCCTCCCAGGAAGACGCTATACCCCAAATGGGACTGGACGGTAGTTCTTAACATCCTAGCAAACTCTCCCTTTGCACCCACAGAAGAGTGCTCCCTGGAAGACATCACTGACAAAACGGCCTTCCTGATCGCCGTCACCTCGGGTCTAAGAGTATCAGAGATTCAAGCCCTAGGGGCAGAGGAGCCCTACGTCACCTTTTTTCCGGACAGGGTAGTCCTGCAGCCTATTCATCAGTTTGTCCCTAAAGTGCCTTCGGTCTACCATTCCAACCAGGAGTGGGTACTTCCAGCCTTCGGAGAGGACCCATCCTCCTCAAAACTGCATGAACTAGACGTAGCCAGATCTCTAAAGCGCTATTTGGAGCTGACACAGCAGTTCAGAAGGGATCAACGACTCTTTGTTATCCCCAAGGGCACCAGAAGAGGATTGGCGGCCTCTAAGACAACATTAGCCAGCTGGATCGTGAAATTAATCCAAAGGGCTAGTGGTCTACCAGTACCAAATGCGGTGAATGCACACTCCACAAGAGGAATCGCCTCATCCTGGGCGGCTCTGGCTAGGGTCTTCCTGGAGACAATTTGTAGAGCGGCTAATTGGTCATCCTTCAACACCTTTATGTCACACTATAGCTTGGATCCTGCGGTCCTTACCTCCCGAGATTTTGGGAAAAGGACTTTAGAACTATCAGTTTTGTAAAATCATTAAAAAATTATTATTGCAGTACCCTCCCTGTGAGCGAGTTAATTACCATTAGTATGCTGCCAGGGAGGCACCAGGAAAACGGAAAATTGAATTCTCACCTTTCCGTAATTTTCCTTTCCTGGTGCCGACCCATGGCAGCATACACCCTCCCTACTATAATTCCTTAAGGTTCTGAAGTCTAGTTACAAAGAATGCCTGAGGGGGGGAGTAGCTCTTTCTTTTATAGAGTTACGTGGTCCTGGGGGTTGATCGGGGGCGGAGCCATCAACCATTAGTATGCTGCCATGGGTCGGCACCAGGAAAGGAAAATTACGAAAAGGTGAGTATTCAATTTTCCGTTTTCTAAGCCTTTTATAATGTGTAGTTTAACACATTGAGCACAATAAAATAAAATAAAAATCCCAGGTTAACTATTTCCTTACCCTAGTACTTGTACACTGTAAACTGCTGGCCCCTACTTTCTTAACGCTGTTTCCCTGAATGTCCAATCTTCATAAGAAAAAGTTACAGTGGACAGTGATGTTTCCAGTCAGTTTGTTAGCTTGGAGAAGAGAGAACAGGGGAGTGCCTTACCATTCTAGGATAAGGGGCTGTGTATTTTTATTGATGCGCACAGTGTAGGGAGAAACAACTCTAGTCCTGGCATGCAAGGATGGCTCCATACAAGAGAAAGGAGTCGCCATGAAACAGAAAACCTGGGACAGCAGTCATGGCACCAGCTTAAACTGTAACAAAGGCATGAATTAAAAGATAAAGAAGCTGTATACTCAATAAATGATTACATCAGCTTCTGAATGTGCCTAAAATAGCGAGGGTTTTAATATCTTGTTTAGGATTTTTATAAAAAATCTGAATTTAATAAGCTTCAGATATGCACGCTTCGGATGTACCATCTGCATACTAAATATACAAACGTATTAAGCATTAGATGTGGGTAACGTTGAGGTATTTAACTTCTAAGGTCACTTATAGGGGTTCTAACCTTCCATTGGCTTAAGTGATCTTATAACACTTAAATAGAAAAGCTTATATGTATATTCCTGAGTTTATTATTCAGAAACACAGTATATTATTTTGACTTTTCAGCTTAAATCCAGTTTTTCCTAATAAAAATAGTTTTCTGTGAAATGTTTTCCTCCCTTTTAACTCAAATATATAAAACTTGTGTTAACTGGCATCAGATGAACATGTGATATATATTATATTTAGTTGTGTGTCTGTAAAAGCAATAAAGTAAAATGAAATCAAAATAATAAGTGCTTGGATATGCTACTTTATTAGCCATTTGAGGGTAGAGATTAGGGGTTTGTGAATGTTCTAAAATCCACTATCCCAATGATGAGGTACAGGGTGTCCAAATCTGCTGCTGTAAAATTTCCTACAGTAAGATTTTATGCTAATAAAATGAACTTGGCGCTGCTTCCACATACAAAATCGTATTTGCTAAGTTATACACATCTACAGGTCCTTCTCAAAAAATTAGCATATTGTGATAAAGTTCATTATTTTCTGTAATGTACTGATAAACATTAGACTTTCATATATTTTAGATTCATTACACACAACTGAAGTAGTTCAAGCCTTTTCTTGTTTTAATATTGATGATTTTGGCATACAGCTCATGACAACCCAAAATTCCTATCTCAAAAAATTAGCATATCATGAAAAGGTTCTCTAAACGAGCTATTAACCTAATCATCTGAATCAACTAATTAACTCTAAACACCTGCAAAAGATTCCTGAGGCTTTTAAAAACTCCCAGACTGGTTCATTACTCAAAACCGCAATCATGGGTAAGACTGCCGACCTGACTGCTGTCCAGAAGGCCATCATTGACACCCTCAAGCAAGAGGGTAAGACACAGAAAGAAATTTCTGAACGAATAGGCTGTTCCCAGAGTTCTGTATCAAGGCACCTCAGTGGGAAGTCTGTGGGAAGGAAAAAGTGTGGCAGAAAACGTTGCACAACGAGAAGAGGTGACCGGACCCTGAAGAAGATTGTGGAGAAGGACCGATTCCAGACCTTGGAGGACCTGCGGAAGCAGTGGACTGAGTCTGGAGTAGAAACATCCAGCGCCACCGTGAACAGGCATGTGCAGGAAATGGGCTACAGGTGCCGCGTTCCCCAGGTCAAGCCACTTTTGAACCAGAAACAGCGGCAGAAGCGCCTGACCTGGGCTACAGAGAAGCAGCACTGGACTGTTGCTCAGTGGTCCAAAGTACTTTTTTCGGATGAAAGCAAATTTTGCATGTCATTCGGAAATCAAGGTGCCAGAGTCTGGAGGAAGACTGGGGAGAGGGAAATGCCAAAATGCCTGAAGTCCAGTGTCAAGTACCCACAGTCAGTGATGGTCTGGGGTGCCATGTCAGCTGCTGGTGTTGGTCCACTGTGTTTTATCAAGGGCAGGGTCAATGCAGCTAGCTATCAGGAGATTTTGGAGCACTTCATGCTTCCATCTGCTGAAAAGCTTTATGGAGATGAAGATTTCATTTTTCAGCACGACCTGGCACCTGCTCACAGTGCCAAAACCACTGGTAAATGGTTTACTGACCATGGTATTACTGTGCTCAATTGGCCTGCCAACTCTCCTGACCTGAACCCCATAGAGAATCTGTGGGATATTGGGAAGAGAAAGTTGAGAGACGCAAGACCCAACACTCTGGATGAGCTTAAGGCCGCTATCGAAGCATCCTGGGCCTCCATAACACCTCAGCAGTGCCACAGGCTGGTTGCCTCCATGCCACGCCGCATTGAAACAGTCATTTCTGCAAAAGGATTACCGACCAAGTATTGAGTGCATAACTGAACATAATTATTTAAAGGTTGACTTTTTTTGTATTAAAAACACTTTTCTTTTATTGGTCGGATGAAATATGCTAATTTTTTGAGATAGGATTTTTGGGTTTTCATGAGCTGTATGCCAAAATCATCAATATTAAAACAAGAAAAGGCTTGAACTACTTCAGTTGTGTGTAATGAATCTAAAATATATGAAAGTCTAATGTTTATCAGTACATTACAGAAAATAATGAACTTTATCACAATATGCTAATTTTTTGAGAAGGACCTGTATATATAAAGTACCAGTGCAATTAAACTTAATTCATTATTAGTCCATCAGTCCAAACAAAGTGCAATTGTTGATTGATCCTTGTGAATATCCAAGGTGCAACTCCGTGCTCCCCACCTGTATTCCACACTTACCAACACTATGAATGATATTCACAAGAAGGATTATTCAACACTTGCACTTTGTTTGCACTGATGAACTAATAATTAAGGCCCCTTTCACACTTCTGCGACTTGGGACTGCAAAGTCACATGACAAGTCGTACCCTATGATTTCCAATAAGTACCATTCATATCTGTGTGACTTCATGTCGCAACAACTTCAAAGTAGTTTGTGTACTACTTTGTACTACTTTGGTACAACTTTGTTACACAGGCATTCCCTGAAATCGCAGCAAAATCGTGCAACTTTGAAGTCGCGGTAGTGTAAAAGGGGCCTATGTTGATTTGCACTGGCACTTTATACATAGATTTGTATAATTTAGCAAATGCGATTTTGTTTGTGGAAGAAGCGCTAGGTTCCTTTTTATTGGCAGTTTTTGAGGTCAGGTGACCTTTCACTTTAGCAGCAGCTCCAGTCATTAATTTTATTTCTCATATTTTATCACTTGATTATATTGTGCACCAACATGTTTAGTGAGAAACACAATACACAGCATTAGTGCAGATATACCAACAACTTAAAGCGGAGCTCCGCCAATTTTTTTTAATTAAAAGCCAGCAGCTACAAATACTGCAGCTGCTGACTTTTAATATTAGGACACTTACCTGTCCTGGAGTCCAGCGACATCCGCAGCAGAGGACGAGCAATCGCTCGTCACTCTGCTGCCCCCACCGCCATCCTCGGTGAGGGAACCAGGAAGTGAAGCCTTGCGGCTTCGCTGCCCGGTTCCCTACGGCGCATGCGCCGTTCTGACTGGTCCTCCTGTGTTCTGGGAGCCGAGTGTCTCCCAGAACACTACAGGTATTCTGCGGGAAGTGACGTGCTTCCCGCAGATTTCCCGCAGAGAGGACTCCTGGAAGTGGGTGAAAATACCTGTCTTAGACAGGTATCTTCACCCCCCCCCCCCCCTGAAAGGTGTCAATTGTGACACCGGAGGGGAGGAGGGTTCCGATGAGCAGAAGTTCCACTTTAGGGTGGAGCTCCGCTTTAACTAGTAAGATTTTATTACATAAAAAATTTCCCTTTAGCGTCCACTTGTCATTTCCCTATTTGAACCTGGACACTCCTCGGTAGTAATATCTTTACAATATTACAATTATTCTTAAGTACTAAATGTCTCCAATGTCAAAAAACACAATTTAAATTCAGTTTTATTATTCAAAGCATGCTCCCCCAACCATCCATGTCTCCATGCTTTGTTTTACTGAGAAATCACTTTGAAAAATACCCCCTAGCATTTGTTGCCATGGCCATCTTGAGTAAGGGCAGATGATTCATGCAGCATTTACTTCCCTGGAATCCATCTACTCTTAGTTCAGGCAGGCAGGAGGGTGTGCTTAGCTAAGAGAACCCCTCCTCCCCTCCTGAAGACTCCTGGGATGTATGGCATAATTTGCCTAGGCCTGGAAACCCGGAACTGAAGAAATGGAAAAAAAAAGTTTTAAACAAGTAAATATGATATACTTTCCTGTCCATTTACGAAATACTAAGGCTTCGGTCGAAGGATCATGAGCCAAAAAGTTCTGCCGACTTTCAGCGCTCTTAGCCAATGGCTGAGAGAGTTGACTTGAGTGTTCTGGGGAGGGGGCGTCCCCCTGTCAGAACACAATAGCACAGCAGGGGCTCCGACTTGAGCAACCCACAGATTGAACGGAAAAAAAAAACTGGTAGTGTGTACAAGGCAATGCAAGGAGCAAGCTGATAAAGGGAGATAGCAGAGTGACAGAGATGAGCTTATCACAGTCAAAAAAATCCCCATCAGGGGTTCTAGCCTTTCCATAAACATGTTTTCAAAAACATGTTATTTTTGATTGTATTGCTGTTGGAAAGTTACCCTTATTTCCTGTTTGGTGAAATTTTGTGAGTGGCACAGGAAAATTAAGTAAATTCTCTCTAATGGAGCCATGGATGGCAGTAAAAACAGGACTAAGGAAAAAAGGTTTGGGTGGACATTAGTCCCATCTTCAGATTTTTAAAAGAGTGAAACATTTTAGGCTTGTTGTTTTACCTCTCTTAAAGCGGTTGTATACCCTATTTTGTAACTTTTACCTACAGGTAAGCCTATAATAAGGCTTACCTGTAGGTAAAAAGAATATCTCCTAAACCTGTACGGTTTAGGAGATATATTCCCCTCGCAATGAGCCACTGACTGCAGCGGCGCATGCGCAGCGGGGATTCTTGGCTAAAGCCCGGCAGCCACCGGACCTTGCCGACGCACGGGAGTGACGACATCGCCGCTCCAGCCACTCACAGCGCTGGAGCGGCGATACCCGGAAGACACGCCGAGGCAAGATGACACCTCCCTCGGCGTGGACCAGGTAAGTTCCCGACGCCTCGTTCTAAGGTAAGTATTTCATAATGAGCTAGTATGCGGTGCAAACTAGCTCATTATGCCTTTTTGCCTTTCAGGTATGAAAAAAAAAAGCTGCAGCGGGTATACAACCGCTTTAAAGCGGAACTTCTTTCTCTCAATCAACACTGTGTATGTTTAATCCTTATGCTGCTAGCTATAATAAAAAGATAGGAAAGTATATTATATTTACTTGTTTTAAACTTTTTTTTAACATTATTTCAGTTACTTTCTAGTTTCCATGCCTAGGCAAACGATGTCATACATCCCATGAGTCGTCAGGAGTGGAGCTTTCCCAGCTAAGCACATCCTCCTGCCTGCATGTCTAAGCTGATGGATTCTAGGAAGTAAATGCTACATGAATCATCTGCCCTTACTCAAGATGGCCGCACCCATAAATGCTAGGGGGTGTTTTTCACAGAGATTTATCAGCAAATTAAAGCACATAAATGGATGGGCAAGCTTGCTTTTATTATAAAAAAATAATCAAATAGCATTTTTGGTTTATAGTACTTAAATGCAGTGAAGTTCCCCTTTTTAAAGAGGAAGTAAACCCTGATGGGGTTTACTTCCTCTTTTTTTCCCCTGCAAAGTAAAAGCATAATGGGCTAGTATGCATTGCATACTAGCCCATTATGTGCTACTTACCTGCAATTTAATCCTGCCCTGTCCCCGCTGGTGGCCGCATCCATCTTCGCCCTTTTTCCTTCTGACGCCCTGGGCTCGGGCTCTGGCTCTGTGAGTGTCCGGAGTCGCGTGACATCATTCCCGTGCATGTGCACGGGAGCCATCAGTCACGGCACTTGCTAGTGAAGAAACGGCTCGGAGGGGCGTTTCTTCACAGTGCATTCGCCAAGGACATCAATTTTAGAAGGTAAATCTCTCCTAAACGGCTCACGTTTAGGAGATATTTATAGTACACATAGGTAAGCCTTATTATAGGCTTTACCTATAGGTACAACTTCTGGATTGGGGGTATACAAACAATTTAAGGCCCGTGTTGATGAGCTTTTGTTTGCTTGAAGGTTTTGCCTTGCTATACAATAGAATGGTCCATTGAAATGCTAAATCTGATTAAAGCAGGTTATATGCAGGTCCAGTGCACCTGTGAATGATTTCAGAAGCATTTGAAATTGATTTTGCCTACACAAGTTCAAAGCCCATTGACACTGGACCTAACTAAATTATAAAATGTATTCTCAATGACTCCATCTTATCTCATCTTTAGGTGCACTATTCCCTTCACACCTCCTTTCTGTCATGCCGCATACACACAGCCGTTTTTAATGTCATTGAAAAAAACGTTTTTCTCGACGTGATTTTTCGTGTTTCCTCTCAAGCCTGCCTTGCCTACACACTATCGTGAAAAAAAATGCTCGAGCAAAGCGCGGTGACGTACAACACGTACGACGGCACTATAAAGGGGAAGTTCTATTCAGATGACGCCACCCTTTGGGCTGCTTTTGCTGATCCTCGTATTAGTAAAGTTTGGTGAGAGACGATTTGCGCTTTTCAGCCTCGTGCTCTTCAGTCCGTTACAGAGTGACGAATGTGCTATCTCCATTACGAACGTTAGTTTTACCAGAAAGAGCGCTCCCGTCTCATACTTGATTCTGAGCATGCGCATTTTTTTCCCCCTCGTAAAAGCCTACACACTACCGTTTTTCATGACGTTAAAAAGAACGACGTGAAAAACAACGTGAAAAAATAGAGCAGGTTCTAATTTTTTTTAGCCCATTTTTCACGTCATTAAACATGCTCTGGAGCCTACACACGATCGTTTTTAATGACCAATTTAAAAAATGGAATTTTTCATGCCATGAAAAACGGTCGTGTGTACACGGCATCAGGCTTCATGTACACTAACAGCTTTTGGCGTTCTTTTGCTAAAGCTCCTACTCAACTCCATAAAAGCCTATGGGGGTCATTTACTAGATCTGAGGGGACGCTCTGAAATTAGGGGAAGCTCTGCTGATGTTATCCAATCATGTGCAAGCAAAAATGCATTTATTTTTTTTCCTTGCATGTCCCCCTCAGGTCTTCAGCGACTGGACTTGCAGTGCAAAGTGGATTCGCCTTTCGTAAATAACCCCCCCATGTGTCCATGTACAGATTGGCTTTTAGCAGAGTTTAGGAGCGGCTACAGTTAGGTGAGGTTCAACCTCCCTTCCCTGAACGCAGAAGAATAGCATTCATGATAGGAACGCTTTGACCGCCAGCCATGGGTATAAGCAAAACGCAGCAAAATGGCGGTGATTTTGCCACATCTTGCATTTTCCTGCAGCCGCCGCGGTATATAACGGCCAAGTGTACATGAAGCCTAAGAATATCCTACCCCCTGGAATTTGAGGAATCATGCTGAC
Source organism: Rana muscosa (assembly GCA_029206835.1). Lineage (NCBI taxonomy): Eukaryota > Metazoa > Chordata > Amphibia > Anura > Ranidae > Rana > Rana muscosa. The sequence goes on from JARGYO010005626.1 coordinate 102,570,700, forward strand.
TAAGCTTGGCTACCTGTGGCAAACATTCTTGTACCTAGAACCAAGCCATTTTCTACTTGAAAGAGGTACATGCCTTTTAATTCTTAATCCATGTTTGGCAATGTTTCCCTACAAACATGCAGTGTACGTTTTCTTTTCAGTAACATTAATTTTTAAATTGTCATCACAGATAAAGAAAAGAACAGTTGTAGATAAAATGACAGATTAATAAACCTAATTATACCAAACATATTGCCATCATTGTAGATTTGCTGTAACTGTTTCCTAAACTCCCCAGGATTCCTCTCCTTGGCGTTATATCCTCTAGTTTATTTTGCTAAAATAACACATTTTAGATACGAAGTATCAGATGCAAAGTGACAGCTCGGCAGTCTATTTTGTCTCGGTTTTCATGCCGTCCTACTGCTTGTCTTCAGAAAAAAATGTGTGTCAACACCAGGCTCAGCAGAAAATATGTCTGAAGTGTTAATGGTAATGTCTTCAAGTAAACATTTCTGCTTTTGATGCAAAGAAAACAGAAGAGTTTCATCCTCGTTCTTAGTTACTGTAAAAAGATGGAAAAATATTACCAGATGGCTCATTAAATTATTCTGGAAGATCCTGAGATTCAGGTTGAGATTGCAGATCTTACAGATGATATTGGTAGCAGCCGTCTGGCACCTACAGAACAGTAAATTACAGCAAATTGTGTCAGGGATTGAAAGAGGTTATACAACAAGTAGGAGAACATCAAATAAACATAGATTGAACAATATGCAATTTTGCACAATACTATTAATAACTGCAATCTTCCCATTAGAGTTCTATGTACATTTGACATATTTTATGTGTATTACTTACCTGTAAGAGCCTCCCTTGTGTAGACCACCACTTAGCCTGAGACTGCTGCTGGATGCTGTCACCTTGGATGCGATGTCAGCAGCCCCAGCAGACTCGGTTGTCTTTTAAAGCGGAACTAAACCCCCAGAAATACTTGCCTCCACTTTCCAGCGATGTCACAGTTGTATCCCTCGCAGGCTGCTATCTTCTTCTCCTTGGCCACTTCCAGGTGCTGGGTTTTTCGGCCTCTTGATTGGCCAGTGGGGAAATGATTATAGTCCACGTGTGTACACAGGAGTCAGTCAGTCTGGCACAGCTGGAGTGTGCTAGGAATGCACAGCTCAGTGTACATTTAGTAGAAGACTGCGAACAGGCAGGTAAGTGTTTGTTATTGCAGAAGAGACACAGGATGTCTCTTCTGCAATAAAGAGTTGCCTGATAGCAGTTGTTCCCAACCTTTTCTATGCCCCACACCACAGGGAAAAGTTTGATTTAATGTTCTCATTCCCTACAAAATTAATATTGCATTTCACAATATCACATATCACAATGGGCAGTAACTCTGTTGGTTTTTAAAAGAACAAGCTCTCTTGCAGATGCATCCGCTACAGAGATGAGACAAATCATGCTTACAATTTATCAGTTTTTATTTTGATACACCCGAGTATCTTATTTTTTTAAACAAAATGTTAAACTGGGGTTCTACCTTAAAGGACAACTTTACTTTTAGTGCAGTTATTCCTTAATTCCCCCACCACCTGAGTTTAGCCTGCCTTTTACTTACCTTCTTCCCCATTCCAATGAACTTCACTGTGTGGCTCTGCCTGGCATTGCAAAGTATTTCTGGAAGAAGATCTTGCCATGTCCCCTTCTTACTTAGTTTGCCTATTTATTCCTATGGATTAGCTATGCGCCACTTGACAGCTGGAGGCCGCCATAAGGCAGGGATGTTTTCATTGCAAACTGTACGGTACTTTGCAGGGCTGAACAGGGCGTAAGAGTAAAGTAACTATTTGACCAGGCAGACTGCATTCAGAAGGGTGGGGGTTTAATTAAGGGACAACTATACTAAAGTTCAGTTGTGCTTTAATGAGCTTTAGGCATACTGTAGATAAATGGAATGCACTGGTGGAGTTTGACAAATGTGATGTTATCATGGAGTATACCACTATTTTGGTATTAGATTGAAAAGGACTGAACTGAAATCCAATAAATGGATAGTCTTACTTTGGCATGAAAGATTAGAAGGAGAAATATTGGCAGACTTGGATGCCATATTTCTTCTCTAAAGATCAGACACCCTAGGCCTCCCAATAGAAAGTAGGGCCATACCTGATTTCCCCCAGGATGTGGCTTGCTGAAGTCCTGAAGCAGAGGGGTAGAGATGGCCCTCATATTTTCCCCCCCTCTTCTTCTGTCCACCCGGGTTTGTAGCTTTCTTACTAAACTTTAAAAAGATATTCAAGAAGCAGAGGTCACTAGTTGGCTTATCGCTACTGAAGTTGCCCTGTACAGGTTATGGGATTTATAGTGCTGGTTAAGCAATGTCAGCCCCTGTGGCTTTCTTGCTTTGAGACTAAAATGCTGAAAAGTTTATTATTATTGATTTATTTGGTATTCATTATATTATGCACATTTACCATTGTGTAAGACTGCTTTTCTTAAATAAAGAATTAAAAAAGAAAAAAGGACTGGACCCAATGCCAATTCTAGTAATTTGTAAATTTTCGGGGGGAAAAAAGGATACATTTAAAAACCAAGACCCTAATGTGAGTGACAGCAAGATAGTGGAAATCTGTATTCAGTCCACACACCATTGGCATGAATCCCCTAATAATACAATCTAAACAAAATGTTACTTAAAGTGGTTGTAAACCCTTACAGACCACTTTTACCTACAGGTAAGCCTAGAATAAGGCTTACCTGTAGGTGCAAGAAATATCTCCTCAACCTACACAGTTGAGGAGATATTTGCAAAAAAGACGGGCACCAATGTCTACGGCACATGCTCCGTAGACAACGGCGCAGGTGCACTGTGGAAACCTTTAGAAACGGCGAGCGTGCCATTTCCAAAGGCGATCGTGCCATGATTGGTGGCTCCTGCGTGCATGCGCGGGAGTGACGTTATCGCTAGTCTGGCCAGTCACAGCGCTGGAGCCGCGATACCCAGAAGTCACTCCGGGAGAGATGGCGGTGACGGAGGAGGGGAACGAAGACCGCTGCGGGGGCTTTGATCTCAGGTAAGTAATTCATAATGAGCTTGTATGCTATGCATACTAGCTCATTATGCCTTTGTCTTGCAGGATGATTTTTTTTTTTTTTTTTTTGGAGAGGGATTACTTCCTCTTTAAAGCATTTGTGTTGAAATTGAATGCAGTTACGTATTTGTACTTAAATAAATGCAAATATTTAACACCAGTACAGCTATAATTCTAAATGCATAAATGTTATCTATTATGAATCCTTACCTCCTTCCAAGCACCCTTTGATAAAAAATAAGCTACAGCAATCTGTTAACGTTAACGATTGCGTTAAGCTTTGGTAAAGTTGAATTCTGTTTATCTTGCACATCATTGTTTTTAAATTGCATTATAAACTGGTGGGAAGACTTTTTTTTTTTTTTTTTTTTTTAAATAATCATCATTTTGATGCAAGCTAGAATTTTTTTTAATGTTCTCAATTTGCCATAATTATACCGACAAATCATTAGAGCCACCAAGAGGAAAGCTGTCCTTGTAACACAGAAGGCTTCTGTGTCTACAAGTGACACTGCTGAGCGGAAGGTGAGCGGGGAGAATCTCAGCTGGAAAACATTCCTGGGTGCGAAGGCCATATGAAATGTCCTGGTGGGCCAGATTCAGCCAGTGGGCATTGTGTTTGACACATGTGCTTTAGTACATCAACTCCGTCGTTTCCAAGTAGGGAAGATTGAAACTGGTGCATTACAAGAAGTAAGAGAGGTAAGATCACATATAACACCAGGTATGTACTGTAAGTAAAGACTCTCAGTCAAGACTCAGCCCGCTTATGTGGAAAATAACATTTTGTGGTGGAATGAGATTTTCATAACTTCCATCAAATGGCTTGATGAGAACGATACCTGACAAGTAACATATCCTCTTGAAATACAGTTGAAATACAGTTTTCTATTTAGCATAGAATTTCAAGAATACTAGTAGTACGAAAGTTGTTAATTACAAATCTGCATCCTTCCAACCCAAGTAATGAGTTACATGAAAAGTTTTATGATCTAAGGACATAAAAGTACTATCAGGATCAATGATCACAGACATCCAGAACTTCTTTGTGTATTGATCAGTATTGAAGTTCCATTTTCCAGCTGCTATCACTTTATTTAACTCTAGTAGAGATTCTGCACCTGGCAGCATCTGGTGAATTGCAGCTGACAGCCCTATCTTTTTTTTCCAAGACAGCAAACTCATCATAGAAACACAAAGGCCTGTTAGCATATGTTCTGATCTTTTGCACAGCAGCACAGAGACACATGCGGATTAAAGATATTTATCAGAAAGCTGTAACTCACTCTTTGGAGACCTGAGCATAATGTATCCTTTTATTCATATATTATCCACTTAATTTTTGAAAATGTAGTGACATGGACTAAGTCTTATGGTTTGTTTATATGTTTAATTATATATATATATATATATATATATATATATATATATATATATATATATATGGCATATTTATATGTGCCACAATATACAGTATCTCTCAAAAGTGAGTACACCCCTCACATTTTTATAAATATTTTATTATAACTTTTCATGTGACAACATTGGAGAAGTGACACTTTGCTACAATGTAAAGTAGTGAGTGTACAACTTGTATAACAGTGTAAATTTGCTGTCCCCTCAAAATAACTCAACACACAGCCATTAATGTCTAAACTGCTGGCAACAAAAGTGAGTACAGCCCTAAGGCTCCATTCACACTAATGCGTTTTTTGGTGCATTTTGCATTTTGCAGAAATGCATGGGAATTTTTTAACATGGGTTCCTATGGAACATGTTCACATCAATGCATTTTTGTACCTCTGCGTTTTTGGAAAGGGTCGAGGACTTTTTTTCATGCAAAAAGCAGCGTTTTGCATGTAATAGAAGTCAATGGACCTGCATCAAAAACGCAAGTATCAAGTTTTTGATGCGTTTTTGCCGCGATTTGCGTTTTTTTTTATATTTTTTTATGGAAATGTATAAAAATAAACATTTATTTATAAAAATTAATAAAAAATAATAAAAAAAACTCAAATCGCGGTAAAAACACGGTAAAAACGCGGTAAAAACGCATGTTGAAAAACGCGGCAAGCACCGCAAAAAGCAAGGCAAAAACGCTCAAAAGCAACATGCATTAGTGTGAATCGAGCCTGAGGCCGGGTTCACACTAGTGCGACACGACATCTGTCCTACTTTGGATCCGACTTTGCCCTGCGACATGAAGCCGACATATGTCCGACTTTCAATGAACGGGGATCCGACTTGGATCCCCGCCAATATCAGGCACTGTGTTTGGTATGAATCTTGAAGGGGAACTCCAGGCCAAATTTTAAATTAAAAAAACGGCGTGAGTTCCCCTCCAGAGGCATACCAGGCCCTTGGGTCTGGTCTGGATTTGAAGGGGCGCCCCTACGCCGAAAAAACGGCGTGGGGGTACCCCCAAAATCCAAACCAGACCCTTATCCGAGCACACAACCTGGCCGGCCGCAGGGGAAGAGGGGGGGACGAGAGAGCGGCCCCCCTCCCTCCTGAACCGTACCAGGCCGCATGCCCTCAACATGGGGGGTTTGGTGCTCTGGGGCAGGGGGGCGACCTGCGGCCCCCCCACCCCAGAGCACTCTGCCCCCATGTTGATGAGGACAGGGCCTCTTCCCGACAACCCTGGCCGTTGGTTGTCGGGGTCTGCGGGCGGGGGGGCTTATCGGAATCCGGGAGCCCCCTTCAATAAGGGGGCCCCCGGATCCCGGCCCCCCCACCCTATGTGAATGAGTATGGGGTACATCGTACCCCTACCCATTCACCTGGTGGAAAAAAATTGCAATAAAAAAACACACACAGGTTTTCAAAGTAATTTATTACACAGCTCCGGGGGTCTTCTTCCGACTTCCGGGGGTCTTCTTCCGACTTCCGGGGGTCTTTTCCGACTTCGAGGGTCTCCGGTGTCGTCTCCCGCTCTCCGGTTCTTTCTTCCGCCGGGCCTCCGCTAACTTCTTTTTAGCTCTTTTGCTAACAGAGGCCCAGTCTTCCCGTTGTCTCGTCCGGCTCTCCGTTGTTCTTCTGCCGGCCCCTCCACTAACTTCTTCGTAGCTCTTTCGCTAGTGGAGGGGCCGAGCTTCCCGTCGCTGTCGCCGTCGGCTTCTTCTTCCCTCTTCTCCTTCTCGATGTTGACGCGTCGCTTCCTCTCGCTGTAATACTGGCTCTCCGCTCCGCTCCGCATTAATATAGGCTTCTCATGACGTCACAGTCACATGTTCCCATGACGTCACAGTCGCATGCTCCGGGGCCATGTGCCCTGGAACATGTGACTGTGACGAAATGAGAAGCCTATATTAATGCGGAGCGGAGCGGAGCGCCAGTATTACAGCGGGAGGAAGCGACGCGTCAACATCGAGGAGGAGAAGAGGGAAGAAGAAGCCGACGGGAAGCACGGCCCCTCCACTAGCGAAAGAGCTACCAAGAAGTTAGTGGAGGGGCCGGCAGAAGGACAACGGAGAGCCGGACGAGACAACGGGAAGACCAGGCCTCTGTTAGCAAGAGAGCTAAAAGAAGTTAGCGGAGGCCTGGCGGAAGAAAGAACCGGAGAGCGGGAGACGACACCGGAGACCCCCGAAGTCGGAAAAGACCCCCGGAAGTCGGAAGAAGACCCCCGGAAGTCGGAAGAAGACCCCCGGAGCTGTGCAATAAATTTCTTTGAAAACCTGTGTAGTGTTTTTTTATTGCAATTTTTTGTCCACCAGGTGAATGGGTAGGGGTACGATGTACCCCATACTCATTCACATAGGGTGGGGGGGCCGGGATCCGGGGCCCCCTTATTGAAGGGGGCTCCCGGATTCTGATAAGCCCCCCCGCCCGCAGACCCCGACAACCAACGGCCAGGGTTGTCGGGAAGAGGCCCTGTCCTCATCAACATGGGGGCAGGGTGCTCTGGGGTGGGGGGGCGCAGGTCGCCCCCCTGCCCCAGAGCACCAAACCCCCCATGTTGAGGGCATGCGGCCTGGTACGGTTCAGGAGGGAGGGGGGCCGCTCTCTTGTCCCCCCCTCTTCCCCTGCGGCCTGCCAGTTTGTGTGCTCGGATAAGGGTCTGGTTTGGATTTTGGGGGGACCCCCACGTCGTTTTTTCGGCGTAGGGGTGCCCATTCAAATCCAGACCAGACCCAAGGGCCTGGTATGCCTCTGGAGGGGAACCCACGCCAGTTTTTTATTTAAAATTTGGCCTGGAGTTCCCCCTCAAGAGCAGTACAGCACAAGTCGCATGCCAAAGTCGGACCATGCAAGACTGCGGTCCGACTTTGATCCGACTTCAATGATAGTCAATGGGCTGAAGTCAGATCAAAGTCGGACAGAAGTAGTACAGGGAGCATTTTCAAAGTCGGACCGACATGTGTCGGACCAGTTAGGACGGCTCCCATAGGGAAACATTGATTTTCACACGTCATGCGACATGAGCTCCCAATGTCGGAGCGTTTGTCGCCCCAGTGTGAACCAGGCCTCAGTGAACATGTCCAAAATTAGCCCAATTAGCCATTTTCCCTCCCAGGTGTCATGTGACTCGTCTGTGTTACAAGGTCTTAGGTGTGAATGGGGAGCAGGTGTGTTAAATTTGTTGTTCTAGCTCTCACTCTCTCATACTGGTCACTGGAAGTTCAACATGGCACCTCATGGCAAAGAACTCTGAGGATCTGAAAAAAAGAATTGTTACTCTACATAAAGATGGTCTAGGCTACAAGAAGATTGCCAAGACCCTGAAACTGAGCTGCAGCATGGTGGCCAAGACCATACAGCGGTTTAACAGAACAGGTTCCACTCAGAACAGGCCTTGCCATGGTCGACCAAAGAAGTTGAGTGCATGTGCTCAGCGTCATATCCAGAGGTTGTCTTTGGGAAATAGATGTATGAGCGCTGCCTGCATTGCTGCAGAGGTTGAAGGGTTGGGGGTCAGCCTGTCAGTGCTCAGACCATATGCCGCACACTGCATCAAATTGGTCCGCAAGGCTGTCGTCCCAAAAGGATGATGCACAAGAAAGCCCGCAAACAGTTTGCTGAAGACAAGCAGACTAAGGACATGGATTACTGGAACCATGTCCTGTGGTCTGATGAGACCAAGATAAACGTATTTGGTTCAGATGGTGTCAAGCGTGTGTGGCGGCAACCAGGTGAGGAGTACAAAGACAAGTGTGTCTTTACAGTCAAGCATGGTGGTGGAAGTGTCATGGTCTGGGGCTGCATGAATGCTGCTGACACTGGGGAGCTACATTTTCATTGAGTGAACCATGAATGCCAACATGTTCTGTGATATACTGAGGCAGAGCATTATCCCCTCCCTTTAGAGAGCCGCAGGGCATTATTCCAACAAGATAACGACCCCAAACACACCTCCAAGACGACCACTGCCTTGCTAAAGAAGCTCTGGGTAAAGGTGATCAACTGGCCAAGCATGTCTCCAGACCTAAACCCTATTGAGCATCTGTGCGGCATTCTCAAACAGAAGGTGGAAGAGTAAGGATGGGCCGAATGGACCCCTGTTCGGTTCGCACCAGAACTTTTCGAACACCGCAAAAGTTCGGACCCAAATAACGAACCCCATTAAAGTCAATGGGACCCGTCAAAAATCGAAAGTGCCTATTTTGAAGGCTTATATGCAAGTAATTGGGCATACGATGGTTATAGGGGTTCGGGTCCTGCCGTGGGGGATATGTATCAGTAAAAAAAGTTTGTGAAAAACATTTTTAAATGAGCAGTGATTTTTAAAGGGAAAGCATAAAAATTAAAAAATCTTTCCAATATAGTGCCTGGGGGTCCCCTTAGTCTACCTGTAAAGTGCCAGATCTGTACCATGTCTAGAATCTGCTGCAGCAATAATTGCATTTATAAAGCCCAAGAAATTACGTTTACCCTGCAAACTGCCTTTATTTTGCGCAGCAACAGCTGGGGAGCCAGTGTGTATGATGAGGCCACAATGTAGTGCATTGGGAACAAGATTAGAGATTTTTGGGATACATTCTGGTGTCACTTTGACTTTGGATAGAAGTAACTGGTGCATAAAAATTGGTCTTTGGGTTTCGGTGGCACCTTCCCACCGTAACCCTATAGAGGTACTCTTGATGAAAGCAAGAATTGGCCTTGCTGTAAAAAATTGCAATGATATGCTCCTGTCAAACAGGTGCTGAAAAATTGGTCTTTGGGTGTTAATTGTGCCCATGAAACCTATACCAAAAACATTCGTCCAGATGAAATGATTGAACACCCTCAAATCTAGGCAGCCTCGAAGTCCTGCAGAGATTCCACATCCCAAAAAGACTTTAATCAGTGACATCGGCATCAGGGGCTTCATAGCTGGTAATCCAGGACTGTTCCATTTGTTTAAAAGTCAAACAATCCACGGAGTCTGTGGACAGACACGTTCTAAGATCAGTAACAAAACCTGAAAGCACGCTGGATGCTGGGCAGCCCAACAACTCAATAGCATACTGGCCAGTAGTCTATTCTCATGACCCAGTAAGTCAGTGAATCATCAGCTGGATAGCTCTCCATCTCTGTTTTGGCCCCGAAGTAATCGTCCACCATGTAATGCAGACGCTGCCGATGGGATGTGGAAGCTGACAGCCCTGAGCGGCGAGGACTAAAAAATTCCGAAATGCCTCACTTAGCCGAACGCCTTCTCCAACACTCCTCTCTTGACCAACAGAGGACTCAAAACTAAGTTTTTCACGACACTGTAACCTACTGGAGTCAGGAAAAACGTTCAATAAAATCCTCTTTAACGTGTCCTCAAGAGATTTTATCTTGTGCACTCTCTGTGGGGACAGGATGAGTTCTGAGAACTTCCTTTTATAATGGTGGTCAAGGAGGGTTGCCAAGCAGTAATCATCCTTCTCCTTTATGCCACGTATTCTTGGGTCCTTTCGCAGGCTTTGAAGCATGAGGTTGCCCATGCGCCTCAAATTTGCCGAAGCTTGAGAAGCAGACTCCTCTGGGTCACTCGGGATGACGGCATCTGGAAATTCCTCCTCCCAGCCACGTACCACTCCCAAGGGTCCTGGGGTTGGAAAGCCATTGCTTAAAGATTGACGCATGTCTTCCTCTTCTTCGAAACCTATGAAAGTGCCAGAATCCTCCTGCTCATCCTCTCCTCCCCTCTCTCCTCCTGTGTGTTCTGTGACATAGGAATAATGGTGTCTGGATAAAGTGGGCCTTAAGAGGAAAGGAAGTCCTCTTCCTCCTGCTCTGCCTCCAGTGCTCTGTCCATAATATAAATGCCCTAAACAAATATGGCGGAATGATAACTTCCTGATGATGGCTCTGTGATAGGCCGAAACGTCGAGGTTTTACCACGTCATTGCGATACTTCCGCCCATAAAAAACTACCTGTGAATCGAGCAGAACACCGTGAGCGGCGGTTTCCCATGAAAGGGCCAATTACCCATATTAATCACCTCCTATAAACGCCGGGTGCCAGGACTATAAGGCACTTTTAAATGTGAGCGGAATCATTTTATTTTTTTATTGAATAAACTTGTTTTAATGGCATTGCGCAATGAGGATCTTCCTTTGTCATTTCCATCCATCCTTATGAGGTTTATCTCTGCATGAGACGTCATTTCAACAGACTTCTACAGGGGTATCCCCACACACTTAAGAAACCATACTAGAAATAGGTGGTCAACATCCTGGGGTGAGTGCACATCTATGTGGGGCACCCAGTCTGTGCACATCTGCATAGGAGACGTCAATTAAGCACGAGCACTTTATACCATCACTTAATGGGACTGTATTCGTTTTTTGTGTGTATATATGAATTTGACTAACACTAAGCGCAGTAAATTGTTTTCACCCTGTCCATAATGCAACGCAGAGTCTGCTACAGCAGGGACACAACAGGGATTGTGTCACTGATGCATGCACTGTCACGGCTCACCATCCTTGTGGCCTTCTAAAATGGTGACAATACAGTAAAATGGTTGACGGCCCTCTGCTGCATGTATAGCCGCTGCAGCATTGACAGTCGAGTTCCCGCTGAATTTCAGCCAACCGAGCACTGTGTGTGTGTATGTGTACATGTATATGTATGTATGTATATATATATATATATATATATATATAAGGGTTGTCCCAATACCGATACTAGTATCGGTATCGGTGACCGATACTGAGCATTTCCCCAAGTACTTGTACTCGGGGTAAATGCTCCGATGCTTCACCCGATACCTGGGCAGTCAGGGTTGATCGGTGCGGCGGGGGGAAGTTTCAAGCACTGGTCTCCCTGTATACATTTCAATACAACTGACAGCTTCTCCCCCCGGAGCCCCCCCCCCTTTCAGCTGCTTTAGCGAAATATATACAGCGGCGATCGGTGCTTCTAAACTCCCCCCAAAGCCGCACCGATCACCGCTGACTGTCCCTGTAACCCCCTCCGTGCTGTTGCTGCTGTCCTTCTTCATGATCTGTGTCCCGTGTCCTCCTCCGTGATGCTGCTCTCCCCCTTCGCATTCTGTGTCCCCCTCCATGCTGCTCTCCCCCTCTGGGTTCGTTGTCCCCTCCGTGCTGCTGTCCGCGCTCCGTGTCCCACTCCTGCTGCTCTCTCCCCCTCTGTGCTCCGTGTCCCCTCCATGTCCTCCTCCACTCCCTCTGTCCTCGATCTGTCAGGATGGAGAGCGGAGGTAGGAGCCGCTAAACCCGGCTCCTACCTTTTCTGAATGAACAGAGTCATCACTGACTCTGTCCATTCATATACCGTATTTATCGGCGTATAACACGCACCGGCGTATAACACGCACCCCAAGTTTAGGAGGGAATTTAAAGGAAAAAAACTTTTAGCAGGGAAATTCAAGGAAAAAAAAAAAAAAAAACTTACATTTAAATGCAGCATGCAGCCTTGCCCAGTGTCCATCTGCAGCCTTGCCCAGTGTCCATCTGTCCATCTGCAGCCGTGCCCAGTGTCCATCTGTCCATCTGCAGCCGTGCCCAGTGTCCATCTGTCCATCTGCAGCCTTGCCCAGTGTCCATCTGTCCATCTGCAGCCTTGCCCAGTGTCCATCTGTCCATCTGCAGCCGTGCCCAGTGTCCATCTATAGCCTTGCCCAGTGTCCATCTGTCCATCTGCAGCCGTGCCCAGTGTCCATCTGTCCATCTGCAGCCGTGCCCAGTGTTCATCTGTCCATCTGCAGCCGTGCCCAGTGCCTTTGCGATCGTGTCAGTCGCGGCGGTTTTTAAAATTTGGCGCCGATTTCTGTGGAGAGGAGCGAGCGGGGCCGAGTGTACTTCGGCTGGACTCGGCTCCTCTCGCAGTTCCGCCCATCTCCACTGACTGCGCCGCTGACGGAGAAAGCCGAGTGTACTTCGCCTAGACTCGTGTCTGCTCACAGTCACAGGCAGGACTGCGAGAGGAGCCGAGACTAGGCGAAGTACACTCGGCTTTCTCCATCAGCGGCGCAGTCAGAGATGGGCGGGACTGCGAGAGGAGCCGAGTAAAGCCGATTGTACTTCGGCTTCGGCTCCGCTCGCTCCTCTCGCTCATTTTCAGCAGGGGAATTCGGAGTATCGGCGTATAACACGCACCCACGATTTTCCCCTGATTTTAAGGGGAAAAAAGTGCGTGTTATACGCCGATAAATACGGTAACTGAAACATCGTAACCTGTGTTTATGATGCTTCAGTTTATGAATGGAGAGGAGCCTCCTGTCCATTCATTTTATCTGAGGCTGCTGAGAAAAGGGACTGGGGGATCTGTGTCCCTAGTCCCTTTCTCTGTCTCAAAGGGGAGATGTCAGGGGTCTGTTAAGACCCCTGAAATCTCACCAAAGCCCCCCCAACAGGTGTAAAAAAATAAAATAAAAAATTGCAATAAATAAAAAAAATGAATTGAAAAAAATAATAAAAATGTGAATAAAAAAAACACACTCACACAATCCAACCCCCCCCCCCCCCCCACCAAAAAAAAAAAAGAAGAAAGCACTATAAAAAAACATAACAAAAAATCGTAAAAAAAAAAAAAAATGTAAAAAAAAAAATAAAAAAAAAAAAATACTGACACATGTGCCACTGTCACGTGACATTGAAAAAAAAGTATCGGTAATCGGTATCGGCGAGTACTTGAAAAAAAGTATTGGTACTTGTACTCGGTCTTAAAAAAGTGGTATCGGGACAACCCTAATATATATATATATATATATATATATATATATATTTATATATATATATATATATATATATATATATGTGTGTGTGTGTGTGTGTATAGTGTATCCTGTTCCAAAATGACTGGTGCGCAGTCATGTTGTAACAGGAAGGGGCCATTCCCATCTGTTCCCACAAAGTTGGGAGCATGAAATTGTCCAAAATGTCTGGGTATACTGACGCCTTAAGAGTTCCCATCACTGCAATTATGGGGCTAAACCTAATCCCTGAAAAACAACCCCACACCATAATCCTCCACTCCACCAAATGATTTGGGCCACTGCACAAAACAAGGCCCATAAAGACATGGATGAGAAAATTTGGGGTGGAGGAACTTGACTGGCCTAAACATAGTCCTGACCTCAACCTAATAGAACACCATTAAGAATGAATGGCACCCAAACGCGGGTTGCACGCGTTGCATGATTTGGAATTCCAAATCACTAGGTGTGAATAGGGCCTCAGAGGAGGGTGAGTGGTACTTTCATTTTTTGGTCAAGGTCCTCTTTAAGATCAGATGAATTCCTTCATTAGTAAATGGTGCTTAATGTACCCGTTTTTCTTTTTATAATTATATAATTACTTTACCGGCACACAGCCGGCTTCAGAGCTGACTGGCAGGTTAGAGACATTCCGAGGCTTTGCAATTTTTCAATTAATTTCTGTTAATGGGATATTATTTTGCACGGACACATTGTAGTTATTAGCACAGTCAGAATACTTCTAGAGTAAACTATAATGAAATTTTCGGAGGGTTATGTCTGCATTCAATTAACTTTTTAAATATCAAGTCATAAAAGTGTCTCTACTGTTTTTTTTTTTTTTTTTTCATGAAGTCCAATTTTGTGTGGATTCACAGTCTCTTGGATGAATGCTTTTATGCTGATTTCTTTCTTGGCTCCTAAATAGATTAATTTGGAATTTTTGCTGTTGAAGTAATTGTCCCCAAAAGAGTACAGGAATATATAGTTGGCTATTAACATTGCAGCGGTATAATTGTAAATTTTACTGCAAATGAGAAGCCTGCTTTATTTATCTACCAGCGTCTAGACAGGCCCTGGCCTACACTTATTGTCCAGTACATGTTGGACTTTAGTGTTTGACCTTTTTCCTATTTTTGGTATAACGCAGGACTAGATCTCATATAACTCATGTGAAAGGGGCTCTTAGGCGTTTGACTAGCCTGTGGAATAGTTTCATTAAAAAAAAATCTGAATATTCGAAAATGTTCATATTGACGATTTAGCTTGTTTTATTTCTATATGTTGTTTAAGGAACCTGAGCTGTTGGGCAAATCTGCTTGGGTTTGATTTGGGGGTTCATATGGCAAACACGTAAAAAATGCCATTTGCCACTAAATTATAATTACCTTCTGCTTCATTCTGTTTTTCAACAATGTGGAAGTGAATACCCCCAACATCCATCCTAGATCCTAGATAGTCTAGTATGAACTGTAAGGGGGAGGGGTTAGGCCCACGACAAAAAAAATGGTGTGGGCTTCCCCCTAAAACTACATACCAGACTTGATGGTGTTTAATGCATATTTTAAGGGGAACAGCAAAAAATCCATACTAGACCCTGGGGGGGGGGGTCCAGAATAAGGGCCTGAATTTAGGGGGTGCCCCATAGTTCTTTTTTTTTTTTCATGCACAGTGCCAATGGTAGAACATGCACAGTCTTCGGCAGGATGTTACTGTAGCACCCTCCTCACTCCCCTCTTTTTCTTCAGCTCGTCTGTCTCTTGTCTAGGGGTACCTTCAGAGGGGAAGGGAGCGGGGACACCACGCCTGGCCTTCACCACAGGTGTCAGTGTGGTGTAAGAAAAGTTCTTTTACCTTCGGGTCAGTGCTGTGCACCTGGAGCCTCCACCGAGAGTTGCCTTGAACAATGTCTGTCAGGAAATGAGCCCCACACCATTAAAGTTCAACACTCCTTTATTCCTCTCGAATGAACACAATCAGTTGAACTCCCTTGTAGAAACAGAACAGAAAAGGAGGTGTGGGTGCGAGTAGGCCCAGACACAATGTGTTCTCCACTTTCCTCCCTGAAAGTGAGTTGCGGTCTCCATCCGAGCGGGGGGGATTTCCTTCCAGGCGGTCTCCGATGAGAGGCTCACCCGTCACTGGCAATATGCTGCACCAGGTCTTCGAGTGAGGAGCTCCCCCCGGTCCATTACGCCTTCCGGATTCAGGTACCCAATCCCTGGGTCCCCTAGGATCTCCTTCCCTCGCGGAACTCAGTGTTTAGCACTGAGCTCCAGACCTCCAGCCGAGTACCACACCCCAGGCTAAAGGTGCCTGGGATGGAACACGACCTCCGGCTGTCCTCTAGGCCTAGGCCGCCTAGAGGACCGTCACGAACCACCGCCCGCAGGCTGAAGGTGCCTGGGACTCGACCCCATGACAAAGATGGCCGGCCTCTTTATACACTCTCCCAGCAAGCACGGCGGGTTCCCTGCCCCACCATACCACTGCCGAGGAAGGACAAAAAGGAGGCACGGCACACAGCAATGATTCAACCCCAGCCCAGGGCGACAGCGCCACCTGCTGGGTTGCAGGGAATTACACATCACTGATGTCTCTGCCAAGTTCAAATTACACCCGGGAAAGCACATACCTGCTACATTACATTTAGTGTGACTTCCTGCAGCAAGTGGAGGGTCTCTTTGGCAGGCAGATGGAACAGGTTATTCAGTTTGTCTATTAGCCTGTTAGGTTGACCTTACACTGTGCCAATTTCGATAAATTTTTGATGAACCAGCCAACATTTTTTTGTGTGAGTGGTGCAGTCAGCTACCCCCCACCCAATATCCTTTGAATGAAAGGAGGCGGTGGAAATTTTCAATTGAACAGGGGCTGCATCCAATCGGATACATCAGAATATAATGGCCTAGCATGGGGATTTGTCCATTAGCACTGTATAGTGTGGGTTGAGAAATTTGTTGGATTTATTTTTCCATTCATCCTGCAGGTGAATGACAAAGATCTATCAGTGTATGGTAAGCCTTAGTGAAAATTTGGGTATCGTCTACCATCTTGTTGGAAAACCAAAACGATCCTTTTTTTTTTTTTTACAATAAATTGCCTCTTTTTAATTACGCAAAGCATCTCTGCCCTCCCCTCCCCTCCAGTGTTCATTCACAGAAGCCTTTGTGTCTTGTGAATGAGTCACCTAATACAAAGCACTCTGTAATTAGGCAGAAGGAGGGGAGAGGCAGGCACAATGGCTGCATGCTATTCTGTAACCTCAGAAGCTGAGACTTGAGGGTCCAGCGTCAGAGTGCTGAAAGCATAGTAACAGTTATGCCCACAGCCCTCAGGAAAAAAAAATGTAAACTAAAGAGATGAGTCCACAAGGTGGCTTGCACCTCATTGGAATTAACCTCTGGTAATCCAGCACAGGTGCAACTTCAAATCCTGCTGCTTGGAGCCTATCAAATTCTGTGACAGGCTAAAATATGCAGTGGCTGGATGCTGGACCAAATGAACCCTGTGCATTCAGAGATGTATGCCCAGAATGTGTAAAACCTGTGTTCTTGGCATACATCCCTGAATGCTACGTTGATAAACATACCACTCGGTACAGTGTCCAGTCTATTCCAGTTGCACCATTTTTTAGCCTTACATAGATTTCGGCAGGCTGCAGGCAGCTGGGCTGGGCGCTGTAACTGTTCCACCTGGGCACAAAAACACTAGGATTGGCCACCCAGGGGCTAAATGTCCAGTGTACATATGACCTTAAACATCAGTTTCCAAAATGTATAAACCTCAAAAAACTATAAAAATTTACTCTAAATATAGTTTTCCGTTAAAAGCATCTTTCAGAGACTTAACTGTGAGCTTACATAATAAGGCATAGATAATGTCCAGGAATGTTCAGTAGCATCCAATTATCAATCATCCTTCATTGTTTTGGTTACAATTCAAAATCTGATTGGATGCCTCCATTAAACAATTAGCTTTACTGTATAATGAAATAAATTTATACATAAAATACTCTTAATATTATTTATTATTATTATTATTATTATTATTATTATTAAAGAGTTCTATAGTGCCAACAGTTTGCAGAGCACTTTACAATATAAAGGGAGACAGTATAGTAAAAATACAATTCAATAGAAGAGTGTCAGGAAGGCACTGCTCCTGAGAGCTTACACTCTAATAGGGAGGGACAAGTGGAACATAAAGTAATAACTGTGAGGGATGAGATGATGGGAGAAATAAAAGATTTAGTGGTTAGCTGAAGGCATAATAGGCTTCCCTGAGGAGATGAGTTTTCAGGGTTTGATCAAAGGTGTCCAGAGTAGGAGAAAGTCGAACCGATTGCGGTAGAGAGTTCCAGAGGATAGGAGAGGCCCTGGAGACAAGGGAGCTAGAGAATAGGAGGTCTTGGAGGTGCGCAGAGAATAGTTTTGGTGATATATTGAGACAAGATTGGTGATGTAGCTTGAGGCAGAGTTGTGAATGACTTTGGAAGTTGTTAGTATTTTGGATTTTATTCGCTGGGCAATCTGAAGCCAGTGGTGGAATTGGCAGTGATGGATGGTGGACACTGTGCAGTTGGTAAGGTGGATGAGTCTGGCAGGAGCATTCATGATAGACTGAAGAGGGGATAACCTATGGAGAGGTGGGCCTATGAGGAGGGAGTTGCAATAGTCAAGGCGAGTGATTAACAAGGGAGTTAATGAGTTGCTTAGTGGTTTCATCAGTTAACAAAAGGCATATTTTGGAGATGTTATGGAGGTGAAGTCCACAATATTTGGACAGTGATTGGATTTGAGGCTAAACGGACAGGTTAGAGACCAGGGTTACACGTAGCACCCTGGCATGAGGGAAAAGACTGATGGTTGTATTCTTGTCCGGGGAGGGGGCACGGATGGGGGAATATTATGAGCTCAGTTTTTAGAAAGATTGAGTTTGAGGAAGTGGAGTGACATCCATACTGAGAAGTCAGTTAATAAGTTAATAATGTGAGAAGAGACTGAATGAGTAAGGTGGGGAGTAGAGAGATACATTTTTGGGTGTCATCAGCATAGAGATGGCATGGAAGGTGTGGGAGTTTATCAAGTGTCCAAGGGTGGGGGTGTAGATGGAGAAGAGAAGGTCAGAGGAAAGAACCTTGGTTCTGTCCTATTGGTATACTGTTTATTGAAAATGTTCCTGCTCTAATTTTCTGTTTTTTTTTTTTTTTCATTTTTTTTCTTTTGGGTACGTCTTGCAGCCCTCACACAGGATGGCAGGATTACCAGAATGGTGTTCCCAAGATCCCCACCGCATGTATTACAGTAGAAGATGCTGAACTGATGGCTCGATTGGTGTCACGCGGTGTCAAAATAGTGGTGCAAATGAAAATGGGAGCTATCCAGCATCCTGATGCTGATTCCTTTAATACAGTGGCAGAGATTGTTGGGAGTAAATATCCAGAACAGGTATGTGATACAGAGGAAACTGGTTTTAGGTCATGCCAATCAATATTCACAAGCATCATGTAATATAACTTTCTGACCTACAATACCTTGTTTTGCAATCTAGAGACTGTGAGATTGTCAGTTTGCAAGGAAATTTGAAATTTGCAAGACATTTCTTCTTAGCTTGGTAAATGTGGGGAAGCTGAGCTTGCTTCAATTATTCAAATATGTGCAAGCACAAATACATTTTTTATTATTTTTCTTGCATGTGATAGGGGTCGAATTACTTTAAAAAGCAACCCAATGTCATGTTGAGGCAGTCATCTTGCTAGAAGAGCAGGATTTTGCTTACTCATGTCATAGCTGAACCTCTGATAATTGGTGGGGGATATCAAGAAGCAGTAGCAGAGATTTAAGAATCACAGATCTACAGAATGATTGACATAGAAGCAGGAAGATTCTTGCCGTACAGATCAGTGGCGGCCCGTCCATTAGGGGTGCCGCCTCCTCTCTCCAGGCCACTCCCTATATGCAATGGATAAATTCATGCACAGCATGAATCTATCCACGGCCGCCGCAGCCACCCCCTATTCATGCATCCGGACCCTTTCAGGGCACCAGGTGCCTGAATTACAGCGGGCAGTTTTTTTTTTTTCAAGTACCTGATTAGAGCCAGAGGCTTCAAAATAGGGTGGGCTCGGGTCGCAGAGAATGCGACCAGAGCCCACCCAGGTGTGTAAACAGCAAATTAAAATTCGCTGTTGAAACATTGATCCTCAATCCGGCCAATCAGAAGCATGTGTGAGACACGTTTTCTGATTGGCCAAAAGGACAGGCGATCCTAGGATGCCTTTGAAGAGGGAGGGGGGTGACAAGCTAGGACATGCTGCCTGCCTGCCCGCCCATCTGCTACCTAGATGGGGTAAGTGCTGGGCTTACCCCGTCCGTCCAACCACAGGGGTTTTGTGGGTGCTGCTGACTGACTAGGGGGTGGTGCTTGTTTGCCGCCCCCCAAAAAAAGACACCAGCCGCCACTGGTGCAGATCCTCAGGTACAGCTTCTATGCCATCAAGGAGAAGAGTGAGGAGAAGAATTCTTCTGGACAGCCGCACTCCAAATGATGATTGCCTTTATTGTAAAGGCTATGATTAAACACTAAGTATAGTGTGAAACGCGTCAGTTGTCCAGTGTGCTGTGACTTGTAGTGCTGTGTTGGATTTTACAATAAAGGCAATCTTTATTTGGAGTGCGGCTGTCCAGAAGAATTCTTCTTTTCCTGCCTTGTTGCGTGCATTGCCTGCACCTGTGATTTCTGTGAGAAGGATCATTTCTAAAGACGACTACACCTGAGCGGCTTTCCTACTTGTTCACTCAAGGAGAAGAGTGACCCGCACAGTAGTGACTTTACCAAATCTCACTTAAAGTCCCATGAGACGCATACAACGGTGGCTGTCACACAGCAGATATACAGCATGAGGCTTAAGGCACAGGAGTGCCTCGGCACACTCACATTTCAGGCAATGCATTGGTCATTTTCAGGAAACATTCAGGACAAAGTGTACAGTAGATTTTTCTGGGCACATCTATGACCCCTTTCACACTGGGGCAGTTTTCAGGCACTTTAGCCGTAGAAATAGCCTCTGCAAAGCGCCTGAAATCCGCCTCCCATTCATTCCAATGTGTCTTTTCACACTGGGGTGGTGCGCTTGCAGGACATCCTGAAAAGTCCTGCAAGCAGCATTTTTGGGGCGGGTTGGGAGCGCTGTATTTAGCGCTGCCAAAGCGCCCTGCCCCTTGGAATGAATAGGCAGCGCTTTCAAATCGCCTTAAAAGCGGTTTGAAAGCGCAGCAAAATGGGAGTTTAACCCTTTTTTTGGGTTAAAAGCGCCCCACTAGTAGCCCGAAAAGCAGCTAAAGTGACACTAAAACGAGCAGTGCTTTAGCGCGAATGGATGGGCGGCTCAGTGTAAAAGGGGCACATTTAATGTTTCTGTACGTTCCCTATATGATAGCAAATTTTCTTTTGAGTTCAGGTCCACTTTAAATTCATGCAACACATTGAAGTTAATATGGTCTTAATAAAGACTAGCAAAGTGTGTCCTTAAATGGCACATGCACAGCTGTAAACAGGGTCTTTTAAATAAGTCTGTGTAATTATTTAACAAGAATCGTTGCTTGTCTCCAAGCTTTCTTAGAATGTATTAGTCTAGCTCGATTCACAGCAGCCTTATGTGCACTTTCAGGGACACTTGGCAAAGCTGTAAACACTTCTATAGCGACACATTGAAATGACTTTCTGTTCTAAGATTAATGCTTTTAGGATGTCTTCACAGAGGATACAGTATGTATATCTGCGGTGCTTTACTTCAATGTACCTGTCAATTGCTCCGTCCAGCTCACCCTGGATGTCATCATCAAACAAATTCTTAAGAAATCCGACAGAGCACAAGCAATAAAATGACAAAGGGAGCCATGATCTGGCTAGTATTTCTCTCTAGTCAAACTATATATATATATTTTTTTTGGGGACTGTGCTGAATGAGAGCCATGTGTCATCTTGGAGCTAAGTGTAATAATATCTGACAGGCTACAGCTAGAGTTCTTACAGTTTTGCTTTGGAGACATCTGGCAGAAACACGTTAAGATAACATTAGTGATAAGTGTAGACTGTCCTATTGGATCTTGGATGTGCTTCATGTGTCCTTGAATGAGACGTGCATCACAAGCGGCAAATGCTCTATATTTGTCTCTATACATATACTGCGGTAATTATCGGAGACTCCGGTCTTGTCTGAATTTTTGAGTCACAAGTTCAGCAACTGTCTGCATTTTATGACATATTTCGTTTCGGAGATTCATTAAATGTATTTCTCACTTGCAAACATACATTAGTCTGACATCATAATGTTCCCTAAAGTGGAACTCCGTTTTTTTTTATTTTTTTGTCTGATACAAAATTTTCTGGTGATCTGGCCAGTAAGTCTGTTGTTGTTTTTCAACTTTCTTTACCAGACCAAGCTGTCCAGCAAAAGTGGCCCTTTTGGACCAGATAAATATTAAAAAATTCTGCCATGTTTTTTATGCAATAACTTTGCGATTATATAAAGTGTATGTAAACCCAAACAGTGACCTTCTATTTGTTCCCTTTTGGTCTGTTAAATATACTATTGGAAGCATTTTGGTTATATATGTTTGGAAAGTGAAAAAAAACTGTTATGCCACGTACACATGACCGGTTTTCCCATCGGATAAAAAAAACAATGGTTTTCCCGACGGAATTCCTCTCAAGCCTGCCTTGCATACACACGGTCACACAAAAGTCCGGTGAACTTTTAAATGCCAAGAACGCGGTGATGTAAAAGACTACGACGAGCCGACAAAATGAAGTTCTATGCTTCCGAGCATGCGACAAATTGTTTCCGAGCATGTGTGTGTTTTTTCCCGTGGGAAAAGCATACAGACGACCGGTTTTCCCTCTAGGATTTTTTCCTGATGGGGGAAAAAAGAGATCCTGCTCTCTTTTTTTTTTTTTTTTTTTCCAGCAGTTTTCCTGTGGGAAAAAGTCAGATGGAGCATACACACAGCCGGGATTCGCGTCCAAAAGCTCTCATCTGAGTTTTTCCGACGGGAAAACCGGTCGTGTGTACGGGGCATGAGGCCTCATCCACACAGGACGTTTAAAAAAAAGCGCCAGCGCTGCTGCCAGGAAAAAGCAGTGTTAAAAACGCACTGTAACCCACGTTTTTGAACAGCGTTTATGGGCGTGTTTTCAACTTTTTTTTTTTTCCAGTAAAAACACTCCCTTTAATGTAAAAATGCCTAAAAACACCAAACGTGGCTAAACGCGGCTTGTTGCAGCTTTTAGTGGCATTTTTTGTTTTTACAGCCTCTGCTCCTGGACGCACAGGCTGACATTTTTTTTCTACTACCCCTAAATGCTTATGCCTCCAAACGCCTCTGTATGGACACATAGGCTAACATGAAGGGGCATTTAGAGGCAGTTAAAAAAAAAAAACATCAGACGCCCCTAACAGCAGCTGTAAAAAGGTCCTGTGTGCATGAGCCCTAACTCTTGTCAGAAATTCTGAGCTATCCTGTGCTGTGCCTGTGTTATTTAAAAGACCCCATTTAACTCTCCTAACAGTTATTTTCATAGACTATAGCAGGGGTGTCCAACATGCGGTCCACGGGCCGCATACGGCCCAAAAAGGCCATGAATGCTTCCCAACACAAAATCGTAAACATTCTTAAATCTTGATTTTTTTGGGTGGGGGGAATTTTTTGTAAAATGCGTTTACACTTCTCCAACACATGTGGTTGAAGAAGAATTTGACAGTGGCTCTTTGCGGGACTTTTATCTTCGCACAGAAAAATCTCCCACACTTCACAATCACACCTTATCCATGTCATCAGTTTTCGGCAGCACCTATATTTGTGAACCATTTTCAAGGATAAAGCACACAAAGGGCAAAATTACAACCAAAATATCTGATGAGCACCTATAATACCTTATAATTCATTGAGTATTGCTACTACATCCATCAAACCAGATATTGATATTGTTTTAGGGATGCACTGATAATGATACTGGTATCCGCGCCGATACTAGCCATTTTCGCGAGTATCGGTACTCTCGAAAATGCACCGATACTGGAAACCGATACCGGAAGTGACGTCGTGTGGGAGCAGACCGCCTCCTCCTCCCCTCCAGACAGTGCGATCCCCGCTCCTTCCTCCCAGTGGCATCACTTGGTGCAGGTCCGCCAGGCTGCCTGTTCCAGCCTTGTCTCCAGCTCTGACTCCCAGCCACACAGAGCACTGGATCTGGGCTCTCCCTCGGTGCCTTTCCTGGTTCCGTTTCCGGTGACGTCATCGTCTGCGTTCCACGCTGGACCCGGCTGACTTCCTGGTGGCCACAGGATAGACTTCCTTGTACATCTGCCTACCCGTGGAACGAGATGCACCCGAGACTGGATCGCACCGTGTACCATAAGACACAGATGAGCTTGTTTTGTAAGTGTATTACCTTTTGAACAAATAAATTTTACCTTACATATTGCACTTAGGTGGCGCTTCCTGTTTTGTTCCCATGCCTGCAGTCCCGAACTGTCTCCTGTACCATGCCTGCAGTCCCTAACTGTCTCCTGTACCATGCCTGCAGTCCTTGACTGTCTCTTGTACCATGCCTTCAGTCCCCGACAGTCTCCTGTACCATGCCTGCAGCCCCTGGCGGTCTCCTGTACCATGCCTGCAGTCCCTGATAGTCTCCTGTACCATGCCTGCAGCCCCTGACTGTATCTTGTACCATGCCTGCAGTCACTTCTGCCTTTTGCCTCCTTCCCTCTACCAGCTGTCACCCCGGCCCCCATGTTTCCCAATAACCCTCCTATCCCCATCCTCTTCCCCCCAGCGATCACAGCCTTTTCCATCCCAACTCTCCCACCCCACAATCCCTATTTCACCCCACCCTCAACTACCGCCACCTCCCAAGCCACCCCTCTTCCTAGGCGATAGATATCGGTAATTGGTATCGGCGTGTACCTGAGGTAAAGTATAGGTACTCGTACTCGGTGTTAAAGTGGCATCAGTGCATCCCTAGTTAGTTTATCAAAAACCGTGTCAAATATCGCACTAGTTTTATGTTGCCCTCTTTTTACTTTTTTAATAATAAATATTACAAAAAAATAAAATTTTATTACTCGGGTACATTATTTATATCGGTGATCGTTAACTTGTGATCTGTCCAACTTTTTCTGCTCATCGGCTGTCCTTATTGTTTGTCAATTCCTCTTGTTACAGTGTGGCCCAGGAAGGTCAAAAAGTTGGACACCCCTGGACTAGAGGATAGTTGGCTTTAAAGAGGAACTGCAGTCTGCTCACATAATTTGTAATAAAAACATCTTTGTCATTCTGAAGCTTCTCTCCAACCACTTTGCATATTATTTTATATATATTGTGACTCTGTACTTGCCAAATATGCTGCAGAAATCTCCCTCCACTGAGTCTGGCTGCAACCATTTTAACTGTGGGCAGCTGAAGCTGCTGCCTGTTAACTTCCTGGATTTACACAGACACACAGAGGCACACCTCCAACTCTTCAGCTCTCTATGGCCCTCTTATGACTAATCCCCCCTCCCTTCCTGGCAAACTCTCACGAGAGTGTGTGAGAGAGAGCTGTGCATGATGTCTTAAGCCTAGGCTAATTACCAGACAAGAAACAGGAAGTGGGCTGTATAAGTGTCTACTGGCAGAAAAAAAAATGTTCTACTATCCAAAGGTAAAACAACAAGGGCAGAAGATTTAATAGATGGAAGGATGAAAAATTTACTGTAGTTCCACTTTAATGTTGTCAATATCTAAGAGCAGGAGTGGTTGAATAGTTTAGTAAAAGATAATAGGTGGGTTGACAGCACTCAGTCTACAAAAAGGCAGTGTGGTGTCAGGACTTAGAACCTGAGTGCATTTCTAGAAGAACTATGTGTATTTTTCTGTACTTCCAGGGTCTTCAAAGCAATAAGACTAGAAATGTGCAGAAACATAAGAGTAATGGTAAAAAAAAGACCAATTGCTCCATCTTTTTTTCCTCTTTTTTTTAAAATCTGTTCCAAGCATTAACCATTCTTTCTGTAAAATTAGATTACGATTAATCTGAACCTTTCTCTTGCTAGTTTGAGGTTAAGTACCCCAGTTCCGGAGCTTGATATTGAACATACTGTATTCCTTAACTATATTTACACCCTTAATGTATTTGAAGGTTCCAGTCATGTCCATGGCTCCCTTCTTCCTCAAGAATGTGTATACTAAGTTCCTGAAGTCTCTCCTGATATGTTTTATCCCTCAGACCTTTCACAATTTTTGTTGCCTGTCTCTGGACTTGTATCTTGTCATTATCTTTTTGTAAGTGAGGTCTCCAGAACTGCACAGAGTATTCTAAATGAGGTTCAACAAAATATCTATACAGGCAGTCCCCTAGTTACAAACATCCGACTTACAAATGACTCCTACTTACAAACGGAGGGAGACAACAGGAAGTGAGAGGAAATCTAACCCTAGGAAGGGAAATTCACTTCTTTAAGAGTTATCATGGAAAAAAGGTGTCTCCACTGATGCTTTATCACCAGTCCATGTTTCCCTAACAACCCAAAATTTTCTAAAACCAACTGTCACCGGGACAGGAAGTGAGGTGAAATCTTTTGAACATGGGCACAGACAGAAAAACAAATGTTACAGTGGTGATAACCCTTCCCTATGTCATCTAAAAAGCTTAAAAATTGATTTTGCCTGGGCTACCCTTAAAAAATTTACCTGTTCCGACTTACAAACAAATTTGACTTAAGAACAAACCTACAGTCCCTTTTTTGTTTGTAACCCGGGGACTGTCTGTATAGGGGAATTGGGACCTCTTTCCTCCTGCTGGTGATTCCTCCTCTAGTGATAAGCTCTATGTAGGAGAATCAGGACACCTTTCCTCCTGCTAATGATCCCTCTAGTGATATTCCCCAGACTTTTATTTCCCCACTGCCTGGCCACACAGTCTGGTCATTTTTAATCCTTTTAAGATAAGAAGCCTCAAATCTTTTTCCTCTGTAGTTTTCGACAACACTGTACCCCCCCCTTTTTTCCCCCCTTTTAAAACTATTTTTAACCTCAGTCTGTTTTCACACATTTACATTTCCCCTTGTGAGGAAACACCCCCGATGACATCATGTATGACACAACTAGTAGGGTGGAGTCTATGCTCAAGACACCACACTAGTTTGTGATCTGCAGATTCTTTTAACTGAGGACTTTTTAATCCATGTTTTGTTGGTTTTACACTATGTGGCAATCCTTCTCTTCCTTTATATTACTTCTATAAGAGAGAAGGAAAGGGAAAAACCAGCAAGGCTGACTTCAACGCCATTTTCCTTTTCTTCCAATGGACGGATCTTCAATGATGTGTGAATCTGTCTTACTAGGCTCTTATAATGTGGTAAGGGCACATTTTTTATTTTCACGTGGAAGGTGCACGTTTGGTGTTTGTCATCTATCACCTCAAGAGACACGATTTCAAGAATTTATTTATGTTTGGACACTTTGTGTCCATTATGTCCACCATTATTATATTTTTCACAAGTTATTTGCGCGACAATCTTTTGTTTTGGTCTTTTTTACATTTCCCCTTGTCCCTTCATTCATTTTGGGAACTGTCTCTTCTTTCCATTACCCAGTGTTAATTTGAAAACAAGTGTTAATATAGATAAATAGAACACACATTTTATTTTAAAACTTAACAACTAACCACTATTTAAAAAATTAACACTAAGCTGATGTTTCTGGTACAAAGCATGACAGTTATGTACAAATGAAATAAAAAAACAAAAACAAAATTAGAATTAAATTATAAATATTTGGATATTATTGGTAATAATAAAACAGAAATCAGCAGAAAAATAGTAGCTCAGGAGAGAAAGACTTGAAGGTGTTAATCAGGGCTGGTTTGTATTAACTAAAGGTTAACAAAGTGTTAAATAGAAAAACATTTAAAAGATTTTTCTACTTGCATGGCTGTTTTAACTAAAATCACGTGCAAATTAAAGGTTATCTGGACATGAGTAAACGCCATGTAACAATATTGTTACATAGTATTTCTCAGTGAAGGTTCCAAGCACTGCTGTAATGCCACGTACACACGATCGGAATTTCCGACAACAAATGTTCGATGTGAGCTTTTGGTCGGATATTCCGACCGTGTGTAGGCTCCATCGGACATTTGCTGTCAGAATTTCCGACAACAAATGATTGAGAGCTGGTTCTCAATTTTTCCGACAACAAAAGTTCTTGTAGGAAATTCCAACCGTGTGTATCCAATTCCGACGCACAAAAATCCTACACATGCTCGGAATCAATTTGACGCATGCTCAAAATCATTGAACTTCATTTTTCTCGGCTCGTTGTAGTGTTGTACGTCACCGCGTTCTTGGCGATCGGAATTTCCGACAACATTTGTCTGACTGTGTGTATGCAAGATAAGTTTGAGCGAAGATCCGTCGGAAAAAAATCCACGTCATTCTGACGGCTGGGAAATCTCCCGCTGTCAAAATACAATAGCTCATTGACTGTTGATGGGAGAATCAAGGTATTTTCTTTCCTTCAACCCAAGTTTGGTGCAAAGAAAATTGCATAATGCATGGACCAGCCTTAGTCTAGCTTTGGCAAAAAACATAGGAAGTTCCCAGCAGCACTTAAAAAACAGAAAAACAAAACAGCTCCAGCTGCAATGCTTACCCCTTGTTTGGCACTGTCTCCTTGAGACTCACCTGCTCACCAGTCCAGCACAGCTCCTCTTCCAGGTAAACTTTCAGGACATTAAATATTCGCCCCCAATCTGGCCTTGCAGAATAATTCTGTAAAGGGTGGTGCCAGATTCTACAGCAGTGGTTCTCAACTCCTGTCCTCAGGACCCACTAACAGGCCAGATTTTAAGTATTACCTTAGTGAGATGCAGACTAGAATACTGCAATCCCTGAGCAGCAAATTATATCACCTAGGATGCATTTCAGTTATCTTGCAAACCTGGCCTGTTAGTGGGCCCTGAGGACTGGAGTTGAGAACCACTGTTCTACAGCATTCGGGATCCACTTCCTGCCAGTGAAGGTGGGGGAGGAGCCTGTAGTTGGTTTAACAGCAGTAGAAAAATTCAATTCAACGATCTGTCTGTGATGTCTGGTAGGGCAGTGTAAATATCAGGATTGAACAGAATTACACTTTAAAGTGTGTTTAGTTGGTTGCCTGGGGTAGGATCTAAAGAAATCTTGCACATAAATGAAACCGAGTAAATGCCATATACAGTAAAACCTTGGTTTGAGAGTAACTTGGTTTGAGAGTAACTTGGTTTGAGAGCGTTTTGCAAGACCAGCAAAATGTTTTAATACATTTTGCCTTGATTTACAAGCGATGTCTTGATATAAGAGTAGCGTCATGTCACAACTGAGTATAAAAGAGAAGAGAGGAGCCCCTAAGTGTAGCAATATGGTTACATTTAATGAAGGTACAGCATTTAGCAACTTATTGCTACACTTAGAGGTGCCTCTCTTCTCTTTTATACCCTGTAAAAAAATGCTTTGATCTACAAGTGCTTTGGATTACAAGCATGTTTCTGGAACGAATTATGCTCGCAAACCAAGGTTTTACTGTATATATTAGTGAAGGTTCCAAACATTACTGTAATATTAGAGAAAGTCAAAATAACAGCTAGCTTTTGCCAAATAGTGGCTGTGGAGCAACTTAGGGGATACATCCTTGGAACTTTGATGTTTTTTAGGGGATATTTCCTTTTTTATCCGTGTTCTAGAAGCAACGAAACCCTCTTTTTTGCAGAGCTCCTTGTGCCAGCAAAGCCAGGAAGAGGGATCCAAGAGTGCATCCTACATCATTTCCTTCAGATACATGTCACCTTGCTGGTCTACTTATTCAGCTATGCTTGCTCTTTCTCTTCAGGCGATGTGGGCATTAATATTCGCAAAGCCTGAGGGTGGAGCCTGGCATGTCCTGTTTTGATTGTAATTGACTAAGAGGGTTAACAGTGGTGACAGTTCTGATAACTCCCTTTTCCTTTATGTATGTAACCATGCAGTTTTGTAGTCCTTACAGCTGCAGTGGCTGCTCTGGGTGACAATGCTGCTGTGATTTTGAGTTGTCACCTTGTTGGAATGCCCTTTCATAGTTACATAGTTAGTCAGGTTAAAAAAAGACATAAGTCCATCCAGTTCAACCATAAAAAAATAAAATAATATCATACAATCCCATATACCTAATTCTATACCCACAGTTGATCCAGAGGAAGGCGAAAAACCCCAGCAGAGCATGATCCAATTTGCTACAGCAGGGGAAAAAATTCCTTCCTGATCCCCCGAGAGGCAATCGGATATTCCCCGGATCAACTTTACATATAAATGTCAGTACCCAGTTATATTATGTACATTTAAGAAAAAATACAGGCCTTTCTTAAAGCAATCTACTGAGCTGGCCAGAACCACCTCTGCAGGGAGTCTATTCCACATTTTCACAGCTCTTACTGTGAAGAAACCTTTCCGTATTTGGAGGTGAAATCTCTTTTCCTCTAGACGTAAAGAGTGCCCCCTTGTCCTTTGTGTTGACCGTAAAGTGAATAACTCAACACCAAGTTCACTATATGGACCCCTTATATATTTGTACATGTTGATCTTATCCCCCCTTAATCTCCTCTTCTCAAGAGAGAATAAATTCAGTTCCTCTAATCTTTCCTCATACAGTAGCTGAGCTCCTCCATGCCTCTTATCAGTTTGGTTGCCCTTCTCTGCATTTTCTCCAGCTCCCCAATATCCTTTTTGAGAACTGGGGCCCAAAACTGAACTGCATATTCCAGATGAGGTCTTACTAATGATTTGTACAGGGGCAAAATGATATCTCTCTCTCTGGAGTCCATACCTCTCTTAATACAAGAAAGGACTTTGCTCGCTTTGGAAACCGCAGCTTGGCATTGCATGCCATTATTGAGCTTATGATCTACCAAAACCCCCAGATCCTTCTCCACTACGGATCCCCCCCATTGTACTCCCCCTAGTATGTATGATGCATTCATATTCTTAGCCCCCAAGTGCATAACTTTACATTTATCAACATTAAACCTCATCTGCTACATAGTCGCCCAATTAGACAGAGCATTGATCTCGGCTTGTAAATTGGCGACATCCTGTAAGGACGTTATTCCACTGCATAGCTTAGTGTCACCTGCAAAGACAGAAATTTTACTTTTGATCTCAGACCCAGTATCATTTATAAAGATATTAAAAAGTAAGGGTCCCAGCACTGAACTTTGGGGTACACCACTGATAACCTTAGACCATTCAGAGTAAGAATCGTTAACCACGACTCTCTGAATTCTGTATCGAACGCTTTTGCAAAATCCAAGTATACCATGTCCACCACCACCCCTCTGTCCAAGGTTTTACTTACCTCTTCATAAAAAGAAATCAGGTTTGTCTGACAACTTCTTTCATGAATCCATGCTGTCTGTTGCTTAAAATATTTTTTTCCAGCAAGAACTCATCTATGTGGTCTTTTTATTAATCTCTCCAGTATCTTCCCAATTATAGAAGTTAAACTAACAGGTCTATAGTTACTTGGTAAAGACTTTGTTCCCTTTTTAAATATAGGCACCACATTGGCCCTGCGCCAATCCAGTGGTACTATTCCTGTCATTAATGAGTCCCTAAAAATTAGATACAATGGCTTTGAAATTACAGAGCTCAATTCTTTTAGGATCCATGGGTGTATGCCATCTGGTCCAGGTGCTTTATCCACCTTTATTCTGTCTAAATATTTCTGGACCATATCACTTTTGAGCCATTGTGGATTTGGGGCTGTGTCACTACCGGGGTGGTAGTGACACAGCCCC
This sequence comes from Rana muscosa, assembly GCA_029206835.1. Classification (NCBI taxonomy): domain Eukaryota; kingdom Metazoa; phylum Chordata; class Amphibia; order Anura; family Ranidae; genus Rana; species Rana muscosa. The sequence continues at coordinate 102,601,760 of JARGYO010005626.1, forward strand.
AAATGAGCTCCCCCATGCTCCTTTGTATACACAGAGCTGAAGAAATTATTTAATAAATTAGCCTTCTCTTTGTCCCCAGTCACCCACTCTAGATTATTTTGTAAAGGGCCTACATGCTCAGACTTGACCTTTTTACTATTCATATATTTGAAGAATTTTTGGGGGTTTGTCCTACTACCTTGGGGGTTTGTCCTACTATCTTTTGCAATCTGTCGTTCGTTTTGAATTTTTGCATCCTTGATTTCCTTTTTACATATCCTGTTATATTCTTTGTAACATTTAAATGACACTAGTGTTTCCTCATTTTTATATTTTTTTAAAAACTCTTTTCTTGTAGTTTATAGCTTTTTTAACTTTGGCCATGAGTGACATAGGTTTTATTTTTAGCCTTTTAAACTTATTGACCATGGGAATATACTTTGCAGTGCGTTCACAAACAGTCTTTTTGAAGAATTCCCATTTCTGTTCTGTGCCCATTGATGCCAATATTCCCTCCCAGTCTAAGTCTTGGAGAGCAGCCCTCATCCTTGGAAAATTTGCTCTCTTGAAATTAAGTGGTTTTATCTTTCCCGTATGTGATTTTTGCTTACAGCTAACATCAAATGAAATCATGTTATGGTCACTGCTACCCAGGTGTTCCTTTATCTGAACATTAGTAATACGCTCTGCATGGTTTGAGATTACCAGGTCCAACAGAGCATCATTCCTAGTTGGGGCCTCAATAAACTGGACCATAAAATTGTCCTGTAATAGGTTTATAATTTTTTGCCCTTTAACTGTCCCAGCAGTTCCATTACTCCAGTCAATTTCTGGGTAGTTAAAATTCCCCATTATTATCACCGTCCCTGCCCTTGCAGCCCTTTCCATCTGTGCAAGGAGCTGAGTTTCCACCTCCTCATTAACATTGGGTGGTCTATAACAAACTCCAATGATTAACTTTGAACTACGCACATCTGTATGCAGTTCCACCCATAATGCTTCAGCCTCATCACATTCTCCATCAACCAGGTCCTCTTTCACACTCGCTTTGAGATCACTTCTCACATAGAGACAGACCCCTCCACCTTTCCTTTTTATCCTGTCTTTCCGAAAGAGTGCATAGCCAGGAATATTAATAGCCCAGTCATGTGAGGAATGAAGCCAAGTTTCAGCAATACCGATTACATCATAGCTTCCAACTCACCTATTTTGCTTGGCAGACTTCTGGCATTGGTGAACAAACACTTTAATGCATTAATATATTTTGACCGGTCACATACTATCCTCTTGGGTGTTCCGAGATTGCAACTAGGATTTGCTACTATACTTACCTTGGGTTTATGTGCTTTGGTTACTCTACCACTAATGCCCCTAATACTACCCTCTGGAATATGTTCCACGCTGACGCTCACTATCTCTGGACCCTCCCCTCCGTCGCCTAGTTTAAAAGCCCCTCTAACTTTTTGGCCATCCTTATTCCCAGCTGATCTGCACCCTCCTCATTTAGGTGCAGTCCGTCCCTTCTATAGTACTGGTTATCGACTGAGAAGTCGGCCCAGTCCTCCAGGAACCCAAACCCCTATTTACTACACCAGCTCTTCAGTGGCAGGATCACTAGGTTTCTTATATAAAGCTAGGTGGAAAATGTAGATTTCCTTGATGCTTCAGCTGAGTTTTTTTTATTATAGCCCATAATTTGACTGCATATGACTAAATTAAATAAGGAAATAAAGGTAGGCCGAAAAAATAGACCTTAAATTGCAAAAAAAATAAATAAATGCACATTTATTTACCTGCAAAAATATGCACATTTATTATTTTTCTTTTGAAAATGATCTTATCCTTTTAACCCTTCCCTATCCATAACATAAAATAAGTTTTGGCTAAACATACAGTTTAAAGCGTATTTAAACCCAAAAGCGTATTTAACCACTTCAATACAGGGCTTTTTATACCACCTCAATACCTGGCCTATTCTGGCGCTTCTCTCCTACATGTACAAATCATCATTCTTTTTCTAGAAAATTACTCAGAACCCCCAAACATTATATATGTTTTTTTAGCAGACACCCTAGGGAATAAAATGACGGTCATTGCAACTTTTTTTCTTGCACGGTATCTGCAAAATTATTTTTCAAACGCCTTTTTTTGGGGAAAAAAATGGTTTCATGAATTAAAAAATAACAAAACAGTAAAGTTAGCCCAATTTTTTTGTGAAATATGAAAGATGATGTTACGCCAAGTAAATATATACCTAACATGTCACGCTTTAAAAGTGCGCACACGCATGGAATGGCGCCAAACTTCGGTACTTAAAAATCGCTTTAAAAATGTTTACAGGTTACCAGTTTAGAGTTACAGAGGATGTCTAGTGCTAGAATTGTTGCACGCGCTCTAACGCATGCGGCGATACCTCACATATATGTGGTTTGAACAGCGTTTACATATGTGGGCGGGACTTACGTGTACGTTCGCTTCTGATCGCGAGCTACCAGGGACAGGGGCGTTTAATTTTTTTTTTTATTTTACTTAATTTTTTTTATTTTTACACATTTTTTTGTTTTACTTTTTTTAGAACTTTTATTCCTATTACAAGGAATGTAAACATCCCTTGTAATAGGAATGGTGTGTGACAGGTCCTCTTTATGGAGAGATGCGGGGTCAATAAGACCCCACATCTCTCCTCCAGGCTGGAAAGCATGAGATCGTGAAAAAAATTTCACAGATCTCATGCTTACTAGCCGCAATCGTGGCTTTGTTTACTTCTGAGAACCCGGGTGTGACGTCATCACATCGCGCCCGGGCCTCCGGCGCCGGACGATTTATTCTCAGGGCCCCCGATGGCACGGGAGAGCCTGGAGAAGCACCAGATGGCGGCGGGAGGGGGGATGTCCCCTCCCACCGCCTATAAGAATGATCTAGCGGCGGAACTGATCGTTCTTATTGTGCACAGAATCGCCGGCAGAAGAGAAGGATATCTGAATGATGCCTCTAGCTGCAGGCATCATTCAGATATCCCCCCACAAAGCCCAGGACATCATATGACGCCCACCCAGGATGGGAGATCCCATCTGTGGACGTCATATGACTATGGGCATTATTGAAGTGGTTAAAGTATAAGTTTAACTTTTGTTACATGTTACACCCATATTCTGTATGTAACATGTTACAAATGTAATGGTTCTGCACCCCCTGATCCCCCGTTTTGCCAGCGAACAGGGGATCCCCCCCCCCCCACACTCACTGCCACAATCTAAAAAATTACGCAGCTATTCAGAGCCTGAGGAAGGAGCACTCATGCTCCGAACGCGAAGCACCGCCCGCTGACCTGACTCGGAAGTGACGCCATTCGTGTGCACCGCTGGTCATTGTCCCAGCCATCCAAAAGCGCTGTGGAACCAACAGTGCGGCCGGAGGACGACCAGATCGCGGACCAACGTCCAAGCCAGTGATGCCGCCCCCCCCCCACCCGGAAGTCGGAGCGGATGAACTATACTCAATTCCTGAACATACTACACATTTGTGAGTGTATTTAAAACTATTGTTTACAATTAAAAATGTTTACCTACTGCACTTAGAAGGCGCCGTTCTTTGTCCTTTTTATATTCCAGTGTTTTTTTCCTTCCAAAACTTCTGAACCGGCAGCCTTCTGAGGACATCATAATAGCTATCCTTGCATGGACTGAATTTTATGGACTTATCTCATTGCCCTTTCTTAATCCACCCCATATTCTTTCATGTGTATTAACACTGTCATATCCAGAGTGTGCCATATTACCCTACTGTCTGTATGTTTTACCACCCTCCTGGCAACGTCATTCAGTCAGTGTTCTGTGAACGAATGTACTACAACTACCAACAGCCTTTGCGGCTGCTGGCTTGTAGTTCTCATTGAACTACCACGGCACTGTTGTGCCCTCAAGTAGTTCCTTGAGTCTTCCTATGAGTGTAAAACTGCCTTCCCATATGATGTATGGGCAGACAGCTCGCACTGACTGCAGGAGACCAGCATGGCATCAGCGATCTCCTGATCGCTGTTGCAATTCTTTACAGGCTCCTAAAACAAAAAATAGTAAATGCTAATTTTTTTACTTGCAAAAAAATGTGCACTTATTATTTTTGGTTAAAAGGTGAACATATCCCTTAAACCCCAAAACAAAAATGTTATGTATTGCAGGGTTTGGTTTCAATGTGTTAGTCAAGTTAGCCTAAATCTGCTATTCGAATCCTTAACTGTTGGTGGTTGCATTTTGTTTTGCTTTACTAAGCTTTTTTTCCTTAATTTTCACCTGGTGATTTGGCAAGTAACACTTTTTTGCTTTTGAGTTTAGATCTGCTTTAAGGACCCATAGTGAAGTAGGATGGGGTATAAATGTATTGCAGGGTGAAAGATTTGTTCAGATTTAACTGTTCTGGAGTTTAGGTGAAGATGCTGTAGATCCATTAAGTGTTGCCAATAATTATTCATGTAGTGGGAGGGGTTTCTTCTACCCACGTCTATGATACATCTGATCACCATTCAGACTATTTATGGAGCTTGTTCTGACCTTTTAAATGTCTGGCAGATAGTCTGCTAAAAAGGGCAGTCCATGGGTCTAAAATTATCTGTCTCTTCAGCGTCATAGACAGTATGTGTGAAGACGTTGGCGAATCTTGCTCGATTAAAGAGACAAAATCAAAAACAGTTAAAGACTATTAACTATAAAATATGTTTTTTTTTAATATATCTGTAATAGATATGCTTATACTATGTTTGGTCAGTTGTATGTTATTATTTATGTGTTAATTATTTAAATAATGCATGTATCTGGGGGAAGCCATGTTTATCATGAAAATATTGGGATTCTGTTTTATTAGTGCAGCTCACTGATTGTGCATTACTATTCCTCTCATTTGAATGTTTTAAAGAGATTGTTGAGGCAAATAGATTTTCAGTGAGAACATATACTGTCCTCTCCAGATCCCTTATCCTATAAATACACTATATTAACAAAAGTATTGGGATGCCTGCCTTGCAACACACATGAACTTTAATGTTTTCCCAGTCTTAGTCCGTAGGGTTCAATATTGAGTTGGCCCACTCTTTGCAGCTGTACCAGCTTCAACTCTTCTGGGAAGGCTGTCCACAAGGTTTAGGAGTGTGTCTATGGGAATGTTTGACCATGCACAGTCATGTTGGAACAGGAAGAGGCCATACCTAAACTGTTCCCACAAAGTTGGAAGCATTACATTGTCCAAAGTGTCTTGGTATGCTGACGTCTTAAGAGTTCCCTTCACTGGAACTAAGGGGCCAAGCCCAACCCCTGAAAAACAACCTCACATCATAATCCCCCCTCCACCAAATTATTTGGACCAGTGTACAAAGCAAGGTCCATAAAGACATTGATGAGCGAGTTTGGGGTGGAGGAGTCCTGACCTCAACCCGATAAACACTTTTGGGATGAATTAGAGAGGAGACTGCGAGCCAGGCCTTCTCGTCCAACATCAGTGCCTGACCTCACAAATGCGCTTCTGGAAGAATGGTCAAACATTCCCGTAAAAACACTCCAAAACCTTGTGGTCAGCCTTCCCAGAAGAGTTGAAGCTGTTCTAGCTCCAAAGGGTTGGCCAACTAAATAATGAACCCTATGGACTAAGGCTAGGATGCCATTAAATTTCATTTGTGTGTAAAGGCAGGGGCCCCAATACTTTTGGTAATATATTGCATTTTCTCACCGGAATCATTCAGCAATGATGTTGATTACATTTTCTGACATACAGTAAGCCACTAGAGGGTGCATCTACAAGTTGTTGAAAATATGCACAGAAAGAAAAATTTACAAAATCACAATTATTTTAGCTAGACTTACTAATATTAACTCACAATGAGTATTCACTGAAAATACATGGTAGGCTCCCTTTTAAAGTGCATGCCGTTCACAGTTGTATAGGTCTTGATAAAAACATATTTAAAGCGGAGCTCCGCCGAAATTTTTTTTATTAAAAGCCAGCAGCTACAGCTACAGCAGCTGCTGACTTTTATTATTAGGACACTTACCTGTCCTGGAGTCCAGCGATGTCCGCAGCAGAGGACGAGCAATCGCTCATCACTCTGCTGCCCCCACCGCCATCCTCGATGAGGGAACCAGGAAGTGAAGCCTTGCGGCTTCACTGCCCGGTTCCCTACGGCGCATGCGCATGTCTTAGACAGGTATCTGCACCCCACTCCCCCTGAAAGGTGTCAATTGTGACACCGGAGGGGGGGAGGGTTCCGATGAGCGGAAGTTCCACTTTAGGGTGGAGCTCCGGTTTAAGAAAACATGCTCCAAGGACCAGGATAAAATCGAATTAATTAATATTGAGCACTAAACTGTTTAGAGCAGGGGTGTCCAACCTGTGGCCCAAGACGGCTATGGATGCACAAAATCGTAAACATACTTAAAAATTTAGATTTTTTAATTTTTTTTTGTAAAAATGCGTTTACACTTAGCAAACACATGCAGCCAAGGAAAAATTAGGCAGTGTCTATTTACAGGACTTTTATAAGTTTTATCTCCCCAAAGAAAAATCTCCCACTCTTCACAATCGCGCCTTATTCATGTCATTAATTTTCATCAGCACCTATATTTGTGAGCAACTATTTTCAAGGATGAAGCACATGAAGGGCAAAATTAGGACCAAAATATCTGATGAGCACCTTGAGAATACATTGAGAATTGCTACTCCATCTATCGAACCAGATATTGATGCGTTAGTTTATCAAAAACAGTGTCAACTATCACACTAGTTTTTCTGTTGCCCTCTTTTACGATTATGATATAAAATATTTATATAAAATATACATTATCTGTATCATTGGTCGTTAACCTATCTGCCCGACTTTTTCTGCTCATTGGCTATCTTTAAGTTTATTTTATGCGTGACCCAAGACAATTCCTCTTCTTCCAATATGGCCCAGGAAGAAGCACAGCTATATACACCACAATCTAACTCATCGCTGTGGACTGACGCATTTTACAATTTGCTGTACTAGCCCTATAATATGGTCAACAGGCGGTAGGTCCTCTGTGACATACTTTGGGCAGTGTGGCAGGATCAAGCCTCTATAAATCAAAGTCACATGGGTACATATAGCATTACATTAGACAATTAAAGGGACACTGTCCTTTTTTACACTGTTTAATCTTCAACATTCACAATAAAAATTATTGGAAAATAATCTTTAACATCCGATACTTCTGGGAGTGCTAGATGCTGCTTGATGCTTTAGCATTAAAAATAGCGCCTATAAAGCGCCTCTCCTGTCACTCCAGTGTGAAAGCCCTTGCGGTGCACTGGCAGGACGCTAAAAAAAGTCCTGCAAGCAGCATCTTTTGAGGCGCTTCAGGAGCGGTGTATACACCGCTCCTAAATCGCCCCTGCCCATTGAAATCAATGGGCAGCACCGGCAAAGCAGGGGTTAAAAGCACCCCGATAGCAACCGAAAAGCGCAGCTAAAACGCCGCCTGCCCCAGTCTGAAAGTGCCCTAAGAGAGAAAAGATTGGATTAAACTGGGGCTGTAATGGTGAATTTTATAGAATATTGTATTATACTATTAATAGGAATGAGTGTGTTCTGCCCCTTATTCGTGTTTGGTTTGTGCTGAAATGCATGAGGTTATTTTTCTTTAGTATGTTCACATCTAGTGGCAGCTTTGGGACTTTTTGTTTACAATGTCATTTTTCTTTCTTCTCTTTTTACCCTCCTCTTTGTCCTCCCCTCCTGCTTAGTGCTAGTTTAGTCTCGGCTAGACCCCCCCCCCCACTTCTTCTATGTTTCCGAAGTCAGTGTTAGTTATTCACAGAGACAGGGTTTAGGTAAGTCAATATCTTATACCTCAAAAGGAGTATAGGAGGTAAGTAGTATTGTGCCATGTCAATGCATAAAACAGCATTTAAAAGGGAACAGAGTGTATTTTTGTGTTAACTTCTACAGAATGTCACAAGTTGGTTAAGTGTTTATCTGACTCTCTGTCAGTGCTTAAAGAACAACTCCTTTGTCACCTGTTTCTGTCCCATCCATTTCTGCCTCTAGTGCCTGGTGGAAAACGGTTTTGTTTGCTTTTTCTTTTTCGTACATCACGGGACACAGAGCGACTTAGTCATTACTAATGGGTTATATAGATTACCTTCAGGTGTTGGCACTGGCCAATTCCAAACCGGAAGTACCCTCCCCTATATAAGCCCCTCCCATCCGGGAGCACCTCAGTTTTTTGCCAGTGTCTAAGGTGTTGGCCAAAGAGTAACATGTGTTTTTCACTGAGCTTGCGTACAGGTTCTTTTGGGCCTTAGTAAGCTGTTCCAGATCCCACCAAAAAAGCTTCATAGCTAAACGGTCGGTACCCGGGCCTTGCAACAGAAGAGCAAGGTTTTGCCTGTAATGCCTCTCTTAGGAGGGCTGGACCCTGGGATCCAGAGCTCTGGTCATACCCACGACCAAGATGTTGTCTGTGCAGGGTGCTATACAGGTCCAGGGGAGTGGAATCCTTGGGAACCCGGTCCCTGAAGGTTTAATTACAATGCCTGCCGTGATAGGTGAAGTTTGGACTTCTGTGGACCAGACAAAGTCCTGCGGCGGGGATCAGGTAAGTGGGGGCCCCCAGGAACTTGGTTCTATTGGGGGACCCCCAAGCCTAATTTGTCTTTCTGTCTGTTACCTAACGGTATTCCCGCTAAATATCTGTGTTTGCCTGTAACTACTGAAAATGTAAAATTTTAATAGTAGTCAAGAAAAAAAAAAAAAAGGGACCGCGGTACCTGTGTTAAACCACTAGAGGCCGCTGTAGTCCATTTTTCTTGTCATGTGGATCTTTGGTTTTCTCAAGTCAAAAGATCCAGGCAGTTGGTAAGTTTCTCTGTGGGAATCCACTTCCTCTGCCCTGTTGCTGCGCTCATCCACCGCACAGGCCCTCCGGCAAAAAGGGCCCTGGCTCCTAGTCCCTGTTTGATTTAGAAAAGGGCGCCAATGCCGCACGGGCGCGTGCACGCGCCTCCTATGAAAAAAAGGGGCGGGGCGGGTGGATGACGCTCGATGCGCGCCGCGGCGCTTCTGCGCATGTGCAGGCATCCCAGCATGGTTAAAAGACACAGTACAAGTGTCAGCTGGATGCAAACAGAGCTAGCAACAAACAGTGGCACACAGAGGCGGTTGATGCAGGCATCCCCATAGAAAGGCACTTTAGTGGACACCAGCTGGTATATAGCAGCAACTGTGTTAGACTATTACCAGCAAAAATTGGTGTATGACGACGGGAATACCTCAGCTTTGTGCTTAAAGGATATGTCGTCCAGACGCTCCGGAAATAGGTCTTCCAGGAAGCCAAAGGGGTCTCCATCGGGCTCTGAGGATATTGGGCATGCTTGTACTGCACCAATCTCCCCTGAGAATTCAGAGGTCAGTAGCCGTAGAAACCCCGCAGGAATGCCTGGTGCTGCGGCTGTCCCCAGTCCACCTGCTCCTGTATATATAACAGAGGAGGTTTTATCCTCAACTCTGGGAGGATTGGAAGAGAGATTAACAGCATTGATCGCTGCTTCCCTGTCACAGGAAAAGCGCGTCCGATCTCTGTCTCCTCCTTCAGAGTGCCTGTTAGTGGAGGAACAGCCCCACACAGAGATCGACCTACCTGAAGGGGATCAGGATGAGGTTGATTCAGTTATGGAGGAATCAACAGTGGAAGAACCTTTCTCAGCATCTCAGGCTGAAAGATTATGGGTTCAGTCTCTGACTAACATGGTCCGATCAGCATTTAAAATGCCTCTGGCGGAACCACCATCCACTACGGTTTCCTCGCTGGGGTCGCTAAAAGCTCCCCAGGCTGTCTGTTCCTTCCCAATCCACCCTTTATTAGAAGGGCTTATTTACCAGGATTGGGAGCATCCTGATAAAATATTTGCTCCCCCCAAGAGATTTCCGGTGATCTATCCCATGGAGGATAAGTTCATAAAAAAATGGAGGGTCCCTACAGTGGACGCAGCCATCTCTTCTGTTAACAAATCACTGACATGTCCAGTAGATAATGTTCCAATGTTCAAAGACCCAATAGATAAAAAATTGGAGTCTTTACTAAAATCTGCTTTCTCTACAGCAAGCATGGTGACACAACCTGCGGTAGAAGCGATTGGAGTCTGCCAAGCAGTGAAAGATCAGTTGAAACAAGTCTTAAGGGACTTGCCAGATCAGCAGGCTCTTGCCCTAGCTGACCTGCCTAGAGCCTTGTGTTTTGCGGTGGACGCCATAAAGGATACAATCCAACAGGCCTCCCGCTTTACGCTGTCTATAGTACATATGCGTAGGCTTCTGTGGCTCAAAAACTGGTCTGCTGAAGCTCCCTGTAAAAAACTGCTGGTTATCTTCCCATTTCATGGAGAACGCTTATTTGGAGAAGATCTGGACAAATATATCCAGAAAATTTCTGCCGGTAAAAGTTCACTCTTACCGGTTAAGAACAAGGGTAGAAGTCCTTCTTTTAAGAGGCCTACTTCTCCAGTCCCGGGCACATCGGCTGTGAAGCAGTTCCAATGGCCTCCGCGGTCAAATTCAGGGGGCAGAAATCAGGGACAATCACAGGGTAACAAGAAGCCCTGGATCAAGAGAGGTACAAAACCTCCCCCCAAGGCATGAAGCGTTTCCCCCACTCAATCGGGTGGGGGGAAGACTTCAGTTGTTCACAGAGACCTGGCGGGACACCATCAGAGACAGATGGGTGCTCTCCGCAGTAAGTCTGGGATACAAGCTGGAGTTAAAAGGCACTCCTCCTGCCCAATTTATGAGGTCAAACGTGCCAAGAGATCCCCAGAAGAGAGGATCCCTCCTTCTGGCACTAGAACAACTATTGCTCCAAGGTGTAATCATGAAGGTTCCCCTGGAAGAAAGCGGATTCGGGTTTTACTCGAACCTTTTCACAGTCCCCAAACCAAATGGGGACGTGAGGCCCATATTAAATCTAAAAGGGCTAAACAAGTTCCTAAATATCAGGACTTTTCGGATGGAGTCGATCCGATCGGTGGCCACCGCCCTACAAGGGCAGGAATGGTTAGCCTCGATCGACATAAAGGATGCTTATCTGCATATTCCCATCTTTCCGGCCCACCAGAAATTTCTACGCTTTGCAGTAGAAGGGCGCCATTTTCAGTTCAGAGCCTTACCTTTCGGTCTGGCCACAGCACCACGAGTGTTCACAAAAATTCTGGCCCCATTATTGGCCAATCTAAGAACACAAGGTGTAACGATAATGGCATATCTAGACGACCTGCTACTAATAGACCACTCAGTGGAAAAGCTGGAAGTAGCTATTCACAAGACAATCAAGTATCTGGAATATCACGGTTGGATTATCAACCGGGACAAGTCAGCTCTAAGACCAGTCAAAAGTCTGGAATACTTAGGGCTAAGGCTGGATTCAAATCAGAGAAAGATTTTCTTACCTCCAGAGAAGGTGTCGTCTTTAAAAGATTTGACCCACTTAGTGGGTACAAAAAGAAAACCATCCATACGCCTCTGCATGAGGCTGCTGGGAAAAATGGTGGCTTCATTCGAAGCGGTACCCTACGGTCAATTCCATTCAAGGAATTTGCAAAGGGCCATACTGTCAGCCTGGAACAAAAAAGTTCAGGCTTTAGACTTACCAATGTCCCTGTCCCCTTCCGTTCGCAAGAGCCTCCATTGGTGGTTGGTGCCAGAATCTGGAAAAAGGGAAACCCTTCAGTCCGGTTTCTTGGAAGGTAGTCACTACAGATGCCAGCCTCATAGGCTGGGGAGCAGTACTGGAGCAATGGTCTCTCCAGGGCAAGTGGTCAGAAGCAGAAAAGGCCCTGCCCATCAATCTCTTAGAGATACGAGCAGCCCGGTATGCCCTAGTAGCATGGACATCCAAACTCCAAGGGTCCCCTGTCAGAATTCAATCAGACAATGCCACAGCAGTGGCATATATCAATCACCAGGGTGGCACCAGGAGTCGTGCAGCCCAGAGGGAAGCAAATTGCATCCTGGAGTGGGCAGAAAAATATGTCCCAGCCATATCCGCGGTTTTCATCCCAGGAGTGGAAAATTGGAGAGCGGACTTTTTAAGTCGCCAACAATTATGCCCGGGGGAATGGTCTCTTCACCCCGAGGTTTTCCAGGCAATATGCCAGCGGTGGGGAACACCGGATGTAGATCTGCTAGCATCCAGATTCAACGCAAAGGTGGACAGATTTGTGTCTCGCACAAGGGATCCTCTAGCTTGCGGCTCGGATGCCCTAGTGTTCCCTTGGGATCAGTTCAAGCTGATATATGCATTCCCACCGCCACAATTGTTACCGCGATTACTCCGCAGAATCAGGGTAGAAAAGAAACCAGTGATTCTGGTGGCTCCAGCGTGGCCCCGAAGGGCATGGTACGCGGAGATTGTAAAAATGTCAGTGAGGAGTCCTTGGACCCTCCCACATTGTCCGGACCTGCTGTCGCAGGGACCGATATACTACCCTTCCTTACCAGCCCTAGGTTTGACGGCCTGGCTATTGAAGCCCACATTCTGAAAAAGAGAGGGCTCTCTAATTCTGTGTTATCTACCATGATCAATGCCAGGAAGCCGGTATCCAGGCAGATCTATTATAGGATCTGGAAAGCGTACATTACGTGGTGTGAGGCCAAGAAATGGCATCCACGTAAGTACATGATAGGGAGGATTTTGGACTTCCTACAGTGGGCTGTAGATAGGAAGCTGGCCTTGAGTACTATCAAGGGTCAGATTTCGGCCTTGTCAATATTTTTTTCAAAGGCCCTTGGCTTCGCATTCACTAGTCCAAAGCTTTCATACAAGGAGTGATGCGTATTAGCCCTCCGGTTAGTATTCCCATATGTCCTTGGGACTTAAACCTGGTTCTGTCAGTTCTACAGAAACAACCGTTTGAACCATTGCAACACATTTCCTTGGTTCTTCTCACCAGGAAATTGATTTTCTTAGTAGCCGTTTGTTCGGCTAAAAGAGTATCGGAATTAGCCGCCTTGTCCTGTAAGGAGCCATATCTGGTTGTCCATAAGGACAGAGTAGTATTACGTCCTCATCCAGCCTTTCTTCCTAAAGTGGTATCGAGGTTTCATTTGAACCAAGATGTGGTTCTTCCTTCTTTTTTCCCCAAACCTAGCTCGGTAGAGGAAAAGTTATTACATTCCTTGGATGTAGTAAGAGCAGTTAAAGCTTATCTAAAAGCCACTGCTCAGATTCGCAGAACGGATACTTTGTTTATTCTGCCGGAAGGCCCTAAAAAGGGTCAGGCAGCATCAAAATCCACTTTAGCCAAGTGGATTCGACAGGTCATAATACAAGCCTATGGCTTGAGAAAGAGACCGCCTCCGTTCAAAGTTAGGGCGCACTCCACAAGAGCAGTTGGAACTTCATGGGCAGTGCATCACCAGGCCTCCCTGGCTCAAGTATGTAAGGCCGCAACATGGTCTTCGGTACACACGTTTACTAGATTCTACCAGGTAGACGTTAGAAGTCAGGAGGATGTCGCCTTTGGGCGCAGTGTGTTGCAGGCCGCAAAAGATCCTCAGGCCTGATGGCGCCCAGCTTATGTATCCCTCCCCTCATTTGGCATTGCTTTGGGATGTCCCATTAGTAATGACTAAGTCGCTCTGTGTCCCGTGATGTACGAAAAAGAAAAAGGGTTTTTTATAACAGCTTACCTGTAAAATCCTTTTCTTGGAGTACATCACGGGACACAGAGCTCCCACCCCTCTTTTTGGGACACTTATTGCTTGGCTACAAAACTGAGGTGCTCCCGGATGGGAGGGGCTTATATAGGGGAGGGTACTTCCGGTTTGGAATTGGCCAGTGCCAACACCTGAAGGTAATCTATATAACCCATTAGTAATGACTAAGTCGCTCTGTGTCCCGTGATGTACTCCAAGAAAAGGATTTTACAGGTAAGCTGTTATAAAAATCCCTTTTTTACCCCTTTCTTTCCCGGGCCTCCAACTTCATTGGAGGGCATTCCAGCAGGTAAACTTCCTGTCTGCAGATATCCACACAGCTAAAACCCAATGACTATCTTAGAAACATCCCCCTGGGTTTTAGCAGTTGTCTGTCACTGCTTCTGTGTCCTAGGTGGTGCATACAATTTTCATGGTGCCAGTTTTAACTGGATTAGAAAGGTTTACTGTTGAGCCCATCCCCTCTGCACACTGAATCCTAACAGTAGCTCATAATGTACTGGAAGATGTTGCATTTCTCTCAGTATGTGAATTTTGGGTTCTTTCTCAGTGAATAGAACTGACTCGCTGTTCATTTATCTAGGCCATGGTTTAGATATCAGTAGTTGGTCACATTCAATTGGTGTTGTTCTGTAATATTTAACACATTTTGAAGCTCCCAGACTGCTTCTTCGGTTGAGTATCAGGAAGATATTCCAACATTCATATTTACACAGGTAGCACAGACACCTTGATCCAATCAACATCGGATGTGTTGATGTTGATTGCCCAAGAACAGGATTGGAGGTGTAAAAGTTGTAGAACCACCCTGTTCTGGTTACAGCATCAGGAGGTGTTTCTTCTATGATTTACATGGCTAAAGGTGTGGGTTATTGTCAAATCACCAGGGTAAAGATGTTAAAATGGCATTATATGTGGAAGACAGGTGGCGTTGAAGGCTTCCACTCCTGTTCAGGGATGGTTGTTCCAGTTTGGTGTAGATGGTCTTTTTTCCATACCTCTTGTGAACCTGTTGTTCTCTCTGTCCAGGATGTGCACTTCACTATCCCCAAAAGAATGTCTGTTTTCCCTAAGATGTAGGAGTCCAGACCTGTAGAATTCACCCTACTTTACTAGCCTTCTGTTTGGTGGTCCCATGTTTTTGTTTGACCTTGTAGATATTTTAATAAAAGATCAGTCTGTATAGCTTGCTGTGTTTCTTTTTATATTGGTTGATAAGTTGTGCTGTATACAGAAGCAATATAGAGTATCGTGGGGGAGCTCATATTAATGTCCAAAACGGTGGTGATCTAGATTGCAAATGCATGTAACGCACCGCATCTAACCTACTATCTAGTACTGTTCACATTTAGATAAAGCTGTGCATATTAGTTTAGACAGGCTTGATGTCTGCTAAATGTAAATTTTTTGTTCAGTGGGTGTTTTTGCATTGATGGCTCCAGCTTATATAGCTACATAGTTAGTCTGGTTGAAAAAGACACAAGGCCATCTAGTCCAACCAATAAAAGCGGGGACAAAAAATCATACAATCCTATATACACAATCCTATACCCACAGTTGATCCAGAGGAAGGCAAAAACCCCAGCAAAGCATTATCCAATTTGCTCCAGCAGGGGAAAGATTTCCTTTGTGATTTCCTGAGAGGCAATCAGATATTCCCTGGATCAACTTTACCTATAAATATTAGTATCCAGTTATATTATGTAAATTTAGGAAAGAATCCAGGCCTTTTTTAAAGCAATCTACTGAGTTGGACAGAGCCAGCTCTTGAGGGAGTCTATTCCACATTTTCACAGCTTACTGTTAAGAAACCCCTCCCACAAGCCAGTTCAGTGCAAGATAAAATGGTGGTCATGTGACTTTCTAATTTTTAAAGTAGCAAACTTTAGTTAAAGCGGAGTTCCGCCTAAAAAAATAAAAAAATAAGTCAGCTGCTACAATAACTGCAGCTGCTAACTTTTAAAATAAGGATACTTACCTGTTCAGGGCGCCCGCGATGTCCTCACCTGAAGCCGACCCGTCTCCTCTGCTCTGAATGGAGGCGCCGGCATTGCTAGTAAGAGAATGAGGAAGTAAAGCCTTGCGGCTTCACAGCCTGGTTCCCTATTGCACATGCGCTAGTCGCGCTGCGTGTTCTGAGTGGTTCCTACTGTCTTCTGGGACCTGTGTGTCACCCAAAAGATAGCAGGGGGACAGAGAAGGGGCCGAACATGGCGTAGATCGTCGCAGATACTGCAGCGATCTTTCGCCGGAAGTGGAAAAAATACCTATATTACACAGGTATCTGCTCTACCCTGAAAGGTGCCAAATGGGACATCCGGGGGGGGGGGGGGGGGGGTGGAGGAATCCGGACAGCCGAAGTTCAATTTTTGGGTGAAACTCTTCTTTAAGTGTTCTTAGAGAAGAGCACTACACAACATCTAGGATTCTAGGGGGAGTATATAACTATATACAATAGCTGCAGACTGATGACTGACTTTAATGTAGAGCTAAACTTACCTTTCTGTGAGCAGTCCTCGTACCTTAACTGGCACCGACGCCTGAGTGCCAGTCTTTAGGCCTCTTCATTGGCCATTGTTAGACAAGGTAACTCCTATGCATGCGCAGGAGTCAGTTATCCCGACACATCGGGACCATGCCAGGATTGTAGGCTGAGCTGCGCATGTGCAGCTTAGTTTATATGCTGTAGAACGCTGTGAGCAGACAAGTAGGTGTATTTTATTGCAGAGGAGACATTACATGTGTCTTCTTCAATAAAAAATGCCTACTAATAGTTTGTGACCGTGAAACTTTCATTCTGCTTTAAGGGCTAAATTACACTCTACATGAAACAAAGTAAAAAAAATATAATTTAAAGGGCTTGTAAAGGGAGAAGGTTTTTCATCTTAATGCATTCTGCGTGCGACAGCCGCCCCCACACCCCCTAATATGTACCTGAGCCCCATCACTACCCAACGATGTCCACTAGTGTCTTGGCCAGGACTGATTGGCTGAGACACAGCAGTGGTGCTATTGGCTCCCGCTGCTGTCAATCAGTTAGCAAATCAGAAGAGAGAGGGGGTGGGGCCGAGCCGGGGCTCCATGTCTCCATGTCTGAATGAACACACGGAGCTGCAGCTCGGTTCGGGTGCCCCCATAGCAAGCTGCTTGCTGTGGGGGCACTCAACAGGAGGGAGGGACCAGGAGAGTCGAAGAGGGACCCGAGAAGAGGAGGATCTGGGCTGCTCTGTGCAAAACCACTACACAGAGCATGTTTGTAAAGTCTTGCTTTCTTTAAAAATAACAATCACTTTAAGATTACCTCTTGTGCCACATACATTTATAGGGCACATATTAGCATGACTGAATAAGGCCTCATGCCCACGGGCGTTTTTTCAGCCGCGTTTTTGAGCGTTTTTTACAGCTTAAAAACGCCTGTCCATGTTAGTCTATAGCTTCATGCCCACCTAGGCGTTTTTGAGCTGTAAAGAGCATAGGCGTTTGTAAGCTGTAAAAAAAACCCAGGACCAGTGCGTTCCTCAGCGTCAGAATTAGGCAGAAAGAAACGCGAGCGTCAAAAAACGCGCAAAAACGCGCACTAACGCGCAAAAACGCGCACTAACGCGCGGTCGCGTTTTTAGCTCTGACGTTTTTTTTTTATTTAAAAAAAAAAAAAAAAAAAATATTTACAATAACATGGACAGGCGTTTTTAAGCTGCAAAAAACGCAGCTGTAAAAACGCCAGTGGGCATGAGGCCTAACATTTAAGTAAAAGATTACTTTTTCTTACCATAATTATAGAAAACTGCTCTACCCAAGCTGTCTCATGTGACCTAAAACCTAAGTAGCCTAGATCACATGGTGTACCAGGAATAATGTGGATGATTCATATCAAGAATCTATTGCTTTAACTCAGACTGACCCTGCATTGAAATAAGGATGAGCAAGGCACAACAATATACACTGTTGCTAAACAGAAACCAGATGCATAGATAATGAACAAATAACTTGCATACACTAAATTATCAAAAGTTTGTGGGCACCTGATTTTCACTAAATGAGTTTGTTGGATACCCCGATTCAAACCATTGGTCAATAATATGAAGTTGGCCTCCCCTTTGCAGCTATAACAGCCTCTACTGTTCTGAGAAGGCTTTCCACAAGATTTTAGTGTGTGTCTGTGGGAATGTGTGCACATTCAGTTCATTCAAACTGTTGCCACAAATTGGAAGAGCGTTACCGTGTTTCCCCGAAAATAAGACCTACCCCAATAATAAGACCTAGCAGGATTTTCAGGGAGGGCTGCAATATAAGCCCTACCCCGAAAATAAGCCCTAGTTTAAAGTGGTTGTAAACTACTAGAATCCTCACTAATGCAGTGTTGTATAGTGTGGAATGTGTGTGTTTGCTGTGGTCTGCTTTAATCAGGTACTGTAACCTTCTTTTAGTGCCGCTATATGATCTCCAGCTGCTCTCCCCTTCTCTTCTTCTGGCTGTTAGTGGGGGATCTTGACCCCCCTTCCTCTGCATTGCTCGGAGCGCGCCACGGAAGCGCCGCTAAGCTAATCTTCACTGCTCTCCCCTTATCTTCTCCTGGCTGCTAGCGGGGGATCTCGACCCCCCTTCCTCTGCATTGCTTGGTGCGGGCAATGAAAGCGCCATTCATCTGATCTCCGCTGCTATCCCCTTCTCCTGACTGTCAGTGGGGGATCTTGACCCCCCTTCCTCTGCATTGCTCGGAGCGGGTCATGGAAGCGCCGTTCAGCTGATCTTCCCGGCTCTCCCCTTCTCTTCTCCTCCTGTCAGCGGGCGATCTCTGCCCCCCTTCTGCAGTGCTCAGTGCAAGGAAGACAACTCAGGCAAGTCATGAAAGCGTTGAGCAATGTATAGGAAGGTGAGACGTACACCTTTTGTATTGTATATTGCTATAGTGGTGAGGATTCTGGCAGTTTACAAGCACTTTTGCTATTATTCACACTTGGCACATTGCAATATAAGCCCTACCCCGAAAATAAGCCCTACTGTGTTTTTGGTGGCCAAAATTAATATAAGACCCGGGCTTATTTTCGGGGAAACACGGTAGTTGGTGTGCAGTGTGCACTAATTGCCTTTACAAAGCTGGATATTACCTTATAAAAGTAGTGATGAAATCAGTTTTGTGTTGTACATAGCCTGTGCAGAACATGGAGCTGTGGTGGTTCTCCCACTAGAAAATGCCTTCAGAAAACTACAGGGGGTGGATACAAGACCGGTCACCCTGCACAAGGAGGAGAGAGCATCAGAGATCGGTCTTTATTATGGGAAACTCCTACTAAGTGCAGGGCTTGTCTTCTGCTTGATCACTGCATTTGGAAGCGATAGGCACCAAAATTAATGTAAGAATACACGTGCCTCTTGTGCTGTATATGAAAAATATCTGTTTAGCGTGGAGTTCAGCTTTAACAGTGCCCTTCACTGGCAACACCTGAACCCAGTAGCAGCTGTTGGTAATTTTTTTTGGGGGGGGGGGGCGGAAAACAGTGCACCCGCAGCCCCCCCACCCCCTGTCTAGTTGGTTGGTCGGTCGGGTGCACTTACCCCATCCATGGCAGGCAATAACGGGCGGCTTCCCCTGCTCTCCTCTACGGGCATTAGGAGCAGCTTCTCTGTAAGAGAACTGTCAGCACGCTCCGGGCGCATCCGCGCACGCACATACGCACTAGGAACTCAGCAGTTCACAGACGCGCCAGTGCGTGCGTGTGCGCATAGGAGCACGCACGTTCGCGGGAGCGCGTCCACGCTTTCCTTTGGCGCCAGACGGCCTATTTAAGGGGCGCACTGACCCCAGTCTAATGCTGCCAGATCTTCAGCTGTTCCTGTACCCCTACCTTGCTATTACCTGCCTGTACCTGCCTGACACCTATACTGAATCTTGGCTTTCCCTGACCTTGCTGCTGGACTTCGCTACTCCTCTGATTATTGGTTCCTGATCCCGGCTTCCTGTTTGACCTTGCTCCTGGCTAATGTCTGTATACCCTGCTGCCCGTCTGCTACTGAACTCGGCTATCCATGTGACTACGCTTCTGTCTCCTGTTTGGCTCTACTCTGCTTCCCAGGTATCTGCAACTTCGTTCCTGCGACCTGCTGCGACCTTCTACCATCCAAGAGTCACATCATCTGTTCCAGGCTTCCAGGGCTACTTCTGCAGGCACTCATGTTCCTTTGGTCCCTTAGTGTCTCCTGTCCTCACTCTCAGCGGAGCCGGGGCCGGAGATGCAAGAGAGGCTGACCTCGTCACTTCAGACTCCAATCGGGTACGTGACAGTATCCGTCAGCCAGCAATGGAGTCTGAAATGGAGGCCTCATCTTTTACGGACATTCACCAATCCCTCTCTGCACTATCCCATACTGTACAGAGTCTTCAAACCAACTTGAACCAGATGGAAGGTCAGCTCCTGAACCAGCTTGATGCCTCACCTGCTTCTTCCTCTCCGACTGTGGTGAACTCTTCTGTGCAAATGGACTTCAGTCTGCTATGTGCGGCCACCCCTCCTCCTGAACCCAGAGTGCCGTGCCTGAGCATTTTTCAGGAAATCGCAAACAGTTTCGTACATTCCGAAACACTTGTGAACTGTACTTTTCTTTGTTGCCCCGAACTTTCTCTTCTGAAAATACCAAAGTAGGGTTCATCATTACTTTATTACTTAAGGAACCTCTTTCCTGGGCTCATCTACGGGAACAACATGATCCAGCCTTAACAATTACTAACTCCTTCTTCTCTGCTATGTCCCAGCTATACGCTGATCCTTTTCTCCAGCAGTCTGCAGAATCCACGCTCAACGGACTCCAGCAAGGCCCAAGGTCTGTCGAAGATTATGTATCAGACTTTCCTGTTCTGAGTGTGGATACCCAGTGGAATAGGGCCGCTCTTCACCATCAATTTTGTCTCTGACTTTCTGATACATTAAAAGACGAGCTTGCCCGTGTGGGGATACCCACTTCCCTGGAAGATCTGATTAATCTTGTTATTCAGATCGATCGCAGGCTACAAGAAACACTATCAGAAAGGATCAATACCAAGCCACCTGCGTTTTTAAGTCCTTTTCTTCCATTTCTGCAGTTCCTGTCGGGTCACCGGGAGTGCCAAGTTTTTCCTAGAGGAAGCTCCCCAAGACCACCTCTGTCCTCTTCTGAACGCCTTTGGCGACAACATAATAGACTTTGCTTTTATTGTAGGAAAACTGGCCACTTCATACAGACTTGCCCTGTGAAACCTGTCAAATCCGCTTCTCTGCAGCCCTATATGATGCATCTTCCTGGAAGAGGCCAGTCCCACCTTTCACTTCCGCTCCAGCTCCAGTTATCAGGAAAGACTGTTCTTGTATCTGCCATTATAGACTCTGGAGCTTGCAGTTGCTTTGTGGAATCAGCATTTGTTACCTTACACCAGCTACCCCTATGCACCAAGAGTCAGGGGTTTGCTGTTCATCTGGCGGACGGCTCTGGTCTCAAGTCCGGGCCAGTAACTCAAGAAACTATATCTATTCCCTGCCAAACTTTCTCTGGGCACCAGGAACTTCTCCGTCTGGATGTGATCACCTCGCCCATGTTTCCTATCATCCTGGGGCTACCTTGGTTGCAAGCCCATAATCCTCACACAGACTGGTCCACTGGAGTTGTCTACTTTTCTTCCAACTATTGCCAGGTACATTGTTTGCTGGAAAGGACTTGTAACCCTACTTCTCTCCTGAGTATCTACCCAACCCCGAGACTGTGAAACTGGTACCTGTTGCCTACCATGAATTCTTAGACGTGTTCAATAAGAAAAGCGCAGATACCCTGCCTCCACACAGGACTTATGATTGTCCCATCAAACTCTTACCAGGATATGAAATCCCTTTCGGTCAAATCTATCCGCTCTCAGAACCTGAATTAGAAGTCCTGCGCAAATATATAGATGAGATACTTGTGAAGGGGTTTATTCGGCATTCCTCCTCACCAGCGGGGGCTGGTATTTTCTTTGTAGAAAATAAAGATCACTCCCTAAGACCCTGTATTGACTATCGGGACCTTAATAAAATAACTTTCAAGAATCGATACCCACTCCCGCTGATTCCTGAGTTGTTCCAGAGATTGCAGGGAGCTCGGATATTTTCCAAACTTGATCTCAGGGGTGCTTACAATTTAGTCCGGATCAAAGAGGGTCATGAATGGAAGACAGCTTTTAGAACACGCTTCGGGCATTTTGAGTACCTAGTTATGCCCTTTGGTCTCTGCAATGCCCCTGCCACCTTCCAGCACCTGGTTAATGACATCTTTCGGGAATTTCTTGACCTATTTATCATAGTCTACCTTGATGATATCCTTTATATTCTCCGATACGGTTGAATTACATCGCACCCATGTGAAGAAGGTCTTGAGTAGACTTCGTGAACATCACCTCTACGCCAAGGCTGAGAAGTGTGACTTCGAGAAACAGACTATACAATTTCTTGGACTTGTCATTTCCGGTAATGGTTTTTCCATGGATCCCCAGAAGGTCGCTGCAGTCCTGGAATGGCCGGCTCCCATAGGCAGGAAAGCGGTACAAAGGTTTGTGGGATTTGCAAATTTTTATAGAAAGTTCATTAAAAACTTTTCTGGCATAATCTCTCCTATTACCCAACTCACCAAACAGTATGTGCCCTTCCGATGGACCCCTGAAGCACAAGTGTCTTTTGAGCAATTAAAGACTCTGTTCACTTCAGCTCCCATTCTGAAACATCCCGACCTGTCTCTGGCCTATGTTTTGGATGTAGATGCCTCCGAAAGTGCCATAGGGGCTTATTTGTCTCAGCGATAAGGACCTA
This sequence comes from Rana muscosa, assembly GCA_029206835.1. NCBI lineage: Eukaryota > Metazoa > Chordata > Amphibia > Anura > Ranidae > Rana > Rana muscosa. Next base: position 102,624,260 of record JARGYO010005626.1, read on the forward strand.
AATCTTTACTGCATCCCGTAGCCTTTTTCTCCAAGAAACTGAATCCTTCTGAGAGGAACGACGATGTTAGAGATCGGGAATTGTTAGCCATTAAAGCAGTGCTTGTGGCATGGCGTTGCTTGTTGGAGGGAGCCGCTCACCCTATCCTCATCTTTACTGACCACAAAAACTTGGATTACTTGAGAACAGCCAAAAGACTAAGAACCCCGTCAGGCAAGATGGGCATTGTTCTTCTCCCGCTTCATATTCCACATTACCTTCCGTCCTGGTTCTAAAAATGGCAAACCAGATGCGCTGTCGCGCATGTTTCATGATCCAGTCCAATCCTCTGAGCCAGACATTATTCTACCAGCCAAGAATTTCCTCCTTCTTCAATCCGATCTGATGTCCCAAATAAAGGCAGATGTGACAGAGCATCCGCCTTCTCAAGATTTTTCCCTACAGTTAAAGGACGGGCTCTACTATCACAATAAACAGATCTTTGTCCCAGAACAGTTCTCAAACGGTGTCATGACCACCCCCTGGCGGGCCATTTCGGTATCCATAAGACTATAGACTTAATTTCCCGTTCTTTTTGGTGGCCCAACCTGACAAAGGACTGTATCAAATATATAAAATCCTGTGTGACATGCTTACGTTGTTAAACTGATCGAGCCAAGACTTGGGGTCTATTAGAAAGCCTTCCTGTGCCAAAGAAATCCTGGAGTATGATATCTATGTATTTCATTGTGGAACTTCCCTCATCTGAGAACTTCACTACTATATTCGTTGTGTATCACAGGCAGACTAGTACTTACCGAGGCCGAGATGCCGAGACCGGTTAACCCTTGCGACTAAGCGCACTTCGACCCCTGGAGGTGAGACGGGAGGAATGGCACAAAGAGGCACAGGCTACCCAGCAGGTGCAAGTAGACTTGTATCAGGGTCTTTCAAGTGGTCGAGCAGCTGTGTCAAACTGGCAGGTGCGTGGCTTGCTGGAAGAACTTGATCAGAGAGTCCAAAACCAGGCTGAGGGTCAAGCACAGGCAGGTAAGATAGTAGTCCAAACACAGCCGGAGGTACTGTGTAGGGAACACACAAGGCAAGTCCAGGTCACAGGCAAAAGGTCAAGGCAAGGAGACAAGAGGCAAAGTCCGGGTCACAGGCTGAGGGTAAAACACAGGAGACAAGTGGAGTCCGTAATACAAGCCGAGGTCAGATCCAGGAGATCAGCAGAGTCAGAGGCAATCCGGGTCACAGCAGGTAATCAAACACAGGAACAAGTCACAGGAAACAGGAAGCTGAAGACAAACCAGCAATTCGTCTGAGCACTTGCTGAGCTTTTATAGGCAGGCAGGAAGTCATGTGGTGCGTGAGTGTTTCACTGTCAACTTTGCTGCCATCTAGCGTTCAAATGGAAGTATAACATGCCTGTTCACAATGTGTTTCTCTGACATTGTGGTAGATCGCCTGACCAAAATGGCACATTTTGTACCCCTTTAAGGCACCCCTTCTGCCGCTGAGACGACTTCCACATTTATCAAGGAAATTGTTACACTGCATGGAATCCCCAACAACATTGTTTCTGACCGAGGGGTGCAGTTCACCTCCAGATTTTGGAGGTCCCTGTGTGAAGCATTAAACATCGAACTCCGTCTGTCCACTGCTTACCATCCACAGACTGATGGACAGACGGAGAGGACTAATCAGACCTTCAGACCTTGGAGCAGTATTTACGGTGCTTCTCCTCTTTCTCTCAGGATGACTGGTCTTCCCTTCCGCTGGCGGAGTTCACTTATAATAATTCCATTCATTCTGCTACCAAGCAATCACCCTTTTTTGCCAATTATGGATATCACCCTTTCTTTCTGCCTGAGCTGCCTATAGAGTCCTCTTTACCTGCTGTACATAAAAAACTGGACTTTTTCAACTCTAACAACAAATTACTCCAGGATACCATCTCTAAAGCCCAAGCGAGCAACAAAAAGTTCTTTGACAAAAAGAGGAGGGGTAACCTGAATTTGGAACCAGGAGACCATGTCTGGTTGTCTACTGCAAATGTAAAACTTAAATGTCCCTCCAAGAAACTTGGCCCGAAATACTTGGGGCCTTTTTCAGTCAAAAGGAAAGTCAACCCCGTTTCCCAACCGAGATCCGGAAAACCCTTCTCCAATACACGTCGAAGGCAACGAAGAATATGAAGTTGAAGCTGTACTGGACTGTAAAACCAGGAAGGGCCAAACACAATTCCTGATTAAGTGGAAAGGTTATGGCTCAGAAGAGAATTCCTGGGAACCAGCTTCCAATGTGCATGCCCCTCAAAGTTTGTGCCTTTTTCAGTGTCATCCGGAAAAGAAGCCCCTGATGGACATCCGGAGGCTGCCCTTAGGGAGGGGGCAATGTAAGAGAACTGTTAGCACGCCCCGGGCGCAACCGCGCACGCACATGCGCACTAGGAACTCAGCAGTTCACAGACGCGCCAGTGCACGCGCGCATAGGCGCGCACGTTCGCGGGAGCGCATCCACGCTTTCCTTTGGCACCAGACGGCCTATTTAAGGGGCGCACTGACCCCAGTCTGATGCTGAAGGATCTTCAGCTGTTCCTGTAACCCTACCTTGCTATTACCTGCCTGTACCTGCCTGACACCTATACCAAATCTTGGCTTTCCCTGTCCTTGCTGCTGGACTTCGCTACTCCTCTGATTATTGGTTCCTGATCCCGGCTTCCTGTTTGACCTTGCTCCTGCCTAATGTCTGTGTACCCTGCTGCCCGTCTGCTACTGAACCCGGCTATCCATGTGACTACGCTTCTGTCTCCTGTTTGGCTCTACTCTGCTTCCCAGGTATCTGCAACTTCATTCCTGCAACCTGCTGCGAACTTCTGCCATCCAAGAGTCGCATCATCTGTTCCAGGCTTCCAGGGCTACTTCTGCAGGCACTCGTGTTCCTCCGATCCCTTGGTTTCTCCTGTCCTCACTCTCAGCGGAGCTGGGGCCGGAGATGCAAGAGAGGCTGACCTCGTCACTTCAGACTCCAATCAGGTACGTGACATTCTCCTTCCCCTGCTCTGTGGTTTCCGTCTCCTCCCTCCTCCTCAGCAGCCAATCAAAATGCTTCTCCTTTCGGCCAATCGGGAAACGGGTCTCAAACCCGCTTCCTGATTGGAGAGGAGATTTAGTGTGAGAATAATAAATATTCATTGGCTATTCTCACACACCTGGGTGGGCTCCGAGCGCATTCTCTGCACCCCAAGCCCACCCTATTTTGAAGCCTTTTAGAGCCTTTGGCTCTAAGCGGTGCTTCAAAAAAACACTCACTCCCCATTGGAGTTCATGCGTCCGGCATCCTGAAAGGGGCCGGACACATGGATAGGGGGGCGGTGCCCTTAATGGACGGGCTGCCCCTGCCTGAACCCAATAATTTAGAGGGGTGTATATACTTTTGTAAATATAGTAGATTTGCTGTCTTGTGTTCACAAACATTTGGCCATGTGGTATGGATAATCGTAAACTGTGCATAGAATTTAAGGGTGTTTGAATTTTTAACACACATTGCACATATTTACTTTAAGCTGATCTTTCACATGTGTACTATTTGTTTAATAAATAGTGGTAGAATGTGTTGCCTGATAGGCATCCTTGTGATATAACCGTTTATCCTTGTGGTAACAGTTCCCTGGGGAAAACACTTTTCTGACAATGATAGAAAGATAATGCAAGAACTCTTGAGATGTGAAGTGGACATTCTGGTCTTCACACTCTCTCTTCCATCTTCCTTTAACCGCGTACATACGTGATGGAAGTGAATGTGGCGGCCTTTGCAAACTTTTATTCTGTAAAGTCCTCAAAGCTCAAAGCACTGCATTTCTCAACCTACATATACTAATATCTATTGAAGGCTCCCATTTTAAAGCTGTTTTTAGCAGAACAAAGAAGTCAAGCATCACAGATCATTTGAAAGGATTTATGCTTTTTTTTCCAGGCTACTCTTTTATAAGATTTTTTTCCTCCGTTTTGATACACAGCTCTGTCATGCATCCCTCTAGGATGATTTTTATGCACTTTCTTTTACTGTTTTTTTTCCTCCCTGTATGAAGATGCCATTTCCATCCTTCTGAAAAATAATATGCACAGTTGGACGTAGGTCAACGGGGGACACATCATTATGCTGCAGAACTTTTTATCCCGCTCTTTAAAAAAAAAAAAAATGGACCTCTATTCAACCATGCAAAATGGCTATAGAACACTTATATCTATATGCTGATAGGGCAGAAATCACAGTGACTAGAAAGGAGATCTTTATTAAACTTGGATAATAAAGCTTGCATGGCAATTCCACTTTTGTGTAAAAAAATATAGCAAATTAAAACAAATAATATAGCATATACAATGGCTCCACAAGCCGTGATGTAATTTAATGTTATTAAGAATTACTTTTCTTTTACAATCTGTAGCCGCTGTAGTTTTCTGTAAAATTTAATGCAAATTGTCAACGTGGAGACCTTCTGTACACATTTCTTGTACAGTTTGCCCTCAGAAATGTTGTTTCCTGCTTGTTTGATTGGTTCATTGGTTTTCCCAGAAGTCCTGCACCTCCAAGTCAGATTTTACGCATCCCCTGCGATAGGAAATTTAAGTGAGAGATACTCCCCAAGGGTTAAATGACTCTAAGGGGACGCAGCCCCTGCAGCTTTTCTTATTAGAACACTGAGCAGCGGGCACTAGCTCGTTTTATTGAACCAGACCCTTTTATTCAGATTCAGTTTGCAAAATGCATGGTGAAACAAACAGCTATTTCATCAAAGCAACAAAAGATGGGATTCTGCTACAAATTTGTTAAATTCCTTGCAATGTACATTGATCACCCAAAGGGTTTTTTTTTTTTTTTTTCAACAAAAGTGGAGTTAATCTTTAAAGCTCAACTGCAGTTTTTTTCTTTTTCATATGAATGGCCCAAACATTGTTTTAAAAGGCAACTTTCACTATATTACTGATCGCTCCAATAATGTCCAAAGACAGAGTATAGAGGAGCACCAGCACTACAACATAGAGGGGCTCCCAATATTATAGACCCACCAAAAAACATATTTTTTTTCATTCTATGAAAGGCTTCTACCTATATCGCAAATGTAATGTTTGTCAAACCAATATTTTTTAAGAAAGATGTTTGTCCTTTTTTCAATCTAACCAGATAGGGCCATCTTATAATATTGATTATTTGGTGACATGTACATCAAATTAGGTTATTTTACATGATCCAATGCCCATATGGCAAACAATATGTGGGACCCACTATGCGTATGCTACATTTTCTTATCGTAGGACATATAATCAACATTAAACATGGTTTCAAAGGCCGCAACTTATCTAAACATTCCGCAAAGTACCATAAAAAAATTCAGATGGTACACTTTTTGTGGCTTTGGAGAAATATATTCCGCATTGTAGGGGTAGTCACATAAGAAGAGCCATTTCTAGATTAGAGACACGGTGGATTTAGAAGTTGAAAAGTATGCCCCTTATGGTCACAATGTTGACTGGGATGTAAATAGTTTTTTAAATAGCTGGGTTTTTCTTGAGATGGTTTTAATTACCAATAGTCCATTGCATTAGGTTTAATAACCTTTTTCGTGATTGATACAGTATTTATATTTATGTAAATGGTGTTACTAGCGTTGTTAATTTAGACCCCAAAAAAAATCTTTTTAACCTGTTGGGTTTCTTCTTTTTAGGCAATATTTATTTTAACTTTATTTTTTATTGGCAAATAAAAATATAAATTTGCTACTATATATTTGCTATTTTTACACTAAATGGCGCTTTAATAAATGTATGGGTATAAACACACTTGGATTACTTATGGATATTTGTGGTCCTTTTGTGTGTTAATATTTTTCAGTCCTTTGCCACTGTACTAATCTTCTTACGCAGAGAAATCTGTAGTTTGTGCAATCCACCATTAGTTAATATGGTGACCGTTCACTATATATGTACCTAATGCGTGATAGCTCTCCTTCAGCCCATCCCCTAGACGATGTCATCTCTCGCCGAAATGCATAGGGTGAGGCCTACGATGGTGACGTCTACACACGCGCGGAGCCAAGGAACGGACAGCAACTGTTAGGAGCGCTGTAATTTGCATTCTTGTATGCTTGCAATGCCCGTGGGCTATTTCTAAATGAGTTTCAATTCTTTTTTTAATAAATTTGAGTTAATGGTTTTACGCTATGGGATTGCCCTGTACATTTTGTCTTTGAGCTATCATTAATGGCATGTTTCTATATCCATTTATCGGAGGGAGCACACTCATGGATGGGATCATGGGGGGTCATACGGTAACTCCACTTTCGTGGGAAAAAAATTAACAAATAAAAATATAGAATATACAATTGCGACACAAGTCATATTGTCACAAGTCATATTGTAGTTAAATGTTATTAAATTACCTTTCCTTCCCAATCTGCAGCGCTGTAATTTTCTATAACATGCACATGCAATATGGCTACCTGGAGGCATTCTGTACACAGATGGTGTACACAATACCCCCCAGATATGTAATTTCCTGCTTGTGTAATTGGCTTACTGATTTTCCCAGAAGTCTGCACTAAGACACAAATCAGATTTTGGGCATCCCCTGCAAAAAAACTTACATAGTTATATAGTTACATAGTTAGGTTGAAAAAAGACAAAAGTCCATCCAGTTCAAACATAAAAAAACAAAATAACTAAAATAAAAAATTATATTTTTGGTGAGATATTACCAATGGGAAATCATGAAAATAATGCAGACCCTGACACTTTTCTCATTGGAGCCTTGCAATTGCAGCAGCGGATTGATAATTATAAAATCACTTCCATACAGATTCACTGTACACATAGACACAGACGGTCAAACAGCTATTTCATCAGAATAACAAAAGGTTAAAATCCTTGCAATGCACATAAATCACCAAAAGGGGAATTTTTTTTCTCAACAAAACTGGAGACACTCTTTAAAAGAGAAGTATGCCAAAGCTTGTTTGGTTATACTTCTTTTGTGGGTCACAGGAGTGCACTTACTTATGAATAGGGATGAGCTTCGAGTTCGAGTCAAACTCATGTTCGACTCGAACATTGCCTGTTCGCATGTTCGCCGAACAGCGAACAATTTGGGGTGTTCGCAGCAAATTCGAAAAGCCGCGGAACACCCTGTAAAAGTCTATGGGAGAAATCTAAAGTGCTAATTTTAAAGGCTTATATGCAAGTTATTGTCATAAAAAGTGTTTGGGGACCTGGGTCCTGCCCCAGGGGACATGTATCAATGCAAAAAAAAGTTTTAAAAACTGCAGTTTTTTCGGGAGCAGTGATTTTAATAATGCTTAAAGTGAAACAATAAAAGTGAAATATTCCTTTAAATTTCATACCTAGGGTGTGTGTATAGTATGCCTGTAAAGTCGCGCTTGTTTCCCGTGCTTAGAACTGTCCCTGCACAAAGTGTCATTTCTGAAGGAAAAGGAGTCATTTAAAACTTACTCGCGGCTATAATGAATTATCGGCTCCCGGCAATACATAGAAAAGTCATTGATAAAAAAATTTTTTAAAAAATGCGTGGGGGTCCCCCCAAATTCAATTACCAGGCCCTTCAGGTCTGGTATGGATATTAAGGGGAGCCCTGCCGCAAATTTAAAAAAAAAAATGCGTGGGGTTCCCCCCAAGGTGTCTCTAAGTATTGTCTGGATCCACTCAGATGCCTGAGTGAAAGATGGCTCAGCCTCTCAGTGCACCACTGAGAGCCTAAGCAAGCCGCTTCTGCCTCCTCCACAGCCCAGTCCAGAGTACTGGAGGGGCAGAGCAGAGAGTTGGTGACTGACAGTCACCACACTCTGCTCAGAGTGGACACAGATAACAAACAATCAGAGGTGAGTAATTGCTCATTTCTCAGACTTGGATCTGGCAGGAGGCAGCTGCAGCATTGGTCCGAATAGTTAAGTATATGTTTTTTTTTTTTACTTTCTACACTTCTTCTTTAAAACATAAGGCTAAAGCTGGTCATAAATCGTATTGTTTAGTCTCTGTACAATCTCCATTAGATTTCCAAAACCTTTGTAATGTGAGGGTCTACATAATCATTTCAACTTGTATCCAGTCAGGCAGGCCCTTCAATTACATAGTTGGCTGTTCTAAAGGGGATTATACAGCCCAATTGTAAGGTGTACGGTCTCTTAAAGTATAACTAAAGGCAAATTATTTTTTGGGGGGGGGATTACAGCACCTGACTGGTTTATTGCTGTCTGTGTCCCTGAAGATTCAAAGAAAATTCCAAAATGTTGGTGTAGCACCTCCCTGAAGGAGCTACTGACTTTAATTGTCCCTTTCCCCCAAATTTAGTGCAAACACAAATTTACTAAGGACACTTTTCTTCTCACTAGTCTAGCATAGAGCTTCCACAAAGTTCACTATTGGCTGGGAAGATACCTAGGACTTGTTTTTGTAGAACTGTGAATTGCACACAGTCACTAGGGCACAGAACATAGGTCAGTATACTCACAATACCATAGGATCATCCGTTGCCTGCTTCTGATATCTACCGGGCACTCTTCAGTGAGGGAGACACAGACTCATGATACCACAGGGCAGCTGGACACTCTTTCCCCCAACATCCACCAGGTATCCTCCAGAAGCACTCCAGGCCATAAGAAAAATCCCAGAAAAATAGGCCACCCAGTTAGACTATGGCTGAGACCTTGATAACCTTCATGACCTTCAAGCAGCTTCTCCAACAGACAGCCCTAGTCCTCAGACTATTTATGGTCTCTCTAGCCAACTACTGGACACACCTCCTCTGGAATTGGCTGGGTCCCCATAAATAATCAGGCTGCCTTTCCATTCTTCCTCCCACTGTAAATCTAGAATCCTCCAGAAGGCAGGGGGAAGTAATTAGACCAGCAGCCTGTGAAACATTGAGCAGACAAAAACAATCAACCCCTGCTCTACTGATTACAGAGGAGCTAAGGCTGCCCCGTGCAAAACCAACTGCACAGAACAGGTAAGTATAACAGGTTTGTTATTTTAATAGAAAAAATGAATCAAGACTTTACAATCACTTTAATCCTTTGATGTTTCTGGAGGTGGGACAAGTAGGTTTTTCTAGACAACTCAATGTAACATACATGGATATACAATTCAATACTGGCATATAATCACACACATAAGTTGGACTTGATGGACTTTTGTCTTTTTTCAACCTCGCCTACTATGTAACTATCTTAGTCCCTGTTCTTGTCATTGAATCAAACTTTTAGTGAGTAAGATTCTGTGCTTGTAACCAGTGGCGGCTGGTGCTCAAATTTTTTTTTTGGGGGGGGGGCGCAAACAAACTGAAAAAAAAAGAAAAAACATCAATTGCCGCCACTGTGCCCATTAAACGCAGCCACTGTGCCCAAACGCCACTAGTTTCCCCCCACAATACAGCCAGTTTGTCCCCACAATACAGCCAGTTTGTCCCCACAATACAGCCAGTTTGTCCCCACAATACAGCCAGTTTGTCCCCCAATAATACAGCCAGTTTGTCCCCCCAATAATACAGCCAGTTTGTCCCCCCAATAATACAGCCAGTTTGTCCCCCCAATAATACAGCCAGTTTGTCCCCCCAATAATACAGCCAGTTTGTCCCCCCAATAATACAGCCAGTTTGTCCCCCCAATAATACAGCCAGTTTGTCCCCCCAATAATACAGCCAGTTTGTCCCCCATAATACAGCCAGTTTGTCCCCCATAATACAGCCAGTTTGTCCCCCATAATACAGCCAGTTTCCCCCCATTATACAGCCAGTTTCCCCCCATTATACAGCCAGTTTCCCCCCAATACACAGCCAGTTTGTCCCCCATATACAGCCAGTTTGTCCCCCATATACAGCCAGTTTGTCCCCCATATACAGCCAGTTTGTCCCCCATATACAGCCAGTTTGTCCCCCATATACAGCCAGTTTGCCCCCCATATACAGCCAGTTTGTCCCCCATATACAGCCAGTTTGTCCCCCATATACAGCCAGTTTGTCCCCCATAATACAGCCAGTTTGTCCCCTATAATACAGCCAGTTTGTCCCCTATAATACAGCCAGTTTGTCCCCCATACACAGCCAGTTTGTCCCCCATACACAGCCAGTTTGTCCCCCATACACAGCCAGTTTGTCCCCCATACACAGCCAGTTTGTCCCCCATACACAGCCAGTTTGTCCCCCATACACAGCCAGTTTGTCCCCCATACACAGCCAGTTTGTCCCCCATACACAGCCAGTTTGTCCCCCATACACAGCCAGTTTGTCCCCCATACACAGCCAGTTTGTCCCCCATACACAGCCAGTTTGTCCCCCATACACAGCCAGTTTGTCCCCCAATATACAGCCAGTTTGTCCCCCATATGCAGCCAGTTTCCCCCCAATATACAGCTAGTTTGTCCCCCATATACAGCCAGTTGCCCCCCAATATACAGCCAGTTTGTCCCCCGTATGCAGCCAGTTGTCCCCCATAATACAGCCAGTTGTCCCCCATAATACAGCCAGTTTGTCCCCATTATGCAGCCAGTTTCCCCCCCAATATACAGCCAGTTTGTCCCCCATAATAGAGCCAGTTTGTCCCCCATAATACAGCCAGTTTGTCCCCAATATGCAGCCAGTTTGTCCCCAATATGCAGCAAGTTTGTCCCCCAAATACAGCCAGTTTGTCCTCATAATACAGCCAGTTTGTCCTCATAATACAGCCAGTTTGTCCCCCCAGCCCTGCACTTACCTTCCTCGAGTCAGCGCCGTCCTTCTTCCATCCTCGATGTCTTCTCCCGCCCTCGATGTCGCTTCAGCCAATCGGGTTACCGGTAACCAGACCCGGTGAACCTGATTGGCCAGGGAACGCACCCCTGTGCGTCCTCTCATTAGATATTTAGAAGCCGATTACAGCCCTCAGGCTGTAGTCGGGAAGCCTATCAGAGCCGCTGGCTCTGATAGGCACTTCTAACTTCTAAAGGCCAACCAGACACTGTTATTCAGATGGCCGGCGCTCAAGGGGCCGGCCATCTGAATAGTGGGCGGCAGCAATACATAGGTTCATGCAATGCATGAACCTATGTATTGTTGTGAGTGATGGCCGGGCGCAGAAGCGAGCGGCGGCGGCGCTTCTGCGCCCACTATGGACGCACCGCCACTCATTGTGTGAAGAAAAGGACATTTAAAAAAAAAAAAAACCTCTTAAAGGGCCCGTTTTTTTTTTTTTTTTTGGTGACCACAGGAGGGGGGGGGGGGGGCGGCACCCGGGCGCCCCCTATGGACGGGCCGCCACTGCTTGTAACCCTTCTAAAAATTATTGTTCATTCCATGTGGCTTGAAATGTATTAACAGATGCTTTTTTGACAATCAGGTTCTGAAATACCCATCTTATGTGCATTTGACCTTTTACACACAATACTATTTAAAAAAAATGTATAGACCCACACTATGATAAACATCTTTTTTTTTTTGTTTGTTTTTTGTATGGAGAAAGAAATGGCACTCTTTGATGAAGTTTTTAGGATTTTAATATTGTTCCACGGCGTGTGGAATGCTTTTTGATCAAAGCAGCTAGGGTTTTCCCATTTTCTCATTAGAGTGGAATAAAAGTGTTTACTAATACATTGTGTTCCTTTCTTTTTAGATTGTTATCGGCAATCTTCCTGCACCTACTTATATACTTTTAATTCTGGGATCCCAAAATAAGCAGGTCTGGTGTGGAATTGCTTGGGTCAGGTTGTCCCATTAAAATTTTCTAGGAGGTAGGCTGTTTCTAGGTTCCTTCCATAGGCATTAGTAATTTAAAAAAAAACTGACAATCTTTATTACATCTCTGGACAGAAAACGAGTGCACCTTCTTCAAGTGTATTTAATCCCCCAAACCAATCTTTAATCTATAGCAGCCCACCAGTCCTCAGATGTTGTTACTCTATTAGTTTTCTTTTTTCATGCTCGTTGAGGTATGCCTAGGCAGCCTAGTCAAGTTAGTCAGTGGATGTTCTATTGAAGTTATTCAAGTTGAACTGTACCTTTTAAGATGTTAATGGAAAATGGCATCAACTACTCCAAGTCTGGTCTTAAGTCATTTAAAGGGGTCTATGATGGTTGCTGGCCTATTAAAGTACTTGGGTCAGTAAAGCGCATGTGGGATATGAAGTAAACCACTATGGAAGTTTAACTCTGTAAAAGAACCAAGGTAACCAAGAACTAGTGCAATGTACATTGCAGCCAGTGCAGCCAGTGCAGCCAGTCGTGAGATGTGGCACCTTGTGTAGGTGACAAATCCCCCAGTATAGAGGGTGTTGGTGATCTGGCTCCTTCCCCAGCAGTTGGTTTCCCAAAGCAACCGGGTCTGAACTGGTGTTATAGAGACTCATAGCTTGGCCACATTGTACGGGAGAGAAAGAGTTAACAAGTACACTCATGAGGTCTGAGCTAAGTGAACGATGAGACCCTATTCCCTCACTGGAAGTGAGGTGACAGAGGTAGTCTGGACTTGTGGAGAGGGCACAGGCTCTGCAGTGCCCCTCCTAAATGTAACATACATCAAGTTAAAGGGTGTAGTGACACAGGACAGCACTTTTACAGAGGAACTTTTTGTCATTATTTAATGCACACTGTAGAAGGCTTATCTCTAAGCCGGGGAACCGTCATAATGTTTTATTCTCAAATTAACGCAGTCCCCATCTGGTGCCGGACATTGATGGGCACCCTCTGTGCGAAAGGTACCGCCACATGCAAGGCGAGTGGACCTGCCCACATGTCCACTCCTCATCTCTCACCGACATGAGGCAGGAAGATTTGTAGTTTACAAATGATAGCCTGAAAGGAAGATAACATTGTTTGAGATTTCAGTGCAGCTCACAGGAAGTGACAAGAACACTTAATAGATGGAGAAGAGCACCTCCTGCACTACTTCTAACTAAGATGTCATTTTTGAGTGAAGTTACCCTTCTCCCAAAATTCTAGTAAGAATTATTTACTTATATCGTATGTCTGTGTATACTGTATAATAAGGGAGCTCCATGCCCTAACAAGTTATATACTATGGTTTACACCAGCTGACAATGTTGATGGACTGGGGTGGGGAAAAAACGTTTTTTTCTGCCTTTTGTTAATTAGGAGATCATCATATTTTTTTAACAGAAAGAAAGGAGATCATCATATTTACATGATCTCCAGCTACATATGCTATACAGCACCATGTTCCAGGTCCTGTCAGCTCCCTCATCTGCCCGCCATTTCTCACTCAGAGGAAGCTTTGTATTAATTTATTCATTAGAAAGCTGCCTATAAATGTCTCAGCAATGCTCAGCCTGACTCTATTTTGGTCTTGTATCACTCCTAGAACACAGTGCTGTATACCGTATGTAGCCCCCAACGCACCAGTTTGGCCCAAACAAACTATTTAAAGTAAAATAAAAACTGAATATCAGCTTTAACCCCTTCATGATTGCCTACCATTTATGTTTAGCGGAAAATGGGTGGACTTTAACACCCATATGTGTCGCTGGGCGGCCTATGTTCCTGTGCTGTGAAATACAGCTGTTGGTCCTCCCTAATTATCAGTAACTGGCGGGACCAGTTTCTGATCATGTGACCACTGTGCAAGTCAATCACAGTGGTCACTTGACTGGCTGATCTTTCCTGCTATCCCCCGCTCCTGGTGTTCAGAACTTTATAAAGGAATACCAAGGCGGATGGGAAGGAAGGGGTAATATTACACCCTTTTTTAGGATGTACCATGAAACATGATTGCATACCCCAACCCCTTGCCCTCAAACCAGATCTCAGAGTATGAATCAAAGGGAAAGGACAAAGGGTATAAAACCCAGGGATTTTTTACGGTGTTCAGTTGATAAACATAGAAATACCAAAGAATTTCAAATTTTTATTAAGACAGTACAAAACAAGCATTGTTAACATCATCCATGTTGGGTACATGACATTGGGTCAAATGCAAAAATAACTGCAATACAAACGCTCTACTAGTTTCGCTCGATTGAGCTTCTTCAGGAGCTTTTTGATGTTTAGAGCAGAAAATGCTGAAAATTACAAAACAAAAAATGGATGAACAGCAAGTTAGTATTTGTAAACAATACGAACAATAGATCAAAATATAGGTATAGGTTAAATAACCGAAAAACTGTATAATATTGGGTAAACATCAAAAATCAAGACAACATGAATCAAATTGTAATTTAAGTGTTTATGCCCCATTCTGTTAACAGATCTCAGAGTATGAGTGACATCACCCCATTAGTAGTCCATTGTTGCCTCCTCCGGCCCCAAAACTGAAGGGTCAGCAATGCAGGAGCCTGTGCATTGCACCAGCAACAAGCTGATCATGGTTGCAATGCCCTGCAGGCAAAATGTAATAAAATATATATTTTTTAAATTACTTTTGTTGCATTTATACATTTTTTGCAAGAGGTGAACTATACCTTTTAATGGTTTAAAATGGACTATAGGGCTGCATTAATTTGTGTTGTTCCTATCTGCCTTTGAGTTCATCTTTCACCCCCATCAAATCATTCTCTGCAGCTATTACCTTTTGTAACAGCACCCCCTCCCTTTAGAATGTAAGCTCTATGAGCAGGGCCCTCCTGTACCTTCTGTATTGAACTGTACTGTAATTGTGCTGTCCCCCCTCTACATTGTAAAGCGCTGCGTAAACTGTTGGTGCTATATAAATTGTGTATAATAATCTTTAAAATGTTATATTTAGAACCTAAAAAAACTCTGCTACTACTGACTAAAGAGGAATTTTTGTTTAAAGTTTTTCTTATATAACCTCTCTTAGCTTTCTGGCAAACTAGACCATTACGGGAAGTTTGCTCATCTTTTGGATTACGCCTCTCTTATTTCCTTTATTTTAATTAGTTCTGCATTTACCGTAATTTTGACAAAAAAGTGACAGTTTTTCTTTAATGCATTTAATGGAACACATCGCTTTTCTGTAGCAAAAACAAATGACAGACTCCATGTGGGGGGAACTGTGTAGTTACTGAGCTCAACAAACACAAAACACGCGTTTGCTCAAATCCCAGTGGTTGATTACCTCAGATTATGCATTTATTCATTACTGCAAATTAGTCAGGAACACTGACACAAATCAGGCACACCCACTGACTTCAAGTGCTGTGGGGAGACCGTCAAATGTTTGGAAGTAATAAACGGTTCCTATGGCAACGGTATCTACACAATATCTTCTTTGACGAACAATCACATTTTATAACTATATTAAATGAAAGAGGATCTGATAGCCACTTGTGGTGCAGAATATAAAGCATTCTTCCTTCTGTACTGTGGGTACATGTTATTTTATTGTCATAAGGGACAATGGAATCAAAAACCTCTTTATACTGCCCAGACAACCAATCTGATTCCGTTGTTTTAGTAAAGGTTAAATGACAGGAAGAATTTGATTGGTTAAAGGGCAGCACCTAGGCTATGTAAATTAAAGATCAATAAAATACATAATTTTTTGGGATGCTGCAACAGATCTTTTCAAGATGATTTTAGAGGCGCATATGTCTTTGCAAGCAACAGTAATCACACATGAATGTTAAAATGGTTCCTCATTTGAAGAGTAATTCCACTTTTGTTGAGAAAAAAACAGTAATGTACATAAATCTTTTCTTCCTTTTTCTCTATGGAATTTGTCTTTCTATAATGCAGGTGGCAGATTTAACCACTTGCCGGCCAGTCGCCGCAGTTTTACACGACACCACGGCAGCATGGCACGACTGGTTGAAACGTCGTTATGTTGGGTCGCTTTGCCCTGTGGGCACTAGAGGCGCACAAGCGCCCCCGGAGGCACGGGCACACGCCCGCTGCTTGCCCCCAGAACCGCTGCGAGTGCCCGATTGCCCAACTAATCGATTAATAAATTAATCGATTACTATTTTCATAATCGATTAATCGGCCAGTAACATAATGGGGTTAAAAAAACTAAAATTAGCCCTTTTAGCAAATCGCTTCTGTAAATATTACTTTCACCGTCCCACAGTAAAAAATGAACCCCTTACAGTAGTATTTGCTCTTTTTGTACTAATTTTAACCCCATTATGTTACTAAACATCTCAGGCCTTGGTCACACCTCTGTGTTTTTTGGTGCTTTTTGCAGAAACGCACTACAGTTCATTTACATGGTTTCCTATTGGACACGTTCACATCCATGATTTTTTCAGCTGCTGCGTATTTGGAAAGGGCAAATTGTTTTTTAATGCAACTATGTATACATAGTTACATAAAGACACCAGTCCATCCAGTTCAACCTGAGTGAGTGTGGGTGCGTGTCTACAATTCTCCCTATCCCCGTATATTGTATCTCATTAAGATGCTCATCTATTATATTATTATTTATTTAAGGTACCCATATTGCGCCGTCAATTTACACAGCGCTCCACACACACATTGCACACTCACATCGGTCCCTACCCTCAAGGAGCCCACAATCCAAGGTCCCCAACTCACATTCATATACTAGGGCCAATTTTGGACAGAAGCCAATTAACCTACCAGCATGTCTTTGGAGTGTGGGAGGAAACTGGAGTACCCGGAGGAAACCCACTCAGGCACAGGGAGAACATGCAAACTCCAAGGCAGGTAGTGTCTTGGTAGTGGTTGGGATTCGAACCAGCGACCCTTTTTACTGTTAGGCGAGAGTGCTACCCACTACACCACTGTGCCACCCACTTCAATGGAGAAGCTGCAGAAAAGCATGTAATAATGCGTTTTTGCTGCAATTTGTGTTTTTTTTAATCTGCCCCAAAAAAAAGTAAAAATGCAAATCGCAGCAAAATACAGTTTTTTTTTTTTTTTTTTGTTTTTTTTTAAGGTTATTAATCGATTAATCGAAACAATAATCAGCCAACTAATCGATTATGAAAATATTCGTTAGTTGCAGCCCTAGTTCATACAAAGTATGAACAGTGACCTGTCATTTCCCCTAGTAAGTCCCACCCCCCCTTCAGTTAGAACACAGAGATTGAACACAGTTACCCCTTGATCGCCCCCTAGTGTTAACCCCTTCCTTATAGCACTGATCGCTGTAAAATTGTCAATGGTCCCAAAAAATGTGTCAAAAGTGTCCGATCTGTCCGCCATAATGTCCCAGTCCCGATAAAAATCGCAGATCGCCGCCATTACTAGTAAAAAATAAATACAGTGGAACCTCGGATTGCGAGTAACGCGGTTAACGAGCGTTTCGCAATACGAGCACTGTATTTTAAAAATACCTGACTCGGTTTTGCGAGTAATGTCTCGCAAAACTAACAGGATTCGAGCCAAAGCGGTGTGCAATACCGCGTTTGGCCTGAGGTGGGGGGGAGCCGAGCAGAGCCGAACGGCGCCGTTCGGAAATGCTCGGAAAATCGCAGAAATACTCAGTTCCTGAGCTTTTCCAAAGTTTTCTGAGTAGAGCAGAGGTGTCTTCGGCCCTCTCTGAGTGTTTACGAGGCTCTCCGGCGCCCCCCCGCCTCTGGCCACATGCGGTATTGCATGCCATTGAAGTCAATGCGGAACAAATTATTTTCGTTTCCATTGACTTCAATGGGGAAACTCGCTTTAATATGCGAGTGCTTTGGATTACAAGCATTTTCCTGGAACGGATTATGGTACAGCTTCCCGACTTACTACTAATCTGTAAAATATAACAGCCTTTCTCAACCTTTTTACCATGGAGGAACATCTGAAATGGTGTTTAGGTCTGAGGAACCTCTGGGAGCCTCCCACTGAAAATTATTATATCTGCAGCTTTACGGTACATTAACGTGATCAGTAGGTTACAGAGAGTTTTATATAAAAGAATAAAGAATGAGGTGTGCTTAATTCTTCCCCACTTGCTCTGAATTAATTTCAGTAATGATCATTAAGGCTCAGTTCACACCAATGTCAACAAGAATGTCGTATCAAAGTAGTTCAGAAACCTTTTTTTAAAGTTGCTGCGGCTGTAGTTGCATAGATTGGAATGGGTGCCATTGAAATAAATAGGTTTTGACTTATAATGCGACTTGGGACACATAAACAAGTTAAAACCCATTTATTTGAATGCCACCTGTTCAATCTATGAGACTAAAGTCGCAGCGTTTTAAAAAAAAAGGTCCTTACACTACTTTGAGGTGACTTTTTTGTGACTTGAGAGCCATAAAGCAGTCTTTGTCAACCAGGGTGCGTTCAGGTTTTTTCTGTGCCTTGGCAAAATGCCTAAAAATTGCCCACAAATTGTATACAAGCCAGCGAGTGAATCAAGCCTGCCTTTTAGTTGGACAAAACCACAGGTTTTTATTGGGGAGCATTGCAACCTTCTAGCTGCTGGCATCCTAACAACCAATGATGTCATTGGTTGATAAGAAGGATGCTGGACGCCTGCAAAACATCTTTGTTTGCCCTCCCCTGCCCCTCTCCATCAGCACTGGGGTCATATTACCTGAATGAGGGAGAAGAGAAACATTGGAATACTAGTACCAGTGTGCAAAGGTGTATTTACTTTGGAAGAATAAATTCCTCTGTTGGGTGTCCTACGTATGTGAATGTTGCTGCATTATGCAAAACTTTTAGTTTCGTTTTTTAAAGTTTAGATTGGGGTGCCTCGAGATTGGGCATCATTTTAACCGCTTGCCACCCGCCCACCATCAAATGACGGAGGGACGGTGCTGCTCTCACTCTGGGTGGACATCCTTTGAGCCCAATCTCTCTAAAGAGCCGATCATGCGGCTCTTTAACCATGTGATCGCCTGTGTCCAATTACAGCCGGTCACATGTAAACATGAAAGTGCCGGTGATTGGCTCTCATCCCCTCGCACCTACAGAGCGTGTGATGTGGAGAGCCGATTAGCAGCATCTCCTCGCAGGGAACACCCAGACATGACATCAGTGCCCTGATTACAGTAAAGCCCCCACGGTGCCACCAATCAGTGCCACCAATTGGTGTCCATCAATGACACAAATCAGTGCCCATTAGTGATGCCAGTCACTTCTGCCTTTCAGTGTTCATCAGTGCTGCCCATCAGTGCTGCCTATCAGTGCCACCTATCTGTGCCACCTATCAGTGCTCATCAGTGCTACCTATCAGTGCGGCATATTAGTGCCTCCTCATCAGTGCCACCTCATCAGTGGCCATCAGTGAAGTAGAAAAATTACTTATTTACAAAATTTACTGACAGAAACTAAGAAAATTTTATCTAAAAAAAAAAAAAAAAAACCAGCAGTGATTAAATACCACCAAAATAAAGCTCTGTGTGTGAAGAAAATGATAAAAAATGAATTTGGGTACAGTGTTGCATGATCACGTTATTCAAAGTGTGACAGTGCTGAAAGCTTAAAATTGGCCTGGGCAAGAAGGGGGTGAAAGTGCCCTTTAGGCAAGTGGTAAAGGGTGCCTTGACTGAAAAAAAGGTTGAGAAACACTGCCATAGAGTGTAATAAGTTCCATGAAAGTTGCACTGGAAATCGCATGACTTTAGAGTCTTACTAGTGTGAATCAGGTCTTAATGAGACAAATAATAAAGGGCAGAAAAGGAACACTGCAGTACATATTGTAGTGTCCCCTCTGATTGACAGTCCATTTAGAAGTGACCCTTTGTTGGCATTGATATATATTACTATAGAAAGAAGATAATTTGACCACTGCTTTCACTCCTGGTTGTTTAAGGGACCCCTAACATCCTCTGGAGGAAACCCAGAGTTCCATGGATACCTGGTTAAGAAAGGCTGATTTACAACAGAGCAGATATTCATAGATGTCGTTATTATAGCTTCTATGAATGAAATGTGATCTATGGATGAAGGATGGCGGATGATTAATAGCTCCATCCATCTTCCATTCATAAATCATGGTTCATTCATAAAAGCTGTAATAGTCCACCACTCTTGATGAGTCAGTGACCGGGCGACAGTTCTATTATAACCCCCTTTACACCAGGTGGAGGTGGGGCCATCAGCAGATTTCAAGCAAACTAGTAGAGAGAAGCACAAGGAATGCATCACACTGAAGGTAAAGAAAGTCCCTTATGCTGATTTTGTATTTTTTTTTCTTTTTGCATTCAAGTTTAGCTTTAAAAATACATTTTAATAATTTTTTGTTTTGTTTTTATATTCATACGTTATTTTCTTATCTGCCTGCTTTAAGCTAATATTTTTCTTTGAGTTTCATAGAAAATCATTTCAGCATTCCACAGAACTGCAAAACTTTACAAATCCTTTACGTGATGACATAATTGCTGTTGAGAGATACCTGTATCTAAAAACGTTGATGTACTTCTACATCTTTGATGGGATGCCAGAGATACAATCACAGTTTTTAGTACCTTTTAAAGTCTCTGCACTCTTGTTTCTATTTCTTCAACTTTCCTTTGCAATCTAAAGGTTTTTGTTATTCCAGTCACTTTTCAGCTGTATATTTTCACATCTTTGTATCGTATCGTGTCGTGTGCAGTAAATGTGGGTGGTCTTCTAATATATGCCACCATGGGAATTCTAATGATTGCAGTCCTGATTCATAAATTGGAAGATCCATCTCCTTAATTGCAGAGGAATCGATCTACCATTAATCTTGACATAAAGACATACAGTACAAATTAGAGGTCGACCGATATATCGGCTGGCCGATATATCGGCCGATATTTAGGCATTTTTGATAAATCGGCTTTGGCCGATTAATGTCAAAACTGGCCGATATTATTCACTGGCTGCACTTCCTCCCCCCTCCTCCTCCCTCCTCCACACTTCTCCACACTCAGCAGCATCAAGCGCCGTGCTGTGTGTGTGTGTGTGAAACTGAAAGTAAGAGGAGAGAGAGAGGATGTGTCAGCTTGATGTCGGGGGTGGGCGGGACCCGTGGGCGGGACCCAGCAGATATTACACCAGCCAATGGGATGGTATCTGGGCGGGCCACTACGTCTAAAGCAGCCCAATCATTGGCTGGTGTAATTTAGCTGCTGGCCCGCCCACCCCCACATCGAGCTCAATTCTAACAGCTCTCTCCCTCTCTCTCTCTCCTCTCTGTCAGTTTCACACATTACACTCGGCTTAGTGTGAAACCTGCCAGTGCCCCAAGCCAGTGCCATCTGTCAGTGCCCAAGCCAGTGCCATCTGTCAGTGCCCAAGCCAGTGCCCCCAGCCAGTGCCATCTGTCAGTGCCCCCAGCCAGTGCCATCTGTCAGTGCCCCCAGCCAGTGCCATCTGTCAGTGCCCCCAGCCAGTGCCATCTGTCAGTGCCCCCAGCCAGTGCCATCTGTCAGTGCCCCCAGCCAGTGCCATCTGTCAGTGCCCCCAGCCAGTGCCATCTGTCAGTGCCCCCAGCCAGTGCCATCTGTCAGTGCCATCTGTCAGTGCCACCAGCCAGTGTCAATCAGTGCCACCAGCCAGTGTCAATCAGTGTCACGGCCAATCGGTGCCATCTGTCAGTGCCACCAGCCAGTGTCAATCAGGGCCATCTGTCAGTGCCACCCAAATCAGTGCCACCGCCAATCGGTGCCATCTATCAGTGCCACAGCCAGTGCCATCTGTCAGTGCCCCCAGCCAGTGCCATCTGTCAGTGCCCCCAGCCAGTGCCATCTGTCAGTGCCCCCAGCCAGTGCCATCTGTCAGTGCCCAAGCCAGTGCCCCAGCCAGTGCCATCTGTCAGTGCCATCTGTCAGTGCCATCTGTCAGTGCCATCTGTCAGTGCCACCAGCCAGTGTCAATCAGTGCCACCAGCCAGTGTCAATCAGTGTCACCGCCAATCGGTGCCATCTGTCAGTGCCACCAGCCAGTGTCAATCAGGGCCATCTGTCAGTGCCACCCAAATCAGTGCCACCGCCAATCGGTGCCATCTATCAGTGCCACAGCCAGTGCCATCTGTCAGTGCCCCCAGCCAGTACCAATCAGTGCCACCAGCCAGTGCCATCTGTCAGTGCCACAAGCCAGTGCCAATCGGTGCCATCTGTCAGTGCCACCAGCCAGTGCCAACCAGTGTCACACGCCAGTGCCACCCAGTTCCAATTGCAAGTGCCACTGCCAATCAGTGCCATCTGTCCCAAACTAGTGCCATCTGTCCGTTCCAAACCAGTGCCCCCTGCTGCCAATCGGTGCCATCTGTCAGTTCCGAACCAGTACCACCTGCCAGTGCCATCTGTCAGTTCCAAACCAGTGCCACCTGCCAGTGCCAATAGAGCCATCTGTCAGTTCCAAACCAGTACCGCCAGCCAGTGCCACCTGCCAGTGCCATCTGTCAGTTCCAAACCAGTGCCATCTGTCAGTTCCAAACCAGTGCCATCTGTACTGAGGACATCAAGTGTGTGCTAGAGTGACAGGAGTAAGCAGGAAGGAATAGAGTGGGTGAGGGTTTTTTTTTTTTTTAATCGGCCTAAAATATCGGCCACAAAAATCGGCATCATATATCGGCCATCGGCCGCCCCAATTTCAAAATATCGGCATCGGCATCGGCCAGAGAAAAACCCATATCGGTCGACCTCTAGTACAAATTGCAGGTTTGTCATGAAAATAAGAATTATCCCCTGTTAATATTTCAGTGTTCATATTTCAGTATTTATGCACTCCAGGGCTTACGTGTCTTATGTATATAGATTTCTGCTTTTTTTTTTTTTATATTTATACTTGGAGTGCAGAAGCTCACAGAGTCGCGGCAAACCCTACTTTTCATTCAATCCACCTGTTAGGTCCCCAAGGAAGAAATTGTTATGTCCAAAATAAATCAGAACTTATAGATGGAATTGTTCAATTTAGATGAGGCCAGCCTGCAGAAGGGTTAATTAGGTTTCACTGGACGAATTGGAAGCAGAAGGAATTGCTCTTTCGTTCATGGACCAACACAGCTTCCAATTGACAAGTGGGTATTATCCGTTATTTAGTAGTGACTAGGCATAAAAAACTTGTAAAAAGTGTTGCATCACACCTTCTACAGTACCGCCCAGGGGGCAGACCCCCCGGGTATATCCCCTCACTCTGCATCTCGCAGATCAGATTTTTTCTGTCTTGCAAGGAGTAGGACATGGCTCCCCTCGGGCCCATTGGTCCAGGGGAAAAGATTATTATTTTTTTCTACAATTAGTTTTTTTGGTTCCTGCGATCTTCGATTAACTGCTGACTGGGTGACAGGCTGGGTCCTCGATCCTTGTAGTCCCGTGTGCCGACCCTAGCTATGCGCTGGGTTTTCCACGACATACCCGTCGCTCTACGTCGCCGGTGAGTCTATGCTCCAGGGCCTGCATTGGACTGCTCAGCTTCGGCTGACCTTACGGCTGAATCGCAGTAGCCTGTCCGGTGAGCTTACGCTCCTAGGCTTGCATCGACCGCTCAGCTTCGGCTGACCTTACGGCCGAGTCGCAGCAGCCTGTCCGGTGAGCTAACGCTCCAGGGCATGCATATGATCGTTCCCTAGGGTCCAATCACAGCATGCCTGGCCGACAGTCACCTCTGTGCGCGTATGATGATCTGTCCAGAATGTCTTCCAGCATGAGACACGCAGGAAGGGTAAGTAGCTTCCCCGCTTCGGCAGGGTGACATTGGCTGGACATTCCCGGAGAGATCAAGTAAGTGGTTATGACCCCTTTCCTTCCTCTCTCCCTGCCTTCCCTCCTCCCTGGGCTCTGAGCTAAGGTTGCTGGGTGCTGGTCACCATGGGAGGGCTCCATCTGGAGCGGGGCTCCGCTGTGTTTGTCATTTAAAAAGAATGTCATTTTGCTTACCTGTGTGTGTGTGTGTGTGTGTGCTTCTCCCTCCATGCTGTCGGCTGCCATTTTGCGATGGTCCATGCCTGTTTCGGCCTCTAGTGAATGTCCAGCGGCCATTTTCTTGTAGTTTTGCGGCAAGAGCTTTAAATCGCCGCCCGGCGGCCATCTTTTTGTAGTCCGCGCCCGCTTTGGCCTCTACCGACTGTTTGGCGGCCATGTTTCTTAGGATTCTCGCCTGTATGTATATACTGCCGCTAGGCGGCCATTTTGTTGTGGTCCACGGCCGTTTTTGCCTCTATATTCAGGCTCGGCTGCCATTTTCTTAGAGTCCACATTGTTATTCAGGCTCGGCGGCCATTTTTCGGTAGTCTCCGGCCTCTAGGGTGCATTTCTCTGGCACAAATTTTCACAGAAGATGCTGATAAAAATCAGACTGACACAGACAGCGGTGGGATAGCATCACAGGCACAGCACACGGCAGCATAGCAGTACCGTTCCAAGGGTGGTGAGTCCTTCAGGAGACCCTGCATCTCTGTATCAGCTAGGAGGGTGGCCTATTGATACCTTGCCTGGAGCCCTGTGGTTGTCAGCGCGTGGGTCAGCATGGCGTCTGAAGCAGACGTTTTTTTCCCTAAAACACCTGATTTGGTGGCTAGTGCCCCTGATGTTCCTATGGACGCTATGTCGGCAATCCTAGAGGCTTTTGCTGCCAGGGTGGAAGCAGCACACAGGAACACGGGGGGTAGTAAGCGCTCCCGTCCCCGACAATCTTCCGGGGATTATTCTGATGCAGAACCAGGCCCAGTTATGGCTCATGACCCAGATTTTGATGCGGACTGCAGACCGGGACCAAGTGGACAGTGAGAATAACTCCAAGTCCAGGTCAGTACGCAAAAAGGCTTTGGTATCTGACCTTATTACTGCAGTGCGCGATACGCTAAAATTGGAGAATGCAGCAGAAGCAGCAGAGACTCCGATCGCCTTTGGGTTCCGTAAACCTACTCGCACTACTAAGGTGTTTCCTTGTGTGTCTTATTTTGATAAGCTCTTATACAAGGAGTGGGAGAACCCATCAAGGGTTTTTACGCCCCCAAGGAATCTTGCGGTACGGTACCCCTTTGAGGAGAGTTTTCTGAAGAAATGCACCTCTCCCCCGATAGTGGACCCTTCGGTGTCCAGACTTAATAAAGCTACCACAATTCCAGTGGAAGGGGCTCCTGTTTTCAAGGACCCTGTGGATAAGAAAGCTGAAGCACTCACTCGCTACCTATACACAGTGGTAGGCTCAGCGGTGCGCCCGTCATTGGCTGGGGCCTTAGTGTTTTAGACACTTACTGAGTGGGTAAAGTTGCTGCTCCAGGGGTTAAAGGAGTGAGATGCTCCTCCTAATGAGATAACTTTGGCCGACCAGTTGGTACAAGGCCTTAAGTTACATAGTTACATAGTTACATATAGTTACATAGTTAGTCAGGTTGAAAAAAGACAAAGTCCATCCAATTCAACCATAAAAATAAAAATATCGTACAATCCCATATACCCAATTCTATACCCACAGTTGATCCAGAGGAAGGCAAAAAACCCGAGCAGAGCATGATCCAATTTGCTACAGCAGGGGAAAAAAATCCTTCCTGATCCCCTGAGAGGCAATCGGATTTACCCTGGATCAACTTTACCTATAAATGTTAGTACTCAGTTATATTATGTACATTTAGGAAAGTATCCAGCCCTTTCTCAAAGCAATCTACTGAGCTGGCCAGAACCACCTCTGGAGGGAGTCTGTTCCACATTTTCACAGCTCTTACTGTGAAGAAACCTTTCCGTATTTGGAGATGAAATCTTTTTTCCTCTAGACGTAAAGAGTGCCCCCTTGTCTTTTGTGTTGACCGTAAAGTGAATAACTCAACACCAAGTTCACTATATGGACCCCTTATATATTTGTACATGTTAATCATATCCCCCCTTATTCTCCTCTTCTCAAGAGTGAATAAATTCAGTTCCTCTAATCTTTCCTCATAGCTGAGCTCCTCCATGCCTCTTATCAGTTTGGTTGCCCTTCTCTGCACTTTCTCCAGTTCACCGATATCCTTTTTGAGAACTGGTGCCCAAAACTGAACTGCATATTCCAGATGAGGTCTTACTAATGATTTGTACAGGGACAAAATGATATCTCTCTCTATGGAGTCCATACCTTTCTTAATACAAGAAAGGACTTTGCTCACTTTGGAAACCGCAGCTTGGCATTGCATGCCATTAGTGAGCTTATGATTTACCAAAACCCCCAGATCCTTCTCCACTATGGATCCCTCCAGTTGTACTCCCCCTAGTATGTATGATACATTCATATTCTTAGCCCCCAAGTGCATAACTTTACATTTATCAACATTAAACCTCATCTGCCACATAGTCGCCCAATTAGACAGAGCATTGAGGTCGGTTTGTAAATTGGCAACATCATGTAAGGACGTTATTCCACTGCATAGCTTGGTGTCATCTGCAAAGACAGAATTGTAAAGCCTCTTACACACGATCGGATATCCTATGGATTCTAATCCGATGGTTTTACATTATTTTTTTTAATCTATATGACTATTTTAACCACTTGACCTCTGGTTTTACCTCCTTTTATGACCAGGGCATTTTTTTACTATTCAGCACTAAGGATGAGCTCCGGTGTGTTCGCATTGAACACGTGCAGAGCCCACCAGGAAGTCGGCACCCGCGCTGCGCTAATCACCGGCAGGGAGACATTGTCCCGATGCTCGGCTGCAGAGATCGGGAAATGTCTCCCTGCCTGTGATTAGCGCAGCTCGGTGCCGACTTCCTGGCGGGCTCTGCACGTGTTCAATGCGAACACGCCAGAGCTCATCCTTATTCAGCACTGATCTACTTTAACTGACAATTGCATGGTCATGCAACACTAAACACAAATTTAATTTATATAACTTTATTCACACAAATAGAGCTTTCTTTTGGTGGTTTTTGGTCACCACAGGGTTTTTAATTTTTAATTATCTAAATAAATAAATACTGAAAAGTTTGAAAATAAAACAATGTTTTCTACTGCTGTCATAAAACATATCCAATACAATCAAATATCTTCATAAATGTAGGCCATAATGTATTCTGCTACATGTCTTTGGTAAAAACTAAACTGTGATATTTAGGGACACTGACACAGTATTAATGCAACACATAAGAATAGCAAAGTGTAAATTGGCCCTTGATGTAAGTATATACTCTAGAGGACATGTTCACTGCATTGGGCATCTTAAAACCATGGGGCACCTATGCGCATAGCAACCCAACCTTAAAATGATATTAAAGACTGAATTTTTTTTTTTAAATGACAAGCATATTATACCTAACCTGCTCTGTGCAATGGATTTGCACAGAGCAGCCTCGATCCTCCACTTCTCAGGTCTCCTGCCAGAGCTCCTGGCCCTTCCCTCCTGCCTGAGTGCCCCCACAGCATGCATATGCTTGGGGGGAAATGAGCAGGCTTGCGCTTTAGCCACGGCCCGACCCCCTCCCTCTCCTCATTGGCTCACTGGCTGTGGTTGACAACAGCAGAAGCCAATAGCATCCACTGCTTTCTAAGCCAATGAAGAGAGAGAACAAAAGTATAATAAAAGGTCCTTCACGCTACCAAATAAAGTGATCCAAATGTGAATAAACAAAATAGTGATAATCAGAAAATCTAAAACTAGCTGCAAAACCTAATAGTGTTCACAATACACATAAAAGCAAAAATTTAATAAGTAAGTGAGCAGTAAGCAGTAAGTTTGCGCAGTAATATATTATCCCGGCCAATAGTATATGTGACAAAAAGTAATGTAAATATAAACTATAGTCCCAAAAAACTTCTAATCCATGTGGTTCTTAATATTAGAGCTACTTCCAATAACTATTCTTTTCATCCGGTTTAGTATGTGCTCACAGAACTCTCACCTTAAAAACGTAAATAGCCAGCATCAAATGATATAAGATCCTTCAGCACTCATAAGATTCCACCCCACGATCTTTGTTAGGATATTCGCGTCTTTCTCTGACCCACCAGGTCACCAAACGTCCGAATTCCAAATACCAGGTGCAAACAGCTACCGAGCGTCTAATGGCTCGAGTAAGAACAGAGATCGAGGGGAAAAGGGAAAGAAATGCCTCCCATAGTGTAATAAGTAAAAAAACTAGGGTATTTATTAAAAATAAATGGACTCTTACATCAAAAACAATCATAAAATTTGCGTAAAGATAAAAACCAGGCGTTTGCGCGCCTTCTCTCTTCACTTCCGGTAGGCGTCTACGTCAGTCTCCGACCACACCCTACGTGTTACGTCACAACATGTGACTTCATCAAGAGAGATTCTCCAAGGAGCCGAGCCTCTTGTGCTTATCATTGGATCGCGATGGGGCTCAGGTAAATATGAGGGGGGTCTGGGGGGGCTGCCGCACAGAGAAGGTTTTTTATGCATGAAGGTAAAAATCTTGAGCTTTTGGAAACACTTTAAGGTTCATAAAGCCTTCCTGTCTCCTCCCTCCCTTAAAGCCTCACTATTTTGTCTGTTTAAGACATTGATGGGGTAATGGTGACATTTTGAAACTGAAAAATGGGACCAGGTTCCCAACCCAGGAACGGTACAATACAAAATGTACCCCAGCACATTTACCTACTAGTCAGCAAAAAGCAAAGTCTACATTGATTTAAATAATTTTTTTGATGCGTACTTTTGCAAATACGTTTAAAGTCACACTACCATGCCAAGGCCACTCTGCAAAATGTGTTCCCTAAAGTGTAGGGACACACCAGAAGCCCAGACTTGCTCAAGGGCAGCTAAAGACCTCTAGTGTCCACTTGAATAAATACAAGCAAAATAACAATTTTAACAACTCAGATCTATTAATATCTAGCATATGTAAGGCGTACTGAATAGCAGATAAGTATACTGGGGTATGTTCTGTATCTAAACCCAGGAAGCTTGGTCAATATGTGCATATGAAAGTTCCAGCACCTGAAAAGTGATCCTGAAGGTGCCTGCTATGTGCTTCCAAAGGTGGATTAGTCATCTTTTCTCTTTCGTTCATGGACGGACACAGCCTTAATCTTGACAAATTGGGTATTAGCCTTTCTTCAGGAGTGACTAGGCAGAAAGTGTTAACAACTTCAAAGCTGAACAGCCCCGCATAGGGGACGGTTTTGCTGGCTATATCCCCTCAGCCTGCACTAAGCATATACCGTATTTATCGGCGTATAACACGCACCCCAAGTTTAGCAGGGAATTTTAGGGAAAAAAACTTTTAGGAGGGAAGTTTAAGAAAAAAAAAATTTACATTTAAATACAGCCTTACCAGTGTCATTTGCAGCCTTGCCCAGTGTCCAGTGCAGCCTTGCCCAGGGTCCAGTGCAGCCTTGCCCAGGGTCCAGTGCAGCCTTGCCCAGGGTCCAGTGCAGCCTTGCCCAGGGTCCAGTGCAGCCTTGCCCAGCGTCCAGTGCAGCCTTGCCCAGCGTCCAGTGCAGCCTTGCCCAGCGTCCAGTGCAGCCTTGCCCAGCGTCCAGTGCAGCCTTGCCCAGCGTCTAGTGCAGCCCTGAATTTAAATTCAGCGCCGCCGAGATCACCGCTGATACAGGGCGGAGCGCGGCGAACGCCGCTGAGAACGCAGGGATGGGCGGAGCGATCGCCGCCGAGATACACATAGCCGAGTGTATTCGGCTATACTCGGCTTTTCTCGGCTTCGCTCACAATCACGCCGAGTCCCGCCCTATGATGGACATATCACAGGTCCAATGACGGGACTGGGCGTGACTGTGAGCGGAGCCGAGAAAAGCCGAGTATAGCCGAATACACTCGGCTATGTGTATCTCGGCGGCGATCGCTCCGCTCCGCTCACAGTCAGCGGAGATCGCCGTGGATAGGTGAGTATCGGCGTATAACACGCACCCATGATTTTCCCCTGATTTTAAGGGGAAAAAAGTGCGTGTTATACGCCGATAAATACGGTATATTTTTTTCTGCCTAGTTAAGGAGAAGACATGGCTCCCTTCGGGCCCATAGGCCTGGGGGTTTTTTGTTCCAGATTGAAATTTTATTATTTTATTTTTATTTTTGTTCCTGTGATCTTCGATCAACTGCCGACTGGATGACAGGCTGGATCCCAGATCCTTGTAGTCTCCCCAGTTTCGGACATCAAGCGTGTGCCGACCGTAGCTACGCGCTGGGTCATCCACGACATGCCCGTCGCTCTATGGGTGGCCGTGAGCTATACGCTCCAGGGCATGCATACGACCGATCTATAGGGCCGAGTCGCAGCAGCCGGGCCGACAGTCCCCTCCATCACCATGCGGAAGGTGGTCTGTCTGGGATGCTTCCAGCACAATCCACGCAGGAAGGGTAAGTAGTAATCTCCTTCTTCGGCAGGAAGACAAAGCTGGGCATTCCTGGAGAGGTGAGTAAGAGGTTCTATCCTTCCCTTCCTCCCTCCCTTCCTTCCCTCCTCCCTAGGCTCTCTGAGCCAGCTGCTGGGGCGGGGGTTCACCTGGAGGGGCTTCACCTGTGTGGGAACTGCGCATGTATGTCCGCTAGATAAATGTTATGAGCTGCCATGAAAAAAAAGTTTGCTTACCTGTGTGTTCCGCTCCATGCTGTCGGCGACCATTTTGCTGGTGATCTATGCTGTGTTTGGCCTCTATCTGCATGGCGGCCATGTTCTTGTGGTCCGCGCTGTATTTGGCCTCTATTGGCCGCTTGGCGGCCATTTTTCTTGTGATTCATGCTGTGTTTGGCCTCTTCTGCGCTGGCGGTCATGTTTTTTGTGGTCCGCGCTGTGTTTGGTCTCTAGCTGCCGCTCTGCAGCCATTTTCTCATGGTCCACGTCGTTCAAATAGCATTTAAACGGCGCAAGCCTACAGACACACGCTGCAGAGTGGTCAGACTGATAGCTGACAAGGAAGCAGCTCTACTAAGGAAGTGGACGGCAGCCGTACTACTGTTCTAGGGTGTTGAGGCCTCTGGGGGGGGGGACCCCTCATCTCTGTCGCAGCTAGGAGGGTGGGCCATTGGTACCTTGATCTGGAGTCCTTGTGTCAAGTGAGTGGTGCAGCATGACATCAGAAGCAGACACTTTTCCCCCTGATACACCTGAATTGGCATCTGGTGCTTCTGCACCTGCTATGTCAGTAGACGCTAGGTCGGCGTCCTGGTTGTTGCCAAGGTGGAAGCGGCACGTGGGAACACGAGGGGTATAAAGTGCCCCCTCCCCCCGCCATCTTCTGGGGATAACTCTGATGTGCAACCGGGCCCAGCTACGGCTCATGGCCCTGGTTCTGACACATCAGAGGATGCGGAACGTGGCCGGTCGGACAGTCCGGGTCCGGGTCAGCACGCAATAAGGCTCTGATAGGTGACCTTATGACCGCAGTGTGGGATACTCTAAAGATAGAGGAGCCTGCAGAAACGCCAGAGGCGTCGGTCCCTTTCAGGTTCCGCAAGCCGACCCGCACTAAGGTGTTCCTTGTGCATCTTATCTAGACAAGATTTTATACAAGGAGCGGGACAAACCTCAAAAGGCTTTCGGTCCCCAAAAAAGGTTACTCCTTTGAGGAGAGTTTCCTGTAAAGATGGACCTCTCCTCTG
Source organism: Rana muscosa (assembly GCA_029206835.1). Classification (NCBI taxonomy): domain Eukaryota; kingdom Metazoa; phylum Chordata; class Amphibia; order Anura; family Ranidae; genus Rana; species Rana muscosa. Next base: position 102,655,557 of record JARGYO010005626.1, read on the forward strand.
ATAGTGGACCCTCAGGTGTCCAGATTAAACCGGGTAGCCACAATTCCGGTGGAAGGGGCTCCTGCTTTCAAGGACCCTGCAGACAGGAAGGCTGAAGCAGTCATCCGCTACCTATATGGCTCGGCTGTGCGCCCAGCGGTGGTTGGGGCCCTGGTGTCTCAGACACTCTCTGAAGGGGCAAAGATGCTGCTCCATGGGTTTAAAGCACATGAGGCTATGGCTGACCAGTTGATACTGGGCCTTTAAAATTGTCTGCGAATCAGCCTTGGACACTATTCCTCTGCTGTCCAGAGCCTCAAGCTATGCGATGGTGTTACGCCGTCTGCTCTGGCTAAAAGGTTGGTCTTCCAAGAAGGCCCTAATGGATTGCCCTTTAAGGGCGACAGACTTTTTTGGAGCATCCCTGGATGACATTATTAAAAATGCCACAGGAGGTAAGAGCATGCTGCTCCCACAGTCCAAAAGAGGTAAGGAGCCACGCCATTGGCTAGGGCCCTCCTTCACTGCAAACAAGCGTTTTTTTCGTCCGTCTAGTGCGGCAAGTAAACGATCCCAGGCCGATAAAGTGCCTGCTGAGGGACAGAAGCATCCCTGGTTTCACAAGCCCAACAAGCCTGTGAACAAATCTACGTCCTCAAAAGGGTCTGTCCCCACCCATCTCTCGGGTAGGGGGACGTGTTCGCGAATTTGCGAATTGGTGGACATCTCAGATCCCCGACCGGTGGGTTTGCGAAGTAGTTTCCTCAGGGTACAAGAGTTCTCTCTTGCCCTCCGACCCCTCCAACCGCCAGCTTCTGCCGACTCGTCGGGAAGCCCTATATGGGGCGGTTCAAGACCTGCTGATACGCGGGGTAATAATTCCTGTTGCAGTACAGGAAAGGTTTCAGGGGTTTTACTCAAATCTGTTCGTAGTACCAAGAAGGAGGGGGTTCATCCAATCTTGGATCTCAGGGCCCTCAATTGCTTGTGAGGTACAAAGATTCCGGAGGGAGTTGGTTCCCTCTGTTGAAGGACGCATACTTGCAGGTCCCCATAGGCACCAGGCATCAGACATGTCTGGGCTTTGTGGCCGGGGAAGACCACTACCAAGTGGTGGCGCCCCCCTTGGCCTGGCATCAGCACTGAAGATGTTCACCAAGGTGCTCGCCCTGATTCTGGCCCTACCAAGACAGCGTGGCGATATTCTTCTGAGGGCCACCTCAAGCTCAGAATAGAGGTGAGCGTGTCTATAACCTGTCAGACCCTCTGATACTTGGTTGGGTGCTGAACACTCAGAAGCCAGTATTGGTACCAACTCAACTCCTAGTGTATCTGGGGTTGATTCTGGACTCCTCAGAGGCGAAAGTTTTTCTCCCTATGGGAAATTTGCAGACCCTTCGGGCTGCGGTGCGGCAGTTGACATCCCAAAGATGGTCGTCACGCCGCTTTTGCATGCTAGTCCTGGGCCTCATGGTAGCCTCCTTTGAGGCAGTACCGTATGTGCAATTTCACACGAGTGTTGCAGAAGATAAGTCTGTCCAGAAGGGACAAGTGCCCATCATCCCTGGATTGTCAAATCCGGGTGAGCCACCTAGCCAGGACCTCCCTAGTTTGGTGGCTGACATCACTCATCACTGACATGACAGCACTCCTGTCCGGGAGGTCGTTTCTTCCTTTTTACTGGATGGTGGTCACGATGGATGCCAGCCTTACCGGTTGGGGGTGGGGGGTCTGGGGGGTTCAGTCGACCCAGGGTCGCTGGACTCCGGAGGAATCCCACTTGCTGATCAATGCCCTGGAACTCCGGGCGATCAGGCTGTGCCTCTCCACATGGTCGCAGAGGCTACAGGGGTGTCCAGTCATGATCCAGTCAGACAACGCCACGGCGGTGGCGTATGTTAACCATCAGGGAGGAAGAAGAAGCTTGGCTGCAGCATCGGAGATCGCTCACATCCTAAGGTGGGCAGAAAGGAGCGTACCGGCCCTGTCGGATGTATACTTTCCGGACGTAGAAAACTGCCAGGCGGAGTCGCCAGATGCTGAACCAATGAGAATGGTCTCTACAGGGGTTTCAGCTCCTTTGCCAAAGAGGGGGCACGCCAGACGTAGATCCTGGCTTCTCGACTCAATCGGAAGGTATTGAGGTTTGTGGCCAGGTCAAGAGACCCAGGGGCAGACGCGACAGATGCGTTGGTGGCACTGTGGAGTCAGTACCGGCTAATCTATGCCTTCCCTCCTCTGAAGCGCCTTCCTCATCTGCTTCGCAGACTGGAGGATTCCAATGATCCCAATTGCTCTGGATTGGCCTCTGCATCCTTGGTACACCGATCTAGTGCGTCTGGTAGCAGACGCCTCTTGGCACCTACCGCTAAGAAAGGACCTGCTGTCGCAAGGTCCCATACGCCATCCTGTATTACAGTCACTGGCTTTAACGGCATGGCTATTGAGAGCCAGGTGCTAAGAGACCGGGGCCTGTCAGACTCAGTGATCTCTACCATGAGGAGTGCTCAGAAATCATCCTCTAGGAAGATTTACCATCGCACTTGGAAGACCTACATATCCATTTGGAGGAAATGAGGTGGCATCCGCGTACTTATTTGGTTCCAGAGTCCTACTGTTCTTACAGTGTGGGGCGGACCAAAAATTTTACTTTAAGTACAACTAATGGGCAGACATCGGCCCTGGCTGTCTTTTTTCAATGACCCCTGGTGGCTCACTCTTTAGTGAGAACGTTTGTACAGGGGGTTCGGCATGCGGCCCCTCCGGTCCACCCTCCACTACCTCCGTGGGGCTTGTATAGCAGACGTCCCTTGGTGTCTACCGCTACGAGAGGACCTGCTGTCGCAAGGTCCCATACGCCATCCTGCTTTACAGTTGAGGGCTTTAACGGCATGGCCTTTAGTTGCCTCAGCAACCACCGTTTGAGAACATTAGGGAGATTCCCTTGTTGACACTTTTTAGAAAGTGGTCCTTTTGGTGGCTGTTGTGTCAATTAAGATGGGTTTCTGAGTTGGCAGCCTTGTCATGCAAGGCTCCCTTTCTGATCTTCCACAAGGATAAGGTGGTGCTGCGTCCGCAGACTTCTTTTCTTCCTAAGGTCGTTTCGACCTTCCATCTCAAGGAAGACATTGTACTGCCATCCTTGTGTCCTCATTCGTCTAATCCTAAGGAGACGACGTTGCATTCCTTGGGCGTTGTCCGAGCTCCAAGAGTATACTTGTCTGTTACTGCTCAGTTCCGGAGTTCAGACTCACTGTTTATTTGGTGGCTGGTCCCAAGAAGGGCCCAGCGGTCTCGTCGGCCACCATCTCGAGGTGGATCCGACAGATCGTGATCAGGCTTACGCCATAAAGGGTCGGGCGCCTCCCCTTCCTGGCGCATTCGACCAGGGCAAGAGGTGCCTCTTGGATTAACGACATGGCCTCTCGGTGCTTCAGAAACCACCGTTTGAGAACATCAGGGAGATTCCCTTGTTGACACTTTCTCAGAAAGTGGTCCTTTTGGTGGCTGTTACGTCAGTTAAGACGGGTTTCTGAGCTGGCAGCCTTGTCATGCAAGGCTCCCTTTCTGATCTTCCACAAGGATAAGGTGGTGCTGCGTCTGCAGCCTTCTTTTCTTCCTAAGGTCGTTTCGACCTTCCATCTCAAGGAAGACGTACTGCTATCTTTGTGTCCTCATCCGTCGAATCCTAAGGAGACGACGTTGTATTTCTTGGACGCTGTCCAAGCTCTGAGAGCATCAAGCGTCTGTTTCCCAGGTGTGTAAGGCGACCTGGTAGTCCGTTCACACTTTCACTAAACTTTACAAGTTGATGTGTGTGCATCTTCGGATGCTTCTTTCGGCCGCAAGGTATTGCAGGCGACCGTTTGGAGTTACAGCTCCTCAGTTGAGGAGCTCTGTTTTATTTTGGGGTGAAGTTGTTTTAATGCTGTTCCCACCTCTCGTTTTTGACACTGCTTTGGGACGTCCCACTTTGTCAAGATTAAGGCTGTGTCCGTCCATGAACGAAAGAGAAAATAGGATTTTTATACTCACCTTAAAATCCTTTTCTCTGAGTTCATGGACGGACACAGCATCCACCCCTCCTTTTTAAGTTTGTGCTGCTTTTTGAAGAACTGATCTGCTTAGTGCAGGCTGAGGGGATATAGCCAGTAGGACCGCCCCCTGAGCGGGGCTGTTTAGCTTTGAAGTTGTTAACACTTTTTGCCAAGTCACTCCTGAAGGAAGGCTAATACCCACTTTGTCAAGATTAAGGCTGTGTCCGTCCATGAACTCCGAGAAAAGGATTTTACGTTGAGTATAAAAATCCTATTTTTTCCTCCCGTAGCACAGGTTTTCTTTCAAAGAAACTCCCCAATAAAATACCTCTTATCTCTGCAGAAATTCATTAATAGGGTGAAATAACATGTTTCTACAGAATCTGTGAACTCCTGGACTAGTATTTCAGATGTAATACAAAATTCACACCAGGCTTGGCTATACTGAGTAATCAGCAGTGTGGAGAGCACAGAATTCCAAACCTTTTGGTTGCTTTTTTTAACGTTTACATTTTTTTATGCCTTTCCTCTAATATATAGGTATTTTTAGTAAATTGATTTGTTCCATGAAATAAGAAATGATTTTTCAAGAAATGGTTATTGCTGTTGTATTTGTATGAATCTGTAGTACTACCTAACAGGTTTGTGTAGGAAGGTATACTGACAGGAATGTTTAATTAAATCTCGTCACAGCAGGAGACTTTTATAATGAAGATACTCTGGGCATTAGCTCAGCATCCTGGCAGTGAGAGCAATCATTATAACAAAACACTTAACTGCTCTTTTGGACTAGAAGAAGTAATTTGCTAATAGGGATCAAGGATGTAAAAACTAAAGTAAAGAGAAAATAGATTATTTAAAAAAAAAAATGATATACATATCTTTCCCTAATAGTAGTGTTTTTAAAGTCCTGTTACGTAATAAAAAATAATACCTGTAACATGCCATTGCTACGCAAGCCATTCTGAAATTGAACGTTATGCAGCGTACACACGATCGTTTTTCATGCCGTTAAAAATGCCATTTTTTAAAATGGCCAATAAAACCGATCGTGTGTATGCTCCAGAGCATTTTTAACGGCGTGAAAAACGGCCATTAAAAATTTCGAACATGCTCTATTTTTTCACGTCGTTTTTCATGTCGTTTTTTTTAACGACGTGAAAAACGATAGTGTGTATGCTTTTACAAGGGGAAAAAAACGCGCATGCCCAGAATCAAGTATGAGATGGGAGCACTCGTTCTGGTAAAACTAGCGTTCGTAATGGAGATAGCACATTCGTCATGCTGTAACGGACTGAAAAGCACGAGGCTGAAAAGCGCGAATCGCCGCTCAAAAAAGTTTACTAACATGAAGGGTGGCGCCATTCGAATGGAACTTCCCCTTTAAAGTGCCGTCATACGTCACTGCGCTTTGCTCGAGCATTTTTTTTAATGATCGTGTGGATGCAAGACAGGCTTGAGAGGAAACATGAAAAAAAAACGACGAGAAAAACGTCGGTTAAAAAAATGGCATGAAAAACGATCGTGTGTACGCCGCATTAATAATGACCCTTCTGTTTCAATCTGCAGATCCTGTTTTTTTTTTTTTTTAATATTATTAAATTCAAATGTTGCTTTCTCCTAACCAAAGTACACAATGTATTCTGTACATTGTGTACAAAGTGCCCCAGACATCATGGCATTAAGTGCTTATTGGGTCTCTCGATGGCTCACAGCTCTTCTTAGCAGTTTTTTCTCTTACTACAGTAATAAGATTTATCCAACAGAGGGTTATAGTAGGCAAACCTTTCTACATGGCACTTAATATGGTGGAAGATACTGGTATATAATGTATTCACAAAGCATGAAAAGAGCTTCTGCCTTGAGATTTGCTAAAATCCTTGGAATGTATAGTATAGATTTAACTTTGAGGACTTTTTCTTCAAACAAAAGTAGAATTTTACTTTCAAGCAGTATTAAACCCAAAACAAAAAATGTAATATGCTGCAGAATACCAGTTATTGGATGTAATGGCTGCATCAGGTTTCTTTTCTGAAGCCTCGTACACATGGCCGAGATTCTCGTCAGGAAAAAATGTTGTTTTTCCTGACGAGAATCTTGACAAGAAACTTGTCCTGGCCGAGTGTACACACGTACGATTCAAAAGAACCGCCGTTCTTTTGAATGGCACGAACGCGGTGACGTAATCGACTACGATGAGCGTGCGCTCGTCACATTCGATGCCGTCGCCGCCATCTTGCTACACCCTATGCCTAGGAAGCTACCGCGCATGCGTCAGTCATTTAGAGCATTCGCGGGTTTCCACGGCGACATGTAAGTGTACACACGCTCGGGTTTGTCGTCGAGAAACAGGCGGACGAGATTCTCGACGAGAAAAAAGACCGCAGGTCTTCTTTTTTCTCGTCGGGGAATCTGGGCAGTTTTCTTGACGAGAAAACTGAAACCCGCGTACACACAGCCGGTTTTCTCGGCAAGAAAGCTCTCCCGGCAGTTTTCTTGTCGTTTTTTGCAGAGAAAATCGGTCGTGTGTACGCGGCCTTAGGCTTTTTCCCGGTTTTCACCTGGTGATCTTACCAGTAACACACTTCCTGTATTAAAGTGCCCCCATTCTGGATGAAGAAGCACAGGGGGCACCTTTGAACAACAGCATTGCCAGTCTGGGGGAAGGGGAGTGTTAGATGTAACAACAGATATAAATACACTAACACATAGAAGCCAATCTCTTTTGAGATTAGGGATTTTACATTTTAAAGCCTGATAATTGTAAGCACCCTTGTAAATGGTTTGTCTCAACTCTAAGGGCACTATCACACTGGCAGCGCTCTGCTATTTTTGCGGCGCTTTACCGTAGTTTTGCAGTGCTTTTCAGCCACTAGTGGGGCGCTTTTAACCCCCCACTAATTACCCGAAAAAGGGTTAAAAGCGCTGCTACGGTGGCACTTTGCCGGCGCTGCCCATTGACTTAAAAGGGCAGGGGCGCTTTAGTATCGGTGTATACACCGCTCTTACAGCACCTCAAAGATGCTGCTTGCAGGACTTAATTCTGGTTAAGGCGCTTGGAGGCTGACACTGTTTTCAAAAAGGTCTTTGAGGGATGATGTATCATTGGAACTAAACTTGACATTATAATCAAGGACACCACTGGAGGTCAGAGTGTTCGAGGTGGGCTGAGTCACATTCCTTTTCTTCACCCACTGTACTTTTGCAGTTGACACAGGTAGGCCTTCTAAGCCTGGTTCTCTGGCCACCGTCAAGGTTGGAAGCACTCAACCTGCTAAAGCCTTCAGCATAAAGGTGTACCCCCATTTGTTCAATCCCTTCAAACTCTTGAGTAGTTTGCCTTTCAGGCGTTCATTTGCAGAGAGTGCCTTTTAAGCTACAGTAACCCCTTGCCTCTGGCACTCTCTTAAGCTGCTTAACCTCTGCCTTCTGTGTTTATTTCTCTTGGGACATGCAAGACCTTCAGTAGTGTGTGATATCCATCGGATTCACAGTCCCTGTTCTTCCCAAGAAAGACCCTATGAGCTGCACTGTCAACTGGGGCCAGCACTGGCTGTTCCCTGTCCTATCAGGGCTCTAATTTAGTTTTGTTAAGTAGTGTATGCCAGGGGGTTGGCTCCAGTGTCCACCCTAGTGCTTTCTTGTGGCATCCCCATTGTGGGGAACTTTAACCTTCTGTGGAGAGAACAGCTGCCATGGCCTTAACAGGCAACACTTCCCTGATGAGCTTGGTTTTGATCAGTATAATCCATCAGTAGAAGGATCCTTGGCATGTTTATTCTCATGTGCCTTTTCATTGTTAGGGTTAGGGAATTACCTGTTTCTCAGCTATTGCAGGAAAATTTGGTGTCGAAGGGCTTTCCTGTCTGAAGCACCCCCTTCTCTCCAATCTCCCCTTCTTGTGTCCCACACTGGGCTCCAAGAAAAGGATTTTATGGCGAGTACAAAAATCCTATTACAAATACCAACAGGAATTTCTGTTTTTCTAGGCAATCCCATTTAAAATAGTAACTCTTAAAATATGTCTTTCTCCTTTGGATGAGAATTATCTTCAATAAATAGTTAACAGAGTATGAGAAATGGAATTCAATTATGTCTTCAGTTCTCTTGGCATCTAAATGAAACGCCTGCTCTTCCTTTGTATTCAGTTATTTTATAAGTCATAATAGTTTTTATGTGTTTCTTTTGCCTTTGTCCCCCTGGGGTATTTCCTCATAAGTACATTTATCCAAAACCCTTTTGAAGATCCACAAGTTATCTGAATTCTTCTTGCAAAGACAACATCCCAGACAATTTGCTTTCATAAGAGTAAAATTAGTCTTTCTAAAATTATAGGTTTTAGTTGAACCAGCATAATTTTAGAGATAAAAATATATAGTATGCTTTGATTCTCCCTATCATTTCTTCTCTTCTTCATGGTTATGCAGGTTTCTTTTAGAGTCATTAAAAAAAACAGCTAACATCGAGGCACCTTTATAACCCCAGAGCAATTTCAGGAAACAAAAAAACCTTTCCAAGAAAAAAACCTCTTAGGATACCCATTATTCCAAAAATCTTACCCATGTGGAAGAATTACCAGAAATATGAGCTGTCTGTGATTATTCATGCTTCTCGGCATGTCATAACTCTCTTCCCAAGAGCCAGTAGGTTTTATCATGATCATGATGATGCAGTGGTCAGGTCAGGCACAAACGCAGCATGTCACCCTGTGATCCTCAATGAACTTAAAACATGACTATACTTTTTTACCAAAGCTGCATGCCTGAATTAGCTGTTCCATTAAGGCTCTATCCTTTTATTTCATAGTTATGTCTTATCGATAATAGAAAGTATCAGTAGCCAAGCGGTAACCTATAAATGCATCTTTCACGGATTGTAAAATGCTAAAGTCATTGGAGTTGATTTACTAAAGAGAAAATAGGGTGTCACGTACCTGGCGGTGACAAGCCCAAACTTGCAGAGAGGGGCCCCCTTATGGCTCCTACTTGCGGCCCCTGGTAAGGCAACAGGAGGCGCGGAAGTAAGGAGTGGTACGAGTGCCTGGCAGGATCAACCAAGGTGGTGGTAGTTCAGCGTTTCTGCTGGGACTGAGAGACAGGAGCCGGAGCAGCCAGGGAACCGGACTGGAACCAGGAACACAGGAAGCTCAGCAGACTGGAACAGCTTCAGCAGACTGGACTGGAACCAGGAACACAGGAAGCTCAGCAAACTGGAACAGATTCAGCAGACTGGACTGGAACCAGGAACACAGGAAGCTCAGCAAACTGGAACAGATTCAGCAGACTGGACTGGAACCAGGAACACAGGAAGCTCAGCAGACTGGAACAGCTTCAGCAGACTGGACTGGAACCAGGAACACAGGAAGCTCAGCAGACTGGAACAGCTTCAGCAGACTGGACTGGAACCAGGATCAGTAGGAATAGTCAGACAAGCCGGGTCGGTAAACAGGTTGGTAGCAAGGTACAGAGGGATCAGGCGGAGGAGAAGTCACAACAAGCCAGGGGTCAGATGCAGGCAGAAAGGCTGGAATGGTCTCAAGCAAGCCGGGTCTATAACAGGTACATTTCAGATCAGGTTTTCAGGTACTCAACGCTGTAGAGCAGACAGCAGGGTCTGTCTGTGAATGACAAGTTTAAATAGCTTTTCTGGCGCCATATGCGGGGCGCGCGCGCACACGCGCCTGTTTCTGGCAGGATCGCCATGACAAAGAGGTTAATTTTGCAGTGGAGCGGAGTAGGTTTCTGGGCTGAAAGGCCAGGCTGTCTGGAGAACATTTCAGACTAGGAGAACAGGCTACAGCACAAGTACCCGCCTCAATGCAGTCTGTATGGAGGAGAAGGCCGAGGCTGCAGGTGAAAGGGTTTGGAGTGGGAGCGGCAGCGCTCACATCTTCGGAGTGTGGACCGGATGTGGAGTGAGCTGACTGGCAGGTAGGTCATTCTCCCCAATGCGATGGCTGCCTGTCGATTGTCTGATGAGGTGGCCGTGGCACTGATAGGCATCACTGATGACTGGTGGATACTGATGGGCTGCACTGATGGACACTGATGGGCTACACTGATGGGCACCGATAAGCTGCACTGATGGGCACTAATAGGCTGCACTGGTGGCACTCCGAACGGAGGGGATCAGGGGATCATGCTCTGCTTCAGTATGTCACAATACATTTTGGCATTCATGGTTCCCTCAATGAACTGTAGCTCCCCAGTGCCCAGACCATGACACTCCCACCACCATGCTTGACTGTAGGCAAGACACACTTGTTTTTTTACTCCTCACCTGGTTGCAGCCACACACGCTTGATACCATCTGAACCAAATAAGTTTATCTTGGTCTCATCAGATCACAGGACATGGTTCCATTAATCCATGTCCTTAGTCTGCTTGTCTTCAGCAAACTGTTTGCGAGCTTTCTTGTGCATCTTTAGAAGAGACCTCCTTCTGGGACGACAGCCATGCAGACCAATTTGATGCAGTGTGCGACGTATGGTCTGAGCACTGACAAACTGACCCCCACCCCTTCAACCTCTGCAGCAATGCTGGCAGCACTCATACGTCTATTTTCGAAAGACAACCTCTGGATAGGACGCTAAGCACGTGCACTCAACTTCTTTGGTCGACCATGGCGAGGCCTGTTCTGAGTGGAATCATTGTCCCGACGTCCACTTCTATACCAATCTGCCGGGCAATGTAATTGTCAGGAATCACAGTACAAGGATTACTCCGCCTGAGCTCGAAAATCATCCCGGTGGAGTAATCCTTGTGCTGTGGTTCCCGACAATTACATTGCCTGGCAGATTGGTATAGAAGTGGACGTCGGGACAATGATTAAAATGTCGGAACTGCTCAATATAGATAAGAACTTGTGCCTGATAACATTGAAAGTGGATGTAAACCCACTCTCATCCTTTCTAAACTACTCCCATAGTGCTGATCTATAAGGATATAGGTGTCTCCTGCATGTATCCCTATCTGCCAAATGTCTCCCCTCTGTCTGTTATAAGAACTGAAAAACTGCAGATTCTGTGGGTGGCTCTGTTGTCTGGAGCTCGGTGGGTGGAGTCGTGATGTCAGTAGACTCCCCGCCCACCTCTACACTCCCCTTGCCAACATGCATTTTCTCCTGTGTATTCCTTCTGCTATGATCACTAACATCCAGTCAAAATCCAGAAAAGTAACCACATGACTTCAGAAAAGGAGTGGGGGTGGGAATTATAAAATAATGCCTGTCTAAAGCTAGTGCACGAGATATGTAAATAACCTGTCACTCAAAGCAAGGGGGCGGAACAGACAGTTTTTTTCTCTGTTTGTCCGTTTTATCTCACTGAACAATAAAAGAGGATTGCTCAGAGCTGCATTAACTCTTTGTGGCAAGACCTGGCACAAATGATAGGAAATCTTATACTCTACATTGTGACAGCAAAAAATAAAAATAAAACATTTCGGGTTTACATCCACTTTAACTAGTCATGTTCCTCCCCTGGCCACCACCTGAGCAGATGGAGCCCAGAGATAACCCTAGGTAAGAGACTTGGGGCTATGGTCCCCGGATTTGTGGCTATAGCCCCAGTAGCCACACCCTAGCGACGCCACTGGCCTAGGCAATTTTTATGTAGAGCAACAATTCTTTTTTTCAGATCCTCAGAGAGTTCTTTGCCATAAGGTGCCATGTTGAACTTCCAGTGACCAGTATGAGAGAATGAGAGCGATAACACCAAATTTAACACACTTGCTCCGCATTCACACCTGAGACCCTGTGACACGAACGAGTCACGTGACATTGGGGCGGGAAAATGGCTAATTGGGCCCAATTTGGAAATTTTCACTTGGGGGTGTACTCACTTTTGTTGCTAGCGGTTTAGACATTAATGGCTGTGTGTTGAGTTATTTTGAGGGGACAGCAAATTTACACTGTTATACAAGCTGTACACTCACTACTTTACATTGTAGCAAAGTGTCATTTATTCAGTGTTGTCACATGAAAAGATATAATAAAATATTTACAAAAATGTGAGGGGTGTTCTTACTTTTGTGAGATACTGTACATATAAGTGATAGCCTTTCTCCAGTAGTGGGTATATGAGGTCCAAAACAACTTTCCCGCTTGATCCTAAGTAGTCTGGGCAATTAGGGGGATGCAGCTGGGTGTCCTTCCCTTCATACAATATGAAGGCATATGTGTACCCTCTGGCTCAGTCACATAATTTATACACTTTCACCCCATAGCGAGCCCTTTTGCTGGGGATAAATTGCTTGTTTCCTAGCCTTCAGCTAAATTAAATAAGTGACTCAACCACGCATTAATGTTGGTCCGGGGTAAACAACTGGGGGAATTTTTCAGAAAAATTATTTAGAAGTGGCCGAACTTTATAAAGCTTGTCATAATTTGGGTCATTTTGGGGACGGCACTGGGTATTGTCATAATGTAGGAACCTCATTATGATAAGATATCTGGTTCTGGGCATTGCCGCAGAGAAGATCGTGATGGGGTGGGTTGACAATACGAACATAATTCTTTTTTTTTTTTTGCCGAGTCCCATACAGAATGTGAGGCCCAAACAAATCTTAAACTCCTCAACTGTTAGGTCTCTCCACTCATAGGGACAGGAATAATAGGGCAGTGGTTTACGCAAAATAAATTGTTGTGCATATAAGTTGCACTGGGCCACAATTGATGCTAGCATGTCCTCTGTAAAAATTTAATGAAAGAAAACGTTTGGGGATAAATTCTCTGTGTCCACCTGGACTTCTGGCCGGGCAGTGAAAGGGGGAATGTTAGCTTCTCCTGAGTTAGGAGGAATCCACAAGGAGTTCTGAAGGGAATAGGGAAGGCTGATATTGGTCATAACCCTTTGGGGCTGAGGTGACACCCCACTAGTACTTGCCCTTTCTTGCCGAGGTACTGTGGTGCTGGTGGATGCCACTGCCTCCTTACCAGAACGCCTTTGTTTGGCGGACAGACTACCTTTCTCCTCTGAGTCTGTCAGTGTTCCACTGCTTAGGACTTGCTCATAATTTATATCAGACTCCAAATCCGACGAGGAATCTGAAGTAGAGAGCTCCCTGTTGCTCTCGTTTTTTGGACGTTGTTGCTGGTGATGAGCCTGCACAGATGTGTGCTGATAAGGCTGCACTGATGAGCACTGATGAGCCTGCACTGATGTGTGCTGATAAGCCGGAACTGATGAGCCTGCACAGTTGTGTGCTAAGCCTGCACTGATGGGCATTGATGAGGCAGCACTGATGAGCCTGCACAGATGTGTGCTAATAAGCTTGCACTGATGGGCACTGATGAGCCTGAACAGATGTGTGCTGATAAGCCTGTACTGATGAGGCGGCACAGATGTGCACTGATGACTGAGGGGCACTGATGACACGGTGACACTGTGGCACTGTAAGCAATTATGACTGATGATTGGCGCTGATGGGCACTGTGACATTGATGGGCACTGTTTGGGCACTGTATAAGATAGTGAATAGATAAAATCACTCATGCTGCAGCACAAATCGCTCTCCCTCCTTACACGCGGTATCTGTGTGAGAAGGGAGAGCTGTCAATGAGAGATGATCTCATATGTTTAAATGTGAGATCATCTCTCATTGGACACGCTGATAATGTGGTAAATGGCTGCTATGATTGACCATTTACCACGATCCGTGATTAGCTGTGTTCAAGGGACATGGCCATCACAAATTTTCCCAGATGCACGCACGCGGAAAGCATGCAAAGGGGATGACATCTATTGACGGCCTCCCGGGAATTAAGGCCTTTAAGGATAAGCTTTTGGACACTGGAAGCACAGAGTGAAGTGTGGATAAATCACAGGAGATTGTTGGACTTTTCACTGTTCATACACTTTTGTGTTGTGGGACACATTTATTTGAAGAATTTGCACAAGCACGGGGCTGCCTATGTTTATATATCTATTTTGATGTTCACTTTTAATTGAGGGGTTATTAATATAACAGCAGTGTAATGGAGTAGTAACCTAAACTTTGCATTTTCTTGATGCAGTTTTAAGCACAGATTATTTTTATTATTTTGATATATCTCATATACAGTTATATATAATTTTTACAATGAGGATATAATACATAATAATACACAATTTTTTGAGCGTAAAGGGCGAATTTTGTTTTACTCTTTACAAATAGTTGCTAATTAAAAAATTACCAGGCCAAGCTCAGACCTGGAACCTCAAACATTTGCGCAAGTTAGGCTTTGTTTAGCTTTTGGGGAACTTATGGCTTTCGGCTTTGCAGTGCATTTTAGCATATTCTTTTGCAAAACAAATTTCATGGAAGCTGTAACCTGTGTGGGAAGCTAAGCTCAATAAAACTAGAATCATTCCTTGAGCAGAAAGACCTTCTCTGCTTGTTTTTTCCAAGTTCACTGAATTTTTATTCGAAAAATGTGATAAACTGAGTCCTGATGGCTTGCAGCCAGGATCTGTTTCCCAAGAACCCTTACCTAAATATTTGCCAGAGCAAAGAGTAGACAGAACGTCCTTCGGTGCTCAGTGATTTCATAAGATGATTTTACGGTTCGGTGAGGGAAACGGCTCAGGTCGACAACATGTGCCCATTCAGGCTCCCACATGCTTCCTGTGCACTTCTACGCTGTTGACTGTTGATTTTGGAAGAGAATGTCACACACAACCGATCGTTCTGTTTTTTCTCTTTAAAGCTGGACTTACTGGTGACTGAGCTGCAACAGTTTGTTCTTTCAACATAAACAGAATAAGGCCTCTGTACTCTGTTACTTGATGTGCAAGAAAGTTATTTCGTTTTACGTATTTACCCGTTCTAGGAACAAAATATCCCAGACTTATTATGTGCCACTTAATTAGCAGCTTCCGCGGCAGAGTCTGCCTTCTACATTCAGTGTGACATTTCTTGGCCTTATTCTTACAGCAAGAATTCATATGTAACGAAGAAAACCCACACAGAAAAAGAAAACTTTTGTTTGCCATCATTTGACTTGATTTTCAGTTAGATCCAACTTAATCCAGGAAACTGACTGTATTGAGATCTGGCTAAGTAAAATGCCAACATTTATATACGTTGCTCTACTAGAGCAGAACTACTTAGGAATTTAAAGCCCAACTCCAGGCAAATAAAAAAATTATCCCTTACAGCTGGGCTGTGCCTGCACTGTAAAGCCTTGTACACACGATCGGATTTTTGATGAAGCTGACTTCCATCAGTCTTGCGTACACACCATCAGTCAAAAATCCGACTGTCCCAAACGCCGTGACATAAAACACTCCGACAAGCCGAGAAAAATTAAGTTCAATGCTTCTGAGCATGCGTCGACTTTATTCTGAGCATGCGTGGGTTTTTTCTCCGATGGAGTTCCACACAGACGATCGGAATTTGCTATCGTTTTTTTTTCCATCGGATAAATTTAAAACATGTTCTATTTTTAATCACCAATGGAAAAAAGACCGATGGGGCCCATACACGATCGGTTTGTCTGATGAAAAAAGTCCATCAGACTGTTTTCATCAGTAAAACTGATCGTGTGTACACTGCATAAGAGATAATTACTTGATTATTTCTAGGGGATCAATAAAAGGACATATAGTTACCAGGTATCCGCAGCTAGACCAGTCCCTGCTGTTCTGCAACCTCGCACTTTTGCGGTCTAGGGTCCTGGCAATATCAAGACTAGGGCAGGGCTATGGAGGATACCGACAGTCCACTGCCAGATCATGGGGGGAGCACCGCCTGCTGGAAAGTGGAGGATCAGGTAAGTAAAACTGTTTCTCCTCTCCTTTAGACAAAGTGAGCTATTAACCCCTGCAGTGCAGGCACAGCCCCACTGAAAGGGATAATTTTTTATCTGCCTGGAGTTGTGCTTTAAAGTGGTTGTAAAGGCATAAGGTTTTTTATCTTAATGCATTCTATGCATTAAGATAAAAAACCTTCTGTGTGCAGCATCCCCCCTCAACCCCCCTATTACTTGAGCCCCATCTCGATTCACAAATGTGCATAAGTGCCTCAGCCTTCCGGGACTCTACCTTCTGATTGGCTGAGGCACAGCAGTGGCACCACTGGTTCCCACTGCTGTCAATCAAAGTCAGTTAACCAATGAGGAGAGAGAGGGGCGGGGCACTGGACAGGAGGGAGGGGCCAGGATCTGGCCTTTATGAAAGAGTGGCAAGAAGAAAGCAATTGTTAAAAGAAAGCCATAAGTCCCATTTGCAGTTTGCGAGAAGCCATGTGGGGGAGACATAAAACATGTGGAAGAAGGTGCTCTGGTCAGATGAGACCAAAACTGAATTTTTTGGCCTAAAAGCAAAACGCTATGTGTGGAGGAAAACTAACACTGGACATCACCCGGAAAACACACCATCCCCACCGTGAAACATGTGAAACGGCTCCATGTTGTGGGAATGCTTTTGCTCAGCAGGAACAGGGAAGCTGGTCAGAGTTGATGGGAAGATGGATGGAGCCAAATACAAGGCAATCTTAGAAGAAAACCAGTTGGAGTCTGCAAAAGACTTGAGACTGGGGCAGTGGTTTACCTTCCAGCAGGACAACAACCCTAAACATACAGCCAGAGCTACAATGGAATGGTTTAGATCAAAGCATATTCATGTGTTAGAATGGCCCAGTCGAAGTCCAGACCTAAATCCAATTGAGAATCTGTGGAAAGACTTGAAAATTGCTGTTCACAGACGCTCTCCATCCAGTCTGACAGAGCTTGAGCAAAGAAGAATGGGCAAAAATTCCACTCTAGATGTGCAAAGCTAGTAGAGACATCCCCAAAAAGACTTGCAGCTGTAATTGCAGCGAAAGGTGGTTCTACAAAGTATTGACTCAGGGGGGCTGAATACAAATGCATGCAACACTTTTCACATATTTATTTGTAAAAAAAATTGAAAACCATGTATCATTCTCCTTCCACTTCACAATTATGTGCCACTTTGTGTTGATCTATTACATAAAATCCCAATAAAATACATTTACGTTTTTAGTTGTAACATGACAAAATGTGGAAAATTTCAAGGGGTAATGACTACTTTTTCAAGGCACTGTAAGTCGGCATGAGCATTACCTCATTCAGTATACTAAGGGAAAAATCTCTTGCCAACTAAACAGCCTATTTGCCGTATTTTCCAGCTCCTGAATAATGTTTTTATACTCCAGTTGTGAGATCTTTGTGTCATAAGTCAAGGGCTGGTTCACACCACAAAAACGCACTCCATATCCATTCCGGATGCGTTTCTGCATGCACGTTTTCAGTGTGTTTTTGATGCGTTTGCGGATGCATTCCAGGTGCTTTTTTTTTCTGCTTTTTTTCAAAATACAGTTCAGTGCGTTTTTGATGCGTTCTAGTGCATTTTAGTTCCTTTTTGATGCATTTTACTGCGTTCCAGTACTGTCCAGTGCAGGTATAATGCAGCATGTTCTACTTTTTTTTCTGGAACCTAAAAGCACTGGAACTGGCCCTGGTGTGAACTATGCCATTAGAAACAATATAACCTACTTTCTATGCATTTTTGATGCAGAGCATGTGGTGTGAACTGGCCCTTACTCTTTTCCTGGTCAACTAGGAGTTTCAGGTGTTTCTGCCCACATTTGCTTTTTCCAGCACAATGGATGGAGGTCATTTATTTTTCTTCCCAATTATGATTTTGTAAGCATCACAGTTATTGTGCATACTAGACATGTGCACACTGAAATATTTTGTTTCGGAATTTCGTTTTCGTCCGAAAAATACATTTATTTAGTTACTTCCGAAATTCATTTTTTATTTAGTTTGTTTTTCTTAAAATCTGTCATTGAAGGCTTATGGTGTCTGTCGAATGTTCTAAGAAGATTCGACGGAGCAGCGAAACTATACGACGTCGCAATCGTAAAATTTCCGGTCGAATGTTCCGCCTACAAGCTATAGTAGAATTCTAATGTTGTATGACTAGTAATATATTTATTAATTATTATTACTAGTCAACCAACATTAGAATTTTTCTATAGCCTATGGGCAGAGCATTTCACCATAAATATCCGCTCGCTGCGATCGTATGTTTTTAGCTACTTTGTCGAATCTTCATGTCTCTATAATGTTGAATCTTTTCTCTCTGTCGAATCTTTTCTTTCTATGTAGAATAATATTGGACTAATAGAGTTAAGGTTAGGCATATTCATCTGCAGGTTTGATAAACACAGATTGTTATTATCGAATCTCCTATCTACAGTGGGTCAAAAAAGTATTTAGTCAGCCACCAATTGTGCAAGTTCTCCCACTTAAAAAGATGAGAGAGGCTTGTAATTGTCATCATAGGTAAACCTCAACTATGAGAGACAAAATGTGGAAACAAATCCAGACAATCACATTGTCTGATTTGGAAAGAATTTATTTGCAAATTATGGTGGAAAATAAGTATTTGTTCAATATCAAAAGTTCATCTCAATAATTTGTTATATATCCTTTGTTGGCAATGACAGAGGTCAAACGTTTTCTGTTAGTTTTCACAAGGTTGTCACACACTGTTGCTGTTATGTTGGCCCATTCCTCCATGCAGATCTCCTCTAGAGCAGTGATGTTTCCATTAGACGTATGTCCTGCCGGGCTGGTTAAAAAATCTGCTGCCCTTTTGGACCCCTTTATTGGGGAGACAATCAACTGCTGCTTCAGGACAGGTACTGTCCCAGGTGCTCTGAAGCGGGCCGTGGTCTTGGCCCTGCTGAAGAAACCGACCTTGGACCCGGACATACTGGGCAACTACAGGCCGATTTCCATCTTGCCTTTTGTGGCAAAGGTGATGGAGCGCCTGGTGGTTATCCAGCTACAGACTTACCTTGAGTCTTTCCATCTCTTGGACGAATTCCAGTCCGGATTTCGACCTGGACATGGAACAGAGACGAGCCTCATCTGTGTCTATGATGATGTCCTTCACAGCTTGGACAGGGGTGACTCAGTAGCTCTGGTTCTTTTGGATCTGTCGGCCGCATTTGATACCATTAATCATGGAATCTTACTGGAGCGGATGAAGTCTGTTTTGAGGGCAGAGTTCAGGGAGTCAAGACTGGCCCCTAAAGACTCTAAGTCCACTGCCCTGGATTGCGGAGTGCTACAGGGCTCTGCCTTGTCTCCCCTGCTGTTTAATATCTATATGAGGCCCCTTGCCGACCTGCTTAAGTCCCACGCCGCCCATTACCATGTTTATGCGGACGACACCCAGGTTTACCTAAAGATTCCTAGGAACCAGACGGCTGATGCCACCCTTGCCAGCTGTTTGCAGGCCATCAACACATGGATGTCTGCCAACTTCCTGAAGCTTAGTGGGGGAAAATCTGAGGTGATCATCTTCAGCGATCTGGCCACCCCTCCAGATATCCCACCTTGGCCTTCCTCATTTGGTCCTGCTCCGGAGGTGGCCCCCCAGGTCCGTGATCTGGGATTTGTCCTAGATTCAGGTTTAACTTTGGCTCCTCAGGTAAAGAGGGTCGTTAGTGCATGTCACTGGCATCTAAAACTCCTGAGGGGGCTGTTTAAATATTTGGCTATCTCGGACAGAAAAACTGTCATCTGCGCCACGATAGGTAGCTGCCTAGACTACTGCAACTCTCTTTATCTGGGATTGCCAAAGATGTTAGTGCAGAAGCTTCAACTTATTCAAAATGCTGCGGCTAGGTTACTCATGGATGTCCCGCTGAGGGATCATATCACCCCTGTCCTCTGCGCCTTGCACTGGCTGCCGGTCCACTATCGAACCTTATTTAAGGCCGGATGTATTATGTTTAAGATAATGAAAGGCCTGGCCCCAAGCTATCTCTGCTCTCATTTTCATAAACGAGCTTTTGTTAGATCACTCAGATCTACCGGCAGAGATCTCCTCCACATCTCGGTGCCCAAGAAGATCCGGCGTGGTGGTCGGCCTTCTCCCACCAGGGTGCAGTTTTGTGGAATAGCCTCCCTGTCGAGCTTCAGGAGGCCCCTACTATTCCGGTCTTCCGCGGGTTACTGAAGACTTGGCTCTTCACGCAAGCCTTCCCTGCGCAGCCTCTCTTCCACCCTTTCTGCCACTCTGTCCTGCTTCTGGTTCCTGGGTCCTCTTTTCCCAGAAATTCTGCTATGCACGTCGGGACCCTTCGGGGTAAGACCGCGCTATATTAGGATACCACTCAACTCAACTCATGTTTTGGGGCTGTCACTGGGCAACACAGACTTTCAACTTCCTCCAAAGGTTTTCTAAGGGGTTGAGATCTGGAGACTGGCTAGGCCACTCCAGGACCTTGAAATGCTTCTTACGAAGCCACTCCTTCGTTGCCCAGGCGGTGTGTTTGGGATCATTGTCATGCTGAAAGACACAGCCACGTTTCATCTTCAATGCCCTTGCTGATGGGAGGAGGTTTGCACTCAAAATCTCACGATACATGGCCCTATTCATTCTTTCATGTACACGGATCAGTTGTCCTGTTCCCTTTGCAGAGAAACAGCCCCAAAGCATGATGTTGCCACCCCCATGCTTCACAGTAGGTATGGTGTTCTTTGGTTGCAACTCAGCATTCTCTCTTTTCTAATTATTGCTCCCACAGTTGATTTTTTCACACCAAGCTGCTTGCCTATTGCAGATTCAGTCTTCCCAGCCTGGTGCAGGTCTACAATTTTGTTTCTGGTGTCCTTCGACAGCTCTTTGGTCTTCACCATAGTGGAGTTTGGAGTGTGACTGTTTGAGGTTGTGGACCGGTGTCTTTTATACTGATAACAAGTTCAAACAGGTGCCATTAATACAGGTAATGAGTGGAGGAAAGAGGAGACTCTTAAAGAAGAAGATACAGGTCTGTGAGAGCCAGAAATCTTGCTTGTTTGTAGGTGACCAAATACTTATTTTCCACCATAATTTGCAAATAAATTCTTTCCAAATCAGACAATGTGATTGTCTGGATTTGTTTCCACATTTTGTCTCTCATAGTTGAGGTATACCTATGATGACAATTACAGGCCTCTCTCGTCTTTTTAAGTGGGAGAACTTGCACAATTGGTGGCTGACTAAATACTTTTTTTGCTCTACTGTATATCGAACTGTTGTCGCAACGAAAACGAAAATAAAGCATTTGTTTCTGATCTTTCGGTTTTCAGATTCTACGCTTTCGTTATCGTTTGTTAAAACGATACCTTAGAATATAGCCAGCCTGGCTGGTATATTTGCTGCTGGTGCCCTGTGAACACCCATTCTGGTTAAAGATGCTTCATAGATTACCTTATTACTTAAACCTGTTGATATTATTAGTATTATATCATAGACATTTAATGCCTCTGGGTGTATTAACATTTAGCAACAATATTTTTTTATAACAATTTGCTTTTCTAAGTTTATATATTTTTTATGTTATTTATAGCCAAAACATGTTGGGCTGAGTTATATATTGGTTAAAAAGACCCTCTGGTATTGCTGTTTCAAAATTCAATTAAAAACCTCTGAGAGGAAAAACACTGAAGATAAATGAAACTTTACTACAGCTACATAATACCCCAGGAATATATACTACACACTCAAACCTATACCTGTAAATCAAATTACACTTGGATTTGCACTTCACTCAGCTCAGAGATAAATGATTTACTGCTAGGATCTGAGCTTTGAGCACAAAAAAAACCACATAAAATATCCAATGACTCCTGCTCTTTTCATGTCTTATCTTTTGTTTTTTCATCCAGATAGTTAATGATGCAATGCTTCAGCCACAGAGTGGAATACATAAAGGGAAACTCATAACTTATCGCTGAAATCCACGTTGTGTGAACAAACATTTCTCTCAAAACATACACTCATCATTCATTTAGATTTAAGGAAATAACGCTAAGGTACATGACAAAGCATCCTATTTGGGTGGCACACTGATGATTCCCAACTGCACATTGTGCCTAGTCGAGTAATGCCAGCCTTACCCTCTAAGCAGTGTGCACAGAAAAGAGCTTCACTAGCAGGTGGACTGATACAGAGTGAGCTGTAGAGATTTCAGAGTTCCCCTCTGGTTGTAGACATTTTTTTTATAGGTCATATGACTGTGCTTTAAGGACTATCCATGTAGCGCCTATAGTTCTGACTGTAAAAAGACATTGCATGTTATCAATCAGTTCCAACACAATGCTTTTACATACTTCTCCTTAGCCGATATAAGCAGCCAATTCCATTAGTGAACTTAACACTATTGTAAGTATTGCTTAAATATTCAGGCTTCCATTCTTCTGCTGCCATAACAGGTAATAGAAATTTTGGTTATGAAAATTTTGTCGTGAATTTCTGCCTTCAAAATAAACATAGTTGCCAAGTGAGAGAGAACCACCGCACATCAGATCGATCACAAGCGTCCACATTTATTGTACAAACTATCCACAAACATTGCAAAGACAATCCCACCTTAGGAATCTAGACTTTGCAATATTTGCCCACTCATCTTTGCAGAACTACTCAAGTTCATTTAAATTTGATAATGACCATTTGTGGACTGCAGTCTTCAAGTCATTCCACAGATTTTCAATGGGGTTTAAGTCTGGGCTCTGAATAGGCATGCAAGGGCATTCAACTTTTTCTCCTTCAACCAATGTGTGCTCATTTTTGCTGTGTGGTTTGGGTCATTCTCATGTTGAAAGGTAAACCTTCTTCCCATTGACAACTTTCTGGAAGAGGGCCTCAGATTTTCCTTAAAGCGAAGGTCCGCCCGCCCCTTTAAAAACTAAGTCAGCAGCTACACATACTGTAGCTGCTGACTTTTAACATTAGGACACTTACCTGTCCTGGAGTCCAGCAATAACGGCACCAAAGCTGATGATTCCATCATCTGTTGGGTGCTGCTGTCACCATTGCCGGTAAGGGAACCCAGCAGTATAACCTTTCGGCTTTACGACCGGGTCCCTACTGCGCGCTGTGCTTTCTCACTGGCCCGGCAGAAGGGGAGGAGGAGGGGGACCGAGCTGCTGACCTAATTCGCTGTGGTCCGATCTCCCGGAAGTGGAGACATAATACCTGCCCAAGACAGGTATCCGCTCCCCCCCCTCCCCCGCAAAAGGTGTCAAATGTGGCATCGGAGGGGGGGAGAAATCAGATAAGCGGTAGTTCCACTTTTGGGTGGAGCTCCGCTTTAATAATTTGACAGTATTTCGCCCCATCCAGTTTTCTTCTATCCTGACAAGTGCTCCAGTCCCTGCTGCAGAGAAACACCCCCATAACAGGATATTTTCACCTACATGCTTTACTGTAGGAATGGTGTTGTTTGGATGGTGAGCTCTATTGGAATTCCGCCAGACATATTGTTTGGTGTTGAGGCCAAATAATAAAATTTTAGTCTCATCTGTCCATAACACTTTTTTCCATGTGACCTCGGAATCTTCAAGGTGCGTTTTAAGGTGGCAAGATGGGACAAGCGGCTCTTCTGGTTATCTTCCTCCTCATTGATTGAGGCTACCATCAATCACAGTATAGGCACACAGAGCGGAGGCTTGGGAGCGAGCCTGCTCGGGTGCCCCCATAGCAAGCTGCTTGCTGTGGGGGCACTTGACAGGAGGGAGGGGCCAGGAGTGCCGGCGTGGGACCCGAGAAGCAGAGGATCGGGGCTGCTCTGTACAAAACCACTGCACCGAGCAGGTAAGTGTAACGTGTTTGTTATCTAAAATAAAAAAATTAAAAAATCTGCCTTTAATATAATTTTAAGACAAAGGGACAGTATCTTTTTAGAAGTCCTCCCTCCTCAAATTCCTGATACTGGCCAGCTTTCATTGCTAGAACTAGTGGCCTGGACTAAGGCAGGAGCACTGGCAAAGTGTCTGGGCTAACGGGGACCTGTAATTTTGCTCTGAATGGGCAAAGTGTAATGGCCAGTCTAATGCCAGATGTCACAACCGTATCAAATACAAAAAAGTGGACTCACCATTCTGTGGTACGAAAAGCCAGGAAGACAGTGAATATATCCAGGCCTGTTTTTGATGATGATAACATTTAGTACTGCCATTCCGCTGCATCTAAGAATCTTCAGCATTACTTTAAAATAATTATTTTTTTAAAAACAAACTGCAATGACATTCCATGCCCAAATGTCTGGTACCCAGATCCTCACAGGTTGCAAAGTTTGCACTATTACATACACTTAGTGTCCATAAATCATGTAGTAAACAATCGGTTATTTAATTTGTCTGAAGTCTGAACTGTGAAATCCTCATTTTGTTTCATTTTGTTCTAGTGTATTTTCATTAGCTAATCAATTCCTCGCTAATGCTTTAGATCGGGGAAGAATAAAATAAGTATTGGACAAAATCTACCTCTTTATGCAGCGCTATCTCAGGAATTTGCCATGTGTAGCCAATATTGCTTTATCTAATGCTCAGCCTGCTATACTTCACTGAAGCCAAAATTGTATTTTTCCTGTATAAGGAAAAATGATTTATAGCATTTTTAGCAACTGTTTGGTGAACTGGTATTTCCTATTATTGTTATGCATTTAAATTACTTGA
This sequence comes from Rana muscosa, assembly GCA_029206835.1. Taxonomy (NCBI): domain Eukaryota; kingdom Metazoa; phylum Chordata; class Amphibia; order Anura; family Ranidae; genus Rana; species Rana muscosa. The sequence goes on from JARGYO010005626.1 coordinate 102,680,033, forward strand.
TGATAACTACTTTAATCCACTATTATTTATAGTCTGTGTTCTGGTTTAAAATGTATAAAAAAAACCCTGAACAAATCTGTATTAACAGTCGTGTTTATTATGTACATTCATTAACAATGCATAAAGAACAATGATGTGTGTTTCCTCCCTTTCCATTCTACTACACTATTCTGTTCATATATTACAGGTACATATATAGCTCTGTCAATTTATGCAGTCCTCTACATCACGTGTGGTGAGGTCAGTGGCTGGTGAGCACTGGCTAGTATCAGAGCCAGATACACACGTTACATACGCCGTGATCGTTAGAGTGAGAGCAATAATTCTAGCACTAGACCTCCGCTCTAACTCTAAATGTTTACAGTGTCGCCTAAGGAGATTTTTAAGTACTGAAGTTTGGCTCCATTCCACAAGCGTGACATGTTGGGAATCTATTTACTCGGCGTAACATCTTTCACATTTTAGAAAAAAAATCAGGCTAACTTTCGTGTTTTTTTTTTCCTGAAACGGTTTCTTTAAAATAAAAAACAAGTTTGAAAAATTGCTGCGCAAATACCATGAGACATTAAAAGTTGCAACGACCACCATTTTATTCCCTAGGGTGTCTGCTAAAAAATGTGTGTGTGTGTGTGTGTGTGTGTGTATATGTATGTATGTATGTATGTATGTATGTATATATATATATATATATATATATATATATATAATATATATATATATATATATATATATATATATATATATATATATGTAGCGGGTATACACTTTTCTGTGTGTTAAAACTGGCAGAGACACCAGTGATGTGCAGTTCCCTGCAGCCCCACGGGTGGCGCTGTCGCCGTGGGCTGGGGTTGAACCATTGCTGTGTGCTGTGCTCCCTTTTTGTCCTCCCTCGGCAGTGGTATGGTGGGGCGGGGAACCCGCCGTGCTTGCTGGGAGAGGGTATAAAGGGGCCAGCCATCTTTGTCACGGGGTCGAGTCCCTGGCACCTTCAGCCTGTGGGAGATGGTTTGTGTCGGTCCCCTAGGCGGCCTAGGCCTAGAGGACATTCAGAGGTCGTGTTCCATCCCAGGCACCTTTAGCCTGGGGTGAGGTACTCGGATGGAGGTCTGGAGCTCAGTGCCCACCACTGAGTTTCGCGAGGGAAGGAGATCCTAGGGAACCCCGGGAGTGGGTACCCGAATCCGGAAGGCGTAATGGACCGGTGGGAGATACTTGCTTGAAGACCTGGTGCAGCATATTGCCAGTGACAGGTGGGCCTCTCATCGGAGACCGCCTGGAAGGAAATCCCCCCCTCGTTCGGAGACTGTAACCCACTTTCAGGAAGGAAAGTGGAGAGTTCATTGTGTCTGGGCCTACTCGCATTCACACCTCCTTGTCTGTTCTGTTCTGTAAGGGAGTCCAACTGATTGTGTTCACTTTTGCATTGAGAAGAATAAAGGAGTGTTGGACTTTAATGGTGTTGGGCTCATTTCCTGACAGACATTGTTCAAGGTAACTCTCTTTGGAGGCTCCAGGTGCAGAACACCGACCCGAAGGTAACATAAGAACTTTGCTTACACCACACAAACATCTGCGGTGAAGGCTTGGCTTGGTGACCCCGCACTCTCTCCTCTAAGGTACCCCTAGACAAGAGACAGATGAGCTGATAAAGAGAGGAGAGAGATGAGGCCGCTACATATATATATAATGTTTGGGGGTTTTGAGACATTCTCTAGCAAAAAAAAATATGATTTTTTCATGTAGTAGAGAAGTGTCAGAATTGGCCTGGGTGGCAAGGGGTTAATTACCATAAGTAAGTAATATACAAATAATTATTATATATTGTTTTTAAGGTAATTTTACTAAAAACTGTACTCAAGCAGGTGGCTTAACGGACAAATTACTGTTATAACTTCCAACCAGTAATTTCACAGTAAATAGATAAAAAATAAATTATTATGTTATAACATATAGCATATAAATATGATTAAACTTGATTAAAACCGTACCTTTTCAACAGCAGCAGATTCTCATTCTCCCTATTAACTGTGTGAGTAGGGATGAGCTTCGAGTTAGAGTCGAACCCATGTTTGACTCGAACATCGCCTGTTCGGCTGTTCGCCAAATTTTGAACATTATGGGCCGTTCGCGCCAAATTCGAGTGCCGCGTCACGGCCCATAATTCACTGCGGCATCGCAGTGCATTGCTGGCTGATGATTGGCCAAGCATGCACTATGACCCGCATTCTTTGGCCAATCACAGCGTGCAAAAAAACGGAGATCCATAATTGGCCAAATCCAGGGTGGCTTCGGCCAATCATGGCTCAGAGGAGTAGGTACACGCCCCACAATATATAAGGCCGCCGGCGTGGCGGCCTTGTGTAGTGTGTTGCGGTGGTTAAAGAGAGAGGTTTAAGAGAGAGAGAGAGAGATAGACACACTATGTCATTTATTTTGAGTTAGATAGAGCAGGCAGGCGAATCAGTTAGCTGCAGTTACAGTGTGCAGAGGATATATATGCATCCTAGGTGTTGTATATATTTTTACACACTGTATTCAGTTTAGCTAGATCCGTTCCTGTTATTCTCTATACTGACAAGCAGGCAGGTGATTGTGCTAGCTGCAGTTTTTCACTTAGTGTACTGTGTCCTTTGCACAGCGTGTACCTGAATACAATTGGTGGTGTTCTCATACCAATACCACAGGCAGGGAGCTGCATTAATTTCATTTAGTGTACTTCTGTCCTTTGCAGAGCGTTCCCCTAAAGGTACCTCAATACAATTAGTGGTGTTCTCATGCTAAAACCACAGGCAGGGATCTGCTTTGTTTTCACTTAGTGTACTGTGTCCTTTGCACAGCGTTCACCTAAAGATACCTGAATACAATTGGTGGTGTTCTCATACCAATACCACAAGCAGGGAGCTGCTGTATTTTCAGTTGGTGTACTGTGTCCTCTGCACAGTGTGCACCTAAATCTAACTGAAGACAATTGCTGCTTTTCTCATACTAATATCACAGCAGGCAGTTGATTGTGCTAGCTGCAGTATACTCACTATAGATCTATATGTAGCAACCTCACCCCTCTCACCCCTTCTCATTCTCGGCTTGTCTGTCTTTGTCTAGGGGTGTCAGTACCGGGGGGAGGGATGAGATGCACCACGGCCCATGTCCTCCATAATGAAGAGGTGAAGGCCAGAAAGATCGGGCTTTGTGTAGTTGTCCCAGTGTCAAATCCTTTCCTCGGATTCACTCCCCTTTGCTCCTAGTAACCAGAGTTCCACACACTGAATTGGTCCAACACAGTTTTATTCTTCTCAGCGAATAAACATACAGCACAGTCAAGTTGGGACCTTTGCAACAGTTCAGTATTAATGGGAGTAGGTCGAGGCACAATCCTTTAAAGTATCGCTAACCACTGTGGTGTCACCAATGGCGAATAGTCACTGCCACTGACTATATGAGGTAGAACATGAATTACCTTCGCTAGCACAGCCCCTATCAGGGGAAGGATATCCGTCCAAGGGAGTCACCGGAGGCCTCTCTGTCACCAGCAAATGCTGCGCCGGACTCTCCAGAGAAGTTCTGCTCACCAGTCTCCTTGACCTCAGACACGGGCACCCAAGGAGTTAGGGCCCCCCCTCAGATTCCTCCACCCTTGTGGAACTCAGTCGAAGGTACTGAGCCCCAGGCATCCGCCATAGTACCTCACCCCAGGCTAAAGGTGCCTGAGATTGACTCCATCTCTCGCTCCGGCCAGGTCAAGGGCACCTGGGCCTGGAACTCCGGAATGCCAGCACCCAAGCTGAAGGTGCCTGGGTGCGGCTGCGTCCTCCGACTCTGAAAGCCAAGGTCAGGGCGTCCGTCCCTTTTATCCCCTCGCCTTTTGCGTCACAGCAGGTTCCCCGCCCCGCTGTACCAGCGCCAAGAAAGGACAAAAAGGAAGCAGTCTTACGGTGTGGGTTCAACTCCGGCCAGGGCGACAATGCCACCTGCAGGCCGCAGGGAACCTCACACCACCAGAGTCCTCCAAAAACCATAAGAAAGGGTCTCAGATTCCCTAGCAGTCAGTGCATCTGGGTTACACTACCACCCAGATGCTTCCCTTAAATTCAAATACCCGCTACACTCTCCCCCTGGTGATTTGACACTGGTCCCCAATGTCTGGTGCAAACCCATGTCTCCCAAAGAGTGGAAACATAAGTTCAACCCAGAGACAACATTCACATAATCCAAACTCAACAATTTCAATCAGGAATTGTGCCAGGACCTAAAACAGGAAAGGGAAACCGTAATATAAAACCATAAACTCTTGTAATAAAATACTTTAAATATCTCACATATTCACATTTCTCCCCCTCCCTGCTGGCTATCTAAGGACCACCCCATTCTCAGCAGCCTTGATAGACGAGTCTCCTGCAGAGGGAAGAAAAAAAAAAGAAACACACATCCTAACATAATATATGTGTTGGCTTGGAACGAATGGGCCTATCTGAGAAGAAACCCATTCACTCCAATGAGTGTTGCATAATGTACAAAAACAAACAACAATCGTTGCGCAACACTGCCACCTGGTGGTAATGCCGCGGTAAAGACACTTATCAAATCCAGATGAACTTTTCTCTGTGGCCCTACACTGACTAAAAACCCCAAAGTCACTGATTTCTCTTGATGAGGGAAGAAAAAAAACAAACGGAAACAGTTCCCATTCTTCCAAGAACAAACACCCAGAAAAATAGAGGGCACAGTCTCTGTGTTCCAGCACTTGCTTCAGGAAAACTCAGCAGCAACAACAGAAAAGAGTCTCTTTCTCCTACAAATAAAACTTTGGATGCGGCAGGAACACAGGCTTCAAATGCTTGTTAAGAGCCTCCATGTTATATTCAACATTTCCTCCATCCTTGCGACAAATTACCACTCTGTCCACATGGATATGCCTTCCCAGCATCCACTTAGCCTTACAGTCCCGAAACTTTTTAGTGACCATTGGTGAACATGAAAGGTATCGGCGTGCTTGAGGTACCTTGAGTTTGTCCCAAACAAAAGTATCGTACCACCTCTGGCGAAAAACTTCCACCTCGTATAGCAATTCTCGAGGCAGGTATAGGTACTCCCACCCATACTCTTGGGAAACCTTCTGGCCAAAGAGACGCTGCAGCCTTGATAAAGGTGGCATTGTAACGCGGTCTCCTTCTCCAGGCAAAACAACAGCTTCCGGATGGCGAGGTGCGTTCACCACCTCGGCAGACTTGGGCATAGGGGCCCGCAGTGACTGGCGTTGCACTCCCGCAACAGGAGCAGGTGAAATGGAAGTTGAATCCAGAAGAGGGATTGCAGACAGTGGACCAGATTCTTCCCTAGGCTCCGAGGCCTCCACCCGGGGTGTACTATCCCCAATGGACATAGGTGGGTCCCTTTTGACATGGGACGAGGGTAACTTCATCTTGTCCCATCCCTTCCGGTGGAAGATCTCGTCTATCTCCTCATCATCGCCATTGTCAGACAATGAATCCAGGTCGGAGGTGTCATAACACTCAGTGGGCAGATAATTCCCAGTCACGGAATCATCCCCCTTGACGGCCTCCACCGACAGTGGGCTGCCGACACCTCCAACCACACACACAGTCCCAACCCCTGGCTCACCTGGGCCTTCAGAAGAACAGGGATGTCCAGGGCTCTTCCCTCCGGATCCATCCAGGCCAGGCAAGCGACGGGGCGAAGCTCTTCCACGACCACAGGAGGCCTGTACCAGGCCGACTCTCCTCTTTGGCGGTTGGAGCAGGGAGCTGCTGGTGACCGAGGCAGCATCCTCAGATTTTTCTCTCTTAATCTCCGCTTGGGCAGTCACTTCGCCCTGGTCAGCGCGCGCAGGAATACCCACCATGGCTTTGATCTCTCCCTCCGAAATGGCAGTACCTGTGAGGTAGTTGAGGTGGAAGGCGCGAGGCCTTTCTGTGGATGGTTCCACCTCGAAGAGAAACTCCTTGCAGACCTCACATCGCCCGAATGGCTTCAACTGAACCACCAGTCCCGAACAGCTGGGACAGATCACACCGAGGGCCTCCATGTCTCTGCAGGTGTACAGAGCCAATCGCCCCCGGGGCCTTAGTCTGATTCCTGTGTCCATGATTGGAGCAGCTAGAGAAGTCATGTCCGTGAAGGAAGAAGCAGAAATCCACGGGGTACTTGAAGTCATCTTCCCTGTTTGCTGCTCCAGTGCGCACTGACCCACACGCGCCGGAATCTCCACGTGTGTCCGTCCACATGGCCAGACTCCTCCCACACTCTGCACTTGTTCGCAGGCTTTTCCTTCTCCCCACCCACTAACTGCGCAGCTATGGTTTGCCTCGTGGCGCATTGGCCAATATGGCCGACCTACTTGGAACTCCTCCGGGCAGCAAAGTTCAAATTCAGACACCATACACATCCCGGATACAATGCCCCCACATGTAGCTACCTCACCCCTTTCCCCCCTTCTCATTCTCGGCTTGTCTGTCTTTGTCTAGGGGTGTCAGTGCCGGGGGGAGGGATGAGATGCACCACGGCCCATGTCCTCCATAATGAAGAGGTGAAGGCCAGAAAGATCGGGCTTTGTGTAGGTGTCCCAGAGTCAGTCCTTTCCTTGGATTCACTCCCCTTTGCTCCTAGTAACCAGAGTTCCACACACTGAATAGGTCCAACACAGTTTTATTCTTCTCAGCGAATAAACATACAGCACAGTCAAGTTGGGACCTTTGAAACAGTTCAGTATTAATGGGAGTAGGTCGAGGCACAATCCTTTAAAGTATCGCTAACCACTGTGGTGTCACCAATGGCGAATAGTCACTGCCACTGACTATATGAGGTAGAACATGAATTACCTTCGCTAGCACAGCCCCTGTCAGGGTTAGGATATCCGTCCAAGGGAGTCACCGGAGGCCTTTCTGTCACCAGCAAATGCTGCGCTGGACTCTCCAGAGAAGTTCCGATCACCAGTCTCCTCGACCTCAGACACGGGCACCCAAGGAGTTAGGGCCCCCTCGGATTCCTCCACCCTCGCGGAACTCAGTCGAAGGTACTGAGCCCCAGGCATCCGCCATAGTACCTCACCCCAGGCTAAAGGTGCTAGGGGCAAGATCAGACTTGGACACCTTTCCCACCGAAAATCCTCTGGGTTACTGAGTCTTGAGGATGAATCACTGCAATTGAGCTACTGGCCTGTCCTGCATCCAGCGTTCTTTCAGAACGCACATTCAGTGCTGCTGGAGGCTTTGTAACCGATCACAGGGTGTGCCTGTCCACCGAATCGATCGATCGGTTGACCTTCATAAAAATGAATCAGTCTTGGATCACCAGCTACCAAGCACCTGATGCTGATGTAACCGAATATTTTTTTTTTAATGGGAGATCCCTTCAAGACTGCCTATGCTGATGCTGAGTGACTATCCTGTTATGCTGAGTGACTATCCTGTTATGCTGAGTGACTTTCCTGTTATGCTGAGTGACTATCCTCTTCCTCCTCAATGTTCATGCTGATGGCTTGTAGGAACATTTTTGGTTCTGGGCACCGCCACCAGTGGCTAAGGCCCAATTTTTCAGCCCATGTTTAACAGGGGCGTGTAATTAAAATTTTTGATGCAATACTTTTCAGCAGGGCTCATTCCTGCACTCCAACTATAGTATCTGTGAGGGGTTGCAGTGTTGTGGCACCAGTGCCTAAGGCCCAATTTTTCTGCCCCTGTTCAACAGGGGCATGTAATTACAATTATTGATCTAATATTTCACAGCAGGGCCCGTTCCAGCGCCCACCAAGAGTAACTGTGAGCACTTACAGTGTTGTGGCACCAGCACCACCACCACCACCACCAAAGGCCCAATTTTTCTGCCACTGTTCAACAATGGCATGTAATTACAATTATTGATATAATAGTTTACAGCAGGGCGTTCCAGCGCCCACCAAGAGTAACTGTGAGGGCTTACAGTGTTGTGGCAACACCAACACCTAAGGCCCAAATTTCTGCAGAGTACATAGGGCAGGCCCCTACTTTCAAACATCCGACTTACAAACGACTCCTACTTACAAACGGAGGGAGACAACAGGAAGTGAGAGGAAGTCTACCCCTGGGAAGGGAAATTCTCTCCTGTAAGAGTTAATATGGGAAAAAGGTGTCTCCTCTCCACTGATACTTTATCACCAATCCTTGTTTCCCTAAAACCCCCAAATTTTCAAAATCCAATTGTCATTGGGACAGAAAGTGAGGTGACATCTTCTGAACAGGGGCACAGACAGCAAAACAAATGTTACAGGGGTGATAGCCCTTCCCTATGTTTTCCAAAAAGCTTAAAAATTGTTTTTTTTTGGCTGGAGCTACACTTTAAAAATGTACCAGTTCCAAATTACAAACAGATTCTACTTACGAACAAACCTACAGTCCCTGTCTTGTTTGCACCGCCTGTATACTGCTGTACAGGGTATATAGGGCCTTGTGGCCCCATGCCTTTCCTTTTTTTAATTTGGGTGCAAGGTTCCCCTTAATATCCATACAAGACCCAAATGGGCTGGGGGGGGAGGGGTACTCATGCCGATTTTCTCAATGATTTTCATCCATATTGCCGGGACCACACATTACATTAAAGCCACAAACAGTTTTAAATTACTTTTTTTCCTTTTAGAAATATCATTTTGCGCAGGGATAGTTCTAAACACGGGAAACATGCCACTTCACAGGCATACTATAGACACCCCCCAGGTACGATATCTAAAGGAATATTTCACTTTTTTTTTTCATTTAAGCATCACTGCTCCCGAAAAAACGGCCATTTTTAAAACTTTTTTTTGCATTGATACATGTCCCCTGGGGCAGGACCCGGGTCCCCAAACCCTTTTTAGGACAATAACTTGCATATTAAAATCAGCACATTTGATTTTGAACGTTCAAGTCCCATAGACTTTAACGGGGTTCGATAGTTCGCGCAAACTTTCGGTCCGTTCGCAGGTTCTTGTGCGAACCGAACCGGGGGGTGTTCGGGTCATCCCTACTAGAGAGTTTTCATTTTTCTTGGGAGGGTGCATGTGATCAGCACAGGGCCAATTGGGGTTCTGCAGCCTCATAGGACAGTCAGAGTAGAATGAAAACTCCTCCTACAATGCTTTGTCTAATTGGGCAACTAAGTGGCAAATGAGGTTTAATGTTGATGAATGTAAAGTTATGCACTTGGGGGCTAAGAATATGCATGAATCATACATACTAGGGGGAGTACAACTGGGGGAATCAATAGTGGAGAAGGATCTGTGTTTTTTTTTTTTTTTTGTAGATCATAAGCTCAATAATGGCATGCAATGCCAAGCTGCGGTTTCCAAAGAGAGCAAAGTGCTTTCTTGTATTAAAGTGGAGTTCCACCCAAAAGTACTTGTAACCCCCTGACCTGCCAGATTTGATCAGGTGTTTCCATACTGTTGTACATTTAAACCAGATATCTTTATGATGATCTACAAAATCAACAAATATAAATATCATATATCAAACAAAGAATTTATCTATATATTGATGTATGATGGACGAATTTTCATTATTCGGACGTTCGGATGCATCCGAATTAACGAATTACAATGCTAACGAATTCAACCGAATCCGAAAGTTTTGAATCGAAAAACCACGGACAAAATTTGAATCGAATTCGAAAAGAATTCTAGTCAAATCGAATTTGAAAAACAATTAGAATAGAATAGAATCGAAAATATTGGAAATAATCAAATAGAAAAACAATAGAACAGAATAGAATAAAATACAATATATATATATACAATATATATATTATATTTTATTCTATTCTGTTCTATTTTTTTTTTCTAGTCTATTTTCTATTTCTATTCTAATCTTTTCTAATTGGAATACGAAAAAACGGTCGCATTCGAAAATATTTCAACCAAATTCGAAAATATATCTACCGAATTCGATAATATTTCATCCGCATTCGTTAATATTTCAACCAAATTCGATATTTCAACCGGATTTGAAATTATTTCAACCGAATAGAAAAGATTATAATAAAATAGAAAAACAGATAATAGACTAGAAAAACAATAGGACAGAATATATTATATTTTATTCTATTCTGTTCTATTTTTTCTAGTCTATTCTTTTATATTCTATTCAAATCTTTTCTATTAAAATCAAAATCATATACTAAATTCGAATTTCGGAAGATGGTTATATATATATATATATATATCATTTTTTTCCGACATTCGAATTTCGTATAGAATGAATTCTAATTTGAATAGAAAAGATTAGAATAGAAATAGAAAATAGACTAGAAAAAAAATAGAACAGAATAGAATAAAATATAATATATTCTGTCCTATTGTTTTTCTAGTCTATTATCTGTTTTTCTATTTTATTATAATCTTTTCTATTTGGTTGAAATAATTTCAAATCCGGTTGAAATATTATCGAATTTGGTTGAAATATTATCGAATCCGGTAGATATATTTTCGAATTTGGTTGAAATATTTTCGAATGCGACCGATTTTTCGAATTCCAATTAGAAAAGATTAGAATAGAAATAGAAAATAGACTAGAAAAAAAATAGAACAGAATAGAATAAAATATAATATATATATTGTATTTTATTCTATTTTGTTCTATTGTTTTTCTATTTGATTATTTCCAATATTTTCGATTCTATTCTAATTGTTTTTGAATGCGGTTGAAATGATTTAGAATCATGTTAAAATGATTTCGAATTCGGTAGAAATATTTTCGAATCCGGTCGAAATATTTTCGAATCTGAGCGTTTTTACGAATTTGGTCGAAAAAGGAACGAAATCCGAAAACGAATTTAACGAATCTAACTAAACTAAATTAATTAACGAATTAAAACGAAACAAATTTTTTTTTTCCTTTTGCACATGTCTAATGTATATGTGCAGTTTTATAACAGTAATAAATATACAAATCATGCCATTAAAAGGTTGTTTTCTGCCCCAATTCTGGAAAACATGAGGCAGAATTTTAGGGACAGAAACTCCTTTCAATGGCACAATTTGTAAGTTATACTTTAAATAGTTAAATAATTCTTACTTAACCGTTATCTGATGTAAAACAGTTTCGTACATCAATGTATATCTGTCATGAATGTCACGTCTACCCCAACGCAGGTGGTCAGACACTATAGCTGGCTACTGTGCGCTTCACCTAGAGCAGCCCCGTTTCCCTTAAGACAAGCAGGCCTACCGGTAATTGGTTGCCCCTAGGACTTTATACACAATGCTATAGTGCCTGGTCACCACGCCTGGGCAGACGTGAACTGAGCAAAGCAAACGGGTACTTGCAGTTTGAAAGATAGCTTGTCAGGTAAAGGCAGGCTGAGTTCAGGGGATAATCTAGTATCCGTTCCAGGTAAAAAGTCAGGCTGAGTTTAGGGGATAATCCAGTCAAATCTGGGTCACAGGGGATCCAACAGCAAGCAAGGAAAACTAACAGGAGGTTTGGGTTTAGAACAATGCAGGTAAGTCTGTCTCTATCACAAGCAAGAGATAGAGTGTTTGGTTTGCTTATATCAGGTGACTGAGCAGATCAATCACCTAACAGGTGAACACAGACAGGGAGGAAAGGCAACAGCCAACACCCGGTCATGACAATATTCGTACTATGCTTGATATTTATTATGTACTGAATATTAGCTGATAATTGTTCTCTGCAGTAGGGAAATAGGAGATTGACCTTCTGACAGAGCTCATGCGACAAACGCTGTGGCATTTAGTCATGTGATTGATGTATTGGTGTATTTGGCACCACAGCTGCTGCTTTTTCCAACTGGTATAATTTTTACCATTATTTTTTTTATTTTTTTTAATGTTTTTGTTTTACAACATAAAAATATAGACCGTAATAATAATGCTTCTTTATTGGGTCTGGGTTCTTAGGATTTCTTCCATTTGTTTTATTTTTATGCTTCAGCTGAGTATTGTTGTTATGAATTGTTTTGTTGTTCCATTGGAGTTAGCGATGACTCATGTGGTACATATGTGATCGTCCAGATGTATGACATTAGAACTGATGTTTTATTGATTCCATGTTATTTTACAGGCCTGTTCATTTAGATTACCACATGGTCTAGCCCACCAATGTGCTTTTTTCCCCTGGCTCAGTCTCTTAGCACTGCATATGTTTATACGTTCTGAAGCCATGCCATTGGGATGAGCAGCAGTGGATTTTTCTTCTCTTGTACCCAGCTAAATTGTGTTTTTGTTTGACAGCTCATGCTGCATATAATAAGACATATGGCCACTCCCTCCTCTACCATTAAGCTTGTGGGATGGTAACTCCCACATCTACCATTAAGCTTGTGGGAGGGTCACTCCCACCTCTACCATTAAGCTTGTGGGAGGGTTACAGAGGGCAATGACATTTGAGGAGATTAGCTGAAGCTACTTTTGTATACTTCAGTATTGAGTGGATTTATAGTGTGCTGCTCCATGTCCTTTATTATAAATGAATGGAGGGAGCTTTAACCAGGTTCTGTCCGGCCTTTTGCAAAATGACGGCTGGGTGGGACTTTCGTCATTTTGGGTGGACTTAATATGATGTCCTCCCGAGATGTGCCTTGAGCACGGCCCTGCTGCAAGTGCAATCTTTCACGCACTGTATCCACGGGACACAGCCGATGACAGATCACAGCCGGTACCATGTGATCGATGTGACCAATCACAGCAGATCACACAACAATTGTAAACAACGGAAAGCTTATTACTCTTTCGTCCATGGACCGACACAGCTTCTCTATTGACAAAGTGGGTATTATCCGTTAATTAGGAGTGACTAGACAGAAAAACTTGTAAAAAGTGTTGCATCACACCTTCTACAGTACCGCCCAGGGGGCGGACCCTCTGGGTATACCCTCTCAGTCTGCACATCGCAGATCAGTTTTTTTCTGTCTAGCAAGGAGTAGGACATGGCTCCCTTCGGGCTCATTGGTCCGGGGAAAAAAGATATATATATTTTTTATTTTTTTGCTACATTTGTTGTTTCCTGCGATCTTCGATCAACTGCCGACTGGGTGACAGGCTGGATCCTCGATCCTTGTAGTCTCCCCAGTTTCGGCCATCGAGCGTGTGCCGACCCTAGCTACGCGCTGGGTTTTCCACGACATGCCCGTCGCTCCACGGGTGGCCGGTGAGCCTACGCTCCAGGGCCTGCATCGGACCGCTCAGCTTCGGCTGACCTTACGGCCGAGTCGCAGCAGCCTGGCCGGTGAGCTTACGCTCCAAGGCTTGCATCGGACCGCTCAGCTTCGGCTGACCTTACGGCCGAGTCGCAGCAGCCTGTCCGGTGAGCGTCATGCTCCAGGGCATACATATGATCGTCCCTTCTGGGTCCAATCACAGCATGCCTGGCCAACAGTCACCTTCCGTGCGCGGACGATGATCTGTTTGGAATGTCTTCCAGCAGAATACATGCAGGATAGGTAAGTAAAACTCCCCTGCCTCGGCTGGGTGATTTAGCTGGACATTCCTGGAGAGATCAAGTAAGTGGTTGTGGCCCCTTTCTTCCCTCTCTCCCTGCCTTTCCCTCCTCCCTGGGCTTCTAGCTAAAGGTTGCTGGGTGCTGGGGGTCACCTAGGGGGTCCCACTGGAGCGGGGCTGGCTGTAACTAACATTTAAAAGAAATGTCATTTTTGCTTACCTGTGTTTCTGTGTCTCCATGCTGTCGGCGGCCATTTTGAGGTGGTCCATGCCAAGTTTGGCCTCTTGTAACTGCCTGGCGGCCATCTTCCTGTAGTTCGGCCACACCCACTGGCCCCTATCAGGTGATCGGCGGCCATGTTTGTCCACCCTGTATGCAGATATTGCCGTTCGGCGGCCATCTTTTTTGTGGGCTATGGCTGCCTGACCTCTATCTTCTGTCGGCGGCCATTTTCTTAGAGCCCACATTATCTTCCATACAGACGGTTTTGGCAACCATTTTGCGAGAGCCTCCGGCCTCTAGGGTGCATTACACTGGCACGAAAATTCACACAGGAAGTGCTGATAAAAGAAGCAGACTGACACAGCAGCAAGGGGACAGCATCATAGGCGCAGCATAGCAGTACCTATCCAGGGTGGTGAGTCCTCTGGGTAACCCAGCATCTCTGCAGCGCAGGAGGGTGGCCTATTGATATCTTGCCTGGAGCCCTGTGAGTGTCAGCGTGTGGTCAGCATGGCATCTGAGCCAGATGTCTTCTCCCCTGAAACACCAGATTTAGCAGCTGGTGTCCCTGAGGTGTCTATGGACGCTATGTCGGCAATCCTAGAGGCGTTTGCTGCCAGGGTGGAAGCAGCACACGGGAATACAGGGGGTAATAAACGCCCCCGTCCCCTGCAATCTTCTGGGGATATTTCTGATGCAGAACCAGGTCCAGCTACGGCTCATGGCCCAGATTCTGATGCATCAGAGACTGCAGACCGTGACCGATCGGACAGTGAGGAGGACTCCAAGTCCAGGTCAGTACGCGAGACGGCTTTGGTATCTGACCTTATTACTGCAGTGCGGGATACGCTAAAGTTGGAAAGGACTGAAGAAGTAGCAGATACTCCAGTCCCCTTTGGGTTTCGTAAACCTGCCCGCACTGCTAAGGTGTTCCCTTGTGTGTCTTATTTTGACAAACTCTTATACAAGGAATGGGAGAACCCACTGAGGGTCTTTACAGCCCCAAAGAGGTTTGCAGTACGGTACCCCTTTGAGGAGAGTTTTCTGAAGATATGGACCTCTCCCCCTATAGTGGACCCTTCGGTGTCCAGACTTAATAGAGCCACCACTATTCCAGTAGAAGGGGCTCCTGTTTTCAAGGACCCTGTGGATAAGAAGGCTGAAGCACTCGCTCGCTACCTATACTCAGTGGTAGGCTCAGCAGTACGCCCGGCATTGGCGGGGGCCCTAGTGTCTCAGACACTTACTGAATGGGCAAAATTGCTACTCCAGGGGTTAAAGGAGCGAGATGCTCCTCCTAATGAGATAACTTTGGCCGACCAGTTGGTCCAGGGCCTTAAGTTTGTCTGCGAGTCAGACATGGATACTATTCCCCTGCTGTCAAGAGCTTCGGTTTATGCAGTAGCAATACGCCGCCTGATCTGGCTAAAGGGCTGGTCTGCGGACCAGACTTCCAAGAAAGCCCTATTGGATCTGCCTTTTAAGGGCGACAGACTTTTTGGGGCTTCTCTGGATGACATCATCAAGGATGCTACAGGAGGTAAAAGCACTTTGCTTCCCCAAACTAGCAAGGGTAGGGGACCACGCCAAGGGCAAGGGCCCTCCTTTACTGCACGTAAGCGGTTTTTTCGCCCTCTTAAGGCGACAGGGAAAAGACCCCAGGCCGATAAAGCGCCTGCCCAAGGACAAAAGCGTCCTTGGTCCCGCAGACCCAACAAGCCTGTGGACAAATCTGCGTCCACATGAAGGTCCGCCCCCACCCAGCTCTCGGGTGGGGGGACGTCTTCGCAAATTCGCGACTCAGTGGACTGCTCTAGTCTCCGACAGGTGGGTTTGCGAAGTAATCTCCTCAGGCTACAAGATAGAATTTCTCTCTTGTCCACCAGACAGATTCATCACCTCCAATCTCCAGCTACTACCGACCCGTCGGGAGGCCCTGTATGGGGCGGTCCAGGGTCTACTGGAACGCGGGGTAGTTATTCCAGTTCCAGAACAGGAACGGGGTCAGGGTTTTTACTCAAATCTGTTCATTGTGCCAAAGAAGGAGGGGGTTCGTCCAATCTTGGATCTCAGAGCCCTCAATTGCTTTGTGAAGGTACAAAGATTTCGGATGGAGTCGGTTCGATCCGTAGTCACGGCTCTCCATCCGGGGGACTTTCTGGCCTCCTTGGACATCAAGGACGCATACCTGCATGTCCCCATATACTCCAGACACCAGAGGTTTCTGCGATTTGCTATCGGGAAGAACCACTACCAGTTTGTGGCCCTCCCGTTTGGCCTTGCCTCAGCACCCAGGACGTTCACCAAGGTGCTCGCTCCGATTCTGGCACTTCTAAGACAGCGGGGTATCGCTATCACAGGTTACTTGGACGACCTTCTGCTGAAGGGCCCTTCAAGCTCAGAATTAGAGGTAAGCGTGTCCATTACCTGTCAGACTCTTCGAGACTGTGGTTGGATACTAAACACGCAAAAGTCAGTATTGGTGCCCACTCAACGCCTAGTGTACCTGGGGTTGATTCTGGATTCCTCAGAGGCAAAGGTATTCCTCCCTGTGGAGAAGTTGCAGACCCTCCGGGCTGCAGTACGGCAGCTGACTTCCAGGAATTGGTCGTCACTCCGTTTTTGCATGCGAGTGTTGGGCCTCATGGTAGCCTCCTTCGAGGCGGTCCCATATGCTCAATACCACACTCGAGTGTTACAGAGGGAAGTTCTGTCCAGATGGAACAGATGCCCTTCATCTCTGGATTATCAAATCCGAGTGAGCCACCTAGTCAGGAGATCCCTGGTATGGTGGCTGACAGCACCGGCTCTAATGGCCGGGAAGTCATTTCTTCCGGTTTACTGGATAGTGATCACGACGGACGCCAGCCTTACAGGTTGGGGGGGAGTCTGGGGTGTCCAGTCGGCGCAAGGTCGCTGGACCCCAGAGGAAGCCCTCCTGCCGATCAATGTCCTGGAGATCCGGGCGATCAAGCTGTGCCTCTTCAAATGGTCTCAGAGACTGCAAGGGCGTCCAGTCAGGATCCAGTCAGACAACGCCACAGCAGTGGCATATGTCAATCATCAAGGAGGAACAAGAAGCTCAGCTGCAGCATCGGAGATCGCTCGCATCCTGAAGTGGGCAGAGAGGAGCGTACCGGCACTGTCGGCCGTGTACATTCCGGGTGTGGAAAACTGGCAGGCGGACTACCTGAGCCGCCAGATGCTGGACCAGGGAGAATGGTCCTTACACCCGGAGGTGTTCCAACTCCTCTGCCAAAGATGGGGCACACCAGACGTAGATCTTCTGGCTTCCCGACTCAATCGGAAGGTATTGAGGTTTGTGGCCCGGTCAAGAGACCCATGGGCAGACGCAACGGACGCGTTGGTAGCATCGTGGGGCCAGTATCGGCTAATCTATGCCTTCCCTCCCTTAAGGCTTCTTCCTCTTCTGCTCCGCAGAGTGGAGGCAGAGGGAATTCCAATGATCCTAATCGCTCCAGATTGGCCTCAGCGTCCTTGGTACGCCGATCTAGTACGTCTGGTAGCAGACGTCCCCTGGCGCCTACCACTACGGAAGGACCTGCTGTCGCAAGGTCCCATATTCCATCCTGCTTTACAGTCATTGGCTTTAACGGCATGGCTGTTGAGAACCAGGTACTGAGAGACCGGGGCCTGTCAGACTCAGTAATTTCTACTATGAGAAGTGCTCGGAAACCGTCCTCTAGGAAGGTCTATCACCGCACTTGGAGGGCCTACATCTCCATGTGTGAGGAAATGAAATGGCATCCGCGTACCTATTTGGTTTCCAGAATCCTGCTGTTTTTACAGCATGGGGTAGACCAAAGGCTTGCCCTAAGTACGATTAAGGGACAGATATCTGCCCTGGCTGTCTTTTTTCAGCGACCCCTGGCGACTCACTCTCTCGTGAGTACATTTGTGCAGGGGGTTCGACATGTGGCCCCTCCGGTCCGCCCCCCGTTACCTCCGTGGGACTTGAACCTGGTCCTCTCGGTGCTTCAGAAGGCACCGTTTGAGAATATTAGAGATATTCCCCTGTTGACACTTTCTCAGAAGGTGGTCTTTTTGGTGGCTGTTACGTCAGTTAGACGAGTCTCTGAGCTGGCAGCCTTGTCCTGCAAGGCTCCCTATTTGATTTTCCACAAGGATAAGGTGGTGCTGCGGCCGCAGCCTTCCTTTCTTCCGAAGGTCGTTTCGGCTTTTCATCTCAACGAAGACATTGTACTTCCATCCTTGTGTCCTCAGCCGTCGAATCCTAAGGAGTCGGCGTTGCATTCCTTGGACGTTGTCCGAGCTTTGAGAGTATACATATCTGCTACTTCCCTGTTCCGGAAGTCAGACTCACTGTTTGTTTCGGTGGCTGGTCCCAAGAAGGGCCAAGCAGTCTCATCGGCCACCATCTCTAGGTGGATCCGACAGATAGTAATCCAGGCTTACGCCTTAAAGGGTCAGGCGCCCCCCTTTCCTGTCACGGCGCATTCGACCAGGGCAATAGGTGCCTCTTGGGCTTTCCGACATCAAGCGTCTGTTTCCCAACTATGTAAAGCGGCGACTTGGTCGTCCGCTCACACTTTCACAAAATTCTACAAAGTTGATGTAGGTGCATCTTCGGATGCCTCTTTCGGCCGCAAGGTTTTGCAGGCGGCTGTTTAGAGTTGCAACTCCTCCGTTGGAGGAGTGCTGTTTTGTGTTTTGGGGTGAAGTTTGTTTTTATGCTGTTACCACCCCTCGTTTTTTCTCTGACACTGCTTTGGGACGTCCCACTTTGTCAATAGAGAAGCTGTGTCGGTCCATGGACGAAAGAGTAAATAGGATTTTTTACTCACCGTAAAATCCTTTTCTCTGAGTCCATGGACCGACACAGCACCCACCCCTCCTTTTAAGTTTGTACTGCTTTTTGACGAACTGATCTGCGATGTGCAGACTGAGAGGGTATACCCAGAGGGTCCGCCCCCTGGGCGGTACTGTAGAAGGTGTGATGCAACACTTTTTACAAGTTTTTCTGCCTAGTCACTCCTAATTAACGGATAATACCCACTTTGTCAATAGAGAAGCTGTGTCGGTCCATGGACTCAGAGAAAAGGATTTTACGGTGAGTAAAAAATCCTATTTTTCATGTCATCCATTGTGTACAACTGTGTTGCTAGCTGTGATTGGTCACCGTGACCACATGGTACAGACAAGGCCAATCACAGCTAATTACAACAGTAGTCACTGAATGAATCAGTTTCATTCTGTTAAAATGGTTGCATATAGCAATGAAATTAATTGGTATAAGCAATCATATTGTGTAAAAAAAAAACAAAAAAAAACCTCCTGATCACTTCCTCAGAGTATTAGTGTCACTATGGTAACACTGTATTGCTCTGGTCAGTGTGTTAAAAAACAAAGTAATATAGAAAAATTAAAACAAATTGTTACATTTTTTATTTATTTTTTACATACTGTCACCAGTCAGGATCCCTGATCACCGCCAGACCTGTTATATAACTCTGTACTGCACTGGTGACAGTATGTAAAAAAATAAACTTGTGAAAAATGTCTTAATTTTCCATAAAGTTGTGACAAAAAATGACAACTTCAAAAAACTCGCCATGCCTCTTACTAAATACCTTGGACTGTCTACTTTCCAAAAAGGGGTCATTTGGGAGATATCTGTACTGTCCTGGTGTCCTTATCCTCAAGAAATGGGATAAGCCTTCAGTACACCAGGACTGATCAATTTATATATATATATATATATATATATATATATATATATATATATATAAATCTCAGAGTTTATGGACTTTCCTACAGACTAAATAACAAATACTGATTTGGGTTATTTTCACCAAAGAAATGGAGCAGAATACATTTTGGCCTAAATTTATGAAGGAATGTTATTGATTTAACAAACTATTATAACAATTTTTTTTATTGTTTAGCAAAAAATAAAAAACCCATTGGTAATTAAATATCACCAAAAGAAAGCTTTATTTGTGTGAAAAAATAATAAAAAATTTCTTATGGGTATAGTGTTGCATGACCGTGCAATTGTCATTCAAAGTGTGACAGCACTGAAAATCGGCCTGGGCAGGAAGGGGGTGAAAGTGCCCTGTATTGAAGTGGTTAAGGGTCAGGAAAAGTGTGTCACCCTTTCGGTTACTGCTTAGTTTAATACACAAGGTGTTTCAGAATGGAAAGCTGTCATAATTTTAATATAGATCTGCTTTAAATCTTCCCTTTCAAATTTTTGAAAAGACAAATGAGATTTTTTTTATTTTCTGTGACATAAAACTAACTCAACAGCTAAAAACATTGCTTTGTAGAATAATTGGAACTTTTTTTGTCCTTTTAGTCACGAGCTGCGTATATAATTACACAAGTATTTATTAACAAGTACACATTTCAATACAATATTGTGGCTGTGCTGATTCTCAGACTGGTAATTTCCGGACAGACATCAGATGTAATCAGCGCACTGCTGGGCTGATTCCTATCCAGGCTAATTGCGCCAGCATATGCAGGCTCGTTGCTGTGTTTTCTTTCTTACCTATTTGATTATTCTGTTTATTATTAGAACACATTTTTGTGAATGATTAACATCCTCATGCGAGCGGTGTGCCTGCCTCATCACACAAAATGTTTGCTTTGTATGAAAGGTCATTGACGTTTCCTAGAATTTCTGGCATGTTTTTCGGACCATAGTGTTTGGTTTTCGGTGGAGCAGAGAAAATATTAGTGATGGCGTGGAAAGTGCTGAAATGTGGAACTACCAATCAGGTTTCAGTCAAAGCAATGACCGATAAACGTATGTGTACACTGGAAGTGTTTTTACTATTCTTCATTTATTTTGCGTCATGCACTTAGAGTGTATCTGTAGCCAATTTTTTATTTATTTTTTGCTTTGGACAGAGTGGGGAAAGACTAGAACCCTACTAGGTTTTACTGCTGCCCAGGGCCTCATTATGCAGATTTTTCTTTCCCTTATGTCAACATTTTCACCAGAATAGAGACAGAGGTAAAATAACTTTCTTTAAGCAGTATTACACCCAAAAGCAAACATTTATTATATTGCAGCTTACCAATTCTTAAATGTGATGGCTGTATTAGCTTACTTTTTTAGGCTTTTTTTCTTCTATATTCATCTGGTGATCCAGCCATCAAGTCTGTTGTTTTTCACAAGTTCAAGCTCTCCAGGAGAATATATCAGTTTACATGGATGAGAGAAGCCACTTAAAGCGGGATTCCACCTGCGATTTTTTTTTTTTTTTAAGTCAGCAGCTACAAACACTGTAGCTGCTGACTTTTAATAAGGACACTTACCTGTCCTATTCGCCCGCGATGAGGCCCCCCCCCGATGCCGACGGCCCCCCCGATCCCTCGGTTACTGCAGGTCCCGCGCCGCCATTCTCACTAAGGGAAACAGGCAGTGAAGCCTTACGGCTTCACTGCCCGTTTCCTACTGCGCATGCTCAAGCCGCGCGGTTCTTTGTGAACGGGCCGGCTGATCGCTGGGATACACACAGTTCCCAGAAAGCAGCGTGCCCCATTCACCAGAAGACACCGTGAGGATGACGGAGGGAGAAGATCCACTGAGGAGGATGAAGAGGCAGATTAGGGACTTCCGCATAGCAACCGCTATTTCTGGTAAGTATATATAAAAAAAAAAAATTTTTTTTTTTAAATTATTTTTATGATTTTTGGTGAAAAAAAAATTTTCAGGGTGGAAACGAGTTGCTGACCAGCCGCCGCAGTTATACTGCAGCAAGTTGGCTTGGCTGCATAAATCATCGTACTGGTACGTCAGTTTGTCTACTGCCTTTTAGGAGCGTGCGCCCGTGGGTCCAGCAGCCTCAATGTTCACCGTCCACCCATGATCGCGGGAAAGAGAGCCAGAACGGGGATCTGTCAATGTAAACAAACAGATCCCAGTTCTGACAGGGGAGGAAAGAGAGATCTGCTGTTCCTAGTGATCTCTCTTTTCCCAGGCAGCCCACCCCCCCACAGTTAGAAACACCTCCCAGAGAACACATTTAACCCCTTGATTGCCCCCTAGTGTTCTCAGCTGCATAAAAGATGGGGGGAGGAGAAGCAACAGTACACTAAGCTTCCCAGTGAAAAGCTGTGCAGGGGAGGCGTGTCAGGACAAGTCTGCCCATGGGAGGAGAGCAGGCTGAGTTCCCAGTACAGCTAGAGAACTGACCACAGTGTATTCTCCTGCTTAGTACTTTAATACTTAGTACTTAGTACTTTAAAAAAAACAAAAACAGTGGTGATTAACCATTTCAGCCCCGGAAGGATTTTTTTTGCGAAACGGCACTGCGTCACTTTAACTGACAATTGCGTGGTCATGCAATGTTGTACACAAACAAAATGTATGTCCTTTCTTACCCCCAGAAATAGAGCTTTCTTTTGGTGGTATTTGATCACCTCTGCGTTTTTTATTTTTTGCGCTATAAACAAAAAAAGAGCGACAATTTTGAAAAAAATATATTTTTTCCTTTTTGCTATAATATAATATATATACAGTGCCTTGCGAAAGTATTCGGCCCCCTTGAACTTTTCATCCTTTTGCCACATTTCAGGCTTCAAACATAAAGATATAAAATTTTAATTTTTTGTGAAGAATCACCAACAAGTGGGACACAATTGTGAAGTGGAACGAAATCTATTGGATATTTTAAACTTTTTTAGCAAATAAAAAACTGAAAAGTGGTGCGTGCAAAATTATTCGGCCCCTTTACTTTCAGTGCAGCAAACTCACTCCAGAAGTTCAGCGAGGATCTCTTAATGATCCAATGTTGTCCTAAATGACTGATGGTGATAAATAGAATCCACCTGTGTGTAATCAAGTCTCTGTATAAATGCACCTGCTCTGTGATCGTCTCAGGGTTCTGTTGAAAGCGCAGAGAGCATCATGAAGACAAAGGAACACACCAGGCAGGTCTGTAATACTGTTGTGGAGAAGTTTAAAGCCGGATTTGGATACAAAAAGATTTCCCAAGCTTTATACATCCCAAGGAGCACTGTGCAAGCGATCATTTTGAAATGGAAGGAGTATCAGACCACTGCAAATCTACCAAGACCTGGCTGTCCCTCTAAACTTTCAGCTCAGACAAGGAGAAGACTGATCAGAGATGCAGCCAAGAGGCCCATGATCACTCTGGATGAACTGCAGAGAACTACAGCTGAGGTGGGAGAGTCTGTCCACAGGACAACAATCAGTCGTACACTGCACAAATCTGGCCTTTATGGAAGAGTGGCAAGAAGAAAGCCATTTCTCAAAGATATCCATAAAAAGTCTTGTCTAAAGTTTGCCACAAGCCACCTGGGAGACACACCAAACATGTGGAAGAAGGTGCTGTGGTCCGATGAAACCAAAATCGAACTTTTTGGCCACAATGCAAAACGATATGTTTGGCGTAAAAGCAACACCGCTCATCACCCTCAACACACCATCCCCACTGTCAAACATGGTGGTGGCAGCATCATGGTTTGGGCCTGCTTTTCTTCAGCAGGGACAGGGAAGATGGTTAAAATTGAGGGGAAGATGGATGCAGCCAAATACAGGACCATTCTGGATGAAAACCTGTTGGAGTCTGCAAAAGACCTGAGACTGGGACGGAGATTTATCTTCCAACAAGACAATGATCCCAAACATACAGCAAAATCTACAAAGGAATGGTTCACAAATAAACTTATCCAGGTGTTAGAATGGCCAAGTCAAAGTCCAGACCTGAATCCAATCGAGAATCTGTGGAAAGAGCTGAAAACTGCTGTTCACAAACGCTCTCCATCCAACCTCACTGAGCTCGAGCTGTTTTGCAAGGAAGAATGGGCAAGAATTTCAGTCTCTCGATGTGCAAAACTGATAGAGACGTACCCCAAGCGACTTGCAGCTGTAATCGCAGCAAAAGGTGGCTCTACAAAGTATTAACGCAAGGGGGACGAATAATTTTGCACGCCCCACTTTTCATTTTTTTCTTAGTTAAAAAAGTTTCAAAAATCCAATAGATTTCGTTCCACTTCACAATTGTGTCCCACTTGTTGGTGATTCTTCACAAAAAATTAAAATTTTATATCTTTATGTTTGAAGCCTGAAATGTGGCAAAAGGATGAAAAGTTCAAGGGGGCCGAATACTTTCGCAAGGCACTGTATATATATATATATAATAAAAAGTCTTCATCAGTTTAGGCCAATATGTAGTCTTCCACATATTTTTGGTAAAAAAATAAATAAGTGTATATTGATTGGTTTGCGCAAAAGATATAGTGTCTACAAAATAGGGGATATATTTATGGCATTTTTATTCTTCATTTTTTTTACTACTAATGGCGGTGATCAGCGATTTTTAGCGGGATTGCGGCATACAGATCGGACACTTTTGACACGTTTTCTTTCTCGTACATCACGGGACACAGAGCGGCATAGTCATTACTATGTGGGTTATATAGATACCTTCAGGTGCTGGCACTGGCAACTTCCAAAACCGGAAGTACCCTCCCCTATATAAGCCCCTCCCATCCGGGAGCACCTCAGTTTTTTTGCCAGTGTCTAAGGTGTTGGCCAAGAAGTAACATGTGTTTTTCACTGAGCTTGCGTACAGGTTCTTTTGGGCCTCAGTAAGCTATTCCGGATCCGACCAAAAAAGCTTCATAGCTAAACGGTCGGTACCCGGGCCTTGCAAAGAGAAGAGCAAGGTTTTGCCTGTAATGCCTCTCTTAGGAGGGCTGGACCCTGGGATCCAGAGCTCTGGTCATACCCACGACCAAGATGTTTTCTGTGCAGGGTGCTATACAGGTCCAGGGGAGTGGAATCCTTGGGAACCCGGTCCCTGAAGGTTTAATTACAATGCCTGCCGTGATAAGTGAAGTTTGGGCTTCTGTGGACCAAACAGAGTCCTGCGGCGAGGAAAAGGTAAGTGGGGGCCCTCAGGAACTTGGTTCTATTGGGGGACCCCCAAGCCTATTTTGTCTTTCTGCCTGTTACCTAATGGTATTCCCGCTAATATTCTGTGTATGCCTGTTACTACTGAGAAAATGTAAAAATTTTAATAGTAGGCAAGAAAAAAAATGTGTAAGACCGCGGTACCTGTGTTAGACACTAGAGGCCGCTATGGTTCTTTTTCTTGTAATGTGGATTTTTTTCTTCCAAAATCAAATCCAGGCAGTTGGTAAGTTCTCTGCTGGGAAGCTGTCTCCTCTGCCCTGTTGCTGCGCTCATCCATCCCAGGGCCCTGCGGCAGGGACCCTGGCTCCCATCTAGCTCCTTATTTTTTCAAAAAAGGCGCCGAAGGCGCACGTGCCCGCGCGCGGGCACGTGCACGCGCCTCTAATATATAGAGGCGATCTGGAAAAAGGGGCGGAGCGGGTGGATGACGCTCGGTGTGCGCCGCGGCGCTACTGCGCATGTGCGGGCGTCCAGCGTGTTTTAAAGCACAATTACAGCTGGCTATTGAAGTGCACAGACAGAGCTAGCAACAGTAAAAAGGCACACAGAGGCGGTTGATGCAGGCATCCCCTAGAAAGGCACTTTAGTAGACACCAACTGTTATATAGCAGCAATTGTGCTAGACTATTCTCAGTAAAAGTGGTGTTTTTACGGCTGGAATACCTCAGCTTTAGGCTTAGGAATATGCCGTCCAGAAGCTCCGGAACTGAATCTTCCAGGAAGCGAAGGGGATCTCATCGGGCTCTGAGGTCTTGGGCATGCTTCTGCTGCACCAGTCTCCCCTGAAAATTCAGAGGTAAGTGACCGTAGAGACCCCGCAGGGGTACTTGGTACTGTGGCTGTCCTCAGTTCACCTGCTCCTGTGTATGTAACAGAGGAGGTTTTTTCCTCAGCTCTGGGAGGATTAGAGAGAGATTGTCAACATTGATCGCTGCCTCCCTGTCAGGGAAAGCACACCCGATCTCCGTCTCCTCCTTCAGAGTGCCTGTTAGCAGAGCAACAGTCCCATACAGGGATCGACCTGCCTGAAGGGGATCAGGATGAGGTTGATTCTGTTATAGAGGAATCAACAGTGGAGGAACCCTTCTCAGCATCTCAAGCTGAAAGATTATGGGTTCAGTCTCTGACTAACATGGTCCGATCAGCATTTAAAATGCACCTTGCGGAACCATCAACCACTACTGTATCCTCGTTGGGGTCGCTAGAAGCCACCAGACTGTCTGTTCTTTTCCACTTCACCCTTTACTGGAAGGGCTCATTTACCAGGATTGGGAACATCCTGAGAAAATATTTATTCCCCCCAAGAGATTTCCGGTGGTCTATCCCATGGAGGATAAGTTCATCAAAAAATGGAAGGTCCCTACAGTGGACGCAGCCATCTCTTGTGTGTATAAATCACTGACATGTCCAGTGGATAATGTCCAAATGTTCAAGAACCCAATAGATAAAAAATTGGAGTCCTTATGAAAATCTGCTTCTTTTAACAGCAAGCTTGGTGACACAACCAGCAGTGGGGTCTGCTAAGCAGTGAAGGATCAGTTGAAACAGGTCTTGAGGGACTTGCCAGATCAGCAGGCCTTGCCCTTACTGATCTACCTAGAGCCTTAAGCTTTGCGGTTGACGCCATAAAGGATTCAATCCATCAGGCCTCCCGCCTTACGCTGTCTGTAGTACATATGCGTAGGCTTCTATGGCTCAAAAACTGGTCTGCTGAAGCTCCCTGTAAAAAATGGCTGGTTAGCGTCCCATTTTTATGGTGAACGCGTATTCAGGGAAGACCTGGATAAATATATCCAGAAAATTTCCAGCGGTAAAAATACACTCTTGCCGGTTAAAAACAGAGTTAGAGGTCCCTCTTTTAAGAGGCCTGCTTCTCCAGTCCCTGGGGCATCGGCTGTGAAACACTTCCGACGGCCTCCTCGGTCAATTCCCGGGGGTAAAAAACAGGGACAATCGCAGGGTAATGAGAAACCCTGGGTCAGGAGAGGTACAAAACCTCCCCCAAAGTTAAATTCATTGAAGGGTTGCCCCCACTCAGTCGGGTGGGGGGAAGACTCCAGTTGTTCGCAGAGACCTGGCGGGACACGATCAAAACAGATAGGTGCTCTCCGCAGTATGTTTGGGATACAGATTGGAGTTAAAAGACTCTCCTCCTTCCCATTTTTTGAGGTCAAACGTGCCAAGGGATCCCCGGAAGAGAGAGTCCCTCCTGTTGGCACTAGAACAACTATTGCTCCAAGGAGTAATTATGGAGGTTCCCCTGGAAGAATGGGGGTTCGGGTTTTACTCAAACCTCTTTACAGTCCCGAAGCAAACGGGGACGTGAGGCCCATATTAATTCTAAAAGGGCTAAACAAATTCCTGTATATCGGGACTTTCCGATGGAGTCGATCCGATCGGTGGCCACTGCCCTACAAGGGGAGGAATGGTTAGCCGCGATCGACATCAAAGATGCTTATCTGCACATTCCCATCTTTCCAGTCCACCAAAAATTTCTACGCTTTGCAGTAGAAGGGCGCCATTTTCAGTTCAGAGCCTTACCCTTCGGTCTGGCCACAGCACCACGAGGGTTTACAAAAATTCTGGCCCTTTATTGGCCAATCTAAAAACACAAGGTGTAATGATAATGGCATATCTAGATGACTTGTTGCTGATAGACCACTCAGTGAAAAAACTAGACGTGGTCGTTCACAAGACAATCAAGTATCTGGAATCTCACGGTTGGATTATCAACCGAGACAAGTCAGCCCTAAAAACCAGTCAAAAGTCTGGAATACTTGGGGCTAAGGTTGGATTCAGGCCACAGAAAAATATTCTTGCCTCGAGGAAAGGTGTTGTCTTTGAAAGATTTGATCCACTTAGTGGGTACAAAAAGACAGCCGTCCATACGCCTGTGCATGAGGCTGCTGGGAAAAATGGTGGCATCATTCGAAGCAGTACCCTACGGTCAATTCCATTCAAGGAATTTGCAAAGGGCCATACTGTCAGCCTGGAACAAAAAAGTTCAGGCCCTAGACTTACAATGTCCTTGTCCCCTTCCGTTCGCGAGAGCCTCCGTTGGTGGTTGGTTCTCCAGAATCTGGAAAAAGGGAAATCCTTCAGTCCGATTTCTTGGAAGGTGGTCACTGCAGATGCCAGCCTTATAGGCTGGGGAGCAGTACTGGAGCAATGGTCTCTCCAGGGCAGATGGTCGGATGCAGAAAAGGCCCTGCCCATCAATCTCTTAGAGATACGAGCAGCCCGGTATGCCCTAGTAGCATGGACATCCAAACTCCAAGGGTCCCCTGTCAGAATTCAATCAGACAATGCCACAGCAGTGGCATATATCAATCATCAGGGTGGCACCAGGAGTCGTGCAGCCCAGAGGGAAGTAGATTACATCCTGAAATGGGCAGAAAGATATGTCCCAGCCATATCTGCGGTATTCATTCCAGGAGTGGAGAATTGAAAGGCGGACTTTCTAAGTCGCCAGCAATTATGCCCAGGGGAATGGTCCCTTCACCCCGAGGTTTTCTGGACAATATGTCAGCGGTGGGGAACACCGGATGTAGATCTTCTAGCATCCAGATTCAACGCAAAGGTGGACAGGTTTGTCTCTCGGACAAGGGATCCCCTAGCTTGCGGCTCGGATGCCCTAGTGTTCCCTTGGGATCAGTTCAAGCTGATATATGCATTCCCACCGCCACAATTGTTACCTCGATTACTCCGCAGAATCAGGGTAGAAAAGAAACCAGTGATTCTGGTGGCTCCAGCGTGGCCCCGAAGAGCGTGGTACGCGGAGATTGTAAAATGTCAGTGGGGAGTCCTTGGACTCTCCCACGTCGTCCGGACCTGCTTTCGCAAGGACCGATATACCACCCTTCCTTACCAGCCCTAGGTTTGACGGCCTGGCTATTGAAGCCCACATTCTAAAAAAGAGAGGACTCTCTAATCCTGTGGTATCTACCATGATCAATGCCAGGAAGCCGGTATCCAGGCAGATCTACTATAGAATCTGGAAGGCGTACATCGCGTGGTGTGAGGCCAGGAAATGGCATCCACGTAAGTACGTAATAGGTAGGATTCTGGACTTCCTACAGTGGGCTGTAGATAGGAACCTTGCCTTGAGTACTATCAAGGGTCAGATTTCGGCCTTTTCAATATTTTTTCAAAGGCCCTTGGCTTCGCATTCACTAGCAAAGCCTTTATACAAGGAGTGATGCGTATTAGTCCTCCGGTTAATATTCCCATATGTCCATGGGACTTAAACCTGGTTCTGTCGGTTCTACAGAAACAACCATTTGAACCATTACAGCATATTTCCCTGGTTCTTCTCACCATGAAATTGATTTTTCTAGTAGCCATTTGTTCGGCTAAAAGAGTGTCGGAATTAGCAGCTATGTCCTATAGGGAGCCATATCTGGTTATCCATAAGGACAGAGTAGTGTTACGTCCTCATCCAGCCTTTCTTCCTAAGGTGGTATCGAGGTTTCATTTGAACCAAGATGTGGTTCTTCCTTCTTTTTTCCCCAAGCCTAGTTCGGTAGAGGAAAAGTTATTACATTCTTTGGATGTAGTAAGAGCAGTTAAAGCTTATCTAAAAGCCACTGCTCAGATTCGCAGAACGGATACTTTGTTTATTCTGCCGGAAGGCTCCAGAAGGGGTCAGGCAGCGTCAAAATCTACTTTAGCCAAGTGGATTCGACAGGTCATAATGCAAGCCTATGGCTTGAGAAGGAGACCGCCTCCGTTCAAAGTTAGGGCGCACTCCACGAGAGCAGTTGGAACTTCATGGGCAGTGCATCACCAGGCCTCCCTGGCTCAAGTCTGTAAGGCCGCAACATGGTCTTCAGTACACACGTTTACTAGGTTCTACCAGGTGGACGTTAGAAGTCAGGAGGATGTCGCCTTTGGGCGCAGTGTGTTGCAGGCCGCAAAAGATCCTCATGTCTGATAGCGCTCAGCTTATGTATGGTGTATCCCCCCCCTCATTGGACATTGCTTTAGGACATCCCACATAGTAATGACTATGCCGCTCTGTGTCCCGTGATGTACGAGAAAGAAAATAGGATTTTTATAACAGCTTACCTGTAAAATCCTTTTCTTGGAGTACATCACGGGACACAGAGCACCCACCCCTCTTTGGGGACACTTATTGCTTTGCTACAAAACTGAGGTGCTCCCGGATGGGAGGGGCTTATATAGGGGAGGGTACTTCCGGTTTTGGAAGTTGCCAGTGCCAGCACCTGAAGGTATCTATATAACCCACATAGTAATGACTATGCCGCTCTGTGTCCCGTGATGTACTCCAAGAAAAGGATTTTACAGGTAAGCTGTTATAAAAATCCTATTTTTTGGGATCATTGACATTTTTACAGCGATCATATATATAAATAGCCACTGATTACTGTATAAATGTTACTGACAGGGAAGGGGTTAATACTAGGGGGCGATCAGGGGGTTAAGTGTTCCCTAGGGAGGCGGTTCTAACTGTAGGGGGAGTGGACTGATAGGGAGTAGAGCGAGATCGTTGTTCCTGATTAGTAGGAACAGCAGATCTTTCTCTACTTCCCTGACAGAACCGGGATCTGTCTGTTTACATTGACAGATCCCCATTCTGTCTCTGAGGAGCGATCGCGGGTCGCCGGAACCCCCTATACCTCTTAAAGCGCCCGACGTACAACTACGGCGATTTGCTCAGCCGTACCAACCTGCCACCGTATAAGGACATCGGCTGGTCGGCAAGAGGTTAAATACCACCAAAAGAAAACTATTTGTGTGAACAAAAATTAATTTGCGTACAATGTTGCATGCCTGAGCAAATACCAGTTAGTTACCAGTTTTGCTCTTACCAATATTCTAAAGTAGCACAATGCTGAAAAAAAAAAATGCTCTGGTCATGAAGGGGGTAAAATCTTCCAGGAGGTCAAGTGGTTAAGGGAAAAGTAGGCACTACCCTAAGTTTAATACTGTATTCCCATTTTTGCAAGACAGACCTATTTTTTGCCTTTTTAAGAAAATCACGTGCCTGCAGATTAAAACAGAAACGTTTTCTTTGTTTTGGAACACCAATGCACGCAATATCCCATTTGTGTTTGTTCATAAAATAAGGGAAAAATTAAAGGATGGGAGGGGGAGAACCTGGTCACCTGACATGTCAAAGGCACCAGCCTCCCCACCAATCAAGGAATGTTCCCTGTAACATTATGCAAAAACATTAAGTAGGACACTGCACGGTCCACATCACTGCCTGCATTTTATGAATGGCATGTAAAGTCTAAAATGTCCAGCAGATAGTGGTATCTGCTCTAATAGGCCCCTTCATCACAGAGTGCCTTGTATATTAGATGAGTTCTATTATGTATTTATTTTTATTTTTAAACAAACGTTAGACTTGTACCTTTTTAATAATTTTATCGAAATCACACATGCTGTAGTAATCTTCCAGTTGTCTTTGCAGAAAGCATTCCATGTGTGTGTTGTCACTGTTTGATGTAGGTTCTTCATAGCAGCAGACCCGTGATGAAAAGGGGCAGCAGGCAGCGCCTGTTAATAAAACATTTGATCTAGCACCTGAACATCCCAAGCCACGTGAGCAGCCAGCTCTGGAAACCAGCATAATGATATTTTCAGACTGGCCGTAATAACATTTTTTTGCAGCACTTCAGGAATTTGGTGATGTCATGAGCTGGTGAAAGCTATATTTTTGTGGTATCCTTTTCAGCAGACATGCCTGTATTTAACAGTTTTACATGGTAAATATAATCATTATAATTATCCCTGTCCTGGCACGGAAATGGTTTATGAAATAATCAGACGGAGATCTCGGGTTCTCATGGAAGATGTGTAGTTACATGTGTTTTTCCAGACATTTTCTTTCAGTAGGGGCATTATGTGGTGTTATTGAAAGGATAAAGCAACGCAGCAAATTTCAGACACTGACAGACTTATTCAATAAGAATCTCCTACCTACTATAGAACACTTACTTGCATAGCAATTCACTAGATAGTCTTTTTCCAATTCAGGTCAAGGAAACAGGTTTTTTTTTGATAGCCCGACTCCTCCATTTCTAATCAATACCTTTACAGCACTCCCCCACCACCCTATTTAATTGTTAGAGCCCCCAGTAAAAGCCCTGTATTAGGCAGGCCATAGACAGTGAAAATGTACTTCCTGCAACCACAAGTTGCAGGAAAGATATATTTGCACGATTCCCCCATCAACACAAACAATGCTGACAGGGGAATCCCTCCTACCGAGCAATTATCTGTCACATGGGACAGACTGTTATAGCCGCTAGCAATAATCGCAAGTGAATCCAGCAGGCTTGTTGATCCATCAACTTGGTACATTCAGCCTGTCCACGCAAGGTTCAAATCTTGGTCGGGTCCTGCTGAACCAGCTGAGATTCGAACCTCAGCCTGCCCACATACGGTTCAAATCTTGGTCGGGTCCTGCTGAACCAGCTGAGATTCGAACCTCAGCCTGCCCACACACGGTTCAAATCTTGGCCGGTTTCTGCTGAACTAGCCGAGATTCAAATCGTCTGTGGCCGGCCTTAGTTCCAGGTTAGCCTGTGTTGGAACTTATGCAGTGCTGAGAACGCAACCCAAAAACCCCAGGGAAGAAAGGGAGAGTGTCACACCCTGTCCTAGGCATCTTCTAGTGCCAAGCCTTCTTTTAACACTGCTCCCCTGTATCTCTGATCACTAGTGATGAGCCGAACACCCCCGGGTTCGGTTCGCACCAGAACCCGCGAACGGACCGAAAGTTCGTACGAACATTAGAACCCTATTAAATACAATGGATGCGAACGTTCGAATTCTAAAGTGCTAATTATAACAACTATTATGCATGTTATTGTCCTAAAAAGGGTTTGGGAACCCGGGTTCTGCACCAGGGGACATGTATCAATGCAAAAAGAAGTTTTAAAAACGGTTGTTTTTCGGGAGCAGTCATTTTAATGATGCATAAAGTGAAAAAAAAAAAGTCAAATATTCCTTTAAATATCATACCTGGGGGGTGTCTAAAGTATGCCTGTGAAGTGCCACGTGTTTCCCGTGTTTAGAACTGTCCCTGCACAAAATGACACTTCTAAAGGAAAAAAAAGCCATTTAAAACTGCTTGCGGCTTTAATGTAATGTCTGGTCCCGGTAATATGGATGAAAATCTTTAAGAAAAATGGCATAGCTACCCCATGACCCCCCCCCCCCCCCTACCCCAGCCCATTACCAGCCCCTTTGGGTCTTGTATGGATATTAAGGGGAACCCCGCACATAAAATAAAAAAGGCCCTATATACTCTGAACAGCCGTATACAGGCGGTGCATACAAGACAGGGACTGTAGGTTTGTTCTTATGTAGAATCTGTTTGTAATTTTGAACAGGTACATTGTTGAAGTGTAGCTCCAGCCCAAAAATCTATTTTTAAACTTTTTGGAAAACATAGGTAAGGGTTATCACCCCTGTAACATTTGTTTTGCTGTCTGTGCCCCTGTTCAGAACATTTCACCTCACTTTCCGTCCCAATGACAACTGTTTTTGAAATGTGGTGTTTTTCTTGAAACAGGGATTGCTGATAAAGCATCAGTACAGAGGAGACACCTTTCTCCCATATTTATTCTTACAGGAGAGAATTTTCCTTCCTAGTGGTAGATTTCCTCTCACTTCCTGTTGTCTTCTTGCGTTTGCAAGTAGGAGTCGTTTGTAAGTTGGATGTTTGAAAGTAGGGACCTGCCGTATATACTCTGCAGAAATAGGCCCCTTAGTTGTTGGTGTTGGCACAACACTGTAAGCACTCACAGTTACTCTTGGTTGGTGCTGGAACGCCCTGCTGTCAACTATTATATCAGGAATTTTAATTACATATAATTGTTGAACAGTGGTAGTAAAAATTGGGCCTTTGATGGTGGTGCTGGTGCCACAACACTGTAAGCCCTGACAGTTACTCTTGGTGGGTGCAGCAATGGGCCCTGCTGTGAATTATTAGATCAAGAATTGTAATTGCATGCCCCTGTTGAACAGGGGCTGAAAAATTGGGCCTTTCGTGGTGGTGGTGGTGGTGGTGGTGTTGCCACAACACTGTAAGCCCTCAGAGTTACTCTTGGTGGGTGCAGGAATGGGCCCTGCTGTGAATTATTAGATCAAGAATTGTAATTACATGCCCCTTTTGAACAGGGGCTGAAAAATTGGGCCTTTCGTGGTGGTGGTGGTGGTGGTGTTGCCACAACACTGTAAGCCCTCAGAGTTACTCTTGGTGGGTGCAGGAATGGGCCCTGCTGTGAATTATTAGATCAAGAATTGTAATTACATGCCCCTTTTGAACAGGGGCTGAAAAATTGGGCCTTTCGTGGTGGTGGTGGTGGTGGTGGCGTTGCCACAACACTGTAAGCCCTCAGAGTTACTCTTGGTGGGTGCAGCAATGGGCCCTGCTGTGAATTATTAGATCAAGAATTGTAATTGCATGCCCCTGTTGAACAGGGGCTGAAAAATTGGGCCTTAGGCACTGGTGGCACAACACTACAACCCCTCACAGATACGTTACTTGGAGCACAGCAATGAGCCCTGTTGCAAAGTATTGCTTCAAAAATTGTAATGACACGCCCCTGTTAAACAGGGGCTGAAAAATTGGGCCTTAGGCACTGGTGCCACAACACTCCAACCCCTCACAGATACTGTACTTGGAGCACAGCAATGAGCCCTATGGCAAATTATTGCTAAAAAAATTGTAATTACACGCCCCTGTAAAACAGGGGCTGAAAAATTGGGCCTTAGCCACTGGTGGCGGCACCCATAAACAAAAATGATCTTCCAAGCTATCATCATCAATCGTATCATTGAGGACTCGGAGGAGGAGGATAGCCAGTCAACATAACAGCACAGGCACTCAGCATCAGCATCAGTCTTGAAGGGATGTGACATGTTAAAATCAATTAGTCTGTTATATCAGCATCAGGTGTGTGGTAGCTGGTGGTGATCCAAGACTGGTTCATCTTGATGAAAGTCAGTCGATCAACCGAGTCGGTGGACAGGCGCACCCTGTGATCCGTGACAAATCCTCCAGCAGCACTGAATGTGCGTTCCGAAAGAACGCTGGATGCAGGACAGGCCAGTAGCTCAATTGCATACTGTGCAAGCTCTGGCCAGTGATCCATCCTCAAGACCCAGTAAGCCAGAGGATTTTCGGTGGGGAAGGTGTCCAAGTCTGACCTTGCCCCTAGATATTCCTGCACCATGTTTATCAGACGCTGGCGATGGTTGCTGGAACCGATCATACTTTGGGGCTGCGGACTAAAGAATTGTCTGAACGCATCGGTCAGACGGCCAACTTCCCCACCGCTCCTTCTTTGACTGGCCGAAGCCTCAGCAACTCGTTGTCCAGGACCAGGAGTTTGTAACCTCCCAGTCTCTGGGAACGCGTTGCACAGACCTTTCTGCAAGGCCTCCCGGAGTTGTCTCATCCTCTGCTCCCTCTGCGACGGTAACATAAGGTCCGCAACCTTACCCTTGTACCGTGGATCAAGGAGAGTGGCCAGCCAGTAATGGTCCCTCTCCTTGATCCGAAGAATACGAGGATCCTTCCGCAGACTTTGCAGGATCAGGGAGGCCATGCAGCGTAGGTTTGCTGAGGCATTCGCTCCGGAGTCCTCTGGGTCACTAAGGACGACATGATCCGCAGCCACCTCCTCCCAGCCACGTACAAGTCCACTGTTTTCTTGGGACTGTAAATCATCCCTAAAAGACTGCTGCTGATGATGCTGAGTGCCAGCCTCCACCTCCATGCTGACACAATCCTCCTCCTCCTCCTCCTCCTCCTCCTCCTCCTCTTCCTGTGCGATGGGTGGGACAGAAGGAACACTGTCTGGGTAAAGGGGGCCTTGAGAGGCAAGGAAGTCCTCCTCTTCCTGCCTCTGTTCTGCCTCAAGTGCCCTGTCCATTATTCCACGCAGCGTGTGCTCCAACAGGTGGACAAGAGGTACAGTGTCACTGATGCATGCACTGTCACTGCTCACCATCCTCGTGGCCTCCTCAAATGGTGCCAGGACAGTGCATGCATCCCTGATCATGCCCCACTGGCGTGGAGAAAAAAAACCAAGCTCCCCTGACCCTGTCCTGGTGCCGTAGTCGCACAGGTACTCATTGATGGCCCTCTGCTGCGTGTGCAGCCGCTGCAGCATGGCCAACGTTGAGTTCCACCTGGTGGGCATGTCACATATAAGGCGGTTCTTGGGCAGGTTCAACTCCTTTTGCAGCTCAGCCAGGCGAGCACTGGCATTATAAGATCTGCGGAAATGCACACAGACTTTCCTGGCCTGCCTCAGGACATCCTGTAAGCCCGGGTACCTGCCCAAGAACCGCTGCACCACCAGGTTAAGGACGTGAGCCACACAGGGCACATGGGTCAGTTGTCCCTGTCGGAGGGCGGAGAGGAGGTTGGTGCCATTGTCGCAAACCACCATTCCTGGCTTAAGCTGGCGTGGCGTCAACCACCTCTCGGCCTGGCCCTGCAGAGCAGACAGGACCTCTGCCCCAGTGTGGCTTCTGTCCCCCAAACACACCAGCGCAAGCACGGCATGGCATCTTTTTGCCTGCGTACTTGCGTAGCCCCGTGAACGGCTACGGAGCACCGCTGGTTCATAGGACAAACCACAGGAAGAGGCCATGGAGGAAGAAGAAGAGGAGGGGGTGGAGGAGAGAGGTGTGTCACAACCAGTAGTAGCATTTTGGAGGCGTGGCGGTGGAACAACCTCCAACACTACTGCACCTTGTCCTGCATCCTTCCCAGCTGCCAAAAGAGTGACCCAATGGGCCGTGAAAGAAAGGTAACGTCCCTGTCCATGCCTGCTGGACCATGAGTCAGCGGTAATATGCACCTTACCGCTGACCGCCCTGTCCAGCGAGGCCAAGACATTGCCTTCCACATGCCGGTAGAGAGCCGGAATAGCCTTCCGTGAGAAAAAGTGGCGTTTGGGAACCTGCCACTGAGGAACCGCACATTGCACAAACTCACGGAAGGGGGCCGAGTCTACCAACTGAAAAGGCAGCAGTTGAAGCGCTAGCAATTTAGCCAAGCTAGCATTCAACCGCTGGGCATGTGGATGGCTGGGAGTGAACTTCTTTCGACGGTCCAGCAGCTGGGGCAGGGAAATTTGCCTGCTAGAATCGGACGTCGGTGTACTGCTAGCAGAGTGGCCGCAAGTACTTGGCTGTGACACACCTAATTCTACACCTTCATTCCTCTCAGTGCATGTTTCAGAGAGGACTGAAGTTATAGTGGGGTTGGAGATCCCAGCTGATGCGGTGCAAGGAGAGGTCCGCTTTGTTCTTTGGTGTGGGTCTTTGAGGTAGGCTTGCCAACGAGCTGCATGGCAGGTCAACATATGTCTGGTCAGGCATGTGGTACCCAAGCGGCTGATGTTTTGGCCACGCGATATACGCTTGAGACATATGTTGCAAACAGCAGCTGTGCGATCTGATGCACTAGCCTCAAAAAAGGCCCACACCAAGGAACTTTTTGAATGATGGGCAGAGGCAGCGCCCTGCACAGGCGGAGCTCTGCGGTGTGATTCCGTCGGTGTACTGCCCTTACGCTGGCCACCAAAGGGCATCCTGCCTCGTTGGAGATGTGCCTCCTCCTCATCCTCCTCCTCCTCCTCTCTCCTATTAGGCACCCACGTGGAGTCAGTGACCTCATCATCCCCTCCCTCCTCATCACTGGAGCCAATCTGGCAGTATGCTGCAGCTGCTGGAACATGACTGCCAGATTGGTGTCCTTCTTGAGCATCCCCTCTGTCTGCTCTCACGCTACTGCCTTCCTGTAGCTGGGTTTCATCATCAGACCCTTCGAAACGCTGGGCATCCTCCTGGAGCATGTACCCAACACTGTGCTCAAACAGTTCGGGGGACTCCTCAGGAGGAGGACATGGTGGGTCTAGGGAAGGAGTGACTGATGATGAGTCTGACATTGATACCAGGGAAGAGGACGCTTTGGCAGCTGCTTTGCCAGTACCCTGAGCCTGGGTGAGAGAGGATGAGGAGGAGGAGGAGGGCTTGGTCATCCACTCTACCAAGTCTTCGGCATGATGTGGCTCAACATGTCCAGCTGCCGAAAAGAAGGACAAGCGTGTCCCATGGCCATGTGCTGATGACAATGCACCGCGTCCACGACCAGCACTGTTGCCCCCAGACACAGAGCCTGCTTGCCCTCTTTTATTGCCTCCTGACTGTCTGCCTCTCCTTGTTTGCCTTCCAGACATTCTAATAGATGGCCTGCAGGGAGATGGGAAAAAAGCAATAAGGGCTACCTTCAGGTGTCCTTCTCTGTCCCTTTACTTAAGGATTTCTAAATATGGTTGAGGATTATTGCTTTTGCACAGAATAGCACAACGACAATTTCCCTGACTGTCCAAAAAACAAGGATTTCAAAGATGGTTGATGAGGAATGCTTTGGCACACTAAAGCACAAGGAGAAATACCCTCACTTTCCTTCTTTGTCCCTAGAAACAAGGACTGGCACAGTGAAAGAAACTGACACTCTCCCTACCTACAGTTTTCTGTCCCTAGAAAAAATGTTTTTTTAAAGCACACTATAGCACAAGGAGAAATCCCCTCACTTTCCTTCTTTGTCCCTAGAAACAAGGACTGGCACAGTGAAAGAAACTGACACTCTCCCTACCTACAGTTTTCTGTCCCTAGAAAAAATGTTTTTTTAAAGCACACTATAGCACAAGGAGAAATCCCCTCACTTTCCTTCTTTGTCCCTAGAAACAAGGACTGGCACAGTAAAACACACTGACACTCTCCCTACCTATCCTTCTCTTTCCCTAAACTAAAGGAATCCAGGTTAAGCAAGAAAGAAATAAATGTCACTGTCCCTGCCTATGCTTGTCTTTCCCTGCTCCGGAACACACTACACTAGGCCGCCGTGCTGGCGGCCTTTTATAGTGTGGGGCGTGTACTAAACACCCTCAGCAATAATTGGCCACAGGCATCCTGCCTGTGGCCAATCATTGCTTTCCTCGCTGCCGGCGCTGTGATTGGCCAAGCATGCGGGGTCACAGTGCATGCTTGGCCAATCACAGCGCCTGGATGACACTGCGATGGCGTAGTGCATTGTGGGCCGTTCGCGTCACTCGAATTTGGCGCGAACGGCCCAAATCGTTCGATCTTCGTCGAACGATCGAACAGCCGATGTTCGAGTCGAACGTATGTTCGACTCGAACACGAAGCTCATCCCTACTGATCACCACTACTGCTCTTTAACACCATTTGTCCATACATGTACAGAGGCTCATGTGACATCCAACTGCCCACCTACAATGTAGGACTTGGTCCCTAAGTAGCCAATCGCCAGGTCTCAGCGTCGTCACATGGGGGCATTCAATTTAGTGTACAGTTGTGCAAAATACTAAATATTATATACCTTGTATGTTAACATTTTCAGTTCTTTTGGTACATTAGTGTAATTAGCAACTTGTAGCTTTAATAATGTTAAAAAAAAAAAAGAACAACGAGCATTGCAGAACATAAACCATTAGACATAAAGGGTGTGTCTTTATTTATCTCCCCTGTTATGTTATTTTCCAAATGTACCATAAAATTGTGGAAACAAATAATAATAATGGTCAGAGAAGCATGGTAGACAGTGGAAATGGTAGTGCTTCTGTTAATGGTTGTTTAAGAAGGTCCTGTTATATTGGTCAGTGGCAAAGTACACTCTTTCATTAGTGAAAAGTGGAAAAGTGAACCCTTACATTAGAAGTAAGTGGACAAGTGACCCCTTTACATTTTTGGTCAGTGCAGAAGTGACCTCCTTTTATTGGTAGTCAGTAGGGAAAAACTGCCTAAAATTGGTGGTCAATGGAGCAGTACTTCTTACATTGGTGGTCAGCGGAAAAGTGTTCCCTTACATTGGTTGTCATTAGAGGAACAATGCCTTTTTACACTAGGAGTCAGTGGAAAGAATGTCCTGTTATATTGGTGACCCTTGAGTAGAACCTTACCCTTACAGACAAATAAAATATCATTGGTGTCAGTGCAAAGGCTCTACTGGTTCCACAGTGCTGTTTCTTCAAAGTGACATTAATTCCAGAACTATGCAGATACTATAAGATAGGAGGTCCATCTGACCCTGCCCAATGTTCAAGAAACTTCTAGCAATTTTTGAGAAAGGCAACCCTAAACCTTCAGCTTTGCTCCTAACCTTAACCTTCAAACTAACTTAGCTGAAAATAACCTTTAAACTAATTTATGGCTAACATAACCATTAAAGGACCATTCCGGCCTTATTGGGAGGCTGAACCACCGATGACTCCTATGCTGATATCTAAGACTTTGGTGCCAAAAAACACAATTCCTAAAACAAGGAATACATTGACTTAATATTTAGTGGGTTGTATGCTGATTTTGCTTTCTTGCATAGCTCCAAATATAAATTAATAATGTAATCTTTGTACAGCATCCACAATCTAAAAAGGATCTTGGGTTTTGCATAAATTATATATATTTTTTTTACATAGCAAAATGTTTTCTCAGTATCATTTCAACAGCGCCAAGCCATATGACAGCACAAAGTTGCCAAGTTAATTTATTTTATTGTACATTTATGAACTTGTGAACATGTACTAGTGTATTATGGAGTATAAATATATGTATAATAAACACTGCTCTACAAGCCCTCACTTTTTCATTGGATGTACTACAGTCAGGATAAAAAAACACCTCTGTCAGAATTCTATTGTTGTCTATATCCTAATTTTGGGAATTGCTCTCGCTTCCTGTCCCCAATTGGAACCCAGACAATAATAAATAGCTAACAGGGGTTCTAGCACTTTCATTACTCTATCCAGTACTAAAAATAAACATAAACATGTTGTTGGGAGTCCAGTTTTAACCACTTGACTTCCGGAAGGTTTTACTTCCTTCCTATTCAGCACTGTGCTATTTTAACTGGCAATTGCACAATCATGCAACACTGTACGCAAATTAAATTTATATATTTTTTTTTCACACAGATAGAGCTTTTTTTTGGGTGTTATTTTATCACCATTGATTTTAATTTTTTATTATGTAAACGAAAAAAAAAAAAAACTATTTGACACTGATATCGCTAGTGACACTAATACAGGGATCAGTGATAATACTGTATGCTGCCACTGTACTAATGACACTGGCTGGGAAAGCGTTACCATCTAGAAGCAATCAAGGGGTTAACTGTGTGCCTAATGTAGTGCCCTGCTCCTGATGACCAGGCGCTATGTTTAAATTTAGTGGGCGTTTGAGCTGGTAGATAGCTCAGACTTTGAGGGTTAAGGCTAAATCAGCCTCTGTTCCAGCTATGGCTGTGCTTAGAGGGATTTCCCATTGTTTGCCTGAAGGTGGCGTTACCACCACAGGCCAGTGTTGGAACACAGGCAGGTCAGAGTGTATTGGGTATTTTTCCCCGGAAACAGCTCAGTGGGAGTGGTATCCCCGCTAGGCATGCTGGGGAAGGGTACTTAAAGGGCAGTCGCCATTTTTCGGGGCTCTTTGCCTTGTGGCCCTCCTGGCTTGAGGTATGTAATAGTCAAATTTCAGCCGCGGAGCCATGTTGGCCCAAGGCTGCATCTCTGCCGGGTAGGCCCAGTTGTCCTGACTGGGGCCTGCACTTTGAAGGTGATACTGTGCTGTCTGTCCTGCGGGACGAAGCCACTCAATGGAGGAAACCAGGGGAGGACCTGTCCTGGAGATGACCAAGCGGAAGGCTGGTGTCTCAGGGAATGCCTGGTGACCTTATTGGAGGATGCACCGTAACTTATGTTACCTTACAGTGTGCTGGGTCAGCTTAAAGGCTCTAAAACTGTAAGGCTGGATCTCTGGATACTAAATCCTGTGGCAGAGGATTATTGAACAGCTAATCTTTATCGTCTTAAAGTCTGTGGCAGAGACTGTTGTTCTTAATTTTGTTTGTGCATCATCCCGGCTGCTAGGCTAGTGAGAGGGGCCTATCCGGGTGGGCAATACCCACTTGAAGGAGAGTGGTGAGTGTGACATTTTTGAAGCTTAGAAATTTCCCCAGTGATCTGCATTGTGTGCCTGAACCTTCCCCCGACCCTCCATCCCTCTACCTGTGCAAGTTTGTGTGAAATAAAGCCTAACGAAAAGGATTAATAACTTTTGTGGACATTGAAGTTTCTATAGACTCTCATCCCCTAGACAACGAATGGTAAGGTAACGTGCAAGGCCCAAATCTAAACCAGCAGCTCCTACGGGGGTAGTGCTACACGAACAATGTGTAATGTGTGCTGCTTTTACTTTACTATTTAGCAGTTTTTTCCAGGGATGTCTCTGATGGGTTCAAATGATAGTTTCTAATGTGCAGAGAAAGACAGATTCAGATCCCACAAACCAAGGGGAACAACATGGAAAACTCCCTGTACAAAAGTCTTAATCAAGAGCTGAGAGGCCAAATTCCTTGAAATAGAATAGTAAGGGCAGAAACCTGGCCCTTGAAAGTGCCAGGGTGGCTTTGGCCAATTATGGCTCAGAGGGTTTAGTACACGCCCCACACTATACAAGTCCGCCGGCTTGGCGGCCTTGTGTAGTGTGTTGGAGTTGTTTAAAGAGAGAGATTACAGAGAGAGACAGTGTCATTTATATTGAGTTAGATAGAGCAGGCAGCCGAGTCAGTTAGCTGCAGTTACAGTGTGTAGAGGATATATATGCATCCTAGGTGTTGTGTATATATATTTACACACTGTATTTAGTTTAGCTAGATCCGTTCCTGTTATTCTCTATTCTGTGACAGGCAGGCAGGTGATTGTTCTAGCTGCAGTCAGTGTTTCACTTGGTGTACTGTGTGCTTTGCATAGCGTTCACCTAAAGCTTACCTGAATACAGTTAGTGACTAATAGTGGTGTTCTCATAGTAAAACCACAGATAGAGAGCTGCAAGTATTTTCAGTTAGTGTACTGTGTCCTCTGCACAGTTTTCACCTAAAACTAACTGAAGACAATCGCTGCTTTTCCCTTTTCCCATACTAATACCACAGCAAGCAGTTGATTCCGATAGCTGCATTATAATCAGTACAGATATATATATATATACACACACACAGCCCACCTTTGTGCAGCTACATCTCACTGCAGGCCATTAGTATGTTTGGAAGGCAAATAAGGAGAGGCAGACAGTCACGAGGCAATAAAAGAGGGCAAGCAGGCTCTGTGTCTAGAGGCAACAGTGCTGGTCGTGGATACGGTGCATCCTCATCAGCACGTGGCCATGGGACACGCTTGTCCTTATTTTCATCAGCTGGCCATGTTGAGCCGCAACATGCCCAAGACTTGGTAGAGTGGATGACCAAGCCGTCCTCATCCTCTCTCACACAGGCTCAGGGTACTTTGGCAAAGCAGCTGCCAAAGCGGCCTCTTCCCTCGGCTCAATGGCATCAGTCACTCCTTCCCTAGGCCCACCATGTCCTCCTGAGGAGTCCTCCGAACTGTTTGACCACAGTGTTGGGTACGTGCTCCAGGAGGATGCCCAGCGTTTTGAAGGCTCCGATGATGGAACCCAGCTGGAGGAAGGCAGTAACGTGAGCCCAGAGAGAGGGGGTAGTTACGTGAGCCCAGAGAGAGGCAGTGCCCAACAAGGACAGCTATCTGGCAGTCATGTTCCCCCAGCTGCAGCATACTGCCAGATTTGCTCCAGTGATGAGGAGGAAGGGGATGATGAGGTCACTGACTCCACCTGAGTGCCTGATAGGAGAGAGGAGGAGGAGGCATATCTCCAACGAGGCAGGATGCCCTCCAGGGGCCAGCTTAAGGGCAGCACACCGACTGCATCACACCGCAGAGCTCTGCATGTGCAGGGCACTGCTGTCTCTGCGCGTTATTCCAAAAGTTCTTTGGTGTGGGCTTTTTTTCAGACGTGTGCAGCAGATCGCACCGTTGCCATTTGCAACATATGTCTAAAGCGTATCTCGTGTGGCCAAAACATCAGCCGCTTGGGCACCAGGTGCTTGACCAGACATATGTCTACCTGCCATGCAGTTCGTTGGCAAGCCCACCTAAAAGACCCACACCAAAAAACAAAGCGGACCTCTCCTTGCTCCTCATCAGCTGGGATCTCCAACCCCACTATACATTCAGTCCTCTCTGAAACCTGCACTGAGAGGAATGAAGGTGTTGAATTAGGTGCGTCACAGCCAAGTACTTCTACTACTGCAATCTGCTATCGGTACACCGACGTCCGATTGTACCAGGCAAATTTCCCTGCCCCAGCTGCTGCACCGCCAAAAGAAGTTCGTTCCCAGCCATTCACATGCTCAGCGGTTGAATGCTAGCTTGGCTAAATTGCTAGCACTTCAACTGCTGCCTTTTCAGTTGGTAGACTCTGCCCCCTTCCGTGAGTTTGTGGAATGTGCGGTTCCTCAGTGGCAGGTTCCCAAACGCCACTTTTTCTCACTGAAGGCGGTTCGGGCTCTCTACCGGCATGTGGAAGGCAATGTCTTGGCCTCGCTGGACAGGGCGGTCAGTGGTAAGGTGCATATTACCGCTGACTCATGGTCCAGCAGGCATGGACAGGGACGTTGCCTATCTTTGACGGCGCATTGGGTGACTCTGCTGGCAGCTGGGAAGAATGCAGGACAAGGTGCAGTAGTGTTGGAGGTTGTTCCCCTAAATATCCATACAAGACCTAAAGGGGCTGGTAATGAGCTGGGGGGGGGGGTACCCATGCCATTTTTCTCAATGATTTTCATCCATATTGCCGGGACCAGACATTACATTAAAGCCGCAAGCAGTTTTAAATTACGTTTGTTCCTTTAGAAATGTAATTTTGTGCAGGGACAGTTCTAAACACGGGAAACACATGCCACTTCACAGGCATAATTTAGACACCCCCCCAGGTACGATAATTAAAGGAATATTTCACTTTTTTTTTTCACTTTAAGCATCATTAAAATCACTGCTCCCGAAAAAACGTTGGTTTTTAAAACTTTTTTTTGCATTGATACGT
Organism: Rana muscosa; assembly: GCA_029206835.1. Classification (NCBI taxonomy): domain Eukaryota; kingdom Metazoa; phylum Chordata; class Amphibia; order Anura; family Ranidae; genus Rana; species Rana muscosa. The sequence continues at coordinate 102,724,589 of JARGYO010005626.1, forward strand.
CCCCTGGGGCAGGACCCGGGTCCCCAAACCCTTTTTAGGACAATAACTTGCATATTAGCCTTGATAATTAGCACTTTTGGTTTCGAATGTTCGAGTCCATTGTATTTAATGGGGTTCTAAAGTTCGCACAAACTTTCGGTCCGTTCGCAGGTTCTGGTGCGAACCGAAACAGGGGCTCGGCTCATCCCTAATTGTTTTGCATGGAAATTTGGCATTTTTCATTGTAGGCCTGTAATAACACACTTAAATCTGTCCAAACAAGAGTCTATTAGACATCCCGGGAATGATAAAGTTTGAAACACAAAATCATAAATTATAATATAATAACTATAAATAATTATAAAAAATAATAATATAATAGATGAATTTCCCCACGATTCACTATCGCTCAATTCTGCAAGTGTTCTAATTTACTATCACTGTTTTGTAGCTGGACTAAAACCACTTTTGACGTAAAGGAACACTTTTTGGTTGCCATGAACAATCTCAAGTTTCCAGGCAGAAAGAATGGTATATATAATATAAAAGTGCTTGCAGGGCACTGGACAAAGCACTAGGCACAAAAGGGGGTGAAATGATTTGATACAGTAATGTAATCTGTAACATTACAGTGTACTGTATGTGTTATTTTTTTGTAATTTTTGAATTTGCCGCCGGGCTCTGCCCCTATGCGGAGCGACGCTCGCCGGGAACGGAGGCCGGCACACAGAGCATCGGGCAGATGATCCGGCGGAGGACACAGTGGGGGGACATCGCAGGATCCTGGTGACAGGGTAAGTACGCTGTAACAGAATTCTGCAATGCAATCCCGAGTGTGGTTTAGGATTACCGCTAATGGTACTGAAATTTAACCTTGAGCCACACTCAGGAATACCGCCAGGAGGGTTAATGCAGGGAATGCATTAAAGTAAAAAATGTCTTGCATTTAGAATCACTTTAATCCCTCTTGTTATGGTGTTGCGCCAAATACATAAACCATTTGTGTTACTTTTGGCTCTGACAGCAACTCTTATGCCACATTCAGGTACATAGTTCACTTTTACAATGTGGCAAAATGCCTGTGGCAAATTCAAAATAAAGTACTGACAGTTTGTATGTTACGAAAGTAGAGGCAATTCATTTTTGCATAAAGAAAGAGACCCTGGCACAGACAGATGTTGCAAAATTGTCTTGTGTGCGTCCTGAAGGTGTCTTGGCATTCTGCCAAATTCAAGTACAAGTTCTAGACCGGTACGTGAATTTGATGCATGCTGCGCCACTTTTAGAATGCAGGTAAAACACGTTTGCAAAATCTGTCTGTACCAATCTTTATGAATTCCAGGGAATGTTTCTGTTTTTTTTTTTTTCTATCAATCAAACAGAGAAATATGGCAGGTGCTATTGCTAACATGCAAATGCTCTCTGCAGAGTTGTCTTGCTGAATAAATAACTTTCTAAGTTGCTGACCTGGAACACGTATGCACGTTGGAAGTGGACTTCACTAACTACAAGCATGTTCCAGAAAAATGAATTGGTCTTGGTATCAGACACAGCCAGGCTACTAGTAGATTCAGAAGGAGATCAGCAATGGCATCCCACAGGTTTCTTGGACAGGTTTTAAAATAAATATTATTCTGCATTATAGATACACCAATCGGCCATAACATTATGACCACCGACAGGTAAAGAATATCTTATTACAATGGCATCTGAAAATTGGTGGGATATATTAGGCAACAAGTGAACATGTTGTCCATGAAGTTGATGTGGTGAGCAGAAAAAATGGGCATCACAGTTTGGTGTGTCTGGGGTTGTGAAGCCCATGGTGACCCACAGCCAAAAGCTTCTACAATGGTCACATGAACATCAGAACTGGACTATGGAGCAATGGCAGAAGGTGGCCTGATCTAATGAATCATGTTTTCTTTTACACCATGTGGATGGCCGGGTGCGTCTGCGTCAGTGATGGTACCAGGATGCGGTATAAGAAGGCAAGTTGGCATGTGATGCTTTGGGCAATGTTCTGCTGGGAAACCATGGGTCCTGCAATTGATGTGGATGTTACTTTGGTGTCCATGCCTCAATGGGTCATGGCTGTTTTAGCAAAAAGGGGCCATACTCAATATTAAATGGGTGGTCATAATGTTATGGCTGATCAGAGTACAATGCCAGATTTTTTGCTTTAAAACTAGCTTTGACACTGCAAAGCAGCCTACAATTGGACTATGACCCACTATGAGCAGATTCATCACTTTGTGTCCTTGGCCTAAATACACAGTTATTATTTTCAGCCTGTGAGGTTTTCAGCAGTAACACCGTGTTCACAGTGGCTTCAACCTGAATTGATTTTATGGAGCCATTTGACATTTTTCAACATTATTACCTAATAGCTGAAAAGAGGTTGGGCCCAAGCACCTACCCATTATACAGATGTTTCTCATTAGTTTAATAAGGAATAATTGGAGAGCGTGTTTTTTTTTTTTTTTTTTTTAAAGGAGAACAGATGAAAGGCAAAATGAGATAAAAGTGCCAAAATTAGGTTGAAGACAGGAACAGATTTACAAGTGCACTGCAACTGCCAAGGTTTATTGTTTTTGTCGTTTTGTCTTACTTGTGATCACTATTAGCTGGATATCTGTGGATTCACACTGAATGTAATAACAAGCAATGCATTAATAAATAGACGGTCAGTGTCAATGAATGTTTGAGATATGTACCATTGCTCATATACTATATATCCTCGTGGTAGGTGGTACACCTGGCAACCAGATGTTATTTCAAAAGGCAGCACAGTACTGGTACACAACAAATCCAAATCACTGTCATAAACCGCTAATGCCATAATTAAAAAGCAGCACATAATAAATAAATATATATATATATATATATATATTTATTTGGATTTCTAAAATTGCAGCTTCTCAATGCAACCTCTATTAGCTTGTATCCAGAAGGGTGCTAACATTAAAAAAAAATAAAAAAAGGCAGAGAACGATTCTTTCATGTGTGGACTAAATTGCATTTTGCATTAAATCTAAATTTCAAACTTCATGCTAGCAGCTAATCAAATACATATATGGGAGTTTTTTTTTTCTACCCACTTACAGATTTACGTTTGTCTGTCCAGCTCTCAGATTTTTAGGGCTGGTTCACACCGGATTCAGTCCAGTGTGTTTTTATTCTGCATCAAAAACGCAGCGTTTAACATGGATTCCAATGGCCCTTGTTCACACCAGTGCAGTGTGTTCCAGCACAGTCAACAAAAGTAGAACATGTTGCATTTTTTCTGTATGGAATGCTTTAAAAGGCACCAGAAGGGCCCTCATATAAGATGAAGAAAAAAAGAGGGGAGAACGCACCAGAACACATAAACGCACCAGAACGCATCAAAATCACACAAGTAGAAACACATACGGAAAGCAGAAATTGTGATGTAAAATGGCCCTTACACAGACCAGCTAGCAATACAGTCTCGTCACATCCCTACGCTCAGTCTACGACTTGACAGGGAAGTAGGAGCATTAGTCTGATGAGCCAGTCCCTCTGCTTACTCTTCCCTCTCCTAAACAGGGATTGGAGAGTATCTAGCTTTTGTTGGGGACCACGCTGGATTGGTCACTGGTCCTGAGTGGGTATTCATGTGGGCAGAAGGAAGATATGTCTTCCGATGGATAGTGCCCAGTGATGGATGGTCGTGAATTGCCCTCTCTGGGATTGGGCTGCTGCCTCTTCTGTGCGACCTTAAGGTTGTTTCAGCATGTAGACTTGGATAAAAAGAAAGGAACACCCGCTGTCCAGAGAAATGTCACCTCTAAAATATGGTTCACAGGTCTTTAATAAAAATTTGCAACATGTACATCAAGCCAACACGTTTGGGGGGAATATACTCCCCCTTCGGGCTGTTGCTGTGTACTATTTGGTGGGAAAAATTCCCATGAGTGGTTATGTTGGATCAAAGTTTCTGAATTGCAGGATGCTGACTTTGTATAAGCAGCAATGATTGCGTTGGCTTGATGTACATGTTGCTAATTTTTTATTAAAGATCCCATGAACCATATTTTAGAAGTCACATTTCTCTGGACACCGGGCACTCCTTTATTTTTATCTATGCCCTCTCATATCAGTATGGAAGCAGAGGCAGTACAGAGACACTACATGCTGAGATATGAGTGATCAAAGTTTGTGAAGCACAGTGTTATGTTTTTATGTATTTTACTAAGGGAGCCTGCCAGCCATTAGCCCGCTATTTCATACAATGCAGTTTTTTTCAGCTGTGAATGTTTATTCCCTATTTGTATTAGACAGCAGAAGAATGTTGTACTATGTTAGCCATTGACAAAAGTAGAAATTATGACATTACCTTGCAGGTACAAACAAAAAATGTCCAGCAGTTTACAAACGTTTACAGGTCAATAGCATTTATTGGCTAATTAAATAAATTGTAGTGCAAGCTTTTGAGGCATTCCGGCCTGTTCTGTTGGCAATATTGTTAGCTAGTAAATGGTAAAACCCTAAACCTAGGTTTCTAGCTCTACCAGTATCCCTACCATTTAAAATTGTAATATCAACATTTTGGCCATTTAGGCCACCAATCTACTCATCAGTGGCTACATTTTACTAAGCGATACCACATCTTTGAAAGTCTGAAAATTGAAAAGGCTTTGGGAGATCTGATTACAGATTAATTTATGATAGGTTTGTCACATTAGTAATTTTCTGTTCACGCTGAAAAATATATATATTTTTTATTCAGAATAGTGTCAGCACAAAATACATTTTAATACAGTTAAACCAGAAGTGATAAACGCTTCAGAATGTAATGAACCAATGGAATGACCACAGTGGTTTGGCATCTCTGACAATGGTTTTCTTATGAAAGCTAAGAAATGAAGAAAGGAAGAACATGCGTCACTTACACCAGGGTTCCCCAACCCCCGGTCCGCGGCCCACTGCCGGGCCGTGGCCTATTTGCAGATGGGCCGCGAAGGCTGCACTGTGTGAGGTGCGGCAGCGGGCAAGCAGAGAGATGACATCTCTCACTGCCTGCCCGGATCACGGCACTTCCGCCCACACAGCGGGGCTCCTACTGCGGTGAGGCGCGGGAGCAGAGAGATGAGATCATCTCTCGCCGCCCGCCTGGAAAGCGGCACTTCCGCCCACACAGCGGGGCTCCTATACTGCGGTGAGGTGCGGGAGCAGAGAGATGAGATCATCTCTCGGCGCCCGCCCATAACGCGGCACTTCCGCCCACACAGCGGGGCTGCTATACTGCAGCGAGGCGTGGGAGCAGAGAGATCATCTCTCACCGCCCGCCCCGCATTACCGCTGTTCTCCCTCACCTGCCTGTGCTGCCACCACGGCAGGTGACAAAAAAATCTACTGGCAGGTGGCAAACCACCTCTGGTGGCAGGTGGCAATCCACACCTGGTGGCAGGTGACATGGCAAGTAGCAATCCACACCTGGTGGTAGGTGACGTGGCAATCCACACCCGGTGGCAGGTGACGTGGCAATCCACACCTGGTGGCAGGTGACGTGGCAATCCACACCTGGTGGCAGGTGATGTGGCAGGCGACGTGGCAATCCGCACCTGGTGGCAGGCGACGTGACAATCCGCACCTGGTGGCAGGTGTTGTGGCAAGCGACAATCCACATCTGGTGGCAGGCGAGGTGGCAAGCGACAATCCACATCTGGTGGCAGGCGACGTGGCAATCCACATCTGGTGGCAGGCGACGTGGCAATCCACACCTGGTGGCAGGTGACGTGGCAAGCAACAATCCACACCTGGTGGCAGGTGACGTCGCAAGCAACAATCCACACCTGGTGGAAGGCGACGTGGCAAGTGACAAACCGCATCTGGTGGCAGATTCTGCATTATGGTGAGTTTGAACTATTTCATTTTATATTACAATGCAATGACAGAAATAATGCGCTGCAATCATCCCAACACCATATCAGCCATTGTTCTGTGATGATTGAGGCGCTAACACTAGCCATTTCCCCGACAAACTGCCCGCGAAAAGCTACATAACAACCCAACCCCCCCCCCCGGGCCTTGGCACGATTCTATTACACAACGCCGGTCCTCGGTGCCAAAAAGGTTGGGGACCACTGACTTACACCATGGGCCCGCCTGATTTACCATAGTGTGAAATAGGGTGATGTAAACTTGTGTTCATGTCAAGCAACTAGTTACATGAAGAAGCTCTAATTTTTCAAACTCTCCTGCACATAGTAGGATGCATTAACCACTTAAGGACCACCTTATAGCAGTTTTACTGCTACAGGGTAGCACTTCTGTGCCCAGCAGAGAGGCAGAACGGCAGTCTGCCTATGTAAACAAGGTTTAGTAAAACACTGGTTAGGCACATAGTTAACACTTTGATCACCCCTGATGTTAACCCCTTCCCAGCCAGTGTCATTAGTACAATGACTGTGCATATTTATTTAGCACTGATCACTGTATTAGTCTCACTGGACTTCTAAAAGTGCCAGTGTCAAAGTTCCACACAATATCACAGCCCGATATTGTCAAGGCACCCTAAAGAAGCCCCAAGGCACCCTGAAGAAAAAAAGGCTGGTTGGGGCTTTGGAGGGCTCACACTTCTGGTTTGATTGTAGCCCTTTATTGCTAGGTTGAAGGTAATAAAAGCATTGTGTCAGCTGCCTGGGGTTTCGTGGCTGGATTGTACAGCTGCTATTGCTAACAATGATTGGCAGGGAGAGGCTTGATTTGAAACACCTCTTAAAGCATCCATGTTGAAAAGGGCATTATAATTGGGCATGTAATTTTCTTGTTATCTCACTGCTGTGGATTCAAATTACTTATGAGAGCCATAGTAATCATGTGTTCATGCTTACATTTTACAAACAGAAAAAAAATGTCTGGCTTAATTATTCTCAATGAAGATTAAAATTACCCTCCAAGTATGCGGAAGTGTTTTCTGGCACCAACTTCATGTATGCACAGGTGAAATGTCACATTTAAGTGCTAATTCTCTCATACAAGCTCATATAAGTGGATTAGTTCATCCATTTATTCATGTAGCTAATGAAGTAGAAAATATAATTTTAATATGCGTTTCCACATTTTGGGTAAAAAAAAAATTAGATCTCCAATGGGATGTGAATAAACCTTTGGGCAAACTCATTGACTTCCTTTCAGATGTTTTTATTCTGCTTTGTGGCAGGATCATTAGAGTGCAAGTGTCAGGAATGAGGATGGAGATCAAGATGCCAAGAGGGCTCCCCTTGCGGCTGAGTGCAGCGCGACCCTGGAGTTGGGGACAGGGAGCGCGGTGCCCACAGAAGCACGGTTGGCCAGGTGCTTGCTTGTAGCTTGATTGACTTAGCCACTGAGGGATGGCTGCAGCAGGCAGAATTGAGCTTCGTCGTGCTTAGATGAGCGGAGATACCAGAAGCCAGGCCGGGGGTCATACACGAGCAGGGTCCAGGTACAAGCCGAGGGTCAAGCCGGGAGATCAAGAAGCAGAAGCAGAGTCCAAAAGCACGCCAAGGGTCAAAACGAGGAGAACAGGAAGCGAGGTCACGGCAAGCCGGGTCACAACAGATAGGCACGGATCAAGGAACAAGGTCAGGAGCACAGGAAACTGAAGAGATAATCCAGCGCCGTCCAGCAGTCACAGGCTGACTTAAATAGAGCCATTGGAGCCAGCATCAGTCACACCACTTGCGCGCCATCGCGCATGCGCCGTATTGTGCGTGCGCCGATGCGCGTCAATGCACGCTGATGCGCGGTGCGCGCTCGTGCACATCTCGAAACCCTCTGTGAGCGTCCATGGAGGTTCTGGGCAACATTGCCAGTAGTGTGACGGCCATGTCCCTGACAGTGCCCCCCCCCGAGGGGCAGCCTCTGGATGCCCAACCTAGACCATCTCTCAGAATACCTGTTGCGGAAATTTTTCAAAAGTCTTGGAGCATGTAAATTATCCATTGGTTCCCAAGAATTTTCCTCTGCAGAATACCCTTTCCATTTAACAAGAAATTGAGTCTACCTACCTCTTTTCCGGCAGTCTAGGATGGCTTCAACTTCAAATTCGGTATCGTTGCCTACAGTAACTGGTGGAGGTGGCAACTCTTCTCTTCCTGGAAAGGGACTTGGCACAGCTGGTTTCAGTAGGGAGACGTGGAACACCGGATGGATCTTGTAAGAGGCCGGTAGAGCGAGTTCAAAAACCACAGGGTTCACTTCCTTCTTGATCTCGAACGGACCCACAAACCTTGGACCAAGCTTCCTGGAAGGACAAAAAAGTCTGAGGTTAACAGAGGACAGCCATACCTTGTCACCCACCTTGTAGATGGGATTCCCTCTCTTCCTCCTGTCAAATTGCCTCTTGAAGTCTTCCTGAGCTTTTCGCATGGTCCTTTGGAGGACTTGGTAGTTGGTTTGGAAGAAGTTTATCCTATCCTGAACGGCTGGTACCGGAGATTCAGGAATGGTGTTCAGGAGGAAGGATGGGTGAAAGCCATAGTTTGCCCAAAAGGGTGATTGATTGGTAGCCATGTGTATGGTGTTGTTATATGCAAACTTGGCACACGGTAGCAAGGAGACCCAGTCATCTTGGGAGAAACAACAGAAGCACCGCAGGTACTGCTCCAAGGTCTGATTCGTTCTTTCTGTTTGGCCATTACTCTGAGGATGGTAGGCAGAAGAAAGACACAGGTCAATTGGCAAGATCTTGCAAAGATTTTTCCAGAAGCCAGAGGTGAACTGAACCCCTCTATCGGAGACTATATTGTCAGGTAGTCCATGTAGTCTATCTCCTTGATAAAAAAATTTGCTGTGTCCATGGCGGAGGGAGTACCAAGCATGGGCAAGAAGTGGGCCATTTTTGATAGACGGTCCACTACTACCAGGATTGTCGTAAAATTCTCTGATGGAGGAAGGTCAACTATGAAGTCCATAGAGATGTTCTTCCAGGGCTGCTCTGGAACTGGCAAGGGTCTTAACAGACCCCAAGACCTAGTCTTCGGACTCTTGTTACGCTGGCAAACCAGACAGGACTCAACGTATTTTTTACAGTCTGATCTTAAAGAAGGCCACCATAGGTACCGTTGGACGAGGTCAATTGTTTTCCGGACCCCGAAATGCCCGGCCAGCTGGTGATCGTGAAATTTCTTCAAGGCCTGTAGTCTGACTTCCTGGGGAACAAAGATTTTGTCCTGATGCCACAGGAACCCCTCGTGACTCCTTAAGGTGGAAATTTCTGGCTCTGAGCACTGAAGTGAGGCTTGTACAATGGATGCCCTTAGATCTGGCTGAATCAGAAGGAAGTTTTGTGTGGACAGGATTGTGCCGGGAGTGGTTTCTTCAGGGGTGTCTGGGAACATACGAGACAGAGCATCCGCCTTTCTATTCTTGGATCCGGGACGAAAAGATATATGAAAGTTGAATCTCGAAAAGAATAACGCCCACCGCGCTTGACGCGGTCTCAAACGTTTTGCAGTCCTAAAATATTCTACATTTTTATGATCGGTAAAGATCATGATGGGATGTGCTGCACCTTCAAGTAAATATCTCCACTCCTCCAAGGCTGTTTTGATGGCCAAAAGCTCCCGATCTCCGACGTCATAGTTTCTTTCTGGTTATGTCATTTTTCGGGAGGAAAGGCTACAGGATGTAACAAAGATTTGGGGCCCTGTCGTTGATAGAGGATAGCTCCTGTGGCCACTTAGGAGGCATTGACTTCCAAAATGTAGGGCAATGCAGGGTCAGGATGCTGAAGAACTGGTGCTGAGACAAACCCCGCTTTAAGTCTGTCAAAAGCTGCCTGAGCCTCCGGGGACCACTGGAATTTGGAATGCAAACGGGTCAGTTGGGTAATGGGTGATATAATGGCTGAAAAGTTCTTAATAAATCGCCTGTAAAAGTTTACAAAGCCGATAAACCTTTGAACACCCTTCTTGTCTGAGGGAACAGGCCATTCTAGGATCGCTTTCACTTTCTGGGGATCCATGGCCACTCCTTTTGTAGATATGACAAGACCCAAAAACTGGATAGATTCTTTCTCAAAGTCACATTTTTCGGCTTTTACGTACAGTCCATGTGTTCTTAGAACAGTTAGCACCTTTTTCATGTGCACTCAATGGATCTCCAGGGTGGGTGAGAAGACAAGGATGTCATCCAGGTATACAATGAGGAAATTGTCAAGGTGGTCTCGGAAGATATCGTTCACAAAGTGTGGAACGTAGCTGGAGCATTGCAGAGGCCAAAGAGCATCACTAAGTACTCAGTGTCCGATACGAGTTTGGAAAGCTGTTTTCCACTCATCCCCCTCTTGAATGCGAACCAGATTGTAAGCACCTCGTAAGTCCAGTTTGGAGAAAACTCGAGCAGAACGGAATCGTTGGAAGAGTTCCGGTATGAGAGAGAGTGGATAGCGTTTTTTGATGGTAATCTTATTCAGATCTCGGTAGTCTATACAAGGCCTTAGTGTTTTATCTTTTTTTTTTTTTTACGAAAAAGATGCCAGCACCTGCAGGGGAAGAAGAGGGATGGATGAATCCCTTTTCCAGGTTTTCATTGACGTAAAGTCGCAATGTTTCGAGTTCAGTCTCTGATAAATGGAAGATGCGACCAAAGGGAATTTCGGAGCCCGGGAGCAAGTCGATAGGGCAGTCGTAGGGACGATGAGGTGGAAGGGAGTCTGCTCCCTTCTTGTCGAATACATCCAGGAATTCCAGGTAGGCAGAGAGTACATGTGGTTTGGTACTAGAAACAGGTTGTATGGTCAGGAAGCTGGTAAAGTCCTTAGGGCCAGGGGGTAGACAATGCTGCTGACAGTAAGTGGATGTAAACAGAACTTCATTCTTCAGCCAGTCAATGTGAGGGTTGTGTGCTCGTAACCAGGGGACTCACATCATGATCGGAAACAGGGGAGAGCACAAAACATCAAAACGTACCAGTTCCTTGTGGCCGGAATTGGTTGTCATAGGGATTGGCAGGGTCTCATGGGTAATCAGTCCAGAACTGTGTAGAGATCCATCAGCCAAATGAACTGTTAACTGCTGCTTTTTGGTAACAAGGGGAATTCCAAGTCCTTTGGCCAAGTTGATGTCTAAGAAGCAGCTGCAGCCCCCAGAGTCGATGGCTGAAAGCCAGATTTCTTCCCTTGCTACTGATAGGGAGATACTGTAGAGAGGACATTGTGAGATGAGGTGATTCCTGACACTTGAAAATGTATTGGGGATTGGAAGAATGGTTTCTTCGGCCTGAGGTGGCAATTTTGCAAGAAATGGCCTCTCCGCAGTAAAAGCAAAGATTTGCCTGTCAGTGGTAGAGTCTTTCCTTAGTTGAAAGAGCAGGGCGGAACAGGCCAATCTGTCTGGGCTTGACTTCAGGTACGGGTGGACTGGACTCCAGAGGAAAAGAGGGTTCAGGCAGTCCTTGGGCTGGTTGGAGGGTCCGAGACTTCTCGAATAGACGCTCCCATAGGCGTCTGTCCAGTTGTATAGCTAACTGGATGAGGCCCTCCAAGGTATCTGGGATTGCTACCCTGGCCAACTCGTCCTTGAGGGACTCTGATAAGCCCAGACGGTATTGGTACTTTAAGGCAGCCTGGTTCCAACATGTGTCTGCAGCCCATGTGCGGAAGTCCACAGTGTAGTCCTCTGCGGGACGTTGTCCCTGTTGCAAGGTGTGCAGAGCATTCTCGGCCGTAGTCATACGTAGGGGGTCATCGTACAACTGGGCCATAGCTGTGAATAAAGTGTCAACAGAGTCAGTAATGGGGCTCTTCTGTTCCAGTAGCCCGTGGGCCCATACCTGGGGGTCGTCCAAGAGTAAGGAAATAATAAATCCAACTTTAATGTTCTCCAAAGAAAAGGTTCTTGGTTGCAGAGCCAGGTATAGCAGACAGGCATTTTTAAAAGTCCTAAACTTTCTTCGGTCCCCCGAGAATCGTTCAGGAGTCGGCACACGTGGTTCAGGAAGCGGGGACGGCACTGTGAGAGGAGCCTCCTGAGGTACTGCAGCAGAGGGAGTAGAAATGGAGGTAAGTCTTGGATCAGGAGACACAGGTTCAGAAGACAAGTGGGTGTAGGTGACCCTCTAATTGCCCATAGGCGTCTTGCAGTCTTTGCACTGTTTGGGTAAGTGCGGTGACTTGTTGGCACACAGCCTCTACAGGGGAAGCACCTCTGTTGATCTCAGACATGGCTGGATTATACTGTCAGGAACGAGGATGGAGATCAAGATGCCAAGAGGGCTCCCCTTACGGCTGAGTGCAGCGCGACCCTGGAGTTGGGGACAGGGAGCGCGGTGCCCACAGAAGCACGGTTGGCCAGGTGCTTGCTTGTAGCTTGATGGACTTAGCCACTGAGGGATGGCTGCAGCAGGCAGAACTGAGCTTCGTTGTGCTTAGATGAGCGGAGATACAAGAAGCCAGGCCGGGGGTCATACACGAGCAGGGTCCAGGTACAAGCCGAGGGTCAAGCCAGGAGATCAAGAAGCAAAAGCAGAGTCCAGAAGCAGGCCAAGGGTCAAAACAAGGAGAACAGGAAGCGAGGTCAAGGCAAGCCGGGTCACAACAGATAGGCACGGATCAAGGAACAAGGTCAGGAGCACAGGAAACTGAAGAGATAATCCAGCGGTGTCCAGCAGTCACAGGCTGAATTAAATAGAGCCATTGGCACCAGCGTCAGTCACGCCACTTGCGCGCCGTCGCGCATGCGCCGTATTGCGCGTGCGCCAATGCACGCTGATGCGCGGTGCGCGCTCGTGCACATCTCAAAACCCTCCGTAAGCGTCCATGGAGGTTCTGGGCAACATTGCCAGTAGTGTGACGGCCATGTCCCTGACAGCAAGCTTGTCTCTGGTAGGGACTGAAGTCAGTAGTCGCAAGCGAGACATATGGTAGCACTAGAGTATATGTATAGAAGTATCCTTCAGATCTCTGGAATTATAGAAGTTGTTGCTGTTTCTTTCTTTATTAGTTTCAGTAGAACTACTATATAATAACATGAGCTCTTTAATCAAGTAAATATAACTGTGTCTTTCTACCAGTCTGTGTTTGTTATTCTTTGCATGCAATTTGCACTGTGACATCATCCCCTGATATGTAATGTACTGTGATTTCACAAAAAAAATAAATGTCATCGCAACAGTTGTTCAAAACATCAGTTAATTTAAGATTTGTTTTGGCCAGTGTCTATGCTTCTTTTGCATACAGTAGATGCCTGTTTTGCTAAGTGTCTCTAGCTATAGTGACAGCTCTAATTTCTGTCCTGTTCAGTTGGAAGCCTCACATTTACAATGCGTAGCATTTTCAGGTTGCTTAGCTGCACAGTGTTACCCTTTCTGCTAGACGTGTGTGATTCGTTTCGTTCTAAATTGAAATTCTGACAAATTTTTCATTATTGGGATGTATCCGAATTTCCGAATTACAACAGTAACAAATTTAAATTAAACCAAAATAGCAAAACAAATTTTCCGATAATTTGAATTCAAATAGTTTTCTAATCAAATTCGAATTTGAATTGTTTTCAAATCAAATTTGAATTTCTGAAGAGAATAAAATAGAATAGATTATAAAGGAATAGAATAGAAAATAAAAAAATACAGTAAAACAGAATAAAATAGAATAGAAAATAAAGAAATACAATAACAAATATAATAGAATAAAATTAAAAGAATATAACCATCTTCTGAAATTAGAATTTCAAATAGAATAAATTTAAAAAGAATGCAATAGAATAGAAAAAATAGAAGATAAATAAATAGAATATAACCTTCTTCTGAAATTCAAATTTTGAATTGAATAAATTCAAATTTGAATAGAAAAGAATAGAATATAATAAAAAAAACAATAGAAAAGAATATAACCATTTCCCAAAATTCTAATTTGAATAGAAAATAATAGAATATACAATAAAATAGAAAAAATATAACTATTTTCCGAAATTCAAATTTCGAATAGAAAAGAATAGAATAGAAAATAAAAGAATATAATAGAAAAAACAATAGAATGGAATTGAAAGGCTATAACCATCTTACAATATTCAAATAATTTCGAATAGAGTAAATTCGATTTCAAATGGAATTTGATTTGATTCGAATTGGAATAAACAAAACTAATTCTGAAAAAAAATTTAACTGAACAAATTTATGTAAATATCAAATTGAAAAAACATTTTTGTTGGTTCTGCACATGTCTACTTTCTGCTTCAAGTTACTTTTGATCATAGCCCTGATGAAGAGGATGCAGATCCCTGAAATACATTGTTTGTTCTTAGACCCTTCTATAAACATTCTAAATGCATAATAATTGCCGTAGTATAGTACATTCCTTTGGACAGAGGCACTCCCCTCCCTTCTCTATCCAAGACTAAAAAAAAAAGGTTTGGACTTTAGATATGCATTACTGAAATTTGGTCACCTTTTCTTCAGACTCTACTATTTATACAATAAACGTTAGAAAACAAATGAACCTTTTGCCTTTCTGGCACAGTTAATAACCTCTACATCTCCTTTTCTCAAGTCTGTGATTTGTAAATGGATGTGAACATTTTAAAGCAGTGAGATTTAGCAGTTAAGAAATGTTCCCCCAAAAGAATATGACTGCTCAACCCTGACAGAAGACATCCAACTCCCAGGGGATCACATCTGGAAACATCAGCTAACATTCAAGCTGTAATAAAAGCCATGAAAACCCAGGCTTTTAGCTGGAGCCAAAGTTATTCCATTCTTTCCTTTTCATCCGTTGTGTATTGCTAATGGAACTGTGTCAGGTCAATGATGCTGTATACAAATTTACAGCAGAGGATGAGTGAATCGGTTTAGTCTTGTAATCCACACGTAATCCCATCTTTCTGAAAGAAAGCTTGCACTGCTTATGAAGCTACTTTAGTGTTGTTATTGGACGCAGCAGAAGATTCCGCTTGGATTCATTGTATATAACCAGCTAATCAGAATGGCTTTTGGTAGGTGTGGTGATGGCTGGAAATTTTCCAGGATCCCAACATCAGGAAAACAGTATCGAAAATGCATTCCTTTCCCTCATCTTCTGAGACATGACTACCAGTCACACCCAAATAATCCCACAATTGCCTAGAAAGGCTTTTTATAGTTAAGGGTAGTCACAGAATGCCCCAGTGCTTCCTTGGTCGTTCTGCATAGTGAGTTTAGTGTAGAGGGAACGTTTTAGAAGTGGAAAGCATTAAAGCGGAATGTCCCCTTCCTAGCAAATGTTATATTGTAATTCAGGGCGATAAAATTGTAAATAATAATCTTGTTAAGCCTGCACATGTTTTTCAGAACACATTGGCAGTTAAAGAACTATATAAAAAGTGGTCCTACAGGAAAATAATTTTTTGGCCCTTGGGTCTCTTACTCTTATTTAAACTCCAATTACAGTTTGGGAAAAATGTGGTAAATTAGTTCCAGCATCAGCTCATAAAAATATAAAAGCAGCTTAGGTTGCAGTATGAACTCCCAAACTGTACTCACAGGAGAGTCACGGTCCTTATGTGGCACCACTCTCGGCAGCATTTAGAATCTGCCCAACATGAGAAGACAAGTGGATCTCTGATGAATTGCAGACACCTGGAAAGATGGTATATCATAATTTTTAAAGCGGCAGAGATGTTTAAATGGGGGAGGGGAGCTGGAGAGTCTGGAGTTGGGCTTTTGGCCAGGTTTGCATGCTTTTTGAATGGACTGCCAATGCACCTCATGCCAAGCAAAACTGCAACTGTCCTTTTTTTGGCAAAGAAATCCATAGTAGTATATGGCGGTGTGCGATGTGAATGGTACCCCAGAGTACTGATGCACATGCACTACCACACAACAATAGTGTGAACTACCCCTTGACCAATCTCAGTAAGTAAGCTTATATTTTAAAAATGTGGATAATAGTGCCAAATACTATTTTTTTTTTCATCTTCCATCAAGCCCCATTGCAGCTTAATATGGATTTAGTTAGTGCCTTGAAAAAGTGTTCATACCCCTTAAAAAATTTCCACATTTTGTCATGTTACAACCAAAAACGTAAATGTATTTTATTGGGATTTTATGTGATAGACCAACACAAAGTGGCACATAATTGTGAAGTAGAAGGAAAATTATAAATGGTTTTCAACATTTTTTTACAAATAAATATGTGAAAAGTGTGGCGTGCATTTGTATTCAGACCCTTTTACTCTGATACCCCTAATTAGTAAATAGAGTCCAACTGTGTGTAATTTAATTGCAGTATAAATACAGCTATCCTGTAAAGCCCTCAGAGGTTTGTTAGATAACCTTAGTGAGAAAAACAACAAACTAATATTGCGCTTGTTGAATAACAAAATAGCTGCGACAAATATTGTGAGATATGACATAACAAAATAGTAATGGAAAAAGGTAATAAGTTGCGCTCAAAAATCAATACATAACATGAACATAATAATCCAAAAATTGCTTGTATGAGTCCATTCAGCAACAGAGGCTGAGTGAAGGAAAACTGTTAGATGAATGAACAACAATCTAAGGTGCTTATGCAATACAAAATCCAAAAGGAATCCTCCACCTTGTGACGTCACCCACAGCAAAGTCAGGATGTGCTCTTACCCCGAATAATGGACCCTTTATTATGGAAGCTGAACATAGGCATTTGGATATTCCAGCCGTAACATATCCATGGAAGATGCAGTGCGGGTGGGGTGCGCTTCACAAGCCGTTCCTCCTGCACTGAGCTCAGATCATCCAGATAACCAGCGATACCAAAAATAAACAAGGGACACCAATAGTGTAAAAAAACTTTTTACAGGTGTTTAAATGGTAATGCACTTGAACAAGTATCCAAAGACAGTGCGCAGAATATTAAAAACCGTAGCAAACGGTACCGATAACACAAATGCGATGACAGGTCTGTGTATTCTCTGCCTGACCGGTTTGGTCGCAAATGGACTTCTTCAGGGGCCTGCACGCGCCCCAGATCCAGAAGTGTCAGATGACGTACTAGGTAGTGATCTAGCAGTTTTTTATAAGTAAGGCTTTTTACAGCCTGTACCAAAACTATGTGTTCCTGGTGCCTTCACTTTTAATTAAAACATTTTTCAAACAGTGTTGGTGTTATATTAATGGAAAATATATTTCTATGAAGCTCTGTGCACATCATAATATCCCAGCAATATATAAGTACTGGAAAATAAAATGTATTTGTGTTCTGGTCATATTCAGATTATTATCATTATTATAGGGTTATTTCCTTTATCAAAATAAACTGGTGAAATTGTCATGTCGCTGACTTCAGTGAATTAAAACTCACATAGCCCTGTGTGCTGGAATTGCAGCCATTGTACTTGTGCTTTTATAGTGGTGCCAAAATATTTCACATTGCTGAATTCATTATCTCCAACAATATAGCACTTCACCTCTCTATTCACACTGTATTCTGTGTCCCAAAACACTAGTCATCTATTTCCGTTATTTTTTTTAAGCACAACAATGCCAGACTGGAAATAAATATGAGCTTACCACAAAAAAGGGGGCCTTTGCATGAATGATCATTTTTTGGGGGATAAAGCAACTCTGTTGATAGAACACAAACTTGAAAAAAGGGACAGCTTGCTGAAAAGCTACACTGCAGATGATTCTTCAGCATCCAACTATTCCTAAAATGTCCATTGTTACCCACTGTTCCTTTGTGGTTTGATCCACTGACTGCTGTGTCATTAAAGGACTAGTAGTAATAGAGGGGCCAGTGAATTAAACCACAGGACTCTGACATACCCAGATTTGTATTAGGTGCTAAAGATTCATCTGCAGTGGTAGCTGTTTACCAGAGCAAAGATCTGAAGCATGCTGGCGGGACACAGTTCTTGTGAAGTCTTTTCTTTACGAACAGCCCTTATTTTTAAGTTTTCATTCTACTGACCGAGTGGCTTTAAAGTGGATCTCCACTATATCTGAGCACCACAAATCAAAAACACTATTTAATTCATTTTTATTATTCATAGCAAACCACCCCCCAACCATCCATGTCTCCATCTTTTATTTTGCTGAGAAATCACTTTGAAAATCACCTCCTAGCATCTCTGGCCATCTTGAGTAAGGGCAAATGATTCATGTAGCATTTTCTTCCTGCCCTTAGCTCAAGTATGCATACAGGAGAGTGTGCTTAGCTGAGAAAACCCTTCCTCATCTCCTCCCCTCCTGAGGACTCCTGGGATGCATGGCATCATTTGCGTAGGCAGGAAACCAGGAAGTAACTGAAAAAATATAAATATAATATACTTTTCTATCTATTTTCTAATGCTAGCAGCATGAGGATTAAAAATAATGAATGTTGATTGGGAGAGTGAAGTTCCACTTTAAGTCGGGGGAACCTGTCAGTGAGTTGGCAAATCCACAGACTCATTGAAAGAACTGGGGGTCATATGCAGGATATAGAAACTATAAAGAATTATGCTATTCCGTTGAAAGAGGAATCCTTGAGAAAGAGCTATCCCTAGAGGTTCACACAAGTGAAGTTTCAACAGCCATTGTGAATTTCCTGAGTGGTTAGCCTGCCAGCCTGGAAGGATTGTACAGAGTTTCTCATTCATTCATGTCCCAACTTTGTTGTTTTCCTTACTCTTCTTCCCTCCTTTTCCTTCTTCCCTGATCATCTAGTTTTTTCACAGTCCTTTTTTATCCAAGCTATTCTCCTCTGTTATCCTAGCCTTTCTGTTTTTTCCTTTTTTTTTTTTCCTATTTGCATCCCTTGGTTCAAGCCAGTGTTTCTCAACTCTAGTCCTCAAGGCGCCCCAACAGGTCATGTTTTCAGGATTTCCCTCAGATGAAACGGCTGTGGTAATTACTAAGGCAGTGAAACTGATCAAATCACCTGTGCAAAATAATGGAAAGCCTGAAAACATGACCTGTTGGGGCGCCTTGAGGACTGGAGTTGAGAAACACTGGTTCAAGCTTTGTTTTGTCCTCATTCTGTCCCTCCTAATATTTCCCTTATACTATCTCTATTCCTTTGTTCAGCTTGTTTAATTAAGCTTTGGCAATTAAACCTGGAAGCTGCTTGGATTCTATGCAGAGTTGCACCAAATTTTTAACTATTCGGCTTTAGTAAATAACCCCCTTTGTGTCTACAAAGGGTGGCAGCTCACTGCAAATGGAACCTGGCATAGTACAAAGACTTTAAGTAAAATCCAGGACAGGCCTGATGTCAAAGTGAGCAATGGACAGGTGTAATCAGAAAACAAGCAGAAGTTTAGGCCAGGTAGGCGTAGTATCCATTGCTAGTTAAAAAAATAGCTAAAATCTGTGAAAAAACAGAAAAGCCACACTAACTGCAAATGCCTTTTATCAGCACCAGGTTGAATGTACTGAAGTTTATTTAAGCATCTCTTATTAAAGGCAGATATGCACTGCCCCAGCATATGTACTGCAGTGCTGAGCAGGTGGTAAAGGCTCAATATTGATACCAAAATAACATATGTGAGTCTTGCAAAATTCATACTACAGGTTCATCATAAGCCTGGCACCAGGAATTCTTGAGCCCTACCTAATGATGGCCATACACAATTTCCTTCTGTTATTCTCAGTTCTAAATGTTTTCCCGGGTTCACACTGATGCGTTGCGGGACCCTGCATGTAATTCACACAGGAAACACAGCATATTCCTATGTAGCAAAACCCCCTAGAGGGCTGCTGGATTAAATTTGGGTCCTGCCGTTACCCCACATTTCACCGTCCCAGAACTAAGTGTCTATGTTAGGTAGTTTTGAATAGATGTGATTGCCAGTCACTTCAGTCTTTTTCTCAATTGCTTTATTAAACAACTTCAGTAGTAGAGGGATAGAGGGTTAGGGGAAGTTCAGATACCTTAATGCAGATCACTGATGAGGTTCTTGAACCAGAAGACAAACAGCTTTCTGTCTCTGGATCTTGCGACAACCGGATAGGCCTCTCACACCGACCCAGCAGCCGGTATGAAGCACGGACAAGTCTCTGCCACAGACTTTAGCGATTCGTGGAACTCCTGGATAATCCTCTGCCACAGGATTGTGTAACTAACCAGTCAGTCAGTTTTAGGTCAGCTACACAGTACCAGAACCTTTAAGCCATCCGGCAGTACTGTGAGGTAGGTTAACTTGGGTGCATCCTCCAAACGAGTCATCAGGCCCTTCCTGAGAAACCAGCCTTCAGCTCGGTTCTCTCCAGTAAGGTCCTCCCCTGGAATCTTCTCCAATTGAGTGGCTTCTTCTGCGCAGGACAGACAGCACAGGACCACCTTCAGTTAAATAGGCCCCACACAGACTTCTGGGCCTACTTGTAGTAGCACAGCCTCGAGCCAGCAGGGCCCGAGGTAGAAGAGTGGCACAGCCTTAGGCCAGGAGGGCCATGAGGTCAGAGAGCCAATAGGCCCCTGGGTAGAAGAGAGACCCAGGGAAGAAGAGAGAATGAAAAACATGGCGCCTGTCCCTTAAATATCCTCTCCCAGAATGCACAGCAGCAAGAACACTCCCACTAGGCTTTTTCTGGGAAAGAACAGTCAATACCCTTGGCTTGCTGTAATTCTCACACTGGCCTGTAGTGACAGCGACACCTACTGGGGCACTGGGGGAAATGTGCACAACACAGCCAAACCGATCAAATAACTTTTACACATTCACCCTGAGCCATTTACTGCTCAGATAACATTAAATTTACAGATAGCCCCTATTCAATAGGAACAGGGCGCTACACTTATGTGAATCACATGCAGTGTCTCTGGGGGTGTGAATTGAGCCATGGATTTGTATGGCTCAGATCGCACTGCATTCCCACCAAACTCGTGCAGGACCCTTTTTTTGTCCGCACCAGAATTGGATCGCATGGGTGTTCACACCCATGTAAACTGATTCTGAAAATCCCACTGATTTTTGCAAACGGATTTCGGGGTGTCATTAACTTTAACATGCAGCCTGCAATCGGTTTGCATAAACGAGTTGTGATTTTGATGCAGTGCGATGACAAGTTTAAATGCTCTGACAACAACGTTTCTGAATTTCTGCATAGCCAATAGCCAACTTTAAACCTAATCTTATTTAACTGCTTCTCATTGGCCTTACACATATATATATTTTGACAAAACATACCTGCCAATCCAGAACCAGTGACGCTACTTCCGGTTTCGGTGGAACGCACGCTGTGTACCCGGAACAACACTGACGCTCGTTTATCACTGCAGTCCTGTGAGTCTCTTTGCTAGCAGCGCCATGCTGTCTGTTCACTAGCGGTACTTCACATGAATGTTTTTTATTTTTCCCCTTTCTTTCCCTATGGTCACTTAAATGCCTTTGCTGCTGATACTATGGAGCCTATCTACATGAGATGAAGTTTGTCTGGACTTTAGTTGGTGAGATCTCGTATTTATATTATTCCCCTATCTGATGAGTGGGGCCATAAGAGGGGAATTTTAATCAAGGAACCAACATCTGATTTCTGGTATGGAAACACTCAGTTCTCCAGGATTGGTATAACTGCTATTCAATGAACTTTAGGCCTCATGCCCACGGACGTTTTTACAGCCGCGTTTTTGAGCGTTTTTTACAGCTTAAAAACGCCTGTCCATGTTAGTCTATAGCTTCATGCCCACCTAGACGTTTTTGAGCTGCAAATAGCATAGACGTTTTTAAGCTGTAAAAAAAACCCAGGACCAGTGCGTTCCTCAGCGTCGGACTTAGGCAGAAAAAAACGCGAGCGTCAAAAAACGCTCAAAAACGCGCACTAACGCGCGGTCACGTTTTTTAGCTCCGATGGTTTTTTTTATTTATTTTTTTAAATAAAAAAAAAAATGTTTTACAATAGCATGGACAGGCATTTTTAAGCTGTAAAAAACGCAGCTGTAAAAGCGTCAGTGGGCATGAGGCCTTAAGTTTGTTCACTTATTGTTTTCACATATTTTCATTCATGAGCACAGTGGATATACCATTAATTGATGTTATGTCATATGGTAGTAAGCGATGTTTGTGATACAAGTGTTTGTGACACATTTCCTTTTGTTTATAAACTTTTCTGCAATCGCTGCAAATACCTATTTTTTTTATTTTTTTACACATATATATGGCAGCATGAAAGTGGGCCTTAATCTATGCTACAAAATATGTGTCGCTGTTTTGTGTTGGGAGCGCACTCAAACCTTTGCCCTCTGCTCTATAAATATGCTGTCACTGACCACTGAAAATATAAGTGCTGCGCTCCTTAGGCTTAGACCAATAGTAAATATTAATCTTAAAATGAAAAGTGCAAGACGGTTTAATGACAGTCCACCATTACAAGTGCAAAAGTGATATGAAGATATTGTATCTCACAAAAGTAAGTACACCCCTCACATTTTTGTAAATATTTTATTATATCTTTTCACGTGACAACACTGAAGAAATAAAACTTTGCTACAATGTACATTACTGAGTGTACAGCTTGTATAACGGTGTACATTTGCTGTCCCCTCAAAATAACTCAACACACAGCCATTAACGTGTAAACCGCTGGCAACAAAAGTGAGTACACCCCTAAGTGAAAATGTCCAAATTGGGCCCAAAATGTCAATATTTTGGATGGCCACCATTATTTTCCAGCACTGCCTTAACCCTCCTGGGCATGGAGTTTACCAGAGCTTTACAGATTGCCCCTGGAGTCCTCTTCTACTCCTCCATGCGACATCACAGAGCTGGTGGATGTTAGAGACCTTGCGCTCCTCCACCTTCCATTTGAGGATGCCCCACAGATGCTTAATAGGGTTTAGGTCTGGAGACATGCTTGGCCAGTTCATCACCTTTACCCTCCAGTTCTTTAGCAAAGCAGTGGTCGTCTTGGAGGTGTGTTTGAGGTTATCATGTTGAATACTGCCCCGCGGCCCAGTCTCTGAAGGGAGGGGGATCATGCTCTGCTTCAGTATGTCACAGTACATGTTGGCATTCATGGTTCCCTCAATGAACTGTAGCTCCCCAGTGCCGGCAGCACTCGTGCAGCCCCAGACCACGACACTCCCACCACCATGCTTGACTGTAGGCAAGACACAGTTTTCTTTGTACTCCTCACCTGTTTGCCGCCACACACGCTTAACGCTATCTGAACCAAATAAATTTATCTTGGTCTCATCAGACCACAGGACAAGGTTCTAGTAATCCATGTCCTTAGTCTGCTTGTCTTCAGCAAACTGTTTGCGGGCTTTCGTGTGCATTGTCTTTAGAAGAGGCTTCTAAAGACAATGCAATGCACAATTTTGATGCAGTGTGCAGCGTATGGTCTGAGAACTGACAGGCTGACCCCCCACCCCTTCAACCTCTGTAGCAATGCTAGCAGCACTCATACGTCCATTTCCCAAAGACAACCTCTGGATATGACGCTGAGCACGTGCACTCAACTTCTTTGGTCGACCATGGCGAGGCCTGTTCTGAGTGGAACCTGTCCTGTTAAACCGCTGTATGGTCTTGAGCACCGCACTGCAGCTCAGTTTCAGGGTCTTGGCAATCTTCTTCTAGCCTAGGCCATCTTTATGTATAGCAACAATTCTTTTTTTTCAGATCCTCAGAGAGTTCTTTGCCATGAGGTGCCATGTTGAACTTCCAGTTACCAGTATGAGTGATAACACCTGCTCACATGACCCCAGGGAGGGAAAATGGCTAATTGGGCCCAATTTGCACATTTTCACTTGGGAGTGTACTCACTTTTGTTGCCAGCGATTTAGACATTAATGGCTGTGTGTTGGGTTATTTTGAGGGGACAGCTAATTTACACTGTTATACAAGCCGTACACTCACTACTTTACATTGTAGAAAAGTGTAATTTCTTCAGTGTTGTCACATGAAAAGATATAATAATAGGATTTTTATAACAGCTTACCTGTAAAATCCTTTTCTTGGAGTACATCACGGGACACAGAGCGACATAGTCATTACTAATGGGTTATATAGATACCGTCAGGTGCTGGCACTGGCAACTTCCAAAACCGGAAGTACCCTCCCCTATATAAGCCCCTCCCATCCGGGAGCACCTCAGTTTTGTAGCAAAGCAATAAGTGTCCCCAAAGAGGGGTGGGAGCTCTGTGTCCCGTGATGTACTCCAAGAAAAGGATTTTACAGGTAAGCTGTTATAAAAATCCTATTTTCTTTTTCGTACATCACGGGACACAGAGCGACATAGTCATTACTAATGGGATGTCCTAAAGCAATGCCAAATGAGGGGGGGATACACCATATATAAGCTGAGCGCTATCAGACATGAGGATCTTTTGCGGCCTGCAACACACTGCGCCCAAAGGCGACATCCTCCTGACTTCTAACGTCCACCTGGTAGAACCTAGTAAACGTGTGTACTGAAGACCATGTTGCGGCCTTACAGATTTGAGCCAGGGAGGCCTGGTGATGCACTGCCCATGAAGTTCCAACTGCTCTCGTGGAGTGCGCTCTAACTTTGAACGGAGGCGGTCTCCTTCTCAAGCCATAAGCTTGCATAATGACCTGTCGAATCCACTTGGCTAAAGTAGATTTTGACGCTGCCTGACCCTTTCTGGGGCCTTCCGGCAGTATAAACAAAGTATCCGTTCTGCGAATCTGAGCAGTGGCTTTTAGATAAGCTTTAACTGCTCTTACTACATCCAAAGAATGAAATAACTTTTCCTCTACCGAAGTAGGTTTGGGGAAAAAAGAAGGAAGAACCACATCTTGGTTCAAATGAAACCTCGATACCACCTTAGGAAGAAAGGCTGGATGAGGACGTAACACTACTCTGTCCTTATGGATAACCAGATATGGCTCCTTACAGGACATAGCTGCTAATTCCGACACTCTTTTAGCCGAACAAATGGCTACTAGAAAAATCAATTTCCTGGTGAGAAGCACCAAGGAAATATGCTGTAATGGTTCAAATGGTTGTTTCTGTAGAACTGACAGAACCAAGTTTAGATCCCATGGACATATGGGAATATTAACCGGAGGACTAATACGCATCACTCCTTGTATAAAGGCTTTGACTAGTGAATGCGAAGCCTAGGGCCTTTGAAAAAATATTGACAAGGCCGAAATCTGACCCTTGATAGTACTCAAGGCAAGCTTCCTATCTACAGCCCATTGTAGGAAGTCCAGAATCCTACCTATTACGTATTTACGTGGATGCCATTTTCTGGCCTCACACCAGGCGATGTACGCCTTCCAGATTCTATAGTAGATCTGCCTGGATACCGGTTTCCTGGCATTGATCATGGTAGACACCACAGCATTAGAGAGCCCTCTCTTTTTTAGAATGTGGGCTTCAATAGCCAGGCCGTCAAACCTAGGGCTGGTAAGGAAGGGTGGTATATCGGTCCCTGCGAAAGCAGGTCCGGACGATGTGGGAGGGTCCAAGGACTCCCCACAGACATTTTTACAATCTCCGCGTACCATGCTCTTCGGGGCCACGCTGGAGCCACCAGAATCACTGGTTTCTTTTCTACCCTGATTCTGCGGAGTAATCGAGGTAACAATTGTGGCGGTGGGAATGCATATATCAGCTTGAACTGATCCCAAGGGAACACTAGGGCATCCGAGCCGCAAGCTAGGGGATCCCTTGTCCAAGAGACAAACCTGTCTACTTTTGTGTTGAATCTGGATGCTAGCAGATCTACATCCGGTGTTCCCCACCGCTGACATATTGTCCGGAAAACCTCGGGATGAAGGGACCATTCCCCTGGGCATAATTGTTGGCGACTTAGAAAGTCCGCCTTCCAATTCTCCACTCCTGGAATGAATACCGCAGATATGGCTGGGACATATTTTTCTGCCCATCTCAGGATGTAATTTACTTCCCTTTGGGCTGCACGACTCCTGGTGCCCCCCTGATGATTGATATATGCCACTGCTGTGGCATTGTCTGATTGAATTCTGACAGGGGACCCTTGGAGTTTGGATGTCCATGCTACTAGGGCATACCGGGCTGCTCGTATCTCTAAGAGATTGATGGGCAGGGCCTTTTCTGCATCCGACCATCTGCCCTGGAGAGACTATTGCTCCAGTACTGCTCCCCAGCCTATAAGGCTGGCATCTGTAGTGACCACCTTCCAAGAAATCGGACTGAAGGATTTCCTTTTTTCCAGATTCTGGGGAACCAACCACCAACGGAGGCTCTTGCGAACGGAAGGGGACAAGGACATTGTAAGTCTAGGGCCTGAACTTTTTTGTTCCAGGCTGACAGTATGGCCCCTTGCAAATTCCTTGAATGGAATTGACCGTAGGGTACTGCTTCGAATGATGCCACCATTTTTCCCAGCAGCCTCATATACAGGCGTATGGACGGCTGGCTTTTTTGTACCCACTAAGTGGATCAAATCTTTCAAAGACAACACCTTTCCTCGAGGCAAGAATATTTTTCTCTGGCCTGAATCCAACCTTAGCCCCAAGTATTCCAGACTTTTGACTGGTTTTTAGGGCTGACTTGTCTCGGTTGATAATCCAACCGTGAGATTCCAGATACTTGATCGTCTTGTGAACGACCACGTCTAGTTTTTTCACTGAGTGGTCTATCAGCAACAAGTCATCCAGATATGCCATTATCATTACACCTTGTGTTCTTAGATTGGCCAATAAAGGGCCAGAATTTTTGTAAACACTCGTGGTGCTGTGGCCAAACCGAAGGGTAAGGCTCTGAACTGAAAATGGCGCCCTTTTACTGCAAAGCGTAGAAATTTTTGGTGGACTGGAAAGATGGGAATGTGCAAATAAGCATCTTTGATGTCGATCGTGGCTAACCAATCCTCCCCTTGTAGGGCAGTGGCCACCGATCGGATCGACTCCATCGGAAAGACCTGATATACAGGAATTTGTATAGCCCTTTTAGAATTAATATGGGCCTCCCGTCCGCGTTTGCTTCGGGACTGTAAAGAGGTTTGAGTAAAACCCGAACCCTCATTCTTCCAGGGGAACCTCCATAATTACTCCTTGGAGCAATAGTAGTTCTAGTGCCAACAGGAGGGACTCTCTCTTCCGGGGATCCCTTGGCACGTTTGACCTCAAAAATGGGAAGGAGGAGAGTCTTTTAACTCCAAACTGTATCCCAAACCTACTGCGGAGAGCACCTATCTGTCTTGATCGTGTCCCGCCAGGTCTCTTGCGAACAACTGGAGTCCTCCCCCCACCCGACTGAGTGGGGGCTTCAATGAATTTAACTTTGGGGGAGGTTTTGTACCTCCCCTGACCCAGGGTTTCTCATTACCCTGCTACTGTCCCTGTTTTTTACCCCCGGGATTTGACCGAGGAGGCCGTCGGAACTGTTACACAGCCGATGCCCCAGGGACTGGAGAAGCAGGCCTCTTAAAGAGGGACCTCTAACTCTGCTTTTAACCGGCAAGAGCGTATTTTTACCGCTGGAAATCTTCTGGATATATTTGTCCAGGTTTTCCCTGAATAAGCGTTCACCATGAAATGGGACGCTAACCAGCCATTCTTTACAGGGAGCTTCAGCAGACCAGTTTTTGAGCCATAGGAGCCTACGCGTATGTACTATAGACAGCGTAAGGCGGGAGGCCTGATGGACTGAATCCTCTATGGCGTCAACCGCAAAGCCTAAGGCTCTAGGTAGATCAGCTAGGGCAAAGCCTGCTGATCTGTCAAGTCCCTCAAGACCTGTTTCAACTGATCCTTCACTGCTTAGCAGACCCCAATAGCTGCTACTGCTGGTTGTATCACCAAGCAGATTTTCATAAGGACTCCAATCTTTTATTTATTGGGTTCTTGAACATTTGGACATTATCCACTGGACATGTCAGTGATTTATACATACAAGAGATGGCTGCGTCCACTGTAGGGACCTTCCATTTTTTTTTTTTTTTTTTTATGAACTTATCCCCATGGGATAGACCACCGGAAATCTCTTGGGGGAATAAATATTTTCTCAGGACGTTCCCAATCCTGGTAAATGAACCCTTTCAGTAAAGGGTGAAGTGGAAAAGAACAAACAGTCTGGGGGCTTCTAGCGACCCCAACGAGGATACAGTAGTGGTTGATGGTTCCGCAAGGTGCATTTTTAAATGCTGATCGGACCATGTTAGTCAGAGACTGAACCCATAATCTTTCAGCTTGAGATGCTGAGAAAAGGTTCCCCCACTGTTGATTCCTCTATAACAGAATCAACCTCATCCTGATCCCCTTCAGGCAGGTCGATCCCTGTATGGGACTGTTGCTCTGCTAACAGGCACTCTGAAGGAGGAGACGGAGATCGGGCGTGCTTTCCCTGACAGGGAGGCAGCGATAAATGTTGACAATCTCTCTCTAATCCTCCCAGAGCTGAGGAAAAAACCTCCTCTGTTACATACACAGGAGCAGGTGACTGAGGACAGCCACAGTACCAAGTACCCCTGCGGGGTCTCTACGGTCACTTACCTCTGAACTTCAGGGGAGACTGGTGCAGCAGAAGTATGCCCAAGATCCTCAGAGCCCGATGAGACCCCCTTCGCTTCCTGGAAGATTCAGTTCCGGAGCTTCTGGACGGCATATTCCTAAGCCTAAAGCTGAGGTATTCCAGCCGTAATACACCACTTTTACTGAGAATAGTCTAGCACAATTGCTGCTATATCACAGTTGGTGTCTACTAATGTGCCTTTCTAGGGGATGCCTGTATCAACCGCTTGCTGTATGCCTTTAAATGTTGCCAGCTCTGTCTCTGTACTTCATAGCCAGCTCACTACAATATTGTGTTTTTTTTTTTTTTTTTTTAAAACTGCTGGGACGCCCGCACATGCGCAGAAGCGCTGCGGCGTGCACAGAGCGTCATCCCCCAGGCTCCGCCCCCTTTCCCGGCTCACCTCTATATATAGAGGCGCGTGCACGCGCACGCGCGCAGGCCTTCGGCGCTAATTTCAAATATGGTAACAAGGGACAGGAGCCAGGGCCCCTCTTTGCCGCAGGCCGGGGGATGGACAAACACTGCAACATGGCAGAGGAAGCAGTTTCCTATAAGAGAACTCACCATCTGCCTGGACTTTGCTCTGCTGAGAAGAAGCTAGTCCACATGACAAGAAAACATTCCACAGCGGCCTCTAGTGGACGAACACAGGTACCGCAGTCTAATATATTAAATATATATATAATTTTTTTTTTTTTTCTTGACCACCATTAAAAATTATTACATTTTTTTAGTAGTTACAGGCATGCACAGAATTTTGCGGGAATACCATTAGGTAACAGACAGAAAGACAAATTAGGCTTGGGGGTCCCCCAATAGAACCAAGTTCCTGGGGGCCCCCACTTACCTGTTCCCCGCCGCAGGACTTTGTTTGGTCCACAAAAGCCCAAACTTCACCTATCACGGCAGGCATTGTAATCAAACCTTCAGGGACCGGGTTCCCAAGGATTCCACTCCCCTGGACCTGTATAGCACCCTGCACAGAAAACATCTTGGTCGTGGGTATGACCAGAGCTCTGGATCCCAGGGTCCAGCTCTCCTAAGAGAAGCATTACAGGCAAAACCTTGCTCTTCTCTGCAAGGCCCGGGTACCGACCGTTTAGCTATGAAGCTTTTTTGGTCGGATCCGGAATAGCTTACTGAGGCCCAAAAGAACCTGTACGCAAGCTCAGTGAAAAACACATGTTTCTTCTTGGCCAACACCTTAGACACTGGCAAAAAACTGAGGTGCTCCCGGATGGGAGGGGCTTATATAGGGGAGGGTACTTCCGGTTTTGGAAGTTGCCAGTGCCAGCACCTGACGGTATCTATATAACCCATTAGTAATGACTATGTCGCTCTGTGTCCCGTGATGTACGAAAAAGAAAAAATATTTACAAAAATGTAAGGGCTGTACTCACTTTTGTGAGATACTGTATATAGCCTTTGTAGCCACAAATATGTGAAGATCCTTGCAATTCAAGAAATCACAACACAGTGATCCTCCATCTACATCAAATGTTTACCAGACTGAATTGACCCTCTGAATAAGAGAAGTCAATATACGCTCATGTGAAAATGATCCTCTGTGGCACTGTATGACATCCCACACAGATCATTAGGTCTTGCATAGCTTCAAATCATTCATGTAAAAAAAAGCCAGGGATACTCCATAGTGTAAAACCATTTTAAAATATTTTATTTAAAAATTGTGAAGATGGGGCGTGGCCTGATGAGGCATGTGAGCAGAAGTGTTCCACGGAGCTCCCGCTGATCATCCTGTACCGATCCTTCCCTCGCCGCTATTAACGCCCGTTTGTGCCTCAATCCGGTGCCCGCTGATACCAGGACACTCCCGGACTAAAAACCGACCGAAAACCGGATATGATGACCCGCGAAAATCGCGGAGATGCCGCGGCTGCGGCCTGCCAGGATTCGCAAGATGGCGCCTGGTCATCTCAGCCTCAGAGGACACCATGAGGCCAGGACAAGAAGGCAGAGCTGGGGGGTAAGTCTGCAAAACCCCCTAAGCCTAAAGACCAGGTCAGGGACATGCTCTACTATGCACAGAAGCTGGCAGGCCCCACAGACTCCTTGCAGGTCAGGGTACAGCAACATGCAGAGCCCATGGAGCAGACAGACAGGGACAGCCCAGATAGGATGGATGACCCTGACATTATGGAGTCAGTCCCTGATCCCATGCCAGCATTAGTTGATGCACAATCAGAGGACAGCCCACAGCCCACACTCAGTGAAATACTGCATGCTGTCCATGGATGCACTGCCTCTGTAAACGCATTGAAGGAGCGATTCGGGGGGCTGGAAGAGAAGGTGTCACTCCTCCGCCATGATATCCAGAAAATTAGGGAGAGAACCACCGCTGTGGAGGGCAGAGTGAGCGACATTGAAGATCAGATGCCACATGTAACTAGAGAGGTGCGAGTAGCAGCTCAGCATGCCCGCCAGGCCTATGATAAGACAGACGACATCGAAAATCGCATCAGACGCAATAACATCCGCATAGTGGGGCTTCCTGAGAAAGTGGAGGGCAGGGACCACCACGGCATATATTGAAGGATGGCTGCAAGAAGTGTTCGGCAAGGAAGCATTCTCCACCCTATACGCGATTGAGCGGGCACACAGGGTGCCGCCACGTCCCCTCCCGCCAGGCAACCCCCCGAGAGCGATGCTAGCAAGGCTCCTGAACTATAGAGACCGTGAGGTGGTGCTGCGACTTGCAAGGGAGAGGGGAGCAGTGCATCACAACGGTGCCAAAGTATCCTTTTATCCAGACTTCTCGGCAGAAGTACAACGCAAACGTTCTAAGTTTGCTGAGATCAAAAAACGTCTACAAAAGCTGCAGCTTCCCTACGCTATGCTATTCCCTGCAAAGCTCCGCATAACAGCTAGAGATCAGACCCACTTTTTTGAGTCCGCACAGGACGCAGCAGGGTGGTTGGACCATAATGAACAGGCCCTACGCCGCCGGGGTCGTGAAGAGGGAGAAGGTTGATGTCGCAGGATGGGCACACACATCGGGCATGAAGGGCGCCCATTCTCCCTTCTGCAGCTTTCATTTGGCTAAATGAGGGCCTATACCTGATTCCATAGCTCAGCGAGTGGATTTCCACCACGTAAGAAAATCATTTTTCTCTTGTTCCCTGTTGGGACTCTGTTCCAGTCCTTTTCGGTGCCCTATCAGTTTAAGTCCCGGAATACGGGAGATATGAGACTATTTACATCATTTGTACGGGGCCTTCTGTTTTGGATGACTTGGTTCCGGCCTCGGTGCCCGGTTGGCACAGGCTGGACGCATACTTCCCATGCCTCACAGAATAGGAAAGGTATCTGTTCTGTCCCCATGCGGGGATGCGGGCCATGGGTGGCGTGCTGCCAAAGTATCTGTTTCCCTGTACTCCTTGGTGCGCAGTTGCGCAAGATGCTACACTTCATTTTTTCAAAGTTTTTCCAATGTGCAGATTCCTTTAAGACTGCTGTTCATGTATTGCAATCCTTGATAGCTGCTCCAGACTGCCCACCGACCAGATGCTGGTGGTACATGAAACTACCTTCTTGGCCTGAGAGGCCCCCTTGTACACGCAAATGGCTAACTGTATACATAACATGTCTGCTACACCTATAGTGTCGTGGAATGTCCAAGGGGTGAATGATCCCCTGAAAAGAACTGATCTCTGCGGGTTTGAGAAAGTTCCATCCGGCTATAATTGGCCTACAAGAGACTCACCTGCAGAGGGATACAACTGGGTTTTTACAATATGCATGGGTGGGAAAGGCCTATCATTCCACCTACTCTGCTTTTTCACGCGGAGTGAGTGTACTGATACACAAGGCATTGGCCTACCAGGAGCTGGACTCCCTAATTGATATATCTGGTAGATTTGTGTTCCTATACTGTAAGTTATACATGGTAACAATGATTTTGGCCTTTGTGTATATACCCCCCCCCATTCTCACGGGAGGTGTTGCAGTTGCTGCTGTCTTACCTGGCTACTAAACCTGACACTCCGGTCCTGATTATGGGTGATTTTAACTGTTATTTAGATCCCAGATTGGATAGACACCCGCCGATAGCACCCCCTGGGGGAGGCCGGGGCACTGCCCTCAGCCGGCTGCTGGCGGAGGTGGGGTGGACAGACATATGGCGTATACGTAACCCTGATAGTAAAAAATTCTCATGCTTTTCCAAAACTCATGGGTCGCTCTCCCGGATTGACCTCTGTGTGGGTACCCCGAACCTGGTGAGCAGCACCTCTAAAGTGGAATATTTCCCATGGGGAGTGTCAGATCACTCCCCATTGGCTCTATGGTTAATTACCCAGCCGCCCAGCTCGATGCCTAGGGCACCGTGGAAGCTTAATGCTTTTTGGCTTAAACTGTTCACCTCGCAAGAAAGAATAGTCTCTCAGATACAGGACTTTTTTTGGACGCACCAAAGACACACTAGTTGCTTGCAGAAGTGGGAAACCTTTCAAGCCTACATTAGGGGGGTGTTCATTCATGAAATTCAAATTGTTAAACATAATTCTTCGGCATAGTTGGAGCGGGTGGGAGACCAGGTGAGACAGATGGAACTGGCATATGTGACTAGCCCTACTGACTCTGCAAGGGAGGCATGGATGTCGGCCCAGGACTCTCTGGACCGGCTGAGATCCTCCACCGCGGAGCGCAAGCGGTTCTTTACGAAATTGGCATTCTACGAGGAGGGGGAGAAGACAGGTCGCCTTCTGGCCAAAATTGCACGATCCCAACAACAGTCGCCAGTTATAGCTGCCATTCGCGCTTCTAGTGGAAAACTGGTTAGTTCCCCCGATGCCATTATATCCGAGCTGGCTTCCTTCTATATGGACCTCTATGGGGCGAGGGAGACCTACTCGGATGACGAATTGGCTACCTACATGTCCCATATTGATCTGCCCTCGCTGTCTGTTGAGGCTAGGAAACAACTAGTTGCCCCGATTACTATAGAGGAACTGCAGGCGGCGGCCTGCTCTTTCCCCACATGCAAGGCGCCTGGTGAGGATGGCTTACCGATGGAAGTGTTCACTCAATACGGTGAGCAATTACTGCCAGAATTATTGAAAATCTTTAATGCCTCGTTGGAGGTAGGTAGTCTCCCTGATTCTATGACTAGAGCAAATGTGATACTCTTACTGAAGCCGGGGAAGGACCCGGTGGACCCGGGCTCCTATAGACCTATCTCATTGCTCCAGAGCGACGTGAAGATACTCGCTAAGGTCCTGGCGCTTCGGGTCAATGGGATAGTCTCCTCCATTATTCACCAAGATCAGGCAGGCTTTATGCCTCAAAAATCCACTGCTACTAACCTTAGGAGACTGTACCTGAATATGCAAATTAAAGCAGAGAATGGGGGTCGTAGGGCACTTTTGTCCCTTGATGCCAATAAAGCATTTGATAGTGTAAGCTGGAGGTACCTGTGGGCAGTGCTAGACAAGTTTGGCTTTGGGACTCAGTTTGTGGCGTGGGTTAGGTTACTTTATGCGGCCCCGCAGGCGACCATTAAGATGGCGGACAAAATGTCTCCGGCTTTTGCTCTGGGCAGGGGAACGCGACAGGGTTGCCCACTGTCCCCCCTGCTCTTTGCAATCGCTATAGAACCACTGGCAGCCCTTGTGAGGTCAAGTGAACAGATATGTGGATTTAGGTACGGCACTATACATGAAAAAATTATGTTCTATGCGGATGACATGTTACTCTTTTTGGAAGATCCCAGTCTATCAGTGCCAGGGGTTATGTCCATAATAACGCGGTTTGGTCACTTTTCAGGTCTGACCATAAATTGGTCTAAGTCTGCCCTGATGATGCTGGATGAAGACCGGGAGGTGGACCTCCCGGCCTCTTGTCCCATCCCGGTGGTTACTGGCTTCAAGTACTTGGGTGTGCAGATTTCACCCAAGATATCGGAATACTGCTCTCTGAATGTGTACCCCTTGCTGTCCCGTTTTCGAGATAAGATCAACACCTGGACTAACCTTAAAATGTCCCTGGCAGGTAGGGCCAATCTAATTAAAATGATTCTGATGCCCCAATTACTATACTTCCTACACAACTCGCCGGTGGTCATACGCCTGAAAGTTTTCAGAGTCGTGAACACTCTCTTCCGAAGGTTGTTGTGGAATGTTTGGACCCCCAGAATTAGGCTGGAGCAGTTACAGCGCTCTAAGGATAGCGGAGGGTTGGCAGTCCCCAACCCTGGGCTGTATTATGTGGCTGCCCAGCTGCAGCATTTGGTGGGCTCTATGGCTCGGGATCCGGCGGGCTCGGCGGCACAGCTGATGCTGTTTGCTTCAGGAGCTGAGACCGTTCCCCTGGGCCTGGAGGCACAAATGTTTCTGAGGTCCAATAAGCAGACCCCAACTCTGGCTTTAACACAAGATATGGAACAAGGGTAGGCAACTCCAGGGGGTGCGGTGGTTCACAGACTTTAGCCCAATTTGGGGCAACCGCTCCTATGTTGAGCTGGCTAAGGTACATCAGGGGCCCCAATGGGGTGCCCATGGTGTGACCATGCTATCACACATATTTGAAAATGGTAGGCTGCTTTCCTTCTCTGAACTACAAACCAACTTTCAACTGCCAGCCAGTATGTGGTTCTTATACCTCCAGCTCCGGCACGCAGTAGCGGTGCAGGGAGATGCGGGGGAGTGGACTTTGTCGCCCACTCCGGTATTCCATGTACTGTACTCTACCACTGAGACCAAGGGGATTATATCCCAATGTTATCAGATGTTACTATCTGAGGGCGTATCCTTGTAGGGCAAGGTCTCTGTGGGAACAGGACCTTGGACAGATTACGGGTGACCAGTGGGAAGAAGCTCTACTATCCATAACCACTTGCTCCTTGAACGTGGCACAAAAAGTTTCCCAACTGTACCTGACGCTAAGAGTACACTATACTCCGGTGAAACTCCATAGAATGGGTAGACTTCCAGACCCGCTGTGCTGCCGTTGCCAGCAACACGACGGGGACCTTATACACCTTCTGTGGCGGTGTCCAAAGTTGCATAGATACTGAAGAGAGGTGGTGAGGACACTGAACTCTGTGTTCCAAATTGAGGTCCCTCTTGATCCCATGTGCTGTATATTGGGGGTGCTGGGTGTGGTGGTCCCTGAGGAACTGATCAGGGTGGCAGTCTCTAGAGCACTGTTCCAAGCTAGGAAGCTAATTTTAATGGGATGGAAATCAGCGGCACCTCCCGCCCACTCTTCGTGGATTACCCATATGGGGAACACCCTCATTATGGAGAAATATATTTACCAACATAGGGGGTGCCAAGGCAGGTTTGAGCGGATATGGTCACGATGGCTGGACACATCGGGTCTAAGCCCAAAAGAGCTGGTGATGACCAGACTTTTGCAATGTTTGTAAGGGATATTGAAATATGTACTGTATGTATGCCTGGTATGACATGTTAAGGGTCGGGGGGGGGGATGGAGTAGTTTATGGAAGACCATGCTTAATCGGTACATGAAAGGCAAATGTGTATATTTGTATGATGAGCAGTCGACGGAGTCAATTATATGCTTGTACATTGGAAATTGTTGTTGTTTATCTATTTGTTCAATAAACACCCTTTTGATTTAAAAAAAAAAAAATTGTCAAGATTCTCAAAAATACTAGTAAGATAAAGCTTATCAATACAAGCATGTCCCGGGGATAAGACAGGCTGTTTCCGGGCTCAAAGGCGTGTGATGATGTCACGAACGTTGGGTTCTCCCTACATGTTTTCCAGAGAGTCTTTTCTTATTTCTTGAATTGTGAGGATCTTCACCTATTTGTGGCTACAAGAGCTATATATATATATATATATATATATATATTCACATCACTTTTGCACTTGTAATGGTGGACTGTCAATACACCGTTTTGGACTTATTTTATCATTTTTATTTACTATTTGTCTAAGAAGCACAGCACTTTTTTTTTCACTTGTTTATTTGCCAATCTATATCTATTGGTGTACTAGCAGCTATAAGTTTATTTGCACCTTTTGAGCCTCATTTCTTTTGTTGTTATTTGTCGCTGACAGCTACAATAAGCATGTGATCACTGTGACAGCCCATGATACGTCTCTGGCATTTCTAGAAAGATGATCCGCACACCAAGAGTTGCTCTTAACATTTTTTTATTCAGAAACCACAGTCCACAACCTCAGATAAAATCAGTTCTGGCATTTCCTATTTCCCAAGAGGCAATTGGGATTAGGTTAAAGCGGAACTACCCTGCTCTTGAGCACCACAAACCAAACATGCTATTTAAAGTGGGGTTCCACCCGCAATTTTTTTTAAAAGTCAGCAGCTACAAACACGGTAGCTGCTCACTTTTAATAAGGACACTTACCTGTCCTAGGCACCCGCGAAGTCGCCCCCCCCCGAGGCCGATCGCTCGATTGCGGCAGGTTCCCGCGCCACCATCCTCACTAAGGGAAACAGGCAGTGAACCCTTGTGGCTTCACTGCCCATTTCCTACTGCGCATGCGCGAGTCGCGGCGGCGCTTTGTGAATGGGCCGGCTGCTCTCTAGGATACACACAGTTCCCAGAAGGCAGCGCGCCCCATTTACCAGAAGACACTGAGTGTAGGACGAGGAAGAAGACCCACCGCGGAGAATGAAGAGGTAGATTAGGGACTTCCGCATAGCAACCGCTATTTCTGGTAAGTAAAAATTTTATTTTATTTTCCATTTATTTTTTTTCTATTTTTTTGGGGGATTTATGGTAAAAAAAAAAATTCAGGGTGGAACGCCACTTTAAATAATTTGTAATATTCAAAGCAAACTCAATCTATGTATCCATGCTTTTAATTTGTGGAGAAAACACTTTGCAAAACTCCCCCTAGCATTTATGGCTGTGGCCATCCTGAGTAAGGGCAGATGATTCATGTATCATTCACTTCCTGGAAACCATCTGCCCTTAGCACAGACATGCAGGCAGGAGGGTGTGCTTAGCTGGAAAAAACCCTCCTCCCCTCCTGAAGACTCATGGGATGTATGGCATTTGCCTAGACATGGAAAGCAGGAAGTCACTGGAGAAATGTAAAAAAAAAAGAAGTTTAAAACCAGTAAAAATAATATACTTTCCTATCTATTTACTAATGCTAGCAGCATAAGATTTAAAAAATAGTCAATGATGATTGAGAGAGTGAAGTTCTGTTTTAAATACAATGTATAAGAAGGGCATTCCAGATATTGATCATTGATTTTTTTTTAACGTGCAGAATAAATCCACTTAGTAGAAATCTAAGAAGTTTGTGCGTGTAGTATAGGAGAATTCAGGTGGTAGTTTAGATAAGTGAAGAAGGTTGTGTCTGCTAGAGGATTTAGGAAGGAATCTCCCAGACATCTGGAAATATCCATGATTGTTGTGTCTCTTCTGTGTTCCCTAGGCTCCTTTCAAGTATGAAATATAACTCAATGTTTAAACCACTGACACCGATTCAAGATACTACACATGAACCTGCAGATAAACATTCGCCTCTGCTTGCTTACAGTCTGAATAAAATTGCTTCCACTGTTTAAACATTTTAAATTTAAGGTGAAGAGCTTGTGGCTGGGAGCCATAGAGGCATTTGAGCTGCACACAGTGAAACATGGAAGATGACCATAGCCTGATTTTAAGATAAGTTTACCCCTTTGACTTGCAGGCTGGAAAAATAATTTTGTTAGCTGTGGCTAGGTTAGGAACGTTTATCAAGTCAGTTTAACAATGTTATTTTCGATATACAGTGTATCAGTTTAGAACAGTGGTAGGTAACCTCGGCACTCCAGCTGTGGTGAAACTACAAATCCCATCATGCCTCTGCCTCTAGGAGTCATGCCTGCGATTGTTAGGGTCTTGCAGTGTGTCATGGGACTTGTCGTTTTACCACAGCTGGAGGGCCGAGGTTGCCTACCCCTGGTTTAGAATGTGACAAATATTGTTGCTGATAAAATCTAAAGCAAACTGATGTGCTGCATTTTATATACTGTAGAGAAGAGAATGTTTTCAGCTGTAACAACCTTAGGAATATAGTTTCTAAAAAAAAGGGGCCCCCAGGTGTGTTATGCCATAATGTATGGTAGACTTGCCTGTTATAATGTGTCATCCAGCACTGCGCTGTCACCGATCCCACAGGTTTTGATGCTTCCATCTTCACCTGTCCTTCCTTCCAGGTTCCAGCTGTTTGGTCTCTTGAATGGCCAGACCACAATGACGTCACTCCTGCACGTGGGAGTCACATTACTGTGGCATAGATCAGGTGCTGTAAATGTGGTTTGAACTGCAACTTTTATTTATCAAAGATTTCACAGAATTTCACATTATAACTAGTAAAGCGAAAAACAAAGCGCCACATCATCTAAATTTACAAATTTTCTGTATATTAAAACAAAGCGCCACATCATCTAAATTTACAAATTTTCTGTATATTAAGAATGCTTTCAGAAATAGAATTGTTAATCGCAAATTTTTATCAATTAACAAAATGGAAACAAAATGAAGAGAAGAGATCCAAATCAAATCAATATTTGAAGTACACTTGTACACAGCTTTTGAACTACTGTAACTCTGCAGGTAGGTTGTTCCAAACATTTTGGGGAACTAACCACAGATCTTTTGTGAATGTAGGCTGCCTCAAATCCTTCTGTTTGTTCATATAATCCCAGACAAACTTGATGATGTTGAGGGCTCTGTGGGGGCCAAACCGTCACTTCCAGGACTCCTTGTTCTTCTTTATGCTGACAATTGTTCTTAATGACATTGGCCTAATGTTTGTGGTCGTTAAATTTGGGGCCAATCACACACCTCCCTGATTATATGGAACAATGGATGAGTATCTGTATTTCTCAGCATTAAGGACACCATTGATCTTGACTAAATATCCAAATTAATTTGAAGAATTGCAGCCCCAAACTTGCAAGGAACATCTATCATGCTTCACTGTTGCCTGCAGACACTCATTATTGTACCACTCTCCAGCCCTTTGGTGAAAGAACGACCTCATCAGTTCAGAGCACCTGCTGCCATTTTTCTGCACCTCGGTTCCTATGTTTTTGTGCATAGTTGAGTTGCTTAGCCTTCTTTCCACTTCGGAGGTATGGCTTTTTGGCCGCAATTCTTCCATGACTTCTGGACAGTAGATGGGTGTACCGTGGTCCCACTGGTTTCCAACAGTTCTGTGCTGATGGCACTGCTGGACATCTTCCAATGTCAAAGTGAAGCAAGCATGTGTCTTACATCTGCTTCATTAAGTTTCCTTGGCTGGCCACTGCATCTAGAATCCTCAACGTTTCCCGTTTCTTTTTGCTTCTTTCAAAACCGTTTGAACAGCACATCTTGGAACCCCAGTCTGTCTGGAAATCCTTGCCTGGGAGAGACCTTGCTGAAGCAGTATAACTACCTTGTGTCGTGCTGTGCTATATCTCCTGTGACATTAAAGTGTCTTCTACAACCTCACCTTAGTAACAGAGTTTGACTGTTAATTCTCCTACACAGCTGTTTCTGTTTCAGTTAATAACTGTTTCAACCTACATATAAAACTGATGACCATTAGGACCTGCTTGGTATAATACATTAATCATACACTTGACTCTAACCCTACAAAATCCCTGACTTTGTGCAAGTGTAAGAATTGATGCTGGTTTGAAGCCAGAGGGTAATCACACCAAATATTGATTTGATTCAGATTTTTCTTCTGTTTGCTCACTTTGCATTTATTAAATTGATAACCATAAACAATTAAAATCTATATTTTGAAAGTATTCTTTCTTTAGAACATTTCTCCACACCTGCCTAATACCTTTGCACAGTACTGTATACTGTATAACAATGCATACAGCTGGTGTTAAGGGGTTAAACTAGTTTTTTCTTTAAAAAAAAGCTTGTAGAAAGCCTTCTCAGATGAGTGGAGGCTGTTCTAGCCGCAAAGGGAGAGAGCAACTCATTATTGCCCATGATTTTAAATTGGGATGTCTAACAAGCTCATATAGGTGTGGTAGGTGTTCACAAACCTTTGGTCATATAGCTAAATTTGCTTTAGCATTTTATAATAGACTAAGAGATATATGGCCCTGTCCATCTTTTGCAGCATTGACCCACATAATACCAAAAGAACTGGAAGAAAGCATTGCTAAAATTAGATTGATGGTGTAAATTGACCCCAGAGTATGATGACGGTGAAGAGTGTTATGACTTTGGAATGTTAGACCATTCAACTCGTAAATTCCCATCCATAATCCTGCAGGTATTCCATCAGCAGTGTTCTGAGTTCTAGCTTGATTCACAACATGAGCTTGTTTTTTGTTAACTACTGTCCATCATTTCTTATGCATGTCATTGCGTTGAAAAAAGATGCATCTGAAGATTTTTAAGTGTAAACCTCTGATGTAAGTGAATATTTTATTTTTGCATGGGTACTGTAGTGTTGCTTATATAAAAAAATCAAGCCAGAAGAATAATGTATAAAAAGAGGCAAATGCTACTACTTTGCTCTCTTGCAGGGCTAGGAGCATTATAGGTATCAAACACTTCCATGTGTGTTTGTTGGAGTGTACCCTGCTGCATGTGGGGTTCCTTCCACCAGCCACGCAATCCCTACAAAATACAATAGTGATGTATTAGCCAACAGGTGGAGCCACAGCAAACAATGGAAGACCAGGCATCTGACACACCCACTAGTGTTTGATAGCAGTGGTGCTCCTAGCCCTACAAGATTAGGATTTTGTAGTTGGTGCTGGTTGGAGAAGTATGAGTTGGTATCAAAGTTTTGAGACTAGTTTGGTAACACGCCAACAGATGGCAACACAAGGCTGCATGCACAGTCACAGGGAGCACTGATCTTCATAAGTCAGTGTGCCAAAAAACATCACCCTCTGTACATCGGGAGCTGTGAAACTGGTGCTATTCTGACCACATGCATTACCACGTCTGCTATTTCATCATAGATAACAAGTTG
Organism: Rana muscosa; assembly: GCA_029206835.1. NCBI lineage: Eukaryota > Metazoa > Chordata > Amphibia > Anura > Ranidae > Rana > Rana muscosa. The sequence continues at coordinate 102,765,868 of JARGYO010005626.1, forward strand.
GGAACAAAGAGCAAACATGAAATTCTTTGTGAAACTGGGCATATCTGCTGCAAAGACGTTTGACATCATTCGGCAAGTTTACGCCAATGCTGCAATAAGTCGTTCAAGGTGTTTTGAGTTGTGCTCTCATGCGCGTCGCTGGATCAGGCTCGCTTAAGAATACGTGGGGGGGGGGGGGATTCTGAAGCAGAGAACTTTTTTTTCTTTTTTTATCCCTAATGCATAGTATGCATTAAGGTAAAAAACCTTGAGGCTTTAGAACCACTTTAAGGGACTAATTGGGGCTACTAACCAGATAAGTCTGTAGCTTTCTGCTAAAATGAGCATTGCAATTGTCAGTTTGCTGTTTTCCTTACAGTAGCATAAACTGTCCTATTGGAATCCAGTAGCATAAACTACCTCATCACAGTCCTCATTTTAGCAGCAAGCTGCAAATTTATTTGGATATTAGCCCCATTAATTCTATCAACTGGTTGTTAAGTTACCAAGCCCTGATGAAGGTGGGAGGGGGGGGGGTGTGGCCCCTAAAATACATTGGATATTTTTTTATAACTAAATTTATGAACAAATCATTTTGAAATATTTTATCATTTGATTTGGTGCATGTGATAATGTATATGCTTTGAAATGGAAAAGTGGCAGTATTACATTAGCATGACATGTTTGCATCTCCCTGCCCTGTACATGCAAAGATTATGTTTGCCTTTGCAGCTACCACTTGGCATTGAGTGGTGCTAAGCTTACTGTTAACCAGTGTTCTCATGTTTACCTCAAGCTATATGTTGAAATAGGAAACTACATTTTGGGACTTTTAGTTGAAACACACTGCTAACTTATGAACCAACTATAGTAAATATTGTTTATTAATAGCAAATAAGGCATGACATACACATAATAAACAAGAATAAAACATGGTATTAATAGATCACTGTGAGGGGTGGGGCGGGTGTTTGCTGCGGGTCGACGCCACGCTTCCACGTTCAGCGGGTGACGTCATTAGTGACGCCATGCCGCCGACGTGGCTATCCATCTACGTTCGCCACAAGGGAGGTTTTGGCGCCAACGCCGAGCGCGCGTTGCGGCTCGGGCGGTGGCCCCGCCCCCCCTTATGACGCTGCGTGGCGTTAACGGTTGCCATTGGTCCACGGCCACTACATATACACCCTCTTTCCACTGCATTTTTCACTTTTTGTTCCACTTCCTTGATATGAGTGCACTTGGACAATCCCCCCCATACCACTTGACAGGTACCTAGAATTCAACTGTATTCTCACTTTTCTTACACTCTTTAATGATATTTATTTTTATACCCTGGCTTGTATTCAGGCCTCTTTTGTTATGGCACTTACCCTTGCATCTATAACTACCCTATTTTTCACCCATAACACTCGGGTTTTGTTCCCCAATCTATCAGCTGTTAATTTACTGTCAACCCATTAATTTGCACAGATATCTCTGGGACCCGAACTATACAATGAAATCGATCTACAATCCAACTATACATATTTCAGCTGATGATCGGTCACTCCACCTTGCACCCTTACCATTTCCATTGCCGTGCCTTTGGTCATACCGTTTCAGCTCCCGGGGGAGATGTTTCAGATAGCCCATGTCCTACCATTGCTACCCTCTTATAGCTTCACCAATATGCTACCAATAGGTGAGAGTGTTTGGGACCTTTTTGCTTCCCCCTCTTTCTTCTATGTATTATGTTTTCTACTATTATCTTACCTTGGCATTTTTTCATTCTATTAGATACCCCTACACTGTGTATCTGCTCCTGACGAGTGGTTATGTATACCTCAAAACGCGTAGAGCTCTCTTTATGATGATATGGCACAGTACATGTCTTACTATCTGATATATAACACTTTTTATGGACCAACTACCATTGTTACCCTTTTTTATATGTTACCGTTGCAAATTTGGCTTCCATGCCCAAGGCCCATTATCATGTATGTTATTTTAGAGCCAACATGTTACAACCATGTATTGTCTAGATTTTATTTAGCGAGACCTATGATTATCATACATTACCATGTATGTTATGCTGAGACAATTAGGTACCATCTTGCATTGTCTATACTTTATTTTATGTGATCTATTAATACCATGTTTTATCCTTGTTTATTATGTGTATGTCATGCCTTATTTGCTATTAATAAACAATATTTACTATAGTTGGTTCATAAGTTAGCAGTGTGTTTCAACTAAAAGTCCCAAAATGTAGTTTCCTATTTCAACATACTCAGGGATGGAGGTACATATTAGATATTGCCTCATTCAAAGTCCCAACCCTAGCTGTAGTTTTAGTCAAAATTTCTCAAGCTATATGTTACCTAACTGTATTGCATTTAATGTTCAAGAATTGCAATTGCAAGAATTAGTGCTATTCCCATGGCCTAGGTACATAACTTGTATTGAGGGCAGTGCTACTACTAAAGTCAATGCTAGAGTACATACATAATCCACAGAGTTTATTTATTACAAATTCAAGTGGTAAAATATGCAGCAGAAAGCTAACCTGTTTCAGCTTACAAAGCTTTACTCGTGAGCCATTAGTAATGCTTTCTAAGCCAAAAACGCGTTGGCTTTCTGCTGGATCCTAGACCACTTGATTTTTAATAAATAATCTCTGTGGATTATGTATGGCCTCCAGCATTGACTTTTTTGAGTACCAAGTGAATGGGACTGAGAGAAGACCAGCTGAGAGACCTACACCCGCTGCATGATACCAACCAGGTAGTTGAGCTAAGCTAGACTACTGCAACTAGAGCCGGGGTGGGTAACACATTTTAGAAAGCTAAATTAAATTTGCTGTTTAATTGACATTGTCATTTTCTTAATATCTTACTATATTATGTAGCTATCCTCCTTGACATTATTCTGTTTCACGCATTGATTTTTTAAACATAGAAAGGAAAGAAAAGACCTGAACACCAGCCTTTATGGTACACCACTGCCAACTTTTAGCCCATTTTGATCATTTCCATTTACATCTACATCTGTACAAACATTCTCCCCTAGAAATGTCATTTTCATCTATTTTATAATGAACAATTTTAAATGTTTTGCCAAAATCCACATATATCTGTAGCATTCCCAGCGTTTAGATTTGTGCTTGCCTGTTGGCCATGTTAGTGAGACATGACTTATCTGTAATAAGATAATGATGATTTTCTGTAACTAGATTGTTTTCTGATATGTATTTTGTATGTCCTCCATCAGAATACTTTCTAATAATTTAAATAAAATAGAAGTCTTAGTGGTATACAGTTACCCTGAACCTTTTTACTTTTCTTAAATAATGGTACAACATCTATTGTACTCCAGCCTTGTGGGACTGTCCCCGTTAAAATAAATTCTAAGAAAATAAGATACAGCAGTTTATCATTTACTGAGCTTAATACGTTTTCCACACGGGATAAGCAGCATCTGGGCCAGGTGCTTTATCTATTTTAATTTTGTTAAGTCTAACTGTACCTCTTCCTGCATTAGTAAAGTAATGTTAAATGGGGAACACTGAGCATGTCAATTTCAAATAATTATGCTTTGTCGTTTACAGTTATATTTCTTAAGCTGTCTTTAGAGCTTCAACTTCGATCAAACATCTTTCTAAAAGCGTTTTAGGAGATGCTTCTATTTCTTCCGAGGGGGGGGGGGGGTTATTTTATTCCTAGAGATGATGTTCCAATGGAGAAAGTATTTACCACAGTATTTAATTTTAAAATTGTATTGGTTTAGGTGTCTTTGATATACAATACACATTCCCAGTCTACTATACGTCATGCTTTTTTGAGTTGTTTAGACTTTGCTTTTATAATGTTCACGTGTTTTGCAGTTGACCTTTTTTGTTCTTTATTGAATGCCAAGCGAGTTGCCATAATTTTATTAATGTTTCCCCAATTGCCCTCAGACATGCAAATTTATTATGGTATTTGATCTGTTATTGACTCAATTTATCTGCTTTTCCTATCTATTTTGTTGATTTTGGTAAGGTAAGGCAATTGTCTTGTAATGTGGATAAAGAATGATGTCTTGAATCACCTTGTTGTTTCTTATATCTCTTTGAGACTCCAATAACGAGATTTCCCTACCGATTATATCTACTGCTTACTTGCTCCTAGAATGCCAAGTCACTTAAGTAATTCTGTATTACGGGTAATTCATTTGTAGAGGGTAATACAGTATTGTCATTGGAGGTTGTGATGTCTATTTGGAGCTGTGAGTAACTGAAATAAATCCTCATAAAAAGAGAGAAGCCAGCATACAATTTAGCTTGTCAAAAACCATGTTAACTAAAATGTAACTTTTGGATGCAGTTGGTACTTAATCTTAAGGCTTTGTGTACACTAGCAGCTCCAAAACTTGAGTTTAGGAGCTTTTAGCGTTTTTTTGCCAAAGCTCCTAAACTCAACTCCATAGAAGCATATGTGTCAATATACACAGGCTTTTAGCAGAGTTTAGAAGCTGCTGCGGTTAGGGGAGCTTCAACCTTCCTCTCCTGAATGTGAAAAAATTGCATTCAGGATAGGAGCGTTTTGACCGCCGGCCCTGGTAAATGTTTTGGGTTTTACTGCGACCGTGGTAAATGTAGGCAGGGTGTACATAAAGTCTAAGTCTGCATGCACCGTTCATTGACTTAATTAGCATCACAGGACTTCTGAAGCCTAGGGTGCTATGACTCTAGACTTTTAGTGTGAAAGTTGAGGGCTGGACTAACTCCTTACACGACTCCCTTTTGGTTCTTCAAAGTAATGTTTCCCACTGTTTTTAAAGGGGAGATGCAGAGAGCTCACAAAAAGCTCTCAGCTCCCTTAAAGGATAAGAGGACAGTGTAGGGCATACGTCATTCCACCATTTTTGGGTGTGGGTCAACATACCTAAAGGATATGCACAAACAAAAAAATGGGGAAAAGTGCCACTGGAAAAGTAGGTATAAAGTGACCCCAGGCGCTATGCAAAAATATAAAAGGATACATTTTGTTGGACTTATTTACTGATCAAAAGAGTTGTAGCCGACTGCAAGACTGATCTGACTAAAAGGTTTAGTTGAAAAGTTCTATAAACCACAGGTTAAGATACAACGTGTATTTTGAGTTGACATACGGACAAGGAGACTTTTATTCAGAACTGTTGTGTTGATCTTGCTCTCAAGTTGTTTGCTTGCAACATTTTAAAGTACCTTTTGGCACAAAATTTCCCATTGTTTTAAATAATTCAATAAAATTGTCCAAATTAGATTCAGCTGGTAGAGCAGCAATGAAGGCATGTACTTTTTGGAGGGTCTTCTGATCATATAACTTAATAGAAGTGTTTTTATAAAGTTTTATGTTTATTTTACACTTTCACAGATGCCACTTGGACTGTGCTTCCATAGCAAGAATGTCAGTGAATGTGCCTGGATTCACAAAGAATTGATAAATATAGCCTGTAGTAATGCAAAAGCATGAATGAATGCTCTTCTTTCAGCCTGGAGCTGGACTTTAAATTGAGTCGCTTGTCCAGCCGATACCACAATATTCATGGTTCAAAGATTGTTAAAGTAATTTAAAAACTTTTAAATATTTAAAATCTGCAGCTTTAATTAAAATTCAGAGGAATGGAAAAGGCGCTTTTGAGTGCAGTATTATACAGTTTTTTTTTTAGCAGACACAGTAAAAATACACTTACAGGATGTAGATGTAAAATGGGCTCGTCTGACATTCACAAGGCTGGGTTCCTGACTATGTGGCTCCAAATCCCTTTGCCCACCAGCAACGGTGGGATAGATGTAGTGGACTGACTGGGAGAAACTCCTGTCATCCAGGTCGCAGTGGAAAGCACGCTGTGCTTGTGGACTGCACAAGCCGGTAGTGACGTCAACACTCTGTCCCTGTCTTTAACGGGTTCCCGACCGGCTCCTGTACATATACAGTGGCAGAATGGCATGGCTGGGCAAAGTAACGTGTGTGTATATATACGTCACTTTAAAATTCTCGCCGTGCGGGCGGGTGTGTGCCCCTGCCACGAGCTCCGTGCCCGCGGGACCCGCGGACTCGATGTCACAGAGCTGCAGAGTGGGGAGAGGCAAGTGTAAACAAGCATCTCCGCGTTCTCCGTGTCGATGTGTCCGCCATAAAGTCGCAATCACAATAAAAATCGCTGATTGCCGCCATTACTAGTAAAAAAAAATTATAATAAAAATGCCATAAAACTATCCCCTATTTTGTAGAAGCTTTAACTTTTGCGCAAACCATTCAATATACGCTTATTGCGATTTTTTTACCAAAAATATGTAAAAGAATACGTATTGGCCTAAACTGTGGAAAAATTGTTTGTTTATAGATTTTTTCGGGGATATTTATTATAGCAAAAAGTAAAAAATATTGAATTTTTTTCAAAATTGGCGCTCTATTTTTGTTTATAGCGCAAAAAATAAAAACCGCAGAGGTGATCAAATACCACCAAAAGAAAGCTCTATTTGTGGGGGAAAAGGGACTTCAATTTTGTTTGGAAGCCACGTCGCACGACCGCACAATTGTCAGTTAAAGCGACGCAATGCCGAATCGCAAAAAATGCTCTGGTCTTTGGCAGCCAAATGGTCCGGGGCATAAGTGGTTAAATTGCTTTCCTGTGTTGACACCCTGTCACACACACTCTCCCATTAGAGACTAAAGGTGATCATGCTAATTCAGAATACACAGGCATGGTCCACTGTTTTCACAATCAGTAAATGCACTCCAAGAAAGGATGCACAGCAATTATTGGCATTCATGTAGACATGAAGTGGCTTTGAAGGGACTGGAGGAGGTTAGCAGTACTGATATGCAACAAAGAATGAAGAAAATTAGAAAAAAGTATTTTATTTATTACACAGTGCTTTAACAAACTGAATGCCCTTCACTTACAGTTGATATACTTTAACCCCATCCTAGTGCCACCTCTTTTCCCTTTAAGAGGATCTAAATGCCTGGAGGGAGAAGTGGAAATTCCGATCATGTGACCGCTGTGATTGGAAGTCACAGTGGTCACATGATGAAAGTATGCATTGGGAGCTTTTTGGTACCTGTTTGTTCCTGTGCTGGAAGCACACTCTTAGCACAGTAAACTTTTTACTTAGTGTGCCCACTTGCTATTAAAGCCCACCCGCTGAGAGGCCGCATATAAGTGCCAGGTCATCAGGAAGTGGTTAATATACATTGAATAAGGCTTAAAAGACTTTGTCACCAGGGGAAGAGTGCCAAACTGCTGCAGGTGCTTGATATAGGCAGTTTCAATACTGACAAAAAGTAACTGTATACTGCATAGAGAGCAAAGCTGTAAGCAATAATCCAAAACAGGTTCAGTATGGCAAAGAACATGCATACACTCCAGAATAATACAAAACAGAACAAATCTGCACAAACATAGCCTCTTCACAGCAATGCCTATGGCTTAATCTGGGTAACATGTGGCTGCATAGCATAGTCAATATTGGGCTCCTGCTGGGCAGCCTACACAAGGGGTGGAGAACCTCTCACCTGGCTGCAGATTACATGCTGAGTTACCTATGCCTCATTAAATGTGACCTCCCTGAGCTGCTGAGGGAATAAAGCTGGGGAACAAATCTTTACTACATGTGTCTAGAAATCCAGGGAGTTTGGGGAAATGAGTTAAGGGGGCCTGTGCCTGTACCTAAGGATGGTGAGAAAATGTCCACTACATCCAGGGTGCTTTGATAAAGCAAGGCTCTGACACTTAAAGTGGAAGTCCACCCTAACACTAAAATCGCCACATCTACAGGCATTCACGTTCTAAGACTGACCTATCTAGCCCTGTAAAGAAGAAATCGCTACACATACCTTTTCTGAAGCTGCTCCAGTCCGGTCTCCAGCGGCGGAAGCTCTGCAGAGGAGACAGCCAACAACGGCTGTGAAATGAATGGGAAGTGACATCACCCATAGAGTTATTATGGGGCTTCTGTTGTCGGCTGCCTCCTGCACCCGCCTCCACAGAGAAGCCGCGGCTGACAGCTCTGCGTGGGACCGAACCGGAGTGGCTTCAGAAAAGGTATGTATAGCGATTCCTTCTTTACAGGGCTAGATAGGTTAGTCTTAAGCCTGGCACACATGATCGGATTTTCATCGGACAAAGCGTAGGACTTTTGTCCGAAGGGCGTTGGCCATGAACTTGTATTGCATACAAATGGCAAAGAATTGTTGGCCAACAAACACGAAACTACGTGGTTTTTCATCTCTTTAGCGCCGCCCATTGAGCAACTTCTGCTAATGTTGTGTTATGGTTAGCATTGCTTCTGAGCATGCGTGTTTGTACTTTGGAGTTTTGTTCGATGGACTTCTGTACACACGATTTGATAATCTGACAACACACATTTGTTGTTGGAAAATTTTAAAGCATGCTATCCAGAATTTGTTGTCGAAAAATCCGACAACATTTGTCCGATGGAGCATACAATCCGATCGTGTGTATGAGGCTTTAGATTGTGGATGCCTGTAGATTTAGAGATTTTAGTGTTAGGGTGGACTTCTACATTAAGGTAAAGTCAGAGCTCTCTGATAAGTCTGGCTCCTTTAATTCTTATTAGTCCAATACTATGATGGTCAATAGGGATGAACTTCGTGTTCGAGTCGAACATACGTTCGACTCGAACATCGGCTGTTCGATCGTTCGACGAAGATCGAACGATTTGGGCCGTTCGCGCCAAATTCGAGTGACGCGAACGGCCCACAATGCACTACGCCATCGCAGTGTCATCCAGGCGCTGTGATTGGCCAAGCATGCACTGTGACCCCGCATGCTTGGCCAATCACAGCGCCGGCAGCGAGGAGAGCAATGATTGGCCACAGGCAGGATGCCTGTGGCCAATTATTGCTGAGGGGGTTTAGTACACGCCCCACACTATAAAAGGCCGCCAGCACGGCGGCCTAGTGTAGTGTGTTCCGGAGCAGGGATAGAGCAGCATAGGCAGGGACAGTGACTTTTATTTCTTTCTTGCTTAACCTGGATTCCTTTAGTTTAGGGAAAGAGAAGGATAGGTAGGGAGAGTGTCAGTGTGTTTTGTGCTTGTGCTATATTGTGCTTAAAAAAAACATTTTTTCTAGGGACAGAAAACTGTAGGTAGGGAGAGTGTGTCAGTTTCTTTCACTGTCAAAGTCCTTGTTTCCAGGGACCTGGAAGGACAGTGAGGTAATTCTCCTTGTGCTAAATTGTGCTTAAAAAAAACATTTTTTCTAGGGACAGAAAACTGTAGGTAGGGAGAGTGTGTCAGTTTCTTTCACTGTCAAAGTCCTTGTTTCCAGGGACCTGGAAGGACAGTGAGGTAATTCTCCTTGTGCTAAATTGTGCTTAAAAAAAACATTTTTTCTAGGGACAGAAAACTGTAGGTAGGGAGAGTGTGTCAGTTTCTTTCACTGTCAAAGTCCTTGTTTCCAGGGACCTGGAAGGACAGTGAGGTAATTCTCCTTGTGCTAAATTGTGCTTAAAAAAAAAAAAATTTCTAGGGACAGAAAACTGTAGGTAGGGAGAGTGTGTCAGTTTCTTTCACTGTCAAAGTCCTTGTTTCCAGGGACCTGGAAGGACAGTGAGGTAATTCTCCTTGTGCTAAATTGTGCTTAAAAAAAACATTTTTTCTAGGGACAGAAAACTGTAGGTAGGGAGAGTGTGTCAGTTTCTTTCACTGTCAAAGTCCTTGTTTCCAGGGACCTGGAAGGACAGTGAGGTAATTCTCCTTGTGCTAAATTGTGCTTAAAAAAAAACATTTTTTCTAGGGACAGAAAACTGTAGGTAGGGAGAGTGTGTCAGTTTCTTTCACTGTCAAAGTCCTTGTTTCCAGGGACCTGGAAGGACAGTGAGGTAATTCTCCTTGTGCTAAATTGTGCTTAAAAAAAACATTTTTTCTAGGGACAGAAAACTGTAGGTAGGGAGAGTGTGTCCGTTTCTTTCACTGTCAAAGTCCTTGTTTCCAGGGACCTGGAAGGACAGTGAGTGAATTCTCCTTGTGCTAAATTGTGCTTAAAAAAAAACATTTTTTCTAGGGACAGAAAACTGTAGGTAGGGAGAGTGTGTCAGTTTCTTTCACTGTCAAAGTCCTTGTTTCCAGGGACCTGGAAGGACAGTGAGGTAATTCTCCTTGTACTAAATTGTGCTTAAAAAAACATTTTTTCTAGGGACAGAAAACTGTAGGTAGGGAGAGTGTGTCAGTTTCTTTCACTGTCAAAGTCCTTGTTTCCAGGGACCTGGAAGGACAGTGAGGTAATTCTCCTTGTGCTAAATTGTGCTTAAAAAAAACATTTTTTCTAGGGACAGAAAACTGTAGGTAGGGAGAGTGTGTCAGTTTCTTTCACTGTCAAAGTCCTTGTTTCCAGGGACCTGGAAGGACAGTGAGGTAATTCTCCTTGTGCTAAATTGTGCTTAAAAAAAACATTTTTTCTAGGGACAGAAAACTGTAGGTAGGGAGAGTGTGTCAGTTTCTTTCACTGTCAAAGTCCTTGTTTCCAGGGACCTGGAAGGACAGTGAGGTAATTCTCCTTGTGCTAAATTGTGCTTAAAAAAAACATTTTTTCTAGGGACAGAAAACTGTAGGTAGGGAGAGTGTGTCAGTTTCTTTCACTGTCAAAGTCCTTGTTTCCAGGGACCTGGAAGGACAGTGAGGTAATTCTCCTTGTGCTAAATTGTGCTTAAAAAAAACATTTTTTCTAGGGACAGAAAACTGTAGGTAGGGAGAGTGTGTCAGTTTCTTTCACTGTCAAAGTCCTTGTTTCCAGGGACCTGGAAGGACAGTGAGGTAATTCTCCTTGTGCTAAATTGTGCTTAAAAAAAACATTTTTTCTAGGGACAGAAAACTGTAGGTAGGGAGAGTGTGTCAGTTTCTTTCACTGTCAAAGTCCTTGTTTCCAGGGACCTGGAAGGACAGTGAGGTAATTCTCCTTGTGCTAAATTGTGCTTAAAAAAAACATTTTTTCTAGGGACAGAAAACTGTAGGTAGGGAGAGTGTGTCAGTTTCTTTCACTGTCAAAGTCCTTGTTTCAAGGGACAGAGAAGGACACCTGAAGGTAGCCCTTATTGCTTTTTTCCCATCTCCCTGCAGGCCATCTATTAGAATGTCTGGAAGGCAAACAAGGAGAGGCAGACAGTCAGGAGGCAATAAAAGAGGGCAAGCAGGCTCTGTGTCTGGGGGCAACAGTGCTGGTCGTGGACGCGGTGCATTGTCATCAGCACATGGCCATGGGACACGCTTGTCCTTCTTTTCGGCAGCTGGACATGTTGAGCCACATCATGCCGAAGACTTGGTAGAGTGGATGACCAAGCCCTCCTCCTCCTCCTCATCCTCTCTCACCCAGGCTCAGGGTACTGGAAAAGCAGCTGCCAAAGCGTCCTCTTCCCTGGTATCAATGTCAGACTCATCATCAGTCACTCCTTCCCTAGACCCACCATGTCCTCCTCCTGAGGAGTCCCCCGAACTGTTTCAGCACAGTGTTGGGTACATGCTCCAGGAGGATGCCCAGCGTTTCGAAGGGTCTGATGATGAAACCCAGCTAGAGGAAGGCAGTAGCGTGAGAGCAGACAGAGGGGATGCTCAAGAAGGACACCAATCTGGCAGTCATGTTCCAGCAGCTGCAGCATACTGCCAGATTGCCTCCAGTGATGAGGAGGGAGGTGATGATGAGGTCACTGACTCCACGTGGGTGCCTAATAGGAGAGAGGAGGAGGAGGAGGATGAGGAGGAGGCACATCTCCAACGAGGCAGGATGCCCTTTGGTGGCCAGCGTAAGGGCAGTACACCGACGGAATCACACCGCAGAGCTCCGCCTGTGCAGGGCGCTGCCTCTGCCCGTCATTCAAAAAGTTCTTTGGTGTGGGCCTTTTTTGAGGCTAGTGCATCAGATCGCACAGCTGCTGTTTGCAACATATGTCTCAAGCGTATATCGCGTGGCCAAAACATCAGCCGCTTGGGTACCACATGCCTGACCAGACATATGTTGACCTGCCATGCAGCTCGTTGGCAAGCCTACCTCAAAGACCCACACCAAAGAACAAAGCGGACCTCTCCTTGCACCGCATCAGCTGGGATCTCCAACCCCACTATAACTTCAGTCCTCTCTGAAACATGCACTGAGAGGAATGAAGGTGTAGAATTAGGTGTGTCACAGCCAAGTACTTGCGGCCACTCTGCTAGCAGTACACCGACGTCCGATTCTAGCAGGCAAATTTCCCTGCCCCAGCTGCTGGACCGTCGAAAGAAGTTCACTCCCAGCCATCCACATGCCCAGCGGTTGAATGCTAGCTTGGCTAAATTGCTAGCGCTTCAACTGCTGCCTTTTCAGTTGGTAGACTCGGCCCCCTTCCGTGAGTTTGTGCAATGTGCGGTTCCTCAGTGGCAGGTTCCCAAACGCCACTTTTTCTCACGGAAGGCTATTCCGGCTCTCTACCGGCATGTGGAAGGCAATGTCTTGGCCTCGCTGGACAGGGCGGTCAGCGGTAAGGTGCATATTACCGCTGACTCATGGTCCAGCAGGCATGGACAGGGACGTTACCTTTCTTTCACGGCCCATTGGGTCACTCTTTTGGCAGCTGGGAAGGATGCAGGACAAGGTGCAGTAGTGTTGGAGGTTGTTCCACCGCCACGCCTCCAAAATGCTACTACTGGTTGTGACACACCTCTCTCCTCCACCCCCTCCTCTTCTTCTTCCTCCATGGCCTCTTCCTGTGGTTTGTCCTATGAACCAGCGGTGCTCCGTAGCCGTTCACGGGGCTACGCAAGTACGCAGGCAAAAAGATGCCATGCCGTGCTTGCGCTGGTGTGTTTGGGGGACAGAAGCCACACTGGGGCAGAGGTCCTGTCTGCTCTGCAGGGCCAGGCCGAGAGGTGGTTGACGCCACGCCAGCTTAAGCCAGGAATGGTGGTTTGCGACAATGGCACCAACCTCCTCTCCGCCCTCCGACAGGGACAACTGACCCATGTGCCCTGTGTGGCTCACGTCCTTAACCTGGTGGTGCAGCGGTTCTTGGGCAGGTACCCGGGCTTACAGGATGTCCTGAGGCAGGCCAGGAAAGTCTGTGTGCATTTCCGCAGATCTTATAATGCCAGTGCTCGCCTGGCTGAGCTGCAAAAGGAGTTGAACCTGCCCAAGAACCGCCTTATATGTGACATGCCCACCAGGTGGAACTCAACGTTGGCCATGCTGCAGCGGCTGCACACGCAGCAGAGGGCCATCAATGAGTACCTGTGCGACTACGGCACCAGGACAGGGTCAGGGGAGCTCGGGTTTTTTTCACCACGCCAGTGGGGCATGATCAGGGATGCATGCACTGTCCTGGCACCATTTGAGGAGGCCACGAGGATGGTGAGCAGTGACAGTGCATGCATCAGTGACACTGTACCTCTTGTCCACCTGTTGGAGCACACGCTGCGTGGAATAATGGACAGGGCACTTGAGGCAGAACAGAGGCAGGAAGAGGAGGACTTCCTTGCCTCTCAAGGCCCCCTTTACCCAGACAGTGTTCCTTCTGTCCCACCCATCGCAGAGGAAGAGGAAGAGGAAGAGGAAGAGGAAGAGGAAGAGGAAGAGGAGGAGGAGGAGCTCAGCATCATCAGCAGTCTTTTAGGGATGATTTACAGTCCCAAGAAAACAGTGGACTTGTACGTGGCTGGGAGGAGGTGGCTGCGGATCATGTCGTCCTTAGTGACCCAGAGGACTCCGGAGCGAATGCCTCAGCAAACCTACGCTGCATGGCCTCCCTGATCCTGCAAAGTCTGCGGAAGGATCCTCGTATTCTTCGGATCAAGGAGAGGGACCATTACTGGCTGGCCACTCTCCTTGATCCACGGTACAAGGGTAAGGTTGCGGACCTTATGTTACCGTCGCAGAGGGAGCAGAGGATGAGACAACTCCGGGAGGCCTTGCAGAAAGGTCTGTGCAACGCGTTCCCAGAGACTGGGAGGTTACAAACTCCTGGTCCTGGACAACGAGTTGCTGAGGCTTCGGCCAGTCAAAGAAGGAGCGGTGGGGAAGTTGGCCGTCTGACCGATGCGTTCAGACAATTCTTTAGTCCGCAGCCCCAAAGTATGATCGGTGCCAGCAACCATCGCCAGCGTCTGATAAACATGGTGCAGGAATATCTAGGGGCAAGGTCAGACTTGGACACCTTCCCCACCGAAAATCCTCTGGCTTACTGGGTCTTGAGGATGGATCACTGGCCAGAGCTTGCACAGTATGCAATTGAGCTACTGGCCTGTCCTGCATCCAGCGTTCTTTCGGAACGCACATTCAGTGCTGCTGGAGGATTTGTCACGGATCACAGGGTGCGCCTGTCCACCGACTCGGTTGATCGACTGACTTTCATCAAGATGAACCAGTCTTGGATCACCACCAGCTACCACACACCTGATGCTGATATAACAGACTAATTGATTTTAACATGTCACATCCCTTCAAGACTGATGCTGATGCTGAGTGCCTGTGCTGTTATGTTGACTGGCTATCCTCCTCCTCCGAGTCCTCAATGATACGATTGATGATGATAGCTTGGAAGATCATTTTTGTTTATGGGTGCCGCCACCAGTGGCTAAGGCCCAATTTTTCAGCCCCTGTTTTACAGGGGCGTGTAATTACAATTTTTTTAGCAATAATTTGCCATAGGGCTCATTGCTGTGCTCCAAGTACAGTATCTGTGAGGGGTTGGAGTGTTGTGGCACCAGTGCCTAAGGCCCAATTTTTCAGCCCCTGTTTAACAGGGGCGTGTCATTACAATTCTTGATCTAATAATTCACAGCAGGGTCCATTGCTGCACCCACCAAGAGTAACTCTGAGGGCTTACAGTCTTGTGGCAACGCCACCACCACCACCACCACGAAAGGCCCAATTTTTCAGCCCCTGTTCAAAAGGGGCATGTAATTACAATTCTTGATCTAATAATTCACAGCAGGGCCCATTGCTGCACCCACCAAGAGTAACTGTGAGGGCTTACAGTGTTGTGGCACCAGCACCACCATCAAAGCCCCAATTTTTACTACCACTGTTCAACAATTATATGTAATTAAAATTCCTGATATAATAGTTGACAGCAGGGCGTTCCAGCACCAACCAAGAGTAACTGAGTGCTTACAGTGTTGTGCCAACACCAACAACTAAGGGGCCTATTTCTGCAGAGTATATACGGCAGGTCCCTACTTTCAAACATCCAACTTACAAACGACTCCTACTTGCAAACGAAAGAAGACAACAGGAAGTGAGAGGAAATCTACCCCTAGAAAGGAAAATTCTCTCCTGTAAGAATAAATATGGGAGAAAGGGGTCTCATCTGTACTGATGCTTTATCAGCAATCCTTGTTTCAAGAAAAACACCACATTTCAAAAACAGTTGTCATTGGGACGGAAAGTGAGGTGAAATGTTCGGAACAGGGGCACAGACAGCAAAACAAATGTTACAGGGGTGATAACCCTTACCTATGTTTCCCAAAAAGTTTAAAAATAGATTTTTGGGCTGGAGCTACACTTCAACAATGTACCTGTTCAAAATTACAAACAGATTCTACATAAGAACAAACCTACAGTCCCTGTCTTGTATGCACCGCCTGTATACGGCTGTTCAGAGTATATAGGGCCTTTTTTATTTTATGTGCGGGGTTCCCCTTAATATCCATACAAGACCCAAAGGGGCTGGTAATGGGCTGGGGTAGGGGGGGGGGTCATGGGGTAGCTATGCCATTTTTCTTAAAGAATTTCATCCATATTACCGGGACCAGACATTACATTAAAGCCGCAAGCAGTTTTAAATGGCTTTTTTTTCCTTTAGAAGTGTCATTTTGTGCAGGGACAGTTCTAAACACGGGAAACACGTGGCACTTCACAGGCATACTTTAGACACCCCCCAGGTACGATATTTAAAGGAATATTTGACTTTTTTTTTTTCACTTTATGCATCATTAAAATGACTGCTCCCGAAAAACGACCGTTTTTAAAACTTCTTTTTGCATTGATACATGTCCCCTGGTGCACAACCCGGGTTCCCAAACCCTATTTATGACAATAACATGCATAATAGTTGTTATAATTAGCACTTTAGAATTCGAACGTTCGCATCCATTGTATTTAATAGGGTTCTAATGTTCGTTCGAACTTTCGGTCCGTTCGCGGGTTCTGGTGCGAACCGAACCCGGGGGTGTTCGGCTCATCACTAATGGTCAACCTCACTAGCAAATAGGAATGTGCAGGAGACTGGAAGGGGTGCGCAAACTTAGGAACTAAGAGACTGGATGATCGTATCTTTAAGAGATCCTAAATTGACCTCTTTATCTGTGTATCTTTGTTACATAAAATTTGGGATTTTTTTTCAAATGGAACTGAATATTCTGTACTTACAAGAACAAATGCTTTTCATTTTCTTTGAATTTTCTAGCATATTGCAATATCCAATGTAGATGTATAAACTTTAACTCTGAACAGGTTTCTCTTTTCTTTTGTTTTTATTAGACACAAATGTAGAGTGGATTTAAATTCTTGCCATGATTATAAACCACAAAGTTTGTTTTCTGCTGCTAAAATACCATTCCTGCTACATTGTGCTTTTAATAACATAACACTGATATTGTGTATTTATATATGTGTAGTAGTGTGGAGTAAGGGTGAACAGGCCTATAATAACTGTGGTTAAAACAAAAAAAAACTGAAAAAAGAAACCTATATGTACAATAAGATATACACAATACATAAGACCCCCTATAATGCATGTTATAAGATGTGTTTTTGTTTTATTTTTAAAGCGGAGGTCCACACAAAAATGGAACCTCCGCTTTTCGGAACCCTCCCCCCCTCCGGTGTCACATTTGGCACCTTTCAAGGGGGAAGGGGGGGGCAGATACCTGTATAATATAGGTATTTGCACCCACTTCCAGGCATATAGACTCATGTGGGAGTCTTCTGGGAAACACACAGGTCCCAGAAGACAGCAGGGACCAGTTAGGACGCGCAGTGCGACTCGCGCAGTAGGGAACCGAGAAGTGAAGCCGCAACGCTTCACTTCCTGATTCCCTCACCGAGGATGGCAGCGGGGCAGCCGAGAGCCGAGTGATTGATTGGCTTTGGCTGCCGACATCGCGGGCACCCTGGACAGGTAAGTGTCCATTTATTAAAAGTCAGCAGCTGCAGTATTTGTAGCTGCTGGCTTTTAATATTTATTTTTTTTAGGCGGACATCCGCTTTAAGAAACAGAAACTAAAACAAAGATAGCACCTAGCATATGTGCCTGGCATCCTTTGTGTGAACTTCATCAAATTGAAAGTTGCGCTAATTTTAAACAATATACAGTTATGGTGCTTTATTGGATGAAATTACGCTCTTTTTAAATGACTAATGTGCTAAAAACAGAGTTGCTGACAAACAACACAGAAACTTTGCAGCACTCAATCCTGTTAACCAGTAGAAATATCCTATCTACTGTATAATCGAATTCCAAAATCAAAAGCAGAGGTCTCATTTGCAAACCTACCGTATTTAAGGGAGACTACACTACCACATCTCAGTACCTCTGTAAAGTGTGTCCCCAGCTTATCTGATTTGATCTATGTGAGATTTGGATCAAAAGCCATTAAAGTCTTCCAGGGTCCATCAACCCCCCAAAAATGAATGCAGCCTCCTGATGAACAGTAATATTAGTCAAATTTGTGTAGGATCACCATTTTTTCAGGATTTTCCTCAAGTGTTGGCTTCAGCAGCATTTTTAAAGACATGCGGCTGTGGGCCACAACTTGGGAGCAATATAAGACCTGTCCAGGACTATTGCCCAAGGTCAGCTGTCACAATATTTAGTGTGTGTGTATGTATGTGTGTGTGTGTGTGTATATATATATATATATATATATCGTATACTGTATTTATTGGCGTTTAACACTCACTTTTTTACCCTGAAAATAGAGGGTAAACTGTGCCTGCGTGTTATACGCAGGGGGCCGTGGAAAGTTTTTTTCCCGAAACTTCCCTCTTAAAGTTAGGGTGTGTGTTATACACCTGTGCATGTTATATGCCGATAAATACGGTATATATATATATATATATATATATATATATATATATATATATATATACATACACAGTATCTCACAAAAGTAAGTAAACTCCTCACATTTTTGTAAATATTTTATTATATCTTTTCATGTGACAATACTGAAGAAGTGACACTTTGTTACAATGTAAAGTAGTGAGTGTACAGCTTGTATAACAGTGTGAATTTGCTGCCCCCTAAAAATAACTCAATACACAGCCATTCATTTCTAAACCGCTGGCAACAAAAGTGAATACACCCCTAAGTGAAAATGTCCAAACTGGCCCCAAAGTGTCAATATTTTGTGTGGCCGCCATTATTTTCCAGCACTGCCTTAACCCTCTCGGGCATGGATTTCACCAGAGCTTCACAGGTTGCCACTGGAGTCCTCATCCACTCTTCCATAATGACATCACAGAGCTGGTGGATGTTGGAGACCTTGCGCTCCTCCACCTTCCATTTGAGGATGCCCCACAAATGCTCAATAGGGTTTAGGTCTGGAGATATGCTTGGCCAGTCCATCAGCTTGATCCTCAGCTTCTTTAAGAAGGCAGTGGTCATCTTGAAGGTGTGTTTGGGGTCGTTATCATGTTGGAATACTACCCTGCGGCCCAGTCTCCAAAGGGAGGGAGGGGATCATGCTCTGCTTAAGTTTGTCACAGTACATGTTGGCATTCATGGTTCCCTCAAACTGTAGCTCCCCAGTGCCGACAGCACTCATGCGGCCCCAGACCATGACACTCCCACCACCATGCTTGACTTTAGGCAAGACACACTTGTCTTTGTACTCCTCACCTGGTTGCCGCCACACACGCTTGACACCATCTAAACCAAATAAGCTCACCTTGGTCTCATCATACCACAGGACATGGTTCCAGTAATCCATGTCCTCAGTCTGCTTGTCTTCAGCAAACTGTTTTGCGGGCTTTCTTGTGCATCGTCTTGTCAGCGAAATCCGGCTGTATGCAGAGCACACAGCCAGATATCGTGTCTCTAATAGTAACACATTTTGTCTCAATGATATAATGCATCTTAGGATAAAATTCACTCACCTTCCATTCGATTCCCATTCATTCAAATCAAGAAACATCACCACACTGCTATGTTCTCATCTCAGTATCCCAGCATCCTCTGCCCAGGAGCCGCCTCTTTCGATCTTTTTATTAAAATCCCAGCCGGAAGTGATGTCACAGCATGTGACCTCCTCCATAGGAAGTGAGCTCACAGGGTGTGAGCTCCACCCAGCAGATGACCATATAAGGATATGTTAAATACAGCTAATATAATACAATACATGAATACAACAAAAGAATCAATCACAGAAATGTATACATTCAAATAGACTAGCAGTGACGTGCACTGCTTCCAATGACGGGAAACATAAGAAAATTATGGCTCAATGGGCCACAATTGTCGTATAGTTATGCTATAGTTCTCGTGGACGCAGATCTGTCCGCTCGGAGTAATTTAATGCCAGCGCCAAGAAGTGGCCAGTCCCTCGGCGAGGCATAAAACAAACATCCCTAAAAAGAGCAAACATCGCTGTGTCCACAGGAAGATTTTCGCGCCACCAGTCTTCCACCAACGTCTGTATGTGTGACTACGCTCACACGCGCGCATTACAGCAAACCGACACTGGGGGACATCTGACAACATACATTAATAAAATTTTACACAACAGTCCCTTTTTTTTGTCATATGCACCCATGTGTCCCTCGATAAAACTTGATCTCCTTCTTACACCTGTAAATGAATCAGTCCTTACAGTCCCTATGAGTCCATAAAAACAAAAACACGGCTTGACATGTAGGCTCTGTTCTTCAGGAGCATGACTTATAAGGAGGAAGATGGTGGTCATTTGCGCGGGCTCTGGTCACACGTCCAATCAGGCAACAGGAGCACTCATCGCGACATAGAAAGAATAGGAATAAAAACGACATGAGTATATATATTTCCACTTCCTTTAACCATGATCTGCTGTAAAATAAAAAATTAAATCCCCAAAGATTCCCAGACCCTTAAAAGGACTCCCAACCTTCACTTAGCTACAGCTCTGGCTTCAACAGTTACATGAAACATCCCATCCTCAATGGATGAGAATTGTTCAATCGTATCATAAGCTCAAGCCCCCTCCCCCCCTTGTACCTGCAGGAAACCAAGCCCAGACCTGGTCGGGGTTGGTGAACAATTCCCTTCCAGCTCTCCCTGCCATTTTTACCTTCTCGCGCGCCATCAGATCCTCACGATCGGCCGCGACATAAGATGCTGGGACAGCTTCACCAGCACGCATGAACCTCTTGCATTGGGGGAATTACCTTATAAGCTGCAGATCCGCATAAACACCAAACTAAAGTTCAAACACACTTGTGGGCTACCTAGTTGTCCCGGTACCCAAACCGACAAGAGGCAGAGCTATTAAAATTCTAACCAATTTTACCCTCTAAAAATGCATCGTTAAACTCCATTGACAAGTGTCTGTTTGGAGTCTTCACCGGTTTGTCAAAACTCCTCATACCCATAATAACATCATAAATGGCATGTACCGCTGTCATCACTGGGGTACTAAAACTTGGTGGAGACTCAGAACAGACCCAGCAATCGGTCCTGTTCGCTTTCTGAGCTAGTCAGGAAATACACCTTAAATAATAACTTGGGATGCTTTTCATCGTTACCCTTGCTAAAATTGACTAAACAAAAAAATATAAATAAACAAAGATACTACTCAATTCTTTGGTGTGGTTGAGCCACTTCTTGCAGTGGCTGGCGTCGTCTCATCCCTCAAGCTTCTTTACAACGACCCAGTCACCTGGTTGGAAAGAATGTAAACCGGTTATTGTGTCAGGGTCCAGAAGGGACCCGTGAACCCTGTGGTAGACATTTTGAAGTTCATGTCGCAGTGATTCCACCCACCCCATCAGCTGAGAATGTAAGTGACAGCTAATGAGGAACGTACGACTCTGGTTTTGATTGACCTCCAAACAACCCTCATATGATAATAACCCTGACACCGGGACTGTGGTCACTGCATAACCTGTGCGTGGCTTACAATACCTGGAACCATTGACAAAAGGTTCTTAGCATCTGGGATGGGACTTCACCAGACTGCTGCTTACCGATTCAAATTCTTTAAAGAAAAAATTGAGTGCTGTCCGTTATACTTTTTTTATTTGCACTAACATACAATTTTTCAGGACAAGCTTTCAGGGTATGTCCCCTTCTTCAAGGAGTACTGCTTGGACCTTGAAGAAGGGGACATACCCCGAAAGCTTGCCCTGAAAAATTGTATGTTTGTTAGGGCCGAAACAACTTATCGATTAATCGACAACTAATCGATTATGAAATTAATCGATTACAATTTTCATAATCGATTAATCGGCCAGTAACATAATGGCGTTAAAAAAAAAAAAAAAAATTAGTCCTTTATAGTACAAAAAGAGCAAATCGCTACTGTAAATATTACTTTCACTGTCCCACAGTAAGGCTTCATGCCCACTGACGTTTTTACAGCTGCGTTTTTTACAGCTTAAAAACGCCTGTCCATGTTATTGTAAATTTTTATTTATTTTTTGAGAAAAAAAAAAGTCGGAGCTAAAAAATGCGACCGCGCGTTAGTGCGCGTTTTTGGGTGTTTTTGAGCGTTTTTTGACGCTCGCGTTTTTTTCTGCCTAACTCCGACGCTGAGGAACGCACTGGTCCTGTTTTTTTTTTACAGCTTAAAAACGTCTATGCTATTTGCAGCTCAAAAACATCTAGGTGGGCATGAAGCTATAGACTAACATGGACAGGCGTTTTTAAGCTGTAAAAAATGCTCAAAAACGCGGCTGTAAAAACGTCCGTGGGCATAAGGCCTAAAAAATGAACCCCTTACAGTAGCGATTATTTGCTCCTTTTTGTACTAATTTTAGTTTAATTAACCCCATTATGTTGCAAAACATCTCAGGTCTGGGTCACACCTCTGTGTTTTTTGGTGCTTTTTGCAGAAACACCCTACAGTTCATTTACAATGTTTCCTATGGGACACGTTCACATCCATGATTTTTTCAGCTGCTGCGTATTTGGAAAGGGCAAGGACTTTTTTTTTTAAACGCAAAACGGTGCTATTTTGGTTCAATATACTTCAATGCAGAAGCTGCAGAAAGGCATGTAAATGTGTTTTTGCAGCAATTTGTGTTTTGTAATCTTCCCAACAACAAATTGGCCCAAAAAAATGTAAAAATGCAAATCGCAGCAAAATTCCCTTTTTTTTTTTTAAGGTTATTAACCGATTAATCGACTAATCGAAAGTATAATCGGTCAACTAATCGATTATGAAAATAATCGTTAGTTGCAGCCCTAATGTTAGTGCAAATAAAAAAAGTATCACGGACAGTACTCAATTTTCTCTGTCACAATTGCACTAATACGGCTACAATTAAATCAATTAAATTAATCAAGTAAATTCTATCAAAGAAAGACAAGCTTGGCACAAACTTGGTTAGAATTACAGAGGTTAACATTATTTATTTGAAAAATAGCTGTCATTCTTACATTTCTCATCTCCCCCCATTTTCTTCCTCATTATAGACTGAAGGAAGAACTGCAGGATTTAGAGTGGTGCAGGAAACAAGAAACAATGAAATAGCCTATGATACTTTTACCTCCTTAGACTCATGCACTTATCCATATGTACAGCTGTCTACATACACCTGCTCTCTATGTACATACACTTTCATCAGCTCCTTGGTCATGAAAAATACTTATAAGCAAAAATTATTACTCTATCCTTCATATTTAACCTGCAAAGAATGGCAAACAATAATGACATTCCTGTACATTGGTAAATTGTCAATGACATTCTTTAAAACCGATTCAAACAAAACCCTCTGTAACCCTTACTTTTCCCGTTCCTACAAAAATACAACAGCCGCGACGCATCGGAGGATCACCGCGGTAAGTTCGAACATATTCACGTTACTACATACAAACATTCCGATACAAATGTGGGGGAGATACTTCATAGTTTCCAAAACCAAAAATGAAAAAACAAAAACAGCCAGAATTCTACCTTCACTCTTTCAGCAATAGAAAAAAATACAATGGGAAAAACATGAGAGCAGCTTGAGAACCTTGCATGGACCAGCCATACAAAGTTCAAACAAACGGGCATGAGAATTTTAACCATAGTTCCTCCTCTGAGAATCACAAAAACGTGTACTACACCTCCATCAACGCACTCATCATTACAGATTTCTGAAACCGCAGCTGAACTACATCAACTCCAGAGTGATAACCAAAATAGTATCCTTGGACCACCTATGTCAATCTTTTAAGGGGTCTAAAGGCCTTTGCCCCAAAACTAGGCTTTGTGCACTGTGTAACCGTCTGACTGTGGGAAGTCTCCATTCCTTCCCTTGCACAGACCTTGTGTCCATGGCGTTTCGAATCGGCTTATCGTCTTGCCCCCGCGTCCAGGGGAAGCCATTGCACCCATTTTGGGGAGCACCGCCCGGTGTCTTCTTCTACGGTGGATTGACGGACTACAACCACTATATCTGGTCCAGTCCCCCAACTAGAAACCCTAACAGAGGCGTTATAACCCCCCGAATTAGGCCTCTACCCCTCACAGTGTTTGCATACACAAGCGTTTTCCGCTATACACCCATACACTGCGTCGCCAGACTAAACCACACAGAACACTTATGCCCGTTTACCACCTACAGAACAACGTGGCTTCTCTCTGTATCTAGATGTTACAACAATAATGGTGATGCCCCCCTGTTTGCTTTCTACCCAAAACTGTATTTACAGTATAAAACTTCACAAAACTGGAACAAAATATAAAACACCCTTTTTCAAACGCCAAAATGCTTTCCATTTTCGTTCCAAGTACAAATCCCTTTGCTCACCTTTCAGAAGACCCCAAGCTCCTCCCACAAACTTCCCGTTGATACATAAATGCTGAAAAGAACTTCCTGTTGCATGCTCAGCTCTTAAAATGCCAAACTGGTTTATTTACACATCAACGTACAGGAAGAGGGAGGGGGAGGGGGGAGCCTAGCCCCAAAGCCTTGTCTATCAACACATCAAAAAATCCATGGCTAAACGTTATATATTTCAAAAAAAAAAAAAAAAAAAACATTGGCAAAGGAAAGGATGGAATAAACCCCCCTTTGCAAATGGGAGGGAATCCCCCCTGACCCACACATCCCCTGGATGTCAAACCACAAGTTTCAAGACTCAAATACAAATTCCTGCAAAAATATGGCTCAAGGAGTTCAACTAAACCCCCCCTCCTCCTTTTGCAGGCTATACAATACAAGCTTCAAAAACAATGAATTGCCTTCTGGGAAACTCCCAAATATTTAAACATAAAAACAACACACACCACTGTGTACAAAAACTCAGTTAAAGTTAGTCTTACAATCTATCAAAATTCTGTGTAAAGTAGGGATTTCACTTAAAACCAAAATTCAATACAAAAAACGCCGCTCATATACTGCAAAGTCAGCTAAACCTGTAATAGCTTACATTCACTTAAATGAAAATAGCGAAATCCCCATCCCAACACCATCTGCCTGGAGTTTGCATGTTCTCCCTGTGCCTGCGTCGGTTTCCTCCGGGTACTACGGTTTCCTCCCACACTCCAAAGACATGCTGGTAGGTCAACCAGATCCCGTCCATAAATGGGCCCCAGCATGTGCATGTGTCCGCAAGCGCGTCGGGACCCCTCGGGGTAAGACCGCGCTATATCAAGATACCACTCTACTCAACTCAAGAGGCGATGCTTAGAAAAACCATTCAAACCAGCGAATTCAACATCAAACAAAACAGCCTCTCAGCATGTCACCCCGGTGTCTCACCACTCTGGGACGACCCACAGGCCAAACTGTAAAAAGCGAAAAATCCCTCAAAATGTGGGTTTCTCCCGGATAAAAACGCTAACAAGGACTGCACCTCTAAATCACCTTTTTTAAAACAGGACAGACCGTACTACACACACACACGAAGGAAAACAAAAATGGTGTCCACCAGATTCTAACACAGAAAAGACTGCACTACTAAATTCGCACCAAACATCGAAATCTGCCCCAAAGGCTGAGAAATTCCACCAGCAAGATAGCCGACGAATGCCACAACACAGTCACATGGTATCACACCCAAAGGAAAGGTGGCTGCATCTTCCCCTATAGGATGACCCACAGGCCAAACAGCCTGCGCCTCTCAAAATGGCCGCCAAGCCAGGCCACAACAAAATGGTGGATGAAATCTGGACCACCGCAAGATGGCCACCAAATGCAATTTTTCCCGCCAAAACCAGGATCTCTAACCAAAAATGTTTTTCTCCACAAAGACAGACTACACAATTGAGATTCACACTTAACCATAGACACACACTTTAGGCTACTTCAACTCGGACCCTTTGGCCAACTAAACAGCACATTCAAGAAATGTTAGTTACATGCGCAACATTAAAAACAACAACACTCTTTTCCCAAAGTTCATATACTCTGAATTAGTTCCAACACACACAGTATAATGTTGCTTGTATGCTTTCTCAGAACATCGGATTATCATCCCTCAAGGCGTAGCCCCTCCAACACAAAACTCCTGCATGCTATTGTTTACAGAGAGTAACCAACTTTCACCATTGTAAATGATAGCCATGCTGGCTGCCTCACCCCCACTAAAGCACATGGCACACAGGGACCAAACATTGAGAAATACAAACAGCTCAGCTGCACACATATATTGTAGGCTGCACTAAATCCCACATCTATACCTACATTTCATACGCAATATACAGTTTTCATATACATCATAAACTTGTAGTCAAAAGATACACAGACCCACCAACAACACTGGTCTCCCCCTACCCCATTCAAGCACATGGCAGCGGCCATCTCAAACAATGCAGCAGCCATGACTGGCTGTACAAGCTGCTCAATACATCACACAAAGGTCACTTTTCCAAACAGCCATCTCTTACACAACTTCAATCTCACTCATGGGGACACCTTTCCTGCATCAGACAAACAATCCAATCACACAGTCTCCATTTCTCATTCAGTTACACTCTTACAGCACGCAGCCTCCCCACACAAACATTCCAGAGACAGTCCTTACACACAGGCACACACACAACTCATACATCTTTCAAGCATTATTTCAAAAAGACGAAAAATGTGTTATTTTACAAAGCATAGCCTCCCTACGCATCAGAACGTGCATTCATTCTCCCCCTCTGCTGATCTGATGCTCAAAGAGGCCGTAATTAGTCCTACCATTGGCCCGACATCTGTCAGCGAAATCCGGCTGTATGCAGAGCACACAGCCAGATATCGTGTCTCAATGATATAATGCATCTTGGGCTAAAATTCACTCACCTTCCATTCGATTCCCATTCATTCAAATCAAGAAACATCACCACACTGCTATGTTCTCATCTCAGCATCCCAGCATCCTCTGCCCAAGAGCCGCCTCTCTCGATCTTTTATTAAAATCCCAGCCGGAAGTGATGTCACAGCATGTGACCTCCTCCATAGGAAGTGAGCTCACAGGGTGTGAGCTCCACCCAGCAGATAACCATATAAGGATATGTTAAACACAGCTAATACAATACAATACATGAATACAACAAAATAACCAATCAGACATGTATACATTCAAATAGGCTAGCAGTGACGTGCACCGCTTCCAATGACGGGAACCATACGAAAATTATGGCTCAATGGGCCACAATTGTCGTATAGTTATGCTATAGTTCTCGTGGACGCAGATCTGTCCGCTTGGAGTCATTTAATGCCAATGCCAAGAAGTGGCCAGTCCCTCGGCGAGGCATAAAACATCCCTAAAAGAGGAAACATCGCTGTGTCCACAGGAAGATTTTCGCGCCACCGGTCTTCCACCAACGTCTGTATGTGTGAATACGCTCACACGAGCATATTACAGCAAAACCGACACTGGGGGACATCTGACAACATACATTAATAAAAATTTCCACAACAGTCTTTAGAAGAGGCTTCCTTCTGGGACGACAGCCATGCAGACCAATTTGATGCAGTTTGCAGCGTATGGTCTGAGCACTGACAGGCTGCCCCCCCCCCCCACTTCAACCTCTGCAGTAATGCTGGCAGCACTCATACGTCTATTTCACAAAAACAACATCTGGATATGATGCTGAGCATGTGCACTCAAATTCTTTGGTCGACCATGGCGAGGCCTGTTCTTAGTAGGACCTGTCCTGTTAAACCGCTGTATGGTCTTGGCCACCATGCTAAAGCTCAGTTTTAGGGTCTTGGCAATCTTCTTATAGCCTAGGCCATCTTTATGTAGATCAACTATTTTTTTTTTAAGATACTCAGAGTTCTTTGCCATGAGGTGCCATGTTGAGCTTCCAGTGACCAGTATGAGAGAGTGAGA
Source organism: Rana muscosa (assembly GCA_029206835.1). Lineage (NCBI taxonomy): Eukaryota > Metazoa > Chordata > Amphibia > Anura > Ranidae > Rana > Rana muscosa. Next base: position 102,793,288 of record JARGYO010005626.1, read on the forward strand.
GCGATAACCCCAAATTTAACACACCTGTTCCCCACTCACACCTGAGACCTTGTAACACTGAGTCACATGACACCGGGGCGGGAAAATGGCTAATTGGGCCCAATTTGGACATTTTCACTTAGGGGTGTACTCGGTTTTGTCACATGGAAAGATGTCATAAAATATTTAGAGGTGTACTCACTTTTGTGAGATATTGTGTATGTATATATGTGTATGTGTGTGTGTGTGTGTGTGTGTGTGTGTGTGTGTGTGTGTGTGTATGTATGTATGTATGTATGTATATGTATATATATAATGTGTGTATTTATGTATGTTTGTCCTGAAAAATGAGCTGTTACCATTACATACCATTTTATAAGTTATACATCAAAATAGATTTCAGATACAAACCACTCCCTGGCTGTCGTATGACGTTCTTAACTTTGTGCGGGGATATCTGAATGATGCCTTCAGCTACAGGCATCATTCCGATATCAGATTTTTCAGCCAGCGATTCCCTACACCATATGAATGATCATAGCAGCTTGATCGTTCATACGGGAGGTGAGAGGGGACGTCGTCGTCGTCCCCGCCGCCCGTCCGGTGCTTCTACCAACTCACTGATACGATCGGTGAGTCGGAGACAGGATCCGCCGGCCCCAGATGTTTACCATAGAGATTTCCGGCGGACCAGATGGTTGCCGGAGTCTCTGATTGTCGGAGGTCAGGTGCGATGTTATGACGTCACGCCCGGCCTCTGCATTCAAACAATCGGCGCCTAGAGGTGAAAGGTGGGGTCTTATTATGTCACTGTAAAGAGGACCTGTCATGTCATATTCCTATTACAAGGGATGTTTACATTCATTGTAATAGGAATAAAAGCAATAATTTTTTTTTTTTTTTAAAGTGTCAAACAAAAAAAAATTAACAATACATTTTTATTTATTTTTTAAAGCGCCCCTGTCCCCGTGTGCTTGCATGCAGAAGCGAATGCATAAGTAAGTCCCGCCCACATATGAAAACGGTGTTCAAACCATACATGTGAGGTGTCGCCGCGAACGTTGGAGCGAGAGCAATAATTTTGGCCCTAGACCTCCTCTGTAACTCAAAACATGTAACAAGAAAAAAAAATTAAAGTCGCCTATGGGGATTTTTAAGTACCGAAGTTTGGCGCCACTCCATGAGCCTGTGCAATTTTGAAGCATGACATGTTAGGTATCTATTTACTCGGCGTAACTTCCTATTTCACATTATACAAAAACATTGGTCTAACTTCACTTTTTTTTTTTTTTTAAACCATAAAACTGTTTTTTTTTACGAAAAATTGCTGCGCAAGTACCGTGCAAGATAAAAAGTTGCAACGTCCGCCATTGTATTCTCTAGGGTCTTTGCTAAAAAAAACATATATAATGTTTTGGGTTCTATGTAATTTTCTAGAACAAAAATTATGATTCTTACATGTAGGAGAAAAATGTCAGAATTGGCCTGGGTGGCAAGTGGTTAAAGTTATGACAACACAGAAGAAACCCAGACTTGCTCAACTAAAGACTCCTTTGTGTCTGTCCCTTATACAGCAAAATCAAGAGGGAGCGGCCACCCAATCAACTTAGAGCTAGCAAAGGAAAAATAAACATGGGTGAAGCATAGCACAGAATCTAGATCTGTTTCCACAGGTTATGTTCCAACTGGTCTTAAAGTGAACCCTGTGGCCAGACTATGGACATTTAAAGTAGCTTTAAATTAGTGTAGTTACAGCTTATTGGAATGTATTTCTATGCATACAATTACTTTCCACTTTATCTGAAATCCAAAATAATCCTTTTAAATACCGTATTTTTTAATGATTTGGTGCCATCATGTAACCACAACCCATGCCCACTGTGTAGGAATAAAATGAGCAGTAAGTGGAGAATTTCCTCTAGCAATGACATCAAAAAGGAAGTGATGTGCTTGTGCAGGTTTACTTAAAGCTCTCTGTCCTCTCCTGAAAGCAGCAGTAAAGGAAAGAGTAGGAGTTGTAGCCGTAGAACAGACTGAGTGATGCCAGAGCTCTGTCAAATTGTGCCAGAGCATATGCAATACAGAGAATTGTCGCTGTGTAAACATCTTAAGCTAAACGGAGTGGAGTGGTGCACTTCTAGGTCCCGACAACGCTGTGGAGCCACTTCTGTTGCGGCTAGACAGCATTCTCAGGAAACCAACAAAAATAGGTCAGTAAACCAGGTGAATTCAGAGAATGGAAGATATTATGGACAGTGATTAGGGAAAGCTTTCGCAAGGCAATTTGTAGTTTTTACCTGGACAACTATTTTATTTGGGATCACAAATTATGAATGTCATTCACTGACAGAACCAGGGATTGGCTGTGAATCTTCACATGGTGGACACCTGTTCCAATGATCACCATCTAAGGTGGGATTTTCCTCAATATGTAGAGATTTTCTCAAATTTTGGATTCAGTCTCTAAGACAGGAAATGGCAGAAAATCTACCCAGCAAGGGCGCAGGCAGCAATACAATTAGACAAAGGTTTAAACCCTTTTTTCCCCTTTTTTAAACTGTAAAAACATTTTGTGTAGAATTTCACCTTAAAGTAGAGCTATAGCTGAACTATGGACTTTGCACAATTATTCACACATTCTTAATGCTAAATATGCTTTAAAATTAGGGCTGCAACTAATGATTATTTTCATAATCGATTAGTTGGCCAATTATTGTTTCGATTAATCGGTTAATAACCGTAAAAAAAAAAAGAAGGTAATTTTGCTGCATTTTTTAATTATTATTTTTTTGGCCAATTTGTTGTTGGGCAGACTAAAAAACACAAATTGCTGCAAAAACACATTATTACATGCTTTTCTGCAGCTTCTCTATTGAAGTATATTGAACCAAAAAAACAAAATAGCACCGTTTTGCATTTAAAAAAAATACTTGTCCTTTCCAAATACGCAGCAGCTGAAAAAATCATGGATGTGAACGTGTCTCATAGGAAACCATGTAAATGACCTGTAGTGTGTTTCTGCAAAAAGCACCAAAAAAACACAGAGGTGTGACCCAGGCCTGAGATGTTTAGTAACATATTGGTGTTAAAAAAACAAAAATTAGTGCAAAAAGAGCAAATAATCGCTTTAAGGGGTTAATTTTTTACTGTGGGACAGTGAAAGTAATATTTACAGTAGCAATTTGCTCTTTTTGTACTGTAAAGGACTCATTTTAGTTTTTTTTAACCCCATTATGTTACTGGCCGATTAATCGATCATGAAAATAGTAATCGATTAATTTCATAATCGATTAGTTGTCGATTAATCAATTAGTTGTTTCGGCCCTATTTAAAATAAGCCTTCATTGGTCTCTAGCTGCAGGTGCTGTGGTGTAATTAATCTTCAAAGTTCACAGCAGAAGCACTAAATTGCAACTCATCTCTTCCTGCTCACACTTGCAGGAGGGATTCTGCATTCAGATTTCTAATGTAGTCAAAAAGCAGTTGCCATCATCTGGGCTAGAGTGTATAGTAGAATGACAGCATGCAAGATGTCCCCTCTAAATATTTATCTCAAACTTAATGTTCATAACCCAGCACAAACTAAAGCTTCTCATCCCTTCAGAGCCTCAGTCATGTGTACCATGAAAGGGATTTAGTGCAAGTTAAAAAGGAGGCTGTGAGTGGTGGATTCCTGCATTTACAACTGGACCAGAGTGATTCTGTTGTGAATGTAGCAATGACTTCACAATGCTTGCAGCTACAGAGGTCAGAGCTTGTTTTAAAGCTTATAAAGAATCTGCAAAATATACCGTATATACTCCAGTATAAGCCGACCTGAAAATAAGCCGAGGCACCTAATTTTACCACAAAAAACTGAGAAAACGTATTGACTCAAGTATAAGCCTAGGGTGTCCATCTGCATGCCTCATTGTGCCTCACTTTGCCTCACTGTGTCCATGTCCATGCCTCACTGTGCCCATGCCTCACTGTGTCCATGATTAGACTGACGTTTAACATGGGAGTCTACGGAAGGGGTGCCCAGCTTTGAAAAATTGGTGCTCCCTGGCCGTAGGTCCCCCGGACAACAACCTTTGCATACTTGTAGAGGAAGAGTGGGGCTACATGTGTGCGAAGTTTGAGGTCCAGAAGACCTACGGCCGGCCGATACCGGGTCCCCAAAATCCAGGATATCAGGCGCAAAAAGGTGACTCGATCATAAGCCGAGGGGGGCATTTTTAGCACAAAAAAATGTGCTGAAAAACTCGGCTTATACTCGAGTATATACGATATGTACAATTTTATTAAAATGTCCTAACCTCATCAAAGGTTTGCTTAACATGCTGTCCCGATGGGCAGAAACAACGAAAGTGATCAAGCCTGCATCTCCTGACATGGCCTAGACATTGCAGAGAGACTGTTATCTTGTGATTAAGGATAGTCCTTATTTCTATTTTAATTTAGTCATCCCATGTTTAAAATCTTCCTCAACCTTAACACATAAATGCAACCTTAACACATAAATGTTAAATACTTTGGAATTTTGGGTGGTAAGGATTGATCTTAAGAGGATCACTGCTGAAGCTGGGCAGCTGGAATGCATATTCCAGTCCGTGAGAATCCGGAATCTACATTTTTAGTTTAAGTTTATAGAAGCTGCAAGGAATTAATGGAAAATGTGTGTTGCACGTGGTAACACCTTAGGGTCAGTGGTGGCTGGATGTAAGTTTAGATTTTTTAATTTCATCCCATGCTGAACTCGTTTGAATTCCCAGAGTACAAAGCATGTTTAACAAGTGCTAAATTCCTCAGGTTTGTTCGGGTCTTTATAAATCATAGAAAATGATCTTCCTTCTTAAAATACAGTACAATAATCTGAAAATTGAACCTGAGGAGAATGATGATACATTTTGAAAAGATGATAGGTGAGCCTTGTCATCTTGTAAGAATTCTTTCTTGTAATAAGAATGTGGAGTAGATTTGAAACCAAAATGAGTGATTTTTAAATAACTTGGAAGATGAATCATCTTAATCACAATACTTACATAGCAAATGGTTCATTGTAAATAGCAGGTTTTTTTTTTTTTAGAAAATTTAATTATTCAGCTGTATAAAAATCAGATTTAAAAAAATGTTAAGACCATCTCAGCAACAGTTTGGGAATAAACTGCAGTTTCAGAAGTAAGGAATTTAAAGGAAACCTGTTTTGAGAAGACATGTAGAATTCCATTGCTGACCTCTTTTATTAAAAAGGGTAGTTGCCTGGATTTCATGCTTTAGATTTTCATCTAAAATTGAGGTGATGGAGCTCAAAGCTTGGTGGCGGTTCCAACTAAATCAAATAATTGTTCTATTGTGTCAGTTCTCTGGTTGAGTCCCAGTGGGGTTCCCGGAAAAGTCATCATCTATGGAATGGAAGGATGAGAATTCCAAGCATAGAGATTAAGAAATACATTTAGATTTGTACAAGGTCTATCAAAGGCTGCCATTTTGTTTTGAAGTTATGCACAAATGACCCTCCATCAGGGCTTGGAGAGCTGTTTTTTTCTTGATTTTAGTTCTACATAAGCTGTGGTTGAAAGTTTTCTTAGAAAAGTTGTCTGGCATCATTGGTTGTCAACCCCTGATAGGCTCCTTTTATAGTGACAAATAAAAAAATTATATTTGGAATATTCCCTACGGCTTGGCACTGTCATATTTTTTCTCCATACGTGAAAATCCAAAGGCGGCTTGAATTTTTTTTAATCACTGTCCCAGGCTAATGCCGCGTACACACGATTGGAATTTCCGACGGAAAAACCTTGGATGGTTTTTCCGACGGAATTCCACTCAAGCTTGGCTTGCATACACACGGTCACCCAAAAGTGCTCTGAACTTTCGACCGTCAAGAACGTGATGACGTACAACACTATGACGAGCCGAGAAAATTAAGTTCAATGCTTCTGAGCATGCGTCAAATTGTTTCCGAGCATGCGTCGGAATTTTGCACGTCGGAATTGCTACAGACGATCGGAATTTCCGATTGGAAATTCCGACCGTGTGTACAGGGAAAAAGAGTGCAGGTCACTGGCTAGGACTTTCCTCTGATTTTCACCTGTGCATACATGATACAGGTCAGTGATTTAGAATGTGTAAGAGCAGAGATAGTCGGGCAAGTCAGAAATTTCAACCTCTGGGTTTCTCTCAGGATGGGTTTCAAAATGTCCAAATTTGATGCAGTAAACCATTCTCCATGCTTGTCCAGCCAAATTTGTAAAGCTAAAGTTCCACTTTAAAGCAAGTCTATCATGCAAGATCACTATAGGGAATATTTTTAGACCTCTAACCATCACAGTGCGTTGCTTTCAAACCACTGCCTTTTATTTCCAAAGTTATTTGGAGTCCACACAAAAACCTAAAGCATTTTGCTTTATTTGCTTCTGTGCTAGTCCAATGTATAACAAAATCATATTGGGTGTTATTTACAAAAGGCAAATCCACTTTGCACTACAAGTGCACTGAAAGTGCACTTGGAAGTGCAGACGCTGTAGATCTAAGGGGAAGATCTGAAATGAGGGGAAGCTCTGCTGATTTTATCCAATCATGTGCAAGCTAAAATGCTGTTTTTTATTTTCCTTCCATGTCCCCCTCAGATCTACAGCGACTGCACTTGAACGTGCACTTGCAGAGTACTTGTAGTGCAAAGTGGATTTGCCTTTCGTGTGTTTTCTACCAGGCTCCTTAAAATGTATGTATACCCTACCAATAAACTTCTCTTATTTGCTCCCTTTTGGTCTACTAAATAAACCATTAAAATGATTTTGATGTATCTGTTTGAAAAGTACTAATACCTGTTGATCCTGACAGAAATCGAGTGCTGTTTTGTGTCCTGTGCACTCTGAACTCTTATCTTAAATAATGTGATTGGCTCGCTTCTGTGAACCACAGAACACATCCCTATATTTTATGGAGATGAGGAGAGGTAAGGCATTCTGTAGCCATAGGGCACTTCCTGTCCTAAGGTGAAAAAGCTACTCCTCCATAGAGACTACATGGTGAATGAGCATTGTTACTCTAGGACAGAAAGTGTGTTGCTGGCAGGTTCATCAGGTGAAAAAACAAATGCAGCCATCTAAGGATTGGTAGGTTGCAATATATTGTTTTTTTTGTTTTTTTGTAAAATAGTGTTTATTTGAGTTTTTCTTGTGCATAAAAAAAAATAGGGGACGTGGTCTGACCTCGCTAGAAGATGGCCGATTGAATCCGGAGCTCCCGCGGCTGCAGTTTCTCTCAACCCGACAGAGAGCTCATTAATGCACATGCAGTCTGACGACTATGGGGACAGCATCACGGAACTCCTCTGCCCCACGTTCCCGGTCTCCACGAAGACAAACGAGCGGTGTAAGCCAATATACGACACACACATCCCGGTCTCAGATGCAACATGGCGGCCTCACGACAAGGTCCCTCACAGGATTCGATTCCGCCGCTGACGGAGACACAGCCTGAGGTATCTACTCTTGAACCAGGGGAACAGTCGGCCCAAAGACAACACCCCAAGCCTGTATGACCTCCGCTCGGTGGCGGCAGACATTAAGGATACCTTGTCGGCTGCTATAGCTGAATTGTGCATTGATATCCACGCCATTACTGTCAGGGTTCAGGATGTGGAGAAAACCACCTCACAACATGGCACGGTTCTCCGTCGAGTGACCCGCAAGGTAGATACCCAGACACTACAACTTAGAGACCTCCAACGACATGTGGAAGATCTCGAAAATAGAGGACGACGCCACAACCTACGTGTCAGGGGGTTACCTGAGACAGTAGATACAGATCAGCTTAATACCACCATTACAGGTATATTCAATGACCTATTGGACAGACCATTACAAACTGCTATAGAAATGGAGCATATCCACCGCACTCTTAGGCCTAAGGGAAGAGCCACAGACCCTCCCAGGGATGTCATTTGTTGCCTTGTGGATTATAGATTAAAAGAGGAAATTCTTAGAAAGGCCAGAAGCAGAATCCAAATCTCTCATGGGGGCTCAGCCATTCATATCTATCAAGACCTTTCCGTATTACCCTGCAACATAGGAGAGATCTAAGACCTTTACTGGATGCACTACGTGAGAAGGACATAAATTACAGGTGGAAGTTCCCCTTTGGCCTTTTAACTACCAACCAAGGCCGTACGGCATTGCTGAGGGTACCTGAAGACCTTAGGACATTCTGTGACACGTTGGGCATCTCGGTAATTGATGTACCAAATCTGTATGCTGAATTCTGCCACACAACTACAAGGAGAGAACAACAACATGAGGAACCTATGGAGGCCCAGGTGACCCGATATCGCAGAAGGCGCTCCTCATCTGGGGACATATCTCATGCTGCAACCCATGGATTCCACAATGGGTCAAGCCCGACTGACTCTCCGCGCTCAGGATGGGTCCGACGTGAATACTGAAGAATTGAGGAACATTCTTCTGGACTGATTGTTCCTGGTTAAACTTAGAGGTTTCTTTAGGCTGTTCTGTTTTACTTTGTTTTTGTTTTTTTCCTTTTTCTCTTTCATAGGCCGGTCCCTGTCAACATAACTATCTCTTTGGTCCAGATGTCAGAGGGGAATAAGGTATCTACCGTTTATCTCTATATTCTTTAATGCTCCCCTGTTGGGTATTGGCATTCAGGTTTGTGACTTACTGTACACACAGTTACTATACACTTTTTAGACGGTATTAAATACAATCCACAGTAGAACTTTGATTGTTTATAATTATCCATCTGTGGTTTTTCCTATTTACAAAGAGCATGTCTTGGGCGGAAGTTTTTATTTGCTCTTCTCACATACTCTATCGGCCTTGTTATTCGCTTCTATTTTCCAATAATAGGATGTATAGACAGGTGATAGATGAGTGAATAGCAAACATTTTAAGTGCTGTTGAGTAAATATGGCTGTTCTCTCACCAGTAGCTGTTCACACTCCCTTTCTCCCCTTATAGCCTTTCCACTATTGAGTCAGCATATGAGTTTTCTCTTATTTTTAATCGCCCTCTAGAAACTACTTACTCTTTACCTCTCCCTGGTATATTATAGATTATTTGCCATCTCCCTTGAAGTTTTCTATATTCTTGAACACTTTCTTGGGAAAACTACAGGATTATATGTGACTACTGACTCTTGTTTTGATTTTATTTAATTTTTTTATTTTTTTGTCCAATAGCTAGGCCTTATACTTAATGTTAGGTTATATAATGCTAGGGGGCACTTGGATGTCATTTATATGTATTTGAAGGACAGGCCTTGCTCTTAATTTTTTCAGGAAGGGAGAAGGGAATTGTTTCACAGTATTTTGATACCGACAAGGTGAGCAATTTTTCACTTTGAAATTTCTCTTTTCAGGTTGATACTTATGTAGGTTGAATGCTTAGTATGGGGAAAGGTTATTCCCTAAACCAGGGATATGCAATTAGCGGACCTCCAGCTGTTGCCAAACTACAAGTCCCATCATGCCTTTGCCTCTGGGTGTCATGCTTGATGCTGTCAGAGTCTCGCTATGCCTAATGGGACTTGTAGTTTGGCAACAGCTGGAGGTCCGCTAATTGCATATCCCTGCCCTAAACCATTCCACTCCACTCACATATATAAGAAGGATGGTTGGTTTCTTTGTTTTTTTTTGTGTTATTTTTGATGCAACTATTTTGAGGTTTCAATAGTGAATATTTATAATATTTGATTATTATTGATATGTACTTGGTATAGGTTACTCCTGAAGATTTAATTGTAGATATGCTACATCAACTGGAATGCACCTCTAGATTACAGATTGGTACTGTTTACACCTATCTCTCTCTTCCAATACTGTGGACGTGGTTGAAAGATTTATCATAATGAACTTTATGAAAGGCTTCATTATTGGCCCATCCACACGCACCTTTTGGCACACTCTCTTCTATAATCCTCATAGGCCATATGATGTTCTGTAGTGGCGAGTTGTCATGACACCCTTTTACATCTTTCCGGCCTGGTTTTTTCCAACCCCCACATAATGGCAAAGTATAGTGGCTCCATTCGGGTGGCTATCCACTAGCTTTCCTCTATACCTTACCGTCTTCAATACTTACTGAAGGAAGGGCAGGTTCCATTTCTTCTCGGTCCTTTGGTGGGGAGTATATATCTCCCGCTTTTTCCCTATCCCTCTACCTCCCTTATTTATTTATTTTTTTCTAGTTGGGATATAACCTTTAGACTTTATTAGTGTGAGCATTACTCCCCATACCATGCCACAATTGAACAACGTACATCCTCCTCCCCAGGTCAAGTTATATTCCTTGAATATCAAGGGACTAAATATACCCGAAAAGAGATCTAAATTACTTCTACTATTACGAAAAGCCAGGGCTAACATAGTCTTCCTTCAAGAGACCCATTTTAAAGCAAATAATGTACTGAATCTACACAGTAAACTATATCCCACCACATTTCATGCTACTAACCTGGAATCTAAATCTAAGGGGGTTTCTATTTTAATTTAAAAAAATTGCCCTTTCCAAATCCAAGATACCTTGATTCACAGTGATGGACGCTACATCTTTCTAAAAGGTACACTATACAATAAACCTGTCACACTAGCCAACATTTACGTTCCCAACACCCAACAGATTCCCTTCTTTCGAAATATTGTTCAACTTCTTACTACCTTTCAATCTGGTTTACTTATTTTGGGTGGATATTTTAATTTGGCACTTACTCCTTTTATTGACACGTCCTCAGGCTCTTCCACCTTACCCTACAAGGCTCTCCGCACGTTTAAAACTTTACTTAAGGGGTTGACTCTCCATGATACCTGGCGTACTTTACACCCAAATACTAAAGATTTTACTTTTTTCTCACCGCCCCATAATAGGTACCCAAGGATTGATTATTTTTTTTTAACTCAGGCAGATCTTGACTCTTTGGTCATGGCTACTATTGATCCTATGGTCCTGTCAGATCACCATCCTATCTCGATTACCTTAACGTTTTCGACAATGCCCACTAGATCTCCAATTTGGAGACTCGATAATTCCCTTCTTAATGATCCTGAAAATGTCAAATCTTTAGATAACTCAATACTTTCAAGAGAATGAATCATCTGACATCCATCCATTGACCCTTTGGTCGGCACATAAATGTGTAATCAGAGGAGAATTTATCTCTATTGCAACAAAAAGGAAAAAAGCCAGACAAGCTCACATTGCTGCCCTTTCAGATCGTATCCATTCTCGAGAGTAAACATAAACAATCTTTGGCAACAAAAACTTTCACAGAGCTCCTAAAAGCTAGAGAGTCCCTACTTGAGGAATTAGGAAAAACGGCCAGGCGCAAATTTGCATTAACACGTAAACTTTTTTATGAATCTGGCAACAAGTCAGGGAAATTGCTTACTAGAGCTCTTCAAGCTGCGAAGGCCGATTTGACTATTCACTCTATTACTGATGGTAATAAGGTATGCTCTTCTTCTGACATTGCTAAACAGTTTAAAAACTTCTATTCCAAATTATACAATTTACCGACACAAATCCCTACAGATCACGTCACGCACAGGAAGGATTTGATCGCCACTTTTTTGTCACAATATAGTCCAAACTCTATTTCCCAGGTAGAAGCTGAGAATCTGGAGAGACCGATTAATAGGGAGTAATCACTTAAGGCTCTTAAACAACTGAAAACAGGCAAATGTCCTGGTCCTGATGGTCTGTCTGTTAGTTACTATAAATCTTTTATGGACACTATCCTCCCATTTTTTTTTTTAAACATTTAATTCTATTCCTGCATCTTCCCAAAATAACAAAGATCTTCTTGAAGCACATATCACTATGATCCCAAAACCTGGTGAAGATGCTTCATTAGTCTCCAATTATAGACCCATTTCTCTTCTTAATGTTGATGTGAAACTTTATGCAAAAGTCCTTGCAAACCGAATACTTCCTTTTCTCCCTGATTAAATTTCCTTGGATCAGGTGGGATTTGTTCTCGGGAGGGAGGCTAGGGATAATACCCTGAAGGCCATTAACGTCCATCACTGGCTAACTAAGTCCTCTACGCAGGGTTTCTTCCTCTCTCTCGACGCGGAGAAGGCATTCGACAGAATATGACAGAAGCATTGAAAGCGCTGGGGTTCAAAGATTGTATGCTTCAATTTAGCCTTGCACTCTATTCTTCACCCACAGCGAGAATTAAGATTAATGGATGCCTGTCGGACGCCTTCTCCGTTTCGAACGGAACACGACAGGGATGCCATTATCTTTATACTTACTTTGGAACCTATTCTTGGCAGAATTCAAGATAATCCAGACATTAAGGGAATTGAAATTCATAAAAGTCACTATAAATTGGCTGCATACGCGGACGACATTTTACTTTTTCTTACTGAACCTATCACCACAATACCCAATTTATTAAAAGATTTCTCATTCTTTAATTTAATTTCTAATTTACAAATTAATTTTGCAAAATCCAGAGCACTAAACATATCGCTACCTGCCAATACTGTCTCTCTATGCCAACATAATTTCCCCTTTGGCTGGGAAGACCGTGCCCTTACTTACCTAGGTATCCATATACCGTTGAAGCTTCAGGATCTATATTCAAATAATTTCCTTCCAATACTTAAGATTATTGAATCAGATCTTCTGAACTGGGATAAGGGCCTCTTCTCTTGGTTTGGGAGAGCAGCTATAGTAAAAATGAATATCCTCCCCAGAATCCTTTACCTCCTGCAAACCATCCCGATCAAATTACCAGCTTCTTTCTTTACCACGTATAAAAAATTGTGCTCTAAATTAATTTGGGCTTCTAAACAACCTAGAATAAACTGGGAAAAATTGACAATTCCTAAGCTGTTGGGTGGCATTGGTTTGCCTGACATCCGAAAATATTATTGGTCTTGCCATTTAACACGAATAATTGATTAGCGCCTGGATTGCACTTGAGGGATCTACCTCTAAATTTCCTTTACACCATTTACCTTGGATTAGCCCTCGCAGAATACCACGTGATATTGGTTCCCATCCGCTTACTGGCCCCACATTGCAAATTTTTAGATCACTTTGTACTAAGTTCAGTGTTTCCTCTTCTCCGGGACCCATAATCCCCATTAATCATAATCCGGACTTCCTTTTTGACATTTCTAGAGTCCCCACCACTGATTCTTTTTCGATTCCCTCAATTAGGGCTGAAATCTTTTTTGATAAGGAGAAATTTCTTCCTTTCGATGATTTTCTTTTGAAATATCCTGACTGTGGTATCTGTTACTTAGATTACGAGAAAATTAAACGTTCATTACTTACTTCCAAATCGCCTTCTGTGTGGTACAGAAATAAAACTCCCTTTGAGAACATATGTGTTAAATCTGATCCCCAAAGACATTTAATTTTGACTATGTATGCTCTTTTCTTTAGGGAAACTAACCCTAAAGAAGATTTAACTTGCCTAAAATGGGAAAGGGAACTTAATATGGATCTCTCTTATGAGGACTGGGAACATATCTTCACATACATTCATAAAGGTTCCATGAATGTTCTGGTGCAAGAAAATTGCTTCAAATTATACTCCAGGTGGTACAGGACACCAAATGTGATTCATAAATTTAACCCCAGTGTTTCTTCTGTCTGTTGGCATTGTGCAGCCTCCCAAGGAATGCTTCTTCACATTTGGTGGGATTGTCCCCGTATACAGCCATTTTGGAAGGAAGTACACCGTCTTATCTCCCATATTACGACCTATACTCCGGATTTTACAGCAGCCCAATATTTGTTGCATCACACCTCCTTATCTCATTCCCTATACAAAAAATCTATTATTTTACATCTCATCAATGCAGCTAGACTCTGTATACCAGTTCATTGGAAAGACACTTCACCTCCCTGTATCTCTGGTTTCAGAGGATTGGGAGGATCGCTGAAATGGAGGATTTGGTTCAACAAGCTAGAGATTCTCCAAATTTTTTTAATGAAAAATGGGCCTGTTGGATCCACTTTGCAAATTCTGCAGAATTTCATACACTATCCAATATCTCACAATAGCTTGACCTGGTAAAGTTGCTATAATAACATTCTATCATTCCCCCACGAAGGTTTAATCCTATGTTTCCCTATATTTTTATTTGCCCCTCTCCCCATCCTTTCCCTTTGAAAAATAAAATTATATTAGGAAGTTGTTGCTATATTCTTACATTATAATTGTATGACTTGGTAGAATTTATGTTCTTTGATGTACTTTGATGGATACTCTTTCATATATATATATATACGATATATATATATATAAGTTTCGATTTGATTATAGGACACATTGATATGTACTTAATGATGTACAAATGTATGTTTATTGTCATGTATAATGTGAAACTCCTAATAAAAACTTTGAAACAAAAAAAAAAACAATAAGGCCATGTTCACACTGGCATTACAAGCAGGAGTTTGAGGTGCATTCCAAACACTCCCTAAAAGATAAGTTCACCTTTTAAAAATAAAATAAAAATTACATCATTTTGCAGGTAAAAAAAAAGTGCATTTATAATTTTTGTTTCTTTTTACTTGGAGCCTGGAAAGCATCACACCCGGAATCAGCCGGAACCATGAACCATGCAGGACTCCTGGAGACCTGTCAATGTATCTGTCTGCTCATACCTTGTACGGACCGGCAGATACACACTGACTGGAAGACAGAATGAACTACCAGAGCACTGAACTATGCCATGGTAGTTTATTTACAGAGAAGCCAGAATGAATGACGTGGCCTGGTGGGCGGAGCCTCACATGGCCACATTGTTTTCAAACAGTGACAGCGGGCACCCCGAGAAGATGCCCACTCGCTGTCACTGGGGAGGGGCAGAAATAAGGGATTGGCTGCTGGAACATGTTACATGTTCCACCCTAAATACAGATGGAATATACAACATGTTCCAAAAGGTAAACTTATCCTTTAAACTCCTACTACAGCAGTCTGCATCTAATAATATGGTCAGCACACAGTGCTGTTCACTATCAAATCCTGAAGCCTTTGCTTTGTGTCCCGTTGCTGCACCTCAAAAATGAAGCTTCATGTGGAGTTTGGAAGGAGTTGAAGCATCTCAACTCCTTCCATTCAAGTAACGCATCAAAAATGCACCAGCACACGTTTGAAGTGCGTTAGGCATCTCGAGTGCATTTTATAACCCGCCTAGAGCATTTGTGGAGGTTTTTTAACATGCCTTTAATGTGTGTTAAACGTGGGTTAAATACAACTTGCATTAACACTATAGGCCTTTTTGTTAAGCATTAGTATTTTGGTATGTTTTTTTTTTTAAAGAATCATACTTGCCTAGGTGGATGCAGCATCGGTCCCCCGGCGCCTCTACACTGAGAACCGAGCAATCAAACTCTGCCGACCACTCGGTTCTCACAGCTCCCAGAGCAGAGAGCTGGTGACTGTCAGTCACAGCTCTCTGCTCTGTCCCCTCCTCGCTCACTGGAGGACTGAGCTGTGGAGGGTGCGGGGGCAGCTGGATCAGGCTCTTAGCGGCTCTGACTTCGTGGTCGTGATGAAGGAGAGTCTGGACCAACTTCTGTGACATCCCCAGAGAGTGGACTTCAGCCCGCTGTCTGTTTTTCACTCCTGTGACCTGTTTTCAGCAAACGGCACTCTTGTGATCCATAGGATAAGTCCAGCCAAACGTGCTTTGTCTGGACTTCTCCTTTAATTGAACAAGCTGAAGTTAGAAGATGATTGGCTACCATGCACAGCTGCACCAGATTTTTCACTCCAGGTTTAGTAAATCAATCCTACTATTGCATTTTTAAGTGATCACTAAAAAAACTAATTTCTTCAATTAAGCCTATACTGCATTCACCAACCAGCTGAATCTTTTAATTCTCCCATCAGCTCATCTCTCACAGTTACTACCTTTTTACCACTTGCCCCTCCCTATTAGATTGTAAACTGTCAGGAGCAGGGCCCTCCTAAGGCCCCTTTCCAACTCGAACCATCCATGACTCTCTATGGAGAGGCGAATGTCAGAGGTCATGTGCCCGCTAACACCCGCTGGCATCCAATCCGATCTGGTCCGCTAAAAACAGACGGGCAGTTTCCATCGAACCGCCTCATACAGAAGAGCAGGGAGTGTATGTGTCTGCTCTGCATAGTGAAACAGACACAGACCTGTCATGCGCCTGCTCAGCAGGGCAGCAGACAGATTCCCCGCTGAGCAGGCGGAGTTCGCCCCATCTGAAAGGGGCCTTACCCTTTTGTATTGTGACTGTTCTGTCTCCCTATAATTTAAAGCGGTGTTCAAACTGTTGGAGCTAAATCCTGTATTATAATATTAATAATAAAAAAATTCGTTCTTGGGTGGCATGCTTCCCCCACACAGCAAAGGTTAAAGGTGTATTTAGTCTAGGGGCAGTGTAGCCTTATAGTTGAAAAAAAATAACCAATTATATTGTATAAAAGGAGTAACCTTTCTCTCTGCCAACTGTTTCTAATTTGAAGGAACCAAATATCTCTGTCCCTGTTTCCTCCTAAGTTGTCCCAATTTTTGGTCTGATTTATGGACCACTATTGTAATATTTATCTTTCAAGGTCTCTTGCATACAGCTGTAAAGAACAGCATATGGTCGTACAGTGTAGAATACATCTGTTTTTGTGGGGCCCTGGAACCAAAGCTGCAGAATATTTCTGTCCATAAGAATGCATTACCAATAATCCTGTGCGTTTATAACCTTTTGGCACCAGCGTTTGCTCATGCGTAGAAGCAGATTTTTCAAAGCAAAAAAGGCCTCAAAATTGTTTTAAAGCACTAAACGTTTCATCCAGGTTCTAAATGATTGTATTTGTTCTTTTGAAAAGCCAGTATAAAGAAAAAGGTGTGGTGAAAAAAAGCACCATTGGGTTTAAAGTGGTTGTAAACCCTTGGGCCCCATGTACACGGGATGCTGCTAAGCGTACGTTCAGAGGCAGTTGGACGCTTTTTTCAACTGCCCCTGAACTCATTCAATGTTATCCTATGTGACCACGTACTGTCTCGTTTATTGCCATTTTTAGGCAGTTGTTTTTAACAGCGTTTCTTTGAAAGCAAAAAAATGGGTTCAAACGCCGAAGATTTACACGTTTCAGACGCCAAACGCAACAAAACGTGGCTAAACATGGTAACCCGCGTTTAGCAGCATTTCATTTATAGGCGTTTTTTGTTTTTGTTCGTGCCGTTGCTTCAGCTAGTGTGCCATTACCGGCGGCTCTGGTCAATCACAGCAGGAGTGATGTCATTGTGGCTCCGGCCAATCACAGCGCCAGAGCCTGCAATACACGGAAGTAACTCTGGGAGCGATGTGCCCAGCCAGAGCGGTGTACTGGGACCGCTGCGGGGACTTTGATCTAAGGTGAGTATTTCATAATGAGCTAGTATGCTACGCATACTAGCTCATTATGCCTTTGTCTTGCAGGTTTTTTTTTTGGGGGGGGGGGTTTTAGTGGGTTTGCAACCACTTTAACTAATCATTTTTTCCATAACCAAGGTTGTGTCGTTTGTGCCGTCACAGGTCCCCCGTTTCTATCTCAGAGGTATGCACATTTTTTTTGCTCTGTTATCTGTGGTTTTTAGGAATTTGTTGCTGCAGAGCTTCTGGAAGCATATTTTATGTGATGTGAGGCCTTGGTGTTTTGAAAAAAAATGTACTATAAGACACAACTGTGTTCTTGATCATTGCAACTACTGGATTGTTGCCAGTGTTAAAAAAAAAAAAAAGAAGAGAGAGAGAGAGAGAGACAGGCGCCAGCATCAGTGGCTGCAAAGCATTCATAAAGGTTGTTTTCTCCTGACGAGGAGACCCGTCTGGATTCACCTTTTGATGATTGTGAAGTGGCGCTGGCGTCAGGAGTCGTGAATCCTGATTCATCTGATTGCCCATGAAATGAGCTACACATCGACAGCCAGCCTTCCCTGAGAGGATCCATCTCACTTATGTACAGAGCTGGAGGCAGTCATGGGATGTGATGGCAAAGTCTCCTCATCCTCCTCTTGCTATGAGCCAAATCAACATCTGCGGTGATGTCATAATTATGATTTTTCCTCTGGTACAGCTAAAAGGTTCAGTTTAATTGGTCACAATGAACATGAAAGCCAGTTGAACTGTTATTATCTAAAAGTACACAGATTTAAGACTGCAAAAATTAAATGTACACTCCGAGCAAAATTGAGTTTTAATCTTTAAAGCATTACTGAACCCAGTAAAATGAAAATAATTCATCTGCCCCCCCACAGTGTCTACAGCTTATAAATCTTTTTTTTTTACACTAAAGTATTGGCCTTATATACCTTTTTGGATGATCTATGTACCACGGTTACATGATAAACTGCAGTTTCGCCAGTGTGGAGAGTTCAGGTAGGGGGGTATTTCCACTACAGCCTGTATACACACCCACATGTGTTATGTCAATATCATGTGACCTGGCTATCTCTGAGAGCAAGTAAATGTTCTCTCCAGCATAAAAGACACAA
Source organism: Rana muscosa (assembly GCA_029206835.1). NCBI lineage: Eukaryota > Metazoa > Chordata > Amphibia > Anura > Ranidae > Rana > Rana muscosa. The sequence goes on from JARGYO010005626.1 coordinate 102,811,745, forward strand.
CTGAGTATGTGCAGGTTGGCTACTTTGCCTGTGTTAACTGGCTTTCCCCAGATAGACAGTGCAGGAGGGAAGGATCTGTGCACACAGGATCGAACAGCCTTTTTACACAATGCAGATGATTAACCCCTTAAGTTCCACAGTGAGTATAGCAAGCATGATATGCTGGATATACAGACTGAATTTACTGGGTTTAGTAACACTTTAAAGCTGAACTCCAGCCAGAAATAAAAGACAGACCATAATGCAGCTCTGTATTCATTAATACATCCCTTTTTTTATTCAAGCAGTGTAAGAATGTCATTTGACTTGGTATTGGTCTATTGCAGTCCATATACAGCAGCGTTCAGACCTGGAGATAGAGAAGCAGCACAATCTGTATATTTAGCGGTTTGCCTGGGTTTAAAGTGTTACTAAACCCACAACAGTCTGTATATGCAGTAAAGCAAGCTTGTTATACTCACTGTTGAACCTAAATGTAACAATGTAAATCCTCTGCATTGTGTAAAAAGGCAGTTTGATCCTGTTTTCTCTGATCCTTCCTTTCTTCCACTGTCCCCAATTCATCTCCTTATAGTACATAGCCTTGGGGGCACTCTGCACATGCTCTGTTTGGTGTGTATTGCTAGGGAGATTTTTGTTCTTGGGAGAGTGCATGTGATCAGCACAGGGCCAATCGGCACTGTCCAGACAGAGGGTCAGGGGTCCTCATAGGACAATGAGGGGGAAATGAAAATGCATCCTACAAGCTTTAACCAGAAACTGATAGAAGCCACAAGACTGCTATATACTGCTGAGAAAAGGTATTTAGCACTTTATATTTATAAAAAATAATTGCATTTCCATGTTCTGTGTACTGTGGGAGACCAGATATGGTGAATGCAGGGTCCTTGGTTTAGTAACACTTTAAAGCCAAGCTCCAGGCACAAATCTATTTTATTTAAATATATTACTTAAAGTGGTTCTAAAACTAAAACATTTTTTATCTTAATGCATTTAAAAAATATATTTCATTGCTTTCTGTCCTACCCCTTCCCTGTGCGAAGGGGGAGAGAGGGGAGAAGAGATCCAGTGCTGTGCATGGCTACATCACATCTCTCCTCTTTTCCTTTTTCACACAGGGACCCTGACAGCAAAAAGAGCCGTTGACTCCTGCTGCTGTTAATCAAATGCACTGCGGAGGAAGTGTGGGGCAGGGCTAGGGCTTAGCTGTGTGTGTCTATGGAGTGTAACACAGCTTGGGAGCGAGGAGGTCCAGGACCACTCTGTGCAAAACTATTGCACAGAGTAGATGAGTATAACATGTTTATTATTTTAATAAAAAAATGTACCTTTAGCAACCCTTTAATAGCCATATAGGCTAAAATCCACTTTGTATGTACCAAATGTCTTTTCAAACTTAGATTTTACCTTGTAAAAGCATCAGTGATATTAGCACTGCCCTACACATAGCCTGTGCAGAGAGCAGGACTATGGGAGGGACCCAGCAGACCGACTCAATACAGGCTGCTTGCAGAAATGAAGCAGCGAATACACAGGGCAGTCTGCTGGGGAATGTAAATCTACATATTGTGGTTGCACACTGGTTAAAGTATACTTGTAGTGAGTGTACACATAGTAAACTGGCACTGGGGGTTAGTAGCACATACCTACAGGAGCACCTTGAAACCTCTCCACCTAGGATGTTGATGTTTGGTCCTGCCTTCTAGTGCTTCACCGCGTGTGATGAGTGTCCTCATCAATCAATTATGAAACACAGTAGAAGGTTGTGCCAAACACCAACTTTTTTCTTTTAAATAGTTTTTTGTATAAAACAGCACCCTGGGTGTGTACAGTCACTGCTGGTACACTGTAAGAGCTTGTATACACCATTGAGCTGCATTAATCTTCATAGACTAACAAGGGCACATAGAAAACAATTCTGTTTTATGTGCCTTGCTCACACCAAAAAACAAACAAAAACAAAAACCTGCAAGACAAAGGCATAATGAGCAATTATGCATAGCATACCACTAGCTTATTTTGAAATACTCACCTTAGATCGAAGCCCCTGCAGCGGTCCCCAGTACACAGCTCCGGCCGGCAACATCGCTCCCGGAGTAACTTCCGGGTATCTTGGGCTTCGGAGTCACTCCTGCACATGAACCAAAAAGCGTATATTGATTGGTTTGCGCAAAAGTTATAGCGTCTACAAAATAGGGGATAGATTTATGGCATTTTTATTATCATTTTTTTTTTAACTGGTAAATGGCGGTGATCAGCGCTTTTTTTTTTTTTTTTTTTGTTTCTTTTAGTGGCACTGCGACACTGCGGAGGACAGATTGGACACTTTTGACACTTTTTGGGACCATTGACCTTTGCTATAAAAATGCACAGATTACTGTATAAATGACACTGGCGAGTGAGGGGTTGATGCTAGTGGTGATCAAGGGGTTAAATGTGTTCCCTGGGAGGTACAGTATTTCTAACTGTGGGGGGAGGGGACTGACTGGAGGAAGAGAGAGATCCAAGACAGAGCTTCTTCTCCACGCAAACCGAAAAGACAAAAGCTAAGACTTCATGTACATCACCCACCATCCTTGGACAAACCATCACCCCGAGCACCAAAGTCAAAAGTCTCTGAGTCATTTTTGACTCGGAGATGACGATGGATGCACAAATAGGATCAGTAGTCAGCGAATCTCACCACCTTCTCCGCCTGCTGCGTAGACTCATCCCTCTTCCTCCCAGAAGAGGACATAGCAGTAGTAGTTGGAACAATCATCAATTCCCGACTGGACTACGCAAACTCCCTCTACATAGGACTACCTAAATACCAGATGGCGCGCCTACAAGTCGTCCAGAACACGGCAGCCAGATTGGTAACGGGGAAAAAACCCTGGGAATCCATCAGCCCATCCCTGAGGACCCTTCATTGGCTAACCGTAAGACCCTCTGCCTCACCCACAAATGCACACAAGGAAACGCTCCTCGATATTTATGCGAGAAAATAAAACACTACTCACCCAATCGCATTCTCCAATCAACTAACCAAAACCTCCTCCACATCCCCAAGTCCCGCTACAAATTGAAGGGAGAACGAAGATTTGCAGTCCAAGGACCACGGCTTTGGAACGCTCTACCAACAAACATTTGCATGGAAGAAAACCACCAGGCCTTCAGGAAAAAACTTAAGCCCCCCCTCTTCTGAAGGATCAGGACAACACTGAATGGAAAAAGCGCCTTGAGGCGATTTAGTTCGCATTTGTAGCGCTATACAAGTTACTCACTCACTCACCCTGATCACTAGGACCAGCAGATCTCTCTCTACTCCCCTGTCAGAACAGGGATCTGTTTGTTTACATTGACAGATCCCTGTTCTGGCTCTCTGTGGAGCGATCGTGGGTGGCCAGCGGACATCGCTGCCGCCGGCCACGTGCATCGGCTCCCCCGCTGTGCAGCGAGCGCCTGCTATAGCTCTTAAAGGAGACAACGTGCACCTATGGAGATTTGCAGGAACGAGCCGACCTGCTGCAGTATAATGATGGCGGCTGGTCGGCAAGTGGTTAAATGCAGCATGTGTATGTTTTTAATTGCCCTGCCTTTTGCTGCATCGTAAGGTATTTCAGTGCATGGAGTTGAATAAAGTGTAATTTTGAGACACTTTAATAATGGTAAGAAAACTTAAAGCGCACCATGCATTGTAACAATGCATCACACCCCTCTTACACAACGCACACCAGTACGCACATGTTTTAGCCCCCACTATTCACACTGGAGCTTAGCATTTTTGCTCCCCTAGTCTTTAATGGGTGTGTTTTCACACCTTTAAGGTGTAGTTGTACTGTACACATTTAACCACTTCAGCCCTGGAAGCTTTGGCTGCTCAATGACCGGGCGACTTTTTGCAATATGGCACTGCATCGCTTTAACTGACAATTGCGCGGTCGTGCGATGTTGTACCCAAGTAAAATTGACGTCCTTTTTTCCCCACAAATAGAGCTTTCTTTGGTGGTATTTGATTACCTCTGCGGTTTTTATTTTTTGCGCTATAAACAAAAGAAGAGCGACAATTTTGAAAAAAACAATCTTTTACTTTTTGCTATAGCAAATATCCCAATTTAAAAATGTCTTCTGTTTAGGCCGATATGTATTCTTCTACATATTTTTGGTAAAAAAAAAATCGCAATAAGCGTATATTGATTGGTTTGTGCAAACGTTATAGCGTCTACAAGCTATGGGAAAGATTTATGGCATTTATATAGTGTTTTTTTTTTTTTTTTTTTTTTTTTTTACTAGTAATGGCAGTGTTCTGTGATTTTTAGTGGTGTTGCGGCGGAAAGGTCGGACACATGTGACACATTTTTGGGACGATTGACATTTACAGAACGATCAGTGCTATAAATATGCACTGATTACTATGTAAATGTCACTGGCAGGGAAGGGGTTAACACTAGGGGGCGATCAAGGGGTTAACAGTGTTCCCTATTGTGTGTTTCTAACTGTGGGGGGATTGGACTTGCTATGAAAAGATGACAAATCGTGGTTTCTACTTTGTAGAAACACACAATCTGTCTTTTTCTCTCTGACAGCACGGGGATTTGTGTGTTTACACACACAAACCCCCTTGCTGCTGCTCGTGCACGCGATCGCGCCCACCGGCCACGCGCATCGGGTTACCCGGTGTGCAGTGGGCTCTCGCGCGCCCTCTGGTGGCTCTTCTGGGCAAAGCCATATATATATATGTATATATGTATGTATATATATATATATATATATATATATATACAGGTCCTTCTCAAAAAATTAGCATATTGTGATAAAGTTCATTATTTTCTGTAATGTACTGATAAACATTAGACTTTCATATATTTTAGATTCATTACACACAACTGAAGTAGTTCAAGCCTTTTCTTGTTTTAATATTGATGATTTTGGCATACAGCTCATGAAAACCCCAAAATCCTATCTCAAAAAATTAGCATATTTCATCCGACCAATAAAAGAAAAGTGTTTTTAATACAAAAAAAGTCAACCTTCAAATAATTATGTTCAGTTATGCACTCAATACTTGGTCGGGAATCCTTTTGCAGAAATGACTGCTTCAATGCGGCGTGGCATGGAGGCAACCAGCCTGTGGCACTGCTGAGGTGTTATGGAGGCCCAGGATGCTTCGATAGCGACCTTAAGCTCATCCAGAGTGTTGGGTCTTGCGTCTCTCAACTTTCTCTTCCCAATATCCCACAGATTCTCTATGGGGTTCAGGTCAGGAGAGTTGGCAGGCCAATTGAGCACAGTAATACCATGGTCAGTAAACCATTTACCAGTGGTTTTGGCACTGTGAGCAGGTGCCAGGTCGTGCTGAAAAATGAAATCTTCATCTCCATAAAGCTTTTCAGCAGATGGAAGCATGAAGTGCTCCAAAATCTCCTGATAGCTAGCTGCATTGACCCTGCCCTTGATAAAACACAGTGGACCAACACCAGCAGCTGACATGGCACCCCAGACCATCACTGACTGTGGGTACTTGACACTGGACTTCAGGCATTTTGGCATTTCCCTCTCCCCAGTCTTCCTCCAGACTCTGGCACCTTGATTTCCGAATGACATGCAAAATTTGCTTTCATCCGAAAAAAGTACTTTGGACCACTGAGCAACAGTCCAGTGCTGCTTCTCTGTAGCCCAGGTCAGGCGCTTCTGCCGCTGTTTCTGGTTCAAAAGTGGCTTGACCTGGGGAATGCGGCACCTGTAGCCCATTTCCTGCACACGCCTGTTCACAGTGGCTCTGGATGTTTCTACTCCAGACTCAGTCCACTGCTTCCGCAGGTCCTCCAAGGTCTGGAATCGGTCCTTCTCCACAATCTTCTTCAGGGTCCGGTCACCTCTTCTCGTTGTGCAGCGTTTTCTGCCACACTTTTTCCTTCCCACAGACTTCCCACTGAGGTGCCTTGATACAGCACTCTGGGAACAGCCTATTCGTTCAGAAATTTCTTTCTGTGTCTTACCCTCTTGCTTGAGGGTGTCAATGATGGCCTTCTGGACAGCAGTCAGGTCGGCAGTCTTACCCATGATTGCGGTTTTGAGTAATGAACCAGGCTGGGAGTTTTTAAAAGCCTCAGGAATCTTTTGCAGGTGTTTAGAGTTAATTAGTTGATTCAGATGATTAGGTTAATAGCTCGTTTAGAGAACCTTTTCATGATATGCTAATTTTTTGAGATAGGAATTTTGGGTTGTCATGAGCTGTATGCCAAAATCATCAATATTAAAACAAGAAAAGGCTTGAACTACTTCAGTTGTGTGTAATGAATCTAAAATATATGAAAGTCTGTTTATCAGTACATTACAGAAAATAATGAACTTTATCACAATATGCTAATTTTTTGAGAAGGACCTGTATATATATATACGGGATTTCGCCCAGGAGAGCCATTCTGCCGCAGTAAATCTGCGTGAGCCGGTCGGGAACCGGTTAATGTGCAGAACACCTCTCCTTCTATAGAACTCCTCTCTTGCCTAGCCCAGGAAACACATTTCTGAAGCTTGATACATAATGCATGCAAAAACGCTTCAAAATCACCAGGAATATGCTGTGCTCGGGTGTGAATGCAGGCTTAGTGAATGAGCCCTAATAATATATCTAAATGGGATTTTTCTGCACTTGATGCATCCAGGCTGCAAAAAAATAAATAACTTGCATGTTCAGAAGAGAAGCGTTTGGGTGGAAAAACTGGCAAACGCACATTAACGTGCATTAAGGCATAAATTAATATTCTGGCCAGTAGAATGTATTAATGCCAAATGCACATAAACATGCATGCAAAACACGTCAAAACGTCTTTTCTGCATGAGGTCTTGGGAAGAAGCGTGGCTAATTACAGTCTAATATCTCACACCATGAAAACATGTGTGGTCACTCATTTGACTATATCTTGTTAGTTACATGGACCTTACCTGGAATATGTGCAGGAAAGCTAAATTGCATAGGAGCTTCTTTTTTGTATCCTCATTTGACCTACTTATAGTAAGGCCAAGGAGGAGTGGCCACACACACGTCCTACTCCTTTGAATTCCTCCACACTTCCATGCCTGGTAGAAGCATGCTAACCCTATTAACAGTGTTTGGGTTTTATTGTCTCAAAATGAGTTATTGTTCTCTGAAATGGCTGTGAATTTATATAATCCACTTAGCGGAGTTAATGGTTCAAGAAAGGTTGACCACACTCCCAGGTATGAAGCAGTGATGATTTCTTTATTGAAAATACAAATCCATCCAGATACATAATAAGACATCATGAGAACTCTATGCAGGCATGGCAAGATTAACACATTTCACAAATCAAGGTTCGATTAGACCTTGATTCGTGAAACGCGTTAATCTTTCCATGATGTCTTATTATGTATCTTGATGGATTTTTATCTTCAATAAAGTAATCATCACTGCTTCATACCTGGGAGGTGCGGTCAACCTTTCTTGAACCATTGGCTCTCATCCAGGCTGCGGACTGGACCTGCACAACAAGGTTGAGGTGAGCGATCATTCCCACCTGGAGCGGCACAGCTCTGTCTTTGTATCAGTTCAGAGTTCCTTATTGTAATCCTTATCCACCCTTGTTTAATGAGCACTAATGTGGGAAGTATTGTTATAAAACCCAAATCTTTCTAACCAAATGAGCCAAAGGCAAGGAGAAATTACCCTGCAGTGGTGTTACTGACAGGTAATTGATATTTGCTGGTGCTTATTTAAATAAAGCTGTCACAAAGCTGTGCAATTCCATCTGCACATACGATGATAAAATGCATAAGCTGAGGTTCCATTCAGTGAAAGGTGTATGGCAGAATTTTTTTTTACCTAATACAGGAGCACAGCCTTTCCCTGTCTCCCCTATTTTGTGTGCTTTGTAAATCTGTCTGATTTGCACCAAACCACTTTTTACCATTGTTGCCTTTCTTACCAGATTATGCATTTTTTTTTGTTTTTTGTTTTTTTTCTTGGTTGGGTGGGTGGCAGGGCAAATAGGACTTTCATATGGTAGATTTAGGGTCTTGTCTTGTTAAAGCCTTGGCTACTGCAACTCCCTCCTTGTCAGCCTACCTCTCCATAGGCTATCCTCTCTTCAGTCTATCACAAATGCTGCTGTACACCTCACCAACAGTTCAGTGTCCACTGTCCCTCTCTGCCAATCCATGCACTGGCTTCCATTTGCCCGACAAATACAATTCAAAATACTAACAACATAATATAAGACTGCCCACGACTCTGCCCTCAGCTACAACACCAAACTTTTCTCTAAACATCACCCAAACCATCCTACTCACTCCTTTCAAGATCTCCTGCTCACTAGACCCCTCTTGGCCTCATCAAGTCTTGCAGGACTTCCCCAAAGCATCTCTCCCATCCCTTGGACCTCCTCTGGAACTCCCTAGCCCAATATGGCCGGCTATCTCCTATTCAGTTCGCCTCAGACCCTTGAAAACTCATCTCTTCCTAGGAGCTTACCCCACTGCTACCTAATAAACTGTACTTTTACCTTCTCCATCAGCTCAATAACCCCCCCTCCCCAGTTGCCTATTGTATCACTTGCCCCTCCCTTTTGGATTGTAAGCTCTCACGTGCAGGGCCTTCTTAAAGCCCCATACACACGAGCCGAATGTCGGGAGAAAATAGCAGAGAACACTGATCAGAGTGTTCTGGCGGGGAGCTGACCGCCTGTCAGAACACAGCAGCTCAGCAGGGGAGATTGCTGCACAAACTTTGCATAGTTAGTACAGCGGCTCCGACCGAAGCTGACAGTCTTTTTTTCGTTCAGCCCGCTGGGTTGAATGGAAAAAGCTCAGTGTGTACCAGGCTTAACTCTGTTATCTTGAATTGTTTTGTAATTGTACTGTTTCCTTTTAATTTGTAAAGCACTGCACAGACTGTTGCTGCTATATAGTTCCTGTATAATAATAAAATCAAATAGCTACTGCTGTCGCATGCTCCACGTAGATCATCCACCATTCAAGAGCACTTTATATGTATACACTGGTAAGCAGTAAATTCACGGACAGTTTGTGAAATTCGTGATTTTTACATCTGTCTGTGAATGTCCATTATGGAAATGCAGACTGCATGTCCGTAATATACTTTCATGGACAGATGTAAAAATCACAGATTTTACAAACTGTCCATGAATTTTCTGACAGTTGGCAACCCACAGAAACTTAAAGTGTCTTTAAACCCACATCAATGTGAACTCGGAAACCAAAAGAAAAGAATGGGATTTTTTCGGTACCTAAACTCTTAGGAATAATGTTACAACCACAATGTCATGGATATGCAGTAGTGTTTGTCTGCCATCTTACCTTCCTCCTCATGTGTTCATCTAGAGACCAGACCTCCTTCACCTGGCTTCCTTTATAATCTCCTCCCAGCCTGACTCCACCCCAGGCCCTATCACTGAACTCTCTATTAACCTGTGCACTGCAAGCCTGCTTGGCTGATCAACGTGTTTGTTAGGCATTGTGTGTTTGGGTTCCTGCCTGCCGTGTGCTACGTCTGTCTCTCTGTTACGTTATTGGCTTGTCCCCGACCATCCCTGTCTGCTCGTGACCCTTGACCTTCGGCTCGTTCTTCGTTATCCTTGTCTGCTTGTGGCCCCTGACCTTCGGCTTGTTATTCGGTTCTCTCTATCGTGTGCTGCTGCTTCCCCTTATCCTACGGGGCGTGAGCTAGGAAACTCCAGGGGCCGCGACCTGGTCCCAGCCTGCAGCGTAACATCCTCACCACTAGAGGCCCTGGAGAAGACCAGCTGGGTCTTAGACTCCGCGCCCTGGGGAATCTTGGCTCTCGCTTCCGTTGGGATCCCGGTTGTGCTCCTCTGGTCCCGCTTTCCACAACCACCCAGTTTCCTATCCACAGAAGCCAGCCATAGGGTTCACTACCTCGCGGTGCACTCCTGTCCCCCTACGGTGTGCATCTGTCACCTGGCCACAGGTGACCCTGACAGTTTGATCAGCCATGAACCCGGCTGACATCCCGCTACCCGCGGATGATCCATTGCAGGGCATAGTTTGCAGACTTGAAACCCAGGAATCGAATCAGACTCAGGTGATGCGATTCCTCCAGGATCTGGCTTCTCGCTTTGAGCAGCTTCAGGCCTCCTTGGGAACCCTGAATCCGCAACCTCAAATACAATCAGCGGTTGCACCTATTGCACCAGTCGCAGCCACACACTCGCTACAACTGCCAGCTCCGTCCCGTTTCTCTGGGGACTCCAAGGCTTGCAGGGGGTTCCTTAGCCAATGCACGATTCATTTTGAGCTCCAGCCCCAAAACTTCCTGTCTGATCGGGCTAAGGTAGCCTATATCATTTCCCTCCTCTCTGGTGAAGCTTTAGCCTGGGCAGCCCCTCTGTGGGAACTGAATGATCCAGTGGTTTCTAGCCTGTCTGGCTTCTTGAAACTTTTTCGGAATATCTTCGAAGAACCGGCTCGTGTCTCTTCAGCGGCCAGCGCCCTTTTACGTCTCCGCCAAGAGTCTGCTTCTGTGGGACAATATGCCCTTCATTTCCGCATACTGTCGGCTGAGTTGAGCTGGAACAATGAGGCCTTAGTCGCAACCTTTTTGCATGGCCTGTCTGATAGAGTGAAGGATGAATTAGCTGGAAGAACCATCCCCACTGATCTGGCCGGCGTTATCTCCTTGTGTAACCAGATCGATATTCGCTTTCAGGAGAGGACCTTAGAAAAGCAACGCCAGCACTCCTTGGTTCTTAGTCAGCCTGAGCTCCCCTCTCTTCGACCCGTAGAGCATCTCCTACCAGCTGAGGAACCCATGCAGCTGGGTCGGACCAGGCTATCCCCTGAGGAACGTGCTAGGCGCAGAACTCTTGGTCTGTGTCTTTACTGTGGGGGCAAAGGTCATTTTCGTGACACTTGCTCTCTTTGTCCAGAAAAACGTTCGGGTCCACTTCATCTGGAAAGTGGAGTATTGGACCCAGAAATATCACCTTCCCCTTCTCGTCTTCTGCTTTCTGTGTTCCTTCATGTTGGTGCTTCTTCTCATTCGGTCTCAGCATATCTGGATTCCGGAGCCGCTGGTAATTTCATGGACTGGGAAATCGCATCGTCCATGAGACTTACTCTTTTGCCCCTCACCACGCCATTGGTGGTCTTGGCGATTGATGGTACTGTTCTCCCAGGGGGACCTATCCGCTTCCAGACCCTCCCTGTTAAGATGTCGGTAGGGACACTCCACCAGGAGTGGATATCCTTCCTTATCTTACCCAAGGCCTCAACGCCTATAATTTTGGGTCTCCCATGGTTACAGCTTCATTCTCCTCATGTGGACTGGACTACTGGACAGATCCTGGCTTGGGGTCCCTCCTGTTCCTCGTCCTGCCTACCCAAGGTTGCCCCCTGTGAATCTGAGCCGGTCATTCATTCCAGGTTGCATAACCATTTACATTTCTCTGTCCCTAACCACCCTTGGACGCACAGCCAGGCTAGCTTGTCTACAAGTCCTGCAGTCGCTACGTCTTGCGATGCGATTCAGGTAGTCGCTACACCTGACTCAGCTATTCACTCTGCCTCTGTACTAGTTATGCCAGTCCAGCCCATGCCCAGTGAGCCTCTCACTTTTTCTTGTTCGGGACATTCTGCTTGTCCTTCAGCTATTCAGCTTGACTCCGGCGACATGTCACCTTCTAACCAACCTGACTTCAGGGTTCCACTGACATCTGCCCAGTCTGATGGTCCTGTGCAAGATGACCAGTTCCCCTTTAAGGGTCTAGGGGACCCTCCTCAGATTCCTGTTGATCGTCTCATGCCCTTGCTTATTCCTAGAGAGCCTTTGGTCCTCAATAGATCTTCTTGTCATCTCCCTACCTCGTTTTCAGTCTCTGAGGATAATCTTAAGTACGAGGTTAGACAAGTTCTGGATTCTCGGCTCTGCAGAGGCATTCTTCAGTACCTTGTGCATTGGAGAGGTTTTGGTCCTGAGGAGGCGTCTTGGATCGCTGCATCTGATGTCGCTGCACCTCATCTGTTGAGAAGGTTTCATCAGAGATTTCCCTTTAAGCCTGGGTCCAGGCGGGGGAGGGCCCATAAGAGGGAGGGTACTGTCATGGATATGCAGTAGTGTTTGTCTGCCATCTTACCTTCCTCCTCATGTGTTCATCTAGAGACCAGACCTCCTTCACCTGGCTTCCTTTATAATCTCCTCCCAGCCTGACTCCACCCCAGGCCCTATCACTGAACTCTCTATTAACCTGTGCACTGCAAGCCTGCTTGGCTGATCAACGTGTTTGTTAGGCATTGTGTGTTTGGGTTCCTGCCTGCCGTGTGCTACGTCTGTCTCTCTGTTACGTTATTGGCTTGTCCCCGACCATCCCTGTCTGCTCGTGACCCTTGACCTTCGGCTCGTTCTTCGTTATCCTTGTCTGCTTGTGGCCCCTGACCTTCGGCTTGTTATTCGGTTCTCTCTATCGTGTGCTGCTGCTTCCCCTTATCCTACGGGGCGTGAGCTAGGAAACTCCAGGGGCCGCGACCTGGTCCCAGCCTGCAGCGTAACATCCTCACCACTAGAGGCCCTGGAGAAGACCAGCTGGGTCTTAGACTCCGCGCCCTGGGGAATCTTGGCTCTCGCTTCCGTTGGGATCCCGGTTGTGCTCCTCTGGTCCCGCTTTCCACAACCACCCAGTTTCCTATCCACAGAAGCCAGCCATAGGGTTCACTACCTCGCGGTGCACTCCTGTCCCCCTACGGTGTGCATCTGTCACCTGGCCACAGGTGACCCTGACACACAAATCTTAAAAAGGCATAGCATTTTATTGTATACAAAACATTGAAAAAAAAATTAATTAGTTGGTGAGATATGTATTTACAATTTCCTTATATCAGGCTCCAGATTTGCTGTGTATTGAACTCCTAACAGCGCAGACCCCCATACACATCAATACATTATGTCCGTATAACCAATATATGACAAGGACAGAATGCAGTAGTCCTCAATAATTGGAGGTTCTTTGTCTGTAAGGCGTGAGAGGAGAGATTCCAATGGTCCCATCGTGTTTCTCAGTGTGTTCTTCAGTAGACCTTAAGAGCTAGGGTACACATACATTAATAATCGTAATCTTAACTTATTAACTCCTCCATAATAATTGTTGATATCATGACAAAGATCATATACTCACATATTGAAACACGGTAAGATATGTCTTTAAATGATGCTACATAATAATCTAGGTCAGAGAGAAACACCCCAAAGACCACAGGCCAACGATTAGGAAAATGGAGTGGGTAGCAAGGAGCCCAGTAGCAGGGGCCATCTGGAACCGTATATAGTTTATATACAGCATATAGATAATATTAACATGTCCACTGGGTCTAAAGATCAATTAAAAATAATGCAGTTCCTAATTTAATTATGTAAAAAGAACTTCAGCCAGCCTACCCAAGTCTGTAAAAGATGTCACTATTGGCGTGCCTACCCAGGTCTGTAAAATGTGTCACTAAAAAGTGGCTAAAAAGTAACAAACAGCCCAGGATTCTCTCCTACAAAGCATACTACAAGATATACAGTATATAATGACATACTCAAAGTCAAATCAACCTAGAGTTTCTCAAATAACAAGATACCACTATAGATAAGGTACATTGCAGATGTGACCCAAAAATGTTCTTGCCCCGAACTAAATAGTCCCATGAATAATGCATAACAAGAGGAGCTGCATCAGCCCAATATATACAGTGTGTGTGTGTGTGTATGTATATGTGTGTGTGTATATCCAAGATTGCTTTGCCATGTTGGCTCCACCACCCAAACTTTGAACCACAGAAGATCCTCAGGAGACATTGACATTTACTGGCGGAGGACCCCATAGTGGCCAAATATGTAGAGCCCAGACCAGGTATTATATTATATTATTATTTTATATTATAGAAAAGATAGAGCACTGAGGGGTCATATAACAAGCAACCATCTTGTCAAGACCTTGGGGTCATCTGGACAGCTTCACAGTAGTAGAGGCACCTTTAAATGTGGTGACTGAGTTTTCTGATAGGATTATTGAGAGAAGGGACGTTCAGCTACCTAATGGCAAACATTGGACCCCCTTCTGTAATATTAAATGTCAAACAGTTGAAGTTGTATTTTTCATGCGTCGCTGATTCAACACTTTTTTCAACTACCAACATACCAAATTTGTGGTGTAGACCAACATGTCTACTCACAGTTGTGGTCATCTTGCCATTTTTCATCAAATAAATATAATCCCGTATATGCTTCCAAAAAGATCTCTTGGTTTTTGCTATGTAAAAAGCATTGAATCGGCAACGCATGGCTACCGTGCAAAAACAGCAAAAATAGCTGTTCTATTTGCCAAGACCCACAAAAGGCACCCACAAATGGTATTGTGGCTTAGAGCAGACTCTTTGAAGTATCATTTTAAAATCTCTAGAAAAAAATTTAAAATCGCCCAAATCTGTGGTTAAAGAAGATACATTTTTAAATAAAATACTTTCTATATTTTATCATGGAAGAAGGCTCTAAATATAAATCTATTTACAATTTTTTCCCAGCTTGTGAAGCTGGGAGGGCTGCCAATATACAAATTAGCTGATCTTCTAAACCAGACACCCAGAATAATTTGTTTTCTATATCCACCCTATATTAAAGCTGAACTCCGAGATGATAAAAAACAGATCACTAATTGGTGCAGTTATTTGTTTATTAAACAAAATTGTTAAAGTGAAGGTCAAGCCAAAACCTTTTTTTATTTTGGCTAATGGGAGGAGAGTAAGTTTCTCTGGTGGGTTTTTACTGCTATGTGGGACTCCTAAAGAGATTAGAGTGGTAGTAAAATTGTTTCTTGGACTTCTACCTACAGGTAAGCCTATAATGAGGCTTACCCGTAGGTACATTAAATATCTCTAAAACCTGTGGTGTTTAGAAGATCTACCCACTGGATGCAGTCGGTGATGTCACCAATGCATGTGCTCTGTGCACAGTATGCTGGACCTTCAGAGCTCTGGGCTTCCAGGTGCATGGGCAGGAGTGACGTCATCACGGCCCCAGCCACTTATACAGCCGGAGCCCGCAGACCCCTGTCAGCAGTGATAGCATACCGCTGGAGGTCTTTGTTCTAGGGTAAGAAGGGTGCGATGCATTCTAGTACGTTATGCCTTTGCCTCCAGTTTGTTCAATCATACAACGTTTTGCATTCATTGAGAAATTGCAAAGCATTCTTTGATGCCTGTGCCAGGAGGCCGACCTCCTGTGTTCAGAATGCAGCAGAGCAGCCACTCAGCACAGGAGTAGCGGTGTCTATTTTAGTAAATTCCAGATTCAAGGGGCATCGGCCAGATGTGGTACAGTATATAAGGGTTACATTGGTTCAAGCTTGATAAATGTAACTATGTATAAAATGTCCATACCTGGAATATTTTGTATAAAATATTGAAATGAGCATTTACTTGCTAGCCTGGAGTTCATCTTTAACCACTTAGTGATCGCCCCACGCACATATACGGCGGCAGGGCGGCCACTCTGTGCTAGATCATGTACCTAGTACGTGATCTGACACTTCCTGGTCTGGGGCACACATGGGTGCCACCGGCAACCCACTCACACTGTGATTGGACACAGCGAGAGACAATCAGCGGGTCCGGAGGAACGCGATGTCCCCTGGGACCCACCGATCGTTTGGGGAAACAAGGCAGATCGTTGTCCTGTCAGTAGGAAAGGTAGTGATCCTGCGTTTCTGCTAACCAGGAATACGGATATCTGCCTTCCCATAGCACAAGCACCTCCCCCACAATAACCAAGCACATAATTTTTGGCACACATTTAACCCTTTCATCACCCCTTCCTATCCAGTGTCATTAGTGCACATTTTTAGCACTGATCACTGTATTGGTGTCCCTGGTCCCCAAAAAAAGTGTCACTTAGCATCCGATTTGTCCGCTGCAATGTCACAGTCCTGCTATAAGTCGTTGCTCGCCGCCAGTAAAAAAATAAATAAAATAAAACTCCATAAAAACATCCCATTATATGTAGACGCTATAACTTTTGGGCAAACCAATCAGTATATACGCTTATTGCAATTTTTTTGGCCAAAAAAAAGTGAGCAGATATTGGCCTTAACCACTTCAATACCATGCACTTATACACCTTCCTGCCCAAGCCAATTTTGAGCTTTCAGCGCTGTCGCAATTTGAATGACAATTGCGCGGTCATGCAACACTGTACCCAAACAATTTTTTTAACATTTTGTTCCCACAAATAGAGCTCTCTTTCGGTGGTATTTGATCGCCTCTGCGATTTTTATTTTTTACATAACAAATAAAAAAGTGTGAAAATTTTGAAAAAAACTAAGTTTTTCTTTGTTTCTGTTTATTTTCTTTTGTAAATAAGTACCTTTTCTACTTCAATGACGGGCACTGATAAGGCGGCACTACGGGCACTGATAAGGCGACACTGATGGGCACCGATGAGGTGGCACCAATGAGGTGGCACTGATGAGGTGGCACTGATGATGGGCACTGATGGGCACTGATAGGCGGCACTGATGGGCGCTGAAATGTGGCACTGGTATGCGGCACTGATGGGCACTCATAGGCGGCACTGATGGGCACTTATAGGCAGCACTGATGGCTACTTATGGGTGGCACTGATAGGTGGCACGGACGGGCACTGATAGGCGGGCACTTATGGGCACAGATGGGCATGGATGGGCACTGATAGGTGGCACTAATGGACACTGGTAGGTGGCACTGATGACTGGTGGCTGGCATTGCTGGGCATCATGCATTTTTTTGTGCCATGATGGTGCCAATCAGTGCCCATTTGTGGGCACTGATTGGCATATATTTTTTATCTCTTTGTGCATGTGGATGGCCATGGGGGACTTACCTGGCCATCCACATGCTTGGGGTTCCCTGGTGGTCCTGGGGGGCTTCCCTGGTGGTCCAGTGTGGGTATCCGAGGGGGGGTTGCGCTGATAAACAATCAGCGCGAACCCCCCTGTCAGGAGAGCCGCCGATCGGCTCTCCTCTACTCGCGTCTGTCAGACGCGAGTGAGGAAGAGCCGATCAACGGCTCTTCCTGTTTACATTGTGATCAGCCGTGATTGGACACGGCTGATCACGTGGTAAAAAGCCTCCGCCGGAGGCTCTTTACCTAGATCAGTGTAGCGGTGTGTCAGACTGACACACCGCTCCACCGATCGCCGCGATGCGTGCCCCCCCGGGCGCGCGGCGGCTGTTATCCCGCAGGACGTCATATGACGTCCAGTGTGGATAACATAACCACTTCCCGGACGTCAATATGCTATTGACTGGGCGGGAAGTGGTTAAATTATAAAGACATTTGATTTTTTTTTTAACTTTTTTTATTGATTGTGTTTTTTTAGCAGAAAGTAAAATATATATATATTTTTTTTAAATTGTTGGCCTTTTTTTGTCTATAGCGCAAAAAATAAAAACCGCAGAGGTAATCAAATACCACCAAAATAAAGCTCTTTTTGTGGGGGTAAAGGGACATTCTATTTGTGTACAGCATCGCACGACTGCACAATTGTCAGTTTAAAAAATGGCCTGGTCATGAAGGGGGGTAAACCTTTCGGAGATAAAGTAAATAAGGGAAGGCAGACCATAAGTAACTATGTGAAAAAAAAACCCGAAGAGGTCCACAGATGAGGGTTGATTGACTTAGGCTGGTTTCACACTGGGGCGGTGGGTGCGGTGGCGGTATAGCGCCGCTATTTTTAGAGGCGCTATACCGTCGGAATTGCTGAGGTATTCGGCCGCTAGCGGTGCAGTTTTAACCCCTGCTAGCGGCCGAAAAGGGGTTAATACCACCCGCAAACCGTGGCTACAGCCGCGGTTTGCGGGGGCGGTATTACCGCGGTGTCCAATTCTTTTCAATGGGAAGGAGCGGTGTAGGAGCGGTAAACACACCGCTCCTCTCACTGCTCCAAAGATGCGGCTAGCAGGACTTTTTTTCACGTCCTGTTAGCGCACCGCTTCAGTGTGAAAGCCCTCTGGCTTTCACATTGGAGAGACAGCAGCCGCTATTTAGGCTCGGTTTGCAGGCGCTATTTTTAGCACAATAGCGCCTGCAATTCGCCCCAGTGTGAAAGGGGCCTTAAGCAAGCAGCCCATACACTGATCAAAATTTGGGTAGTCCAGAAAGTGTGTGTCTTTATCAATTTTGTTTGTGTGAATGGTGGAATCTGTCGATTTTTGGAAGGCCAGCTTTAGGCAGAAAAACAAGTGCTGCTGTGCTTTTCCTCCTTTTAAATTCCAATATTGTCAATCACAGCTTATGACAAGCAGTCACGTATTACTCTCAATCAGTGTAAAACCAGTTAAGCTGCATGGCTCCCTCTTATTATTACATCGCCACCAGCATTTATAAGACAAAACCCTCACCGGCTGACAATGACATCATATACATGCAAAGCATATAGTGAATGCTTGAACATTTTTTCGAAGCTCTCCGTCTTTTTTCCTCTCCACTGCTCCCTCCTGGAGTCTCTCTGTCTCCCCCTCGCAGCCCTAGAGTTTGGATTAACAAGTCCCTTCTGCCAGGTTTCTTCCTTCACAGTGGCACTCAATCAAAAACCTCATGAATGGCACATCACTTTAAATTGTTAGTTTTTGTAATAAATGCTCTTACTGCAGAGGAAACCTAAGTGGGAGAGAAGAACTGATCCGAACTTCAGCACTGCAAGTGGGAGAGGAAGAAACTCCAGGAGAGGAGGAAAGCAAGTGTCACTATATGATATCTGTGTGCAATATATGAGGATTAAAGCTGGCTATACCCCTATAGAATTTCATTTGGAATTTTGTTGTTTTAACCACTTCAGCTCCGGAAGGATTTACCCCCTTCCTGACCAGAGCACTTTTTGTGATACGGCACTGCGTCGCTTTAACTGACAATTGCGTGGTTATGCAATGTTGCACCCAAACAAAATTGACGTCCTTTTTTTCCCACAAATAGAGCTTTCTTTTGGTGGTTTTTGATCACCTCTGCGATTTTTATTTTTCGCGCTATAAACAAAAGAAGAGCGACAATTTTGAAAAAATGCAATATTTTTTACTTTTTGCTATAATAAATATCCCCCAAAAAATATAAAAAAACAATATTTTTCTCAGTTTAGGCCGATATATATTCTTCTACATATTTTTGGTAAAAAGCGTATATTGGTTGGTTTGCGCAAAAGTTATAGTGTCTACAAAATAGGGGATAGGTTTATGGCGTTTTTATTAATATCTGCGATTTTTTTATCGTGACTGCGACATTATGGGGGACACATCGGACAGTTTTGACACTATCTTGGGAACCTTGTCATTTATACAGCAATCAGTGCTATAAAAATGCACTGATTACTGTGTAAATGACACTGGCAGGGAAGGGGTTAAACACTAGGGGGCGAGGAAGGGGTTAAGTGTGTCCTAGGGAGTGATTCTATCTGTGGGGGGGGGGTGAACTAGCACTGACATGACAGCGATCACTGCTCCCATTGACAGGGAGCAGTAGATCCCTGTCATGTCCCTAGGCAGAACAGGGAAATGCCTTGTTTACATGGGCATCTCCCCATTCTGCCTCTCCGTGTCACGATCACGGGCCGCCGACGAACATCGAGTTCGCTGCTCCCGATCACGGAGTACACGGCGGCTGCGCCCACTAGCTGCAAAATTAAAGGGGACGTACCTGTACGCCCATTTGCCCACTGCTGCCATTGTGCCAACGTATATCGGCGTGCAGCGGTCGGCAAGTGGTTAAGGTTATCCTTTTTTCTAATCGTCCGTTGGGTCAAATCGACATTCGTTACTTTTCAAACATACTGATTAGAAAATTCATAGGAGCAGAATGGAATTTAATTTCTGACAGTGAATGTGGCTTTTGTTCTGTAAAGTCCATTCGTTTCAAAATCAAATGTTAAAAGCACATGAAATGATATTTATTAAATAATTAAATGTACTAAGTATTTTCTTGCAAGTATTTGTATGAACGTTCTTTTGAAAATCTACTAGTGTATGGCCAGCTATAGGCAGGATGTTTTAAAGGGTTAATTCACCTTTACCAGAAACTGCCTATGCAGATACAGGACACCTGTTACACTTTGACAAAAGTTAAATAATGTTCTTGCTATAGATGTAGGCCAGTGGTCTTCAAACTGCAGCCCGGGGGGGCACATGCGGCCCCTTGCTTGCCTTTATTTGGCCCCTGGGGCACTATTCCTTCAACTGACACCAATGACGGGGCACTGTTCTACCCGCTAACACCAATGATGGGGCACTATTCCTCCTACTAACACCAATGATGGGGCACTGTTCCTCCAAATGACACCAATGATGGGGCACTATTCCTCCCACTGACCCCAAAATTGAGTTACTATTTCTCTCATTGACACCAATTCCGCTTGCATACAAAATAATAGGGAACTTCTCCCCTCATGGACACCAACGATGGGACATTGTTCATTCCCACAGATGCCAGGACATTTTCTACTCAGACTGGCAACAGTCCGGCCCATCTAAAGTCTGAAGGATCATAAACCGGCCCTTTAAAAAGTTTGGAGACCCCTGGTGTAGGCCATTTACGTACCTCCTGAAGGCTGGCTGGAAAACTCCTAAAGATGGCATCACCCCACCCTGCCTTGTTGTTAGAACACTGCTAAGACACTCCCAGTTGTTTCGTACCCCTTTACATGGACTCTCTCTCTCCTATCACAGTAGTTCCGAGCTCAGTGATGCTGCGATGGAGGAGATTGGCCAGGCTTCAGGAGGTATGTAAATGGCCTACAACTGAAACAAGGGCATCATCCAACTTTAGTCAAAGTTGCCTGTTGTGTATATCTACAGGTGCCCCTTACCTGCATAGTAAATGTGAACTAACCCTTTAAATGTTTAAAATGGGTAACAGTTTTGCTTTATATTATTGGAACGTATGTGAGCCATACAGCATCTGTAGCTTCTCCACCTGTGTATCATCTTGGAATCAAAAAAGTGTAGCGCTAATCAAATGAGTGAATGTCTATAAACAGATAAACAATGTGGTCAAATATAAAAAAATGGTGATGCACTGATAAATACACAATGGAATGTCTATAATGAAAAAACACATGGTGGTACACAAATACACAACTGAATGTCTATGATGTGACCAAACTTCAAATGTGTGGGAGAGTTCAAAAGTTGATGATGGCTTCAAACAAAAACAGGTGGTGAAGAAATGATGAAGTGAAGAAAACCGTCACCAATAGGTAGAAGGCTTACCAGAACGCTTGAACCCGAGAGAACATACGTTCTAAGGGTCAAACAGGCTTTGTGTGGTAAAACCACAATGGAACCTGGGCAATCTGGTATACTCCAAATGGCTGAACCAAGGATGACTGGACACCAACAGGTAAGGATACACCACTGAGGAGGGTGACGTCCTTGCAGGGTAATCTCGTGGAGAGTAGTGGTCCAGGGAGTCCCGGGATATTATGGAAGGGTTTGTATCATGTAATAGGAGAAAAAAAGGTGCCACATAGCGTAACTCTGTATTGAGTATGAAGGTTTAATGAAGTAGGAACACTTACATTTATGAAGGTATAAAAGCGCTTGGTATTGTAGTATGGCAACAGTGAGTCCTAACGACGCGTTTCGTCACCTAGGACATCGTCTGGGGTGTCCCTCCACTGCTGCCCTCCAGATATTTATAAAAAATATGACCCCAATTATGAAAGACCAGCCCCGGGTACGTTTGAATGGTAAATCATCTCACTTCCTGTTTGACTCAAGATGGCGGACCGGCGTGCTTTCCACGCCTCCGTCTGAGTGCCTGAAGTGATGCCAAGCCTTGTTCTGGCCGTGAGCGGCACGTGACACGCTGCTTACATTCCAAGACTCGCTTCAAAGAAAGCGAGTGTGCTCCACTCCCTTACCGTGGCTCTTGCTGCAGTGACGACCGCCCACTACCAGTCACCAAGAGCGCGCCGCTTATGATAGGTGGTGAACTAGCCAATCAGGGGGGCAGAGGGGAAGGAGGAAAACGTGTATCATCTTGACTGTTGTATAATTGGACATTTCTGTTTGTTCCTGGATCCAGAATATTTTTTCTCACCTCGTCTTTCAGGACAGCACCTGGAGAGAGCGCAGCTCCACCCCTTTTCCCAGGAAACACTGCAGTCAGTTTTCTTTAAAGACCGAACACTTCCACCATGGCCTCAGTTGTAGTGTTTCCTCCGCCATGGTGGAAGCGCTGCGGGGAACCAGGGGTAATGCTGCGCTCTCTCCAGGTGGAGACAGTATGGGGCATACCTGTTAGTTTTTTTCTTTTGTTCCAGGCCAGCCCAGCACCCCCCCTTACGTGAGGTGGATGCTGCGGTACCTTCTCCCCTTCATACCCGGCGAGGGTTCAGGCTGCGGGAGGGCCCGCTCTCATCAGACCGGCACTGGGGGCATGGAAGGAGGGATGGCGTGCTCCTCAGGAGACGAGCAGCGTCTCTTTCGTTTGTATCCCCATGTTTTCCGGGTCCCGGATGGCGAGCGCGTCATTCCGGCCGGGGGCGGGACTTCCCGTGGTGCGACGCGGCTTCCGGTTCCGGCCGCTGGAACGCAGGGGGAGGAGGCGGCCTTCGGCTGGTGTCATTTCCGGTCCTCACAGCGGTGAAAGGACCGGGAAAATCAAAAAAGGAGCTGTCGGACGCCACTTCAACCTCGCAATGGAAGAGGAACAAGCGGCAGTGGTGGGAACAGGAGCCACTCACACCAGCCAGACCCAGGTAAGCAGGGACAGAGGTCCCTGTATATATACTTTATGGGGTCTTGTATATTCTTTCCCTCCTTTTCTCCCCTGGGGGGAAAGCAAAGGAGCCTGTGCCACTCTCCCTAGAGATTGTTACTAGAGAGTTGGTTTTTTTGTTGTTATGGTGGCTCAGGGGGTGAGACACTAGGTAAGCTGTGCTTATAAATGTAAGGGCTAAAGTGTTAGTTCCTTCCTCTTTTATTTTCCAGCTGATTTAGAAGGTTTTGGTTACTATTATGTTTTAAAAATGTTTTAAATATAGTATGGTGTTGGTGTATTTCAGCTTAAAGCCAAAGACAAAACCAAACACTCCTCTCCTCTTCCCAAGAGGAGATGTCCGTCTTGCAAAGACACGCTTAGGGAAACATGGCCTAAAGCGCTATGCAAGACATGTATTGCAGAGCTGTTAAAAGAGGAAACTGCCTCAACTGCAGCTGCTGCTCAACCAGGGGAGCTATTAAGCTCCTTCCGAAAGGAACTAGCGGACACTTTTCAGTCATTCCGCTCCCTTTTGGATAGACGTCCGGCGGCCCAGCCAAACAGGAAAGGCAGTTCACCATCCTGTTCTCATCCTAGTACTCCTGCACCCAGAGGGGTCAGCGACTCGGAGGATGAGGAGATAAATGTTGCCACAGGGAGAAGTAAAGCAACGGGTGTTCCCAGTGCACAAATACATCTCCGAGACAGTAAAGAGAGAATGGAAGGACCCAGAGAGGGCACCTTTCTTTTCCAGATCCCTCAAGAGAAGATTCCCCTTTGAGGATGATAGTCAGCAGGTTTGGAATAAAAAACCAAGGCTTGACGCAGCCTTTTCGCAGGTTTCAAGGAATACAGACTTGGCCTTCGAGGACATGGGCACCCTAAAAGATGCCATGGACAAGAGGGCAGACTCCCTACTAAAAAAGGCATGGGATTCGACTCTAGCCAACTTTAAGCCAGCAATGGCATCAACCGTGGTAGCGAGAAACTTAGAACACTGGTTGGAGCAATTAAAAACTCACATTGAGGCGGGAACTTCTCGTAAGGATCTACTTGACACGCTGCCTATACTTCAAAAGGCGGTAGGGTACATGGCTGATGCCTCTGCTGAATCTATCAAAATGTCAGCTAGATCAGCAGCCTTGGTCAACTCAGCCCGCAGAGCCTTATGGGTTAAGACCTGGTCAGGGGATATAGCCTCAAAGGCGAAGTTATGTGGTTTGCCTTTTGACGGTGACTTAGTTTTTGGCCCTGATTTGGAAGCCGTACTTAATAGAACGGCTGATAAAAAGAAGGCCTTCCCAATAAAGAAGAAAGTGGTTCCTCAGGGTAAAACTAATTTTCGTGCTTTTCGGCAAACCGAGGTTAAAAAAGACACGGGCTATAAAAGACCTTGGAGGTCCCAGAGAGGGAGAGGAAAGTCAGGGGTACTATTCCGCCCTCCTGGCCAAACCACAAACACCCAGTGACAGTCCGCCAACGGTGGGAGGAAGGTTACAGGCCTTTCTTCCACAATGGAAGACAGCGACGTCCAGTCCATTTGTCCTCAAAATAATATCAGAGGGCTACAGGCTGGAATTCTCGCAACCCCCTCCAAACCGTTTTTATGTAACCCGGACTCCTCGAGACCTGGAGAAGTCTATAGGGATGTCATCCTTACTGGAAGAACTCATCCAGCAAGAGGTAATTATAGCTGTTCCCCCCGAAGAGGAAGGGATAGGGTGCTATTCACACATCTTCCTAGTGAAGAAGACGTCAGGAAAATTCCGGTTGATCTTGAACCTGAAGATACTAAACAGGTCCATCAGATACAAAAGATTCAAGATGGACACAATTTTCTCAGTGAAACATCTCCTGACGCCAGGTTGTTTTATGGCATCCATAGACCTGAGGGATGCGTACCTACACGTTCCTATAGCACCAATATCACAGAAGTATCTGCGATTAGCAGTAAAGACGGGAGACTCGATCTCACACCTGCAGTTCAGAGCCCTCCCTTTCGGACTGTCATCCTCACCAAGGATATTTACAAAGGTCATAGCAGAGGCTCTAGCACCCCTCAGATTAAAGGGGATATCAATAGTGCCATATCTGGACGACCTCCTGATATTTGCCAAGACAAGGGAGTTATTGGCGAAAGATCTAAAAGAGACGAAAAGACATCTCGAGAGTCTCGGATGGATCATAAACCAAGAAAAATCAAAAATGATCCCTTCCCAGACGATAACATTTCTTGGATATACAATAAATTCCATACAGGAAAGACTTTTTCTCCCAGAGGAAAAAATAGAGAAACTCCAGAGGGCAGTAAAGGGGACTCAAACAAATCTGCCGATGACAATCAGAGCAGCCATGTCAGTCCTAGGCCTACTCACCGCCTCAATACCAGCGGTACAATGGGCACGTCTGCATGCGAGAGACCTCCAGCAGACAATTCTCAGGAATTGGTCCTACGGAGAGTCGCTGGAAAAATTGATAAAAATACCCCCTCAAGTTCAGAGAAAGCTGTGGTGGTGGAGGAAGCAAGCAAATTTAGACAAAGGCCTGCTTTGGACTTTCCCTGTAGAACACAGATTGACAACGGACGCAAGCTTCTGGGGGTGGGGTGCTCATCTGGATGGACAGATGGCCCAAGGAACATGGTCAAACAGAGAAGCCCGGAGATCCTCCAATTGGAGAGAATTGAGGGCCATTCTACTGGGACTATGGGCGTTCAAGAAACAAGTCCTGGGTCACCACATTCAGGTGTTATCAGACAATGCCACGGCAGTGGCTTATATAACAAGGCAGGGAGGCACGAGGAGCAGAGTGTTGCTATCCTCAGCCCTCCACATTTTGGCCTGGGCAGAATCCAATCTAGCCTCCTTGACGGCGGTACACCTAAAGGGAGATCTGAACCAAATAGCAGACTTCCTAAGCCGAGAAAGAGTACTGGAATCAGAATGGAGTCTGAATCCGGTAGTATTCCAGAAGATAACAGGAAGATGGGGAGTTCCCCAAATAGACCTGTTCGCATCCCACGCCAATGCGAAGGTGGAAACATACTTCTCCCTAAACAGGCAAGATCAAGCGGAGGGTCTAGATGCACTGGCACAACCATGGACCTTCCACTTGTGCTACGCTTTTCCCCCCTTCCAAATGATCCCATTGGTCCTCAAAAAGCTACAGAAGGAGCCTACAACATTAATCCTAGTAGCCCCATTCTGGCCCAAAAGGACTTGGTTTTCAACCATCCAGAGGATGGCGGTGGAACCCCATTGGTTTCTTCCTTTACAGAAGGACCTTTTAACAGGGGCCCCTACAACATCCCAATATCAAGCACCTCAGACTAGCTGCTTGGCTACTGAGGAGCAAATCCTAAAAAAGAGGGGCTTGTCCAATAAACTAATTTCAACATTATTGGACAGCCGAAAAAAGGTCACCAGAGCGATCTATTTCAAAGCTTGGAAATGTTTTAATTCCTGGTGCAGAGAAAAGATCCGTTCACCAAAGGAGACTATCTCTGTATTAGAATTTCTCCATGAGGGAATGGAGAAGGGGTTGGCGATTAGCACCCTAAAGGTGCAAGTAGCCGCCTTATCGGTGTTCCTGGAGAGACAACTATCTCAGGACCCCCTTATCGTTAGATTTTTTAAGGCACTGACCAGAGTTAGGCCAGTACCCTTTAAGTTCTTCCCAAAATGGGACTTATCTCTGGTGCTACAGGGTCTGACAAAAAGACCCTTTGAACCTCCGGAGGAAGCAACGATTAAATTTTGGTCCCTGAAGGTAGCACTCTTAGTGGCAGTTACCTCAGCTAGGAGAGTGAGTGATCTACAGGCCCTGTCAATCATAGAACCTTTCCTTTCTATATTTCCAGACCGGGTAGTGCTGAGAACTGACCCGGGCTTCCTACCAAAAGTGGCAACGGTATTCCACAGGTCACAGGAAATAGTTCTCCCTTCCTTCTGTCCTACACCAGTGGGCACGAAAGAAGAAGCCTTTCACAGCTTGGATGTAAGGAGGTGCATACTGCACTATCTAAAGATAACAAGTGAATTCAGAAGATCGAATTCCCTGTTTATTTTGTTTTCTGGCCCACGTAAAGGTTATAGTGCGTCCAAAAATACCATAGGTAGGTGGCTACAAATGGCTATCGGCGAAGCCTACAGAGCTTCAGGGATAGAACCTCCCACAGGAGTAGGGGCTCATTCAACCCGGGCAGTAGCAACATCCTGGGCAGAACGAGCTGGAGCTTCGCCGGGAAGAATATGCAAGGCGGCTACGTGGACAAGCTTCTCCACTTTCACCCGCCATTACAGGTTGGATTTACTCTCTGCATCTGAGCAATCATTTGGCAGAAAGGTCCTACAGGCAGTGGTCCCACCCTAGAGTAAGTACTCTTTTATCATCTCCAGGTGCTGTCCTGAAAGACGAGGTGAGAAAACCTCAGTTAGACTTACCGGTAACGGTATTTCTACGAGTCTTTCAGGACAGCACCGATGACCCGCCCTAAAGTAATGATAAGATGTGGTGTTATTGCTATGTTCTGCTTATCTAATTTCAGCATGGCTGGAGGTACTCTTAAACAACTGAGGCCATGGTGGAAGTGTCCGGTCTTTAAAGAAAACTGACTGCAGTGTTTCCTGGGAAAAGGGGTGGAGCTGCGCTCTCTCCAGGTGCTGTCCTGAAAGACTCGTAGAAATACCGTTACCGGTAAGTCTAACTGAGGTTTTTCCTGCATCAGCTTAGGCATACCGAAAAGGTAAAATCCAAATTCTGCCACATATGCATGGCTATTAGAGACGTGAGGGTCCAAAAGCAAAAAATCTTTTCTATTCTTACAAAATTATGCCATGTCGTTTAGATGGTGGTGCTCTTCTTTAAGCTGAAGCCATTCATAACAGGGCCTTGTGTTATTGCCCTGCATTTCCCTAGGATAATTTAGGTCAATTGAAAAATTAAATCCATCCTTATTTAATATGCTCTAGAGAGGGACATATTGTTCGGAAACACTAATCTTTCCTTCCAAATGAGCCAGAGGCAAGGAAGCGAGGCCCCTGCAATGGTGTTACTGGCAAGTCATCGATCTGTGTTGGTGTTTATTTAGTAACTATCGTCACAGAAACTCTGCTTAAAAAAATAGAACAAGGTTCACTGCAAAAGAAAAACACTACGCATATGGAAATTACAGAATGTATTAAGTGAATACAGAACGTTGTTAATTTAAAGCGTAAGAAGTCAGGAAAAAAAAATGAAGATCACATGCAGATTATGTCCTCTGTATGTACTGTGAAGGGCTTTCTTAATAAGTAAAATGGTCTTTACCTAATATTTAGCTTTATAAATTCAGTCGGGACCCTGCTGACCCAATTTATTGGTCAATGATGCATTTTGGAGGTAGGATATTTTATACTCACAGGGGGAGATTTACTAAAACTGGTGCACACAGAATCTGGTGCAGCGGTGCATAGTAACCAATCCGCTTTTAGGTTTTAGGCTGGGTTCACACTGGTGCGATATAAGCTCCAACTTTGGAAGCACATGTCGCATGACTTGTATAAATCAATGGTTCCCTATGAGAGTCGTCTTAACTGGTACGACACAAGCCGGGCCGACTTTGAAAAAGGTTCCTGTACTACTTTTATCCGACTTTGGTCCTACTTCAGCCCATTGAATATCATTGAAGTCGCATCATCATCTTAACTGATCTGACTTTGGAATGCGACTTGTGCTCTGAGGATCTTGAGGGGAACCCGACGCCAAAATGAAAAAAAAAACTGCGTGGAGTCCCCCCGCCCCCAAGACCATACCAGACCCTTCAGGCTGGTATAGATTTTAAGGGGAACCCTCACGCCAAAATAATAAAAAAAAATTGAGCCCAAGATCCCGCCCCCCCCCCCACTCTATGTGAATGAGTATGGGGTACCCATTCACCCAGAAAAAGTGTCAAAGAAATAAAACCAGCACTCAGGTTTTTGACAAAGTCCTTTTATTAAAGCAGCCCCAGTGTCTTCTTCCTCCGATTTCTTCTCCCTCCGGTGATGTCTTCACCCTCCGGTTCTTCTCGCTGCGCTGATGTCTTCTTCCTCTGGTTCTTCCACCGGTTCTTCTCACTGGGCTGATGTCTTCTTCCTCTGCCAGTTCTTCCTTCGTTCCTCTGGTTCTTCTTCTCTCCGCTGTCTTCTTCCTCTGCAGGTTCTTCCTCCATGCTGGTTTTATTTCTTTGACACTTTGACACTTTTTTGGATGAATGGGTAGGGGTAAAATCTTCCCTCCATACTCATTCAAATAGGGTGAGGTGCCGGGATCTGTGGGCCCCTTTGTTAAAGGGGGCTTCCAGGTTTCGATAAGCTGCCCGCACACCCTGACAACCAGGGTTGTCGGGAAGAGGCCCTTGTCCCCACCAGCATGGGGACAAGGTGCTTTGGGATGGGGGGGGCATAGCCCCAAAGCACCCGCCCCCCGTGTTGAGGGCATGTGATCTGGTATGGTCCAGGAGGGGGGAGGCGCTCGTTTGCCCCTTTTTTCTGACCCGCCGGGTTGCGTGCTCGGATAAGGGTCTCGTATGGGTTTTTGGGGGAATCCCACGCCATTTTTTTTCATGTTGGCGTGGGGGTTCTTCTTAAAAATCCATAACAGACCAAAGGGTCTGGTATGGTCTTGGGAGGGGGAACCATACGCCTTTTTTTTTTTTTTTATTATTTTGGCAAGGAGTTCCTACTTCAGATTCACACCAGACTCCAAGAGCCTGGTATTGTCGGGATCAAAGTCGGATCCCGTTCATTGAAGTCAGACATGAAGTCTCAGGGCAAAGTTGGATCCACAGGCATACGAGTGTCGTACCATTGTGAACCCGGCCTTAGGCTGGGTTCACACTGCCGCATTGAGCGGCTCACAGCAGGGGTCCGGTACGTCCCTGTTTACCGTTTCAGGTCCGAATTCAGTCAGAATTTTGGGCTGAATTCGGACCTGAAACGGTCCAGAAGACGCACAGGATTTCGGTGCAATTCGCTCTGGAGATGTGTGAACCACCGGCATTGAGAGCCGGTCACAATCTCTTGACATGCAAATTGGATGCAGTGAAAACTGTTCGCAATAGTGTGAACTCAGCCTTATTGTCAATTGTTAATTCAACAAGCTGAAGTTAGAAGCTGATTGGCTACCATGCACAGCTGTACCACATTTTGCACTCTCCAGTGTTAGTAAATCTCCCCCACAGTGTAGCTAACAGTAGGGCATATTTTCAAATGTGTAGTGCACCTTTTGACATTTTGGCTTCATGCACACTAGTGTATTTTTTTAAGCTCCTAGAAGCTATTATGAGCATTTTGCTCAAGCTAATAGTGTTAGCCTATGTGTCCATGCACACTATTTTATGCTAGAAGCATTTTTTAAGCTGAAACGTTTAGAAGCAGAAAAAAAAAAAATTGTAGTGTTTTTGGGAGCATTTTCCCTGCAGAAAAAAAAGCGCTAAATGCTTCTGAACGCTACTAAAATGCTTTTTTTTTCTTTTTTTCTTGATGTAATGTAAAAAAGCTAATAAAACTCTAATGCCGCGTACACATGATCGGAATTTCCGACAACAAATGTTCGATGTGAGCTTTTGGTCGGATATTCCGACCGTGTGTAGGCTCCATCGGACATTTGCTGTCAGAATTTCCGACCACAAATGTTTGAGAGCAGGTTCTCTATTTTTCCAACAATAAAAGTTCTTGTCGGAAATTTTGATCGTGTGTAGCCATTTCCGATTCACAAAAGTGCTGTGCATGCTCTTAATCAATTCGACACATGCTCGAAATCATTGTACTTCATTTTTCTCGGCTCGTCGTAGTGTTGTACGTGACCACGTTCTTAGCGATCGGAATTTCCGAGCAACATTTGTGCGACCGTGTGTAAGACAAGTTTGAGCCAACATCTACTAAAACGCTACTACAAGTCGGCACAAAAACTCAGCATTTTTCATGCAGCATTTTTTTTCAATTCATAAAGGCTTCATGCACACTAGCGGTTTTTATAAGCTCAAAAAAACGCTAGTGTGCATGGAGTCTTTATGGACACCAAGGAGGAGGGGACAGGGTTGATGCCAATGTGCTTGAGCACATTACAGGTTATAGCATACGTTTAGACCCATGATGCATGGTGTTGTATTACCACAGCCATGGAGGTACCAAAACATGAGAAATTGGTGCTATTTTAATTGGTGTGCCACCACGCATGAACCTTATATAAATTACCTACCCAACTGATACAGCTGGAAAAACTCTAATGCCGCGTACACACGATCGGAATTTCCGTCGGAAAAACCTTGGATGGCTTTCCCGACGGAATTCCGCTCAAGCTTGGCTTGACACACGGTCACACAAAAGTTCTCTGAACTTTCGCCCGTCAAGAACGCGGTGACGTACCACATTACGACGAGCCGAGAAAATTAAGTTCAATGCTTCCGAGCATGCGTCAAATTGTTTCCGAGCATACGTAGGAATTTGCGCGTCGGAATTGCATACAGACTAACGGAATTTCCGGCAAGAACTTTTTCCGTCGGAAAAATAGAGAACCTGCTCTCAATCTTTTGCTGGTGGAAATTCCGACAGCAAAAGTCTGATGGATCATACACACATTTCCGACCAAAAGCTCACATCGGACTTTTGCTGTCGGAAATTGCGATCGTGTGTACGCGGCATAAGGCCTCATGCACACTTCTTTATTTTAAATGCTGTTTCTCCTGACAGCGTTATCGACTGACCTAAGCTGCGTTTCTTCAAACAAGTTTAGGCAAATTTAGCTGAGTATAGCAATGTTTGGAGTCTGGGTGTTTATTTCAGTGGCCAGAATTTTAAGTTTATTCTGGCCTATTGAAATAAATAAAGCCTGAATGGCTAAACGCGTTTTTGCTGCATTTTTCGTTTTTGTTAAAGACACCTCTCTCCTAAATACAATTCTTCTGCATTCAGGAGAGGAGTGTTTTGCTGCCTTCTAAACACGGCAGCTCCTAAACTCAGGTAAAAGCCTATGTGTGCATGGACATATAGGTTTTTATTGAGTTGAGTTTAGGAGCAGCAGTGTGTATGAGCCCTAAAACAGCGACAGATAAACTTTATTTTTACAAAAGTTTTCAAAAAAGTAAGGGCCACTGTAGAGACCCTGTCACTTTAAGAAACCAGAAAGCTGCTGGCAGGGATGAAGAGCACCCAGAGGTGCCAACACAAACCTGCAGAAGCTTTTGGTTCCTCCGCCTTCATTCAAGTGTCAAACCATTTCAGTCCTGGCAAAGGTCTGTCACCTAATTATGCTGAAGCTTGCCCAGTCCTTCCTGCCTCCTGCACATTCTTATTGGCCTGTGAGGCAGATCCACTATATTGATGTACCAATAGGAATGTGGTGGTAGGAGGGGTTAGGCAAGCTCTGACACTACATTGGGAGACTGTATGCTTCAAGATATAAATGGTCCACCACATTGGAGTCTTGCTGAGCCAGGCCTTGTGGGTTACAACTGGTCTTTTTCCTTTTTTGAGTCACTTTGAAGGGAGAGACATTCATTTCTTTGACATTTCTAGGAACCACATAGTCGAATATGTGTTTTCTCTTATGGTATTCATAAGTCATGGTATTGCTTTTGATCCAGCTCTTATCTCTCCTCTGCCTGTTGCAGATTTGGTTTGTTGGTCTGTCAAAAGTTTTGTTCACATGAATGTTATGCCGCGTACACACAGCCGTTTTTCTGGTCGAGAAAAACTACATTTTTCCCATTCGACGAGAAAAACGATAGTCTGTGGGCTTTCTGTCGTTTTTTTCGACGAGAAAAACGGCATTAAAAACGACGAGAAAAATTAGAACATGTTCTAATTTTTCTCGTCGTTTTTTTCGACATGTTTTCCGCGGCAGTGTTTCCCATAGGGAAACACTGCCGCGGAGCCCACAGATGGTCGTTTTTCTCGACAAGAGAAAAAACGACGTGAAAAACGACCGTGTGTGGGGAACAAGCTGTTCCCCCGTTTTAAATGACCTTAACCGCCGTGAATAATGATCGTGTGTACGCAGCATTAGAAGTAATTTTCATGAATTTTGTTCTACTCCTGCTTAATGTAATGATCCATATACATCTGGCATCTCACTACATCATGATGATCAAAACATTGAATGCAGTGCTCAGGCCAAACCTTCATTTTATCTAAGTTCGGAGAATATTTACAGCATATGCAAATTACTCCAGAATCAAGCTCTCAAAGTACAATTATAGGTAATTTTTTTTTTCATTTAGAGTAAGGGAGGGCTATAACCCCTGTCGCCATCTGTGTTCCTTTTCAGAGATTTCCCTTCACTTCCTGTCCCATAGCCAAACAGGTGAGGGAGTTCCCTGCAAAGTAAATAGATTGCTTGGAGACCCCAAGGTCACCAGCACTAGTGTCCTCATTGGAAGATTTCCCCTTCTATTACTTTTCTGGGGACAACCCAAAATCTTTTTTTGCGTTAACTTTTATTTATAATGGTAAACAGGACAAATAGGGTGAATCTACTTAACCACTTGCCGACCGTGTAACGAAGATATACGTCGGCAGAATGGCTCCTGTGCGCATATGCACGTACCCGTATGATGCTTTAAAAAAGCTGCCTTGCGGGCGCGCGCGCCGTGACCGTGCCCGCTGGTGTCCCGCGATCGTGTCACGACGCGCCAGAACGGGGGGATGCCGTTGTAAACAAGGCATCTCCCTGTTCTGCCTAGTGACAGGACACTGATCGTCTGCTCCCTCTCATCGGGAGCAGCAATCAGTGTCGTGTCACAGTAAGCCCAGCCCCCACACAGTTAGAATCACTCCCTAGGACACACTTAACCCCTTCCCCGCCCCCTAGTGGTTAACCCCTTCACTGCCAGTGTCTTTTACACAGTAATCGGTGCATTTTTATAGCACTGATCGCTGTATAAATGACAGTGGTCCCAAAATAGCGTCAAAAGTGTCCGATGAATCCGCCATAATGTCGCAGTCACAATAAAAATCGCAGATCGATTTTATTATAATAATAATAAAATGCCATAAAACTATCCCCTATTTTGTAGACGCTATTACTTTTGCGCAACCCAATAAATATACGCTTATTGCGATTTATTTATTTTTTTTACCAAAAATATGTAGAAGAATACATATCGGCCTAAACTGAGGAACAAATTTCGGTAGTTTTTTTATAGATTTTTTGGGCATATTTCTTATAGCACAAAGTAAAAAATATTGCTTTTTTAAAAAAAAATTACGCTCTTTTTTTGTTTATAGCGCAAAAAATAAAAACCGCATAGGTGATCAAATACCACCAAAAGAAAGCTCTATTTGTGGGAAAAAAAGAACGTCAATTTTGTTTGGGAGTCACGTAGCACGACCGTGCAATTGTCAGTTAAAGGGACGCAATGCCGAATCGCAAAAAATACCCCGGTCATTGGGCAGCCAAATCCTCCGGGGCTGAAGTGGTTTATGGGGGCACAGACAGCAATTAAAATTAACAAGTGTTCTAATCACTCTCCAATCCATTCAAAACTTTGCCTTTAGTTATACTTTAAAGTGGATGTAAACCCGATTCATTAAATTTTACCTGGACACATATACAGTGCTTTGAAAAAATATTCATACCCCTTAATTTTCCACATTTTGTCATGTTACAACCAAAAACGTAAATTAATTTTATTGGGATTTTATGTGATAGACCAACACAAAGTAGCACATAATTGTGAAGTGGAAGGAAAACAATAAATGTTACTCTTTCGTCCATGGACTGACACAGCTTCTCTATTGACAAAGTGGGTATTATCCGTTAATTAGGAGTGACTAGGCAGAAAACTTGTAAAAAGTGTTGCATCACACCTTCTACAGTACCACCCAGGGGGCGGACCCTCTGGGTATATCCCCTCAGTCTGCATCTCACAGATCAGTTTTTTTCTGTCTAGCAAGGAGTAGGACATGGCTCCCTTCGGGCCCATTGGTCCGGGGGAAAAATATATTTTTTTGCTACATTTTTTTTTGTTTCCTGCGATCTTCGATCAATTGCCGACTGGGTGACAGGCTGGATCCTCGATCCTTGTAGTCTCCCCAGTTTCGGCTATCGAGCGTGTGCCGACCCTAGCTACGCGCTGGGTTTTCCACGACATGCCCGTCGCTCCACGGGTGGCCGGTGAGCCTACGCTCCAGGGCCTGCATCGGACCGCTCAGCTTCAGCTGACCTTACGGCCGAGTCGCAGCAGCCTGGCCGGTGAGCGTCGCACTCCAGGGCATACATATGATCGTCCCCTTGGGTCCAATCACAGCATGCCTGGCCAACAGTCACCTTCCGTGCGCGGACGATGATCTGTTTGGAATGTCTTCCAGCATGATACATGCAGGATAGGTAAGTAAACTCCCCTGCCTCGGCTGGGTGATTTGGCTGGACATTCCTGGAGAGACCAAGTAAGTGGTTGTGGCCCCTTTCTTCCCTCTCTCCTTGCCCTTCCCTCCTCCCTGGGCTTCTAGATAAGGTTGCTAG
This sequence comes from Rana muscosa, assembly GCA_029206835.1. Classification (NCBI taxonomy): domain Eukaryota; kingdom Metazoa; phylum Chordata; class Amphibia; order Anura; family Ranidae; genus Rana; species Rana muscosa. Next base: position 102,846,963 of record JARGYO010005626.1, read on the forward strand.
GTGCTGGGGGTCACATAGGGGGTTCCACTGGAGCGGGGCTGGCTGTAACTAACATTTAAAAAGATGTCATTTCTGCTTACCTGTGTGTGTGTGTGTGTGTGTGTGCTTCTTCCCCCTCCATGCTGTCGGCGGTCATTTTGCAGTGGTCCATGCCAGGTTTGGCCTCTAGTGACTGCCCAGCAGCCATCTTCCTGTGGTTTTGGCGCCATTTTCTTGTAGTTCCACACCCTCTGGCCTCTATCGACTGATCGGCGGCCATGTTTGTAATGATCCACGCTGTATGTATATATTGCCATTCGGCGTCCATCTTTTTGTGGTCTACGGCTGCTTTGGCCTCTATCTTCGGCTCAGCGGCCATTTTCTTAGAGCCCACATTATCTTCCATACAGACGTTTGGCGGCCATTTTGCGAGAGTCTCCGGCCTCTAGGGTGCATTTCACTGGCACGAGAAATTCACACAGGAAGCACTGATAAAAGAAGCAGACTGACACAGCAGCGATGGGACAGCACCACAGGCGCAGCACGGCAGCATAGCGGTACCGATCCAGGGTGGTGAGTCCTCTGGGTGACCCAGCATCTCTGCAGCACAGGAGGGTGGCCTATTGATATCTTGCCTGGAGCCCTGTGGGTGTCAGCGCGTGGTCAGCATGGCATCTGAGCCAGATGTCTTCTCCCCTGAAACACCAGATTTAGCAGCTGGTGCCCCTGAGGTGTCTATGAACGCTATGACGGAAATCCCAGAGGCGTTTGCTGCCAGGGTGGAAGCAGCACATGGGAATACAGGGGATAGTAAACGCCCCCGTCCCCTGCAAGCTTCTGGGGATAATTCTGATGCAGAACCAGGTCCAGCTACGGCTCAGGGCCCAGATTCTGACGCATCAGAGACTGCAGACCGTGACCGGACAGTGAGGATGACTCCAAGTCCAGGTCAGTACGCAAGACGGCTTTGGTATCTGACCTTATTACTGCAGTGCGGGATACGCTAAAGTTGGAAAATACTGCAGAAGCAGCAGAGACTCCGGTCCACTTTGGGTTTCATAAACCTGCCCGCACTGCTAAGGTGTTCCCGTGTGTGTCTTATTTTGATAAACTCTTATACAAGGAATGGGAGAACCCACTGAGGGTCTTTACAGCCCCAAAGAAGTTTGCGGTACGGTACCCCTTTGAGGAGAGTTTTCTGAAGAAATGGACCTCTCGCCCTATAGTGGACCCTCCAGTGTCCAGACTTAATAGAGCCACCACAATTCCAGTAGAAGGGGCTCCTGTTTTCAAGGACCCTGTGGATAAGAAGGCTGAAGCACTCGCTCGCTACCTATACTCAGTGGTAGGCTCGGCAGTACGCCCGGCATTTGCGGGGGCCCTAGTGTCTGACACTTACTGAATGGGCAAGATTGCTACTCCAGGGGTTAAGGAGCGAGATGCTCCTCCTGATGAGATAACATTGGCCGACCAGTTGGTCCAGGGCCTTAGGTTTGTCTGCGAGTCAGACATGGATACTATTCCCCTGCTGTCAAAAGCTTTGGTTTATGCAGTAGCAATACGCCGCCTGATCTGGCTAAAGGGCTGGTCTGCGGACCAGACCTCCAAGAAAGCCCTGTTGGATCTGCCTTTTAAGGGCGACAGACTTTTTGGGGCCTCTCTGGATGACATCACCAAGGATGCCACAGGAGGTAAAAGCACTTTGCTTCCTCAAACTAGCAAGGGTAGGGGCCACACCAAGGGCAAGGGCCCTCCTTTACTGCACGCAATCGGTTTTTTCATCCCCCTAGGGCGACAGGGAAAAGACCCCAGGCTGACAAGGCAAGGCGCCTGCCCAAGGACAAAAGCGTCCTTGGTCCCGCAAACCCAACAAGCCTGTGGACAAATCTGCGTCCGCATGAAGGTCCACCCCCACCCAGCTCTTGGGTGGGGGGACGTCTTCGCAAATTCGCGACTCCGTGAACAGCTCTAGTCTCCGAGGTGGGTTTGCGATGTAATCTCCTCAGGCTACAAGATAGAATTTCTCTCTTGTCCACCGGACAGATTCGTCACCTCCAATCTCCAGCTACTACCGACCCGTCGGGAGGCCCTGTATGGGACGGTCCAGGGTCTGCTGGAACGCGGGGTAGTTATTCCAGTTCCAGAACTGGAACGGGGTCAGGGTTTTTACTCAAATCTGTTCATTGTGCCGAAGAAGGATGGGGTTCATCCAATCTTGGATCTCAGAGCCCTCAATTGCTTTGTGATGAAGGTACAAAGATTTCGGATGGAGTCGGTTCGATCTGTAGTCACGGCTCTCCATCCGGGGGACTTTCTGGCCTCCTTGGACATCAAGGACGCATTCCTGCATGTCCCCATATACTCCAGACACCAGAGGTTTCTGCGATTTGCTATCGGGAAGAACCACTACCAGTTTGTGGCCCTCCCGTTTGGCCTTGCCTCAGCACCCAGGACGTTCACCAAGGTGCTCGCTCTGATTCTGGCACTTCTAAGACAGCGGGGTATCGCTATCATGGGCTACTTGGACGACCTTCTACTGAAGGCCCCTTCAAGCTCAGAATTGGAGGTAAGCGTGTCCATTACCTGTCAGACTCTTCGAGACTGTGGTTGGATACTAAACACGCAAAAGTCAGTATTGGTGCCCACTCAACGCCTAATGTACCTGGGGTTGATTCTGAATTCCTCAAAGGCAAAGGTATTCCTCCCTGTGGAGAAGTTGAAGACCCTCCGGGCTGCAGTACGGCAGCTGACTTCCAGGAATTGGTCGTCACTCCGTTTTTGCATGCGAGTGTTAGGCCTCATGGTAGCCTCCTTTTGAGGCGGTCCCATATGCTCAATACCACACTCGAGTGTTACAGAAGGAAGTTCTGTCCAGATGGAACAGATGTCCATCATCTCTGGATTATCAAATCCGAGTGAGCCACCTAGTCGGGAGATCCCTGGTATGGTGGCTGACAGCACCGGCTCTATTGGCCGGGAAGTCATTTTTTCCGGTTTACTGGATAGTGATCACAACGGACGCCAGCCTTACAGGTTGGGGGGGGGAGTCTGAGGTGTTCAGTCGGCGCAAGGTCGCTGGACCCCAGAGGAAGCCCTCCTGCCGATCAATGTCCTGGAAATCCAGGCGATCAGGCTGTGCCTCTTCAAATGGTCTCAGAGGCTGCAAGGGCGTCCAGTCAGGATCCAGTCAGACAACGCCACAGCAGTGGCATATGTCAATCATCAAGGAGGAACAAGAAGCTCATCTGCAGCATCGGAGGTCGCTCGCATCCTGAAGTGGGCAGAGAGGAGCGTACCGGCACTGTCGGCCGTGTACATTCCGGGTGTGTAAAACTGGCAGGCGGACTACCTGAGCCGCCAGATGCTGGACCAGGGAGAAAGGTCCTTACACCCGGAGGTGTTCCAACTCCTTTGCCAAAGATGGGGCACACCAGACGTAGATCTTCTGCCTTCCCGACTCAATCGGAAGGTATTGAGGTTTGTGGCCCGGTCAAGAGACCCATGGGCAGACGCAACGGACGCGTTGGTGGCATCGTGGGGTCAGTATCGGCTAATCTATGCCTTCCCTCCCTTAAGGCTTCTTCCTCTTCTGCTCTGCAGAGTGGAGGCAGAGGGAATTCCAATGATCCTAATCGCTCCAGATTGGCCTCAGCGTCCTTGGTACGCCGATCTAGTACGTCTGGTAGCAGATGTCCCCTGGCGCCTACCACTACGGAAGGACCTGCTATCGCAAGGTCCCATTCTCCATCCTGCTTTACGGTCACTGGCTTTAACGACATGGCTGTTGAGAACCAGGGCCTGTCAGATTCAGTAATCTCTACTATGAGAAGTGCTCGGAAACCGTCCTCTAGGAAGGTTTATCACGGCACTTTGAAGGCCTACATCTCCATGTGTGAGGAAATGAAATGGCATCCGCGTACTTATTTGGTTTCCAGAATCCTGCTGTTTTTACAGCATGGGGTGGACCTAAGGCTTGCCCTAAGTACGATTAAGGGATAGATATCTGCCCTGGCTCTCTTTTTTCAGCGACCCCTGGCGACTCACTCTCTCGTGAGTACATTTGTGCAGGGGGTTCGACATGTGGCCCCTCCGGTCCGTCCCCCGCTACCTCCGTGGGACTTGAACCTGGTCCTCTTGGTGCTTCAGAAGGCACTGTTTGAGAATATTAGAGATATTCCCCTGTTGACACTTTCTCAGAAAGTGGTCTTTTTGGTGGCTGTTACGTCAGTTAGACGAGTCTCTGAGCTGGCAGCCTTGTCCTGCAAGGCTCCCTATTTGATTTTCCACAAGGATAAGGTGGTGCTGCGGCCACAGCCTTCCTTTCTTCCGAAAGTCGTTTCAGCTTTTCATCTCAATGAAGACATTGTACTTCCATCCTTGTGTCCTCATCCGTCGAATCCTAAGGAGTCGGCGTTGCATTCCTTGGACGTTGTCCGTGCTTTCAGAGTATACCTATCTGCTACTTCCCTGTTCCGGAAGTCAGACTCACTGTTTGTTTCAGTGGCTGGTCCCAAGAAGGGCCAAGCAGTCTCGTCGGCCACCATCTCTAGGTGGATCCGACAGATAGTAATCCAGGCTTACGCCTTAAAGGGTCAAGCGCCCCCCTTCCTGGTCACGGCGCATTCGACCAGGACAATAGGTGCCTCTTGGGCTTTCCGACATCAAGCGTCTGTTTCCCAATTATGTAAAGTGGCGACTTGGTCGTCCGCTCACACTTTCACAAAATTCTACAAGGTTGATGTAGGTTCATCTTCAGATGCCTCTTTTGGTCGCAAAGTTTTGCAGGCGGCTGTTTAGAGTTGCAACTCATCCGTTGGAGGAGTGCTGTTTTGTGTTTTATCACCCCTCGTTTTTTCTCTGACACTGCTTTGGGACGTCCCACTTTGTCAATAGGGAAGCTGTGTTGGTCCATGGACGAAAGAGTAAATAGGATTTTTTACTCACCGTAAAATCCTTTTCTCCTGAGTCCATGGACCGACACCGCACCCACCCCTCCTTTTAAGTTTGTACTGCTTTTTGACGAACTGATCTGCGAGATGCAGACTGAGGGGACATACCCAGAGGGTCCGCCCCCTGGGCGGTACTGTAGAAGGTGTGATGCAACACTTTTTACAAGTTTTCTGCCTAGTCACTCCTAATTAACGGATAATACCCACTTTGTCAATAGAGAAGCTGTGTCGGTCCATGGACTCAGAGAAAATGATTTTACGGTGAGTCAAAAATCCTATTTTTTTATTTTTTTTTACAAATAAATATGTGAAAAGTGTGGCAGATATGTTAAACAAATGATTGTGCCCCAGGGCATACTGCATTTCTTGTATGCCTTTATGCAAAATTCCCCTGGCAATGCTCACTTACTGTATCTTTGGAGGAGTAGTTTTGTCACACTAGGACAGGAAATATGTCAAGAGTACAGAACACCTCCCCTCTCCTCTTCTCCATAACAGGTATTATGTAGTCCACAGAGAGAACTGGTTACAATGCTAACTGATAACTGTCAGCAGGGAACACAGAAAGTTATATTTTCTTATAATTTCTGGCTTATTTTGAATGCATATGTTGGTGAATCTAGTGCCATTTCCACCAATGTACAAAGATCGCACAACAGAAAGAAATTCAGGCTTTTGAGGCAATTACAACAAATTATATATATATATGTAATCAAGAATTTTATATACTCAAAGGTTGCAAAAACGTGCTGCAATTTTGCCCCAATTTGTGTTTCCCGTGGCCGCTGTACATGTAGGCCAGTGTACATTATCCAAAATAATCTGCCATAAGCCACAACATTAGGGGCTAGTGGGTCACAAGAAGTGGATCATAGAAAACCCTGTTTGTAGGCAGGTTCAATCTGCTTTCTCCACTGCAGGTGGCACTCAACTGAGCCACTGGGACAGTGACTCGATTGGATGCTGGCTGCCCATGTGACTATGGCAGCCATATTGGATGTGAGAGAGTCTATTTAAGACCTTGGCCCTTCAGTTTGACGCGTATTCGCATGTGGGTAGTGTAGGAACAGGTCACCCATCTGTCAGGGACGGTATTAGTGTCGGGGAAAGGTTCCAGATGAGAAGGGAAAGCTTAGGGCTCACAATCTCCTTGGACATCTTCCCATTTGGGCACAAGATGGCCAGGCTGCATTCTGCCCCTCCAGACAAATGTTGTCAGTTTGGATGATACCTGATCCGCTACACGCTGTTGGCATCCATGAGTGTTCGGCCTTCTCCCAGCTGGTTTGTTGTGAACTGTTTTTCCTTTACTACAATACAAGTTCTACTCATTGCACGTGGACTGTGTGTGTTATTGCTGCCGCACCACGCTGCTTCCACCCACATGTTAATCATGGTTGTAGGTAAAGTCAACTTGCTCTTGGATGTCAACTATCACAAAGTGTCTTCGGTCTGTTAATGCTTTGCAGTCATTTCTGTATCTGAAAGCATCCAAACTGTGAATGAATTCATCTGGGAATGCTGAGAGATTCAATAACTAAACACAGCTATTAAAGGCAGTCAGAGGTCAATCTATCGTGTATTTACTGCAGGCGTAATTCATTATTATGAAAAGTATATCTATCAAGTTGAAAATCCACATCCCAGTGCACTTGTTAGTTGTAGTCAGTGTCAGCGTAAAGCCAATATTAGCCTTGTCATATACACAGAGACCATCACACAGGAAACATGCAATGGCAAAACAAGACTTTTGCACTCAGTGGCAGCAAGAACAGGGCCTTGATTCAGCTGTCAAGAGACAAGGATGGTTCGTGGATGGAACCCAGCCAGAATAAATGATTGCCAAAGCGATAGAACGAGGCGGCACAGTCTGCAGGCAGAACTTCAGTTATGAAACTTTAGCAGGTTAATGCAAATGTTTAGCCTGAGACAAGCCAGCCAGTGTTCACGACTTGTGTGATGTAAGAGGATAGGCCAGCTGGATTCAGCTGGATGAAATGACTCGGCTGTCTTTGATTAATAAAGGCCACACCATAAAAACGGATGATGGGCCTGAAGATAAGGTCAATTTATTACCACTTGCTTGACTCCCATTTACATTGACTCCACTTAACACGGATGTACAATGTGTGCATTTTTGCTATAATCGGCTTAACCACTTCAGCCCCGGAAGGTTTACCCCGCTTCATGACCAGGCCATTTTTTTGCCATACGGCACTGCATTACTTTAACTGACAATTGCGCAGTCGTGCGACGCTGTACAAATAGAGCTTTCTTTTGGTGGTATTTGATCACCTCTGCAGGTTTTTCTTTTTTGCGCTATAAACCAAAGAGACCGACAATTTTGAGAAAAAAATAAAAGTATTTTTTACTTGATACTATAAAACATATCCAATAAAAAATTTAAAAATCTAATTTCTTCCGTTTAGGCCAATATGTATTCTGCTACATATTTTTGGTAAAAAAAATCACAATAAGCGAATATTGATTGGTTTGCGCAAAAGTTATAACGTCTACAAACTAGGATATTTTCATGGATTATTTATTTATTTTACTAGTAATGGGGGAGATCAGCAATTTTTAGCAGGACTGCGACATTGCAGCAGACAAATCGGACACCTAACTGACACTTTTTGGGGACCAGTGACACGAATACAGTGATCAGTGCTAAATAATATGCACTGTAACTGTAATAATGGCACTGGCAGGGAAGGTGTTAACATCAGGGGCGATCAAAGGGTTAAGTGTGTTCCTAGGGAGTGCTTTCTAACTGTGGGGAGAATGCTGTGACTGGAGGAAGAAAGATCTGTGTTTCTGCTTAGCAGAAACACAAGATCTCCATCTTCCTCCTTCACGGAACGTCTGTCTGTCTTGTTTACATAGGCAGACCGCAGTTCTGCCTCTCCTGTGAGAAATCGGCTGGTCCCGCGGCCATCGCAGCTCCCTGACCCATTGATTGGCTCCCGCTGTGTCCAATCACATCTGTGTGGGGTGGTCCTTAAGTGGTTAAAGTGATATTAAACCGAAAACCGATGTAGCACCCTCTACCATAGGTAGGTGCTAGAGGTGTAGTGTTTGTAGGTTCTGTCAGTGTATGCTGCGAGCTAGGCCTGTTTGTTTTTGATCTGGGGGCAGGGAGTGGTTAGTGTAGCAGTGGGTGTGACTGACATGTACTTCAGCTTTTGGGCGCTTCCCCTGCTTTCAGGGAGAATGTTCTGGAAGAGGGGCAGGGCTGAGAGTTGGAGTGACATGGAGTACATGTGAGGAGCCCTGACCAATCCCCAACTAGGATTGGCAGGGGGCAGGCCTTCTACATATACTCATCGTCAGCCTGCTGGGGAGGAGTTGTCGGCTGGGTGAACTGACGGATGGAGTGCTAGACTGCGTGCAGGAGAAACACCCCCATATGGGGGGGGTGGACCCGGGGGAGGAGCTCGGGAGCTGGGTCCGGGTAAATCCTTCAAGAAGGACTCAGGGCAGGAGTCGGGGAGTGAAGCACAGTGGAGATCTGGAAGAGGCATGCCAGTGGAGCTGAGTGCAGAGCCAGAGGAGAGACTGTGGGGTTTTGTGTCTAATCGTTGCAGCCTGGGGGCTCTGGGTTTGCAAGTCGGTCTTGCTGGGAGCAGTAGCCAATCGTCAGATATCTTTACAACTAAATGTTCAGGGCCATCAAGAAGGGGTACTGCAGGCCCTGGCCTATTAATCATCAAGTGAAACTATTCCTAGGACTTATTCAGAGTGAGGCCTAGTCAGCTCAAGATGGCTGGACAGGATGTCTAACGCTGTGACAGAAAAGTGATGTGCAGGAAGAGAAGTGTCCTGGAGGTAACAGTCTGCAGGGAGAGTTCAGAGGCGGGAGAAGTTCTGAGGTGAAAAGTCTGTCAAGATTAGAGTCCACCATTTTTGTTCTCTTCAAGATGATGCAAAGATAATAAGCATAACCCCTATAACATTTGCAAAGGTAATGAGTAAACCATTTGTTCATGTAAAGCTGGATCTGCTCTAACATGGCAAATACCAATTTGTTCCATGGGCATCCCATACCCCTTCCCCCCAACCAAGTTCAATCAAATAAAAAAAGCAAAAGACTTTTCATTGTCTACAAGTATGACGTATGGATGTCTGGCAGTAGGGTGAATATTTGTGGATGTTAGTAACTCGTAGCAACACACCAAAATGTAATATATTACAGCTTACCAATCATTAGACGTAGTTGCTGTATTCGTTTTCTTTCTTTTTTTTTGTTGGCCTTTTCCCCTCTATTTTCCCAAGGTGAGCTGGCCAGCAACACAACTCCTGCATTATACAGACACCACTTTGGATGAAATTTAGACAGCAGCATTGTCAGTCTGGGGCGCAGTGTTAGGTGGACTAGTAGATTGAAATACAGTTAAAAACTGAGGCTGAACTCAAGCTAATACTTTTATAATCAGTTACAGCAAACAGTTTTTTTTTTCCTTTTGGTATAAAGGTTTTGCATAAAGAATTAAAAGCTGATAATTTTATGCACCCCTGTCAGTGTTAAATGGTCTATCTCATCTCAGTAACTGCAAGAGAGCTTTTTCATTAAAAAAACAGGCTTACTGGTTGGTTTAGCAGATGGAAAATTGAAGAAAGTAAGTCTAAAATAGGAAACTAATGCAGCCATTGCATCTAAGAATTGGTAAACTGCAATATATTAAATGTTTGCTTTTAGGGTTTAATGCTGTTTTAGGGATCCCAGTTGTTTTTATACTGTTGGTAATGAGTGAAGATAACACAAAAGTGTTACCCTTTTTTTTTCTACTCCTGCTATAAACAAGGGACCATGGGGAGGTTGCTCATTAAGATTCCAGCTCATGTCACTAACTGTAATATCTTGTGTAAAAAACCCAGTATGGTAAGTGATGGAATCCTTGACTGCCTATGCATCCAGCAAACGTTTTATAAAACCATGGTAAATAGTTTATTGTGTAGTTATTGTGCTCCAACTTTTCAAACCACCACCTTCACCTCTTTGGACAGTCATTCATAGAAGAATGACTCAAAAAGAGCATCACGGAAGGGTCACCAACGCTCCACCGAAGCATCACCAAAGCTTAATTGAAGCACCACTTAAGCATCAAAAACACATCAAAAAAGCATGTTGAAGCGGTAGGTGCTTTAATGTGTGTTGAAGCCAAAGCAAGTGTAATTGAGCCCTAAAAGTGGGCCATTTTCAGTTTGCATAAAAAGTTTAGTGCAGCATAACGGTTTTGGTAGTGAAAGAGTACATTTTGTATAGAGATGTAGACATCAGACCAAAAAAAAAGACAACTGAGGGATTTGGTCCTAAAAGAGGGACAGTCCCTTTTAAATGAGGGACAATTGGAAGCTACAGTGTTACTACAAGCGTCTAAAAATGTCTAAAGCCCCAGGCACCTAGTGATCTGCTCTGACCTCCTGGATTTGTGCTCCTCTTAGGCTTCTCTTAGATGTGCCAAATGATCAATCCATCTTTGCTGAGGCTCCGATAAGATGGAGGAAATTAAGAGCAACCGGGCCTAAAAAAAAGACCCACAAATAATGCAAAAAATGTATTTTAATAAAACAAGCTTCACAGATAAAAACTGTTTTTCTTGATTTTTTTTGTCTCAGCTGAAACTCATTAGGAGTTGTTTACCATATATTCAAATATTTGTAGACTTGTATTTATTCTAAATTGGCACATATAAGTTAATGAAATTTTTCCCGACGGCAAAAATGATCGTGTGTACGCGGCATGAGACAATCATGAGTTCTTGACCTTGTGACCTTCCCTGTCTTTTGGGGGGATACACATACCTGGAATAAATCTCATCTTATATCTTTGCTCACTCTTTATTTTCTCTCCTTTTTTTATTTTTTATTTTTTCTCTACTAAAATGTTTGAATTAATTATTTTTATGCAATTTATGTTGTAGCGACAATTCCTACGTAAGTGGTCGGCCGATCACTGCACTGTTTTTGAAGGTTCATTTGGATGTCGTACTTATTTCTTTAACCGTACTTGAATTAAGATCCCATTTCGATTGGAGGATCATACTATGAAACGAAATAGTTATGATTTGTAAAACCTACTCCTGAATTTTCCATGCTCAGTACATGTTAAAATGCTATACTGTTCTCAGAATTGTACAATTGCTACTTTTGTGAATTTTACAATAAATTTTTTTACTGTTAAAAAAAAAAATAGAAGAATAAGCGGTGAGTTTAGTAAAACAGCAATATCAGAACAGATTCAATCATACAGTTTGTAGTGTACATAGATTTGAAAAACAATAGGATAAAGATAATTCCTGAACTTTGTTTTATCTCATGGTTACTATAAAATTGCATGTTCTCCCTGTGTCTGCGTGTGTTTCCTCCGGGTACTCCGGTTTCCTCCCACACTCCAAAGACATGCTGTTAGGTTAATTGGATCTTGTCCAAATTGGTCCAGTATATGTATGTACGACTGTGTTTCCCAAGCGTGTCGAGACCCTACGGGGTAAAATTACCGCACCAGCCAAGCAGACACTGGCTGCAAAAAGCGCCTAGAGGCGATTCAGTTTACATGTGTAGCGCTATACAAGTCACTCATTCATTCTCATTCATTCATTCAATGCATCAATGTTATCTCATGTTATCTCATGTTATCTCAGCTTGCAGAGAGCTTGGATTCAATGAATTTTTTCCATTTTTTTTTTAAAATATTGTAGAATATACAGCCTCATGCTACCTAAGCTCCATTTCATGCTGAATAAACGAAATTATTAATTCAACCTAAATAGAAAATTATCTTTAGATAGATTTTTACTCCAAAATCATTTTATATATATATATATTTTTTTTTTTAAAACATTGATTTATATCCACCCTGGTTGGAAGCAATTATATGGTATAGTAGGAGACATTAACAAAACTAAGAACTTACGGACAAAAAATGAATGCTGCTATATCCAGATTGAAAATACTGTTTTAGAAAGATAATTTTTATCTAGATATCCTTGATTTATATGCATAAAGGACTTTAGATTCTGTTTAAAAAAATGACTTGCGCAAACTCTACAATGTGGCTTGTTATAGAAAATGAAGCAAATTAAGTATTGTGATTATCTCTATAGCAGTAGTTTGTGTAGAAGAAATCTGAATGGATGTTGCAAGCTGCAGCAACCACCTATTGAGATGTGTTGTCTAATCTGTACAAATTACATTTCATTCATCCACAGGTTATTAAGCCTGGAAAATCAATAGCTCTGGAATTGATGTAATACAGAGATTTGACATTTAAATAACTTGTTCGTGCAATTTCTTTTTCTCTTAGAAACATTTCCCAGCATTTCTTATCCTGGTGACTCCTTATCACACCTGGACCAGAAGTGAGGGGATATCTAACCAACATACTAAGAACTTTTAAGCATAAAGGTTAATGACTATAGAGTATGGACGGGAGTGGTAGTTTGACATTTGACTTTCAATAGATTTATATAAAAAAAATATCTAACCAACAGGGACACAATGACAAAACTTGACAGATGTTCTAATTTTCCCTTTTGCTGCCAAAACTAAAAAGACAGATTTGGCTGGAGTTGGGCTTTCATTGTTATATTTCACATTCCTTTTATCTCTTTTGCATAAGCCAACAATTACATAAGGGACCCCTTTATTTTTAGAAATTATTACACACATAAACAACACGTAGCAAGTATATAAAATATATCTTTTTCTTTGCAGATATAAAACATTTGAACGACACCCCAATCTCACCTAGTGTCTACCACACATGAACTCCTTTTCGCCGAGATGAAAGCTAATGAGACCTTAGCCTGTAAGAACTGGGAGTCAGACCTCTCTGTATCTCTCTCAGCGGAACAATGGGAACAAATTTTCCTCAACATACATAAAGGGTCGACGAATGTGTCGACCCAGGAAAACAGCTTTAAGATCCAATCTAGATGGTATCGCACACCCACCCTCCTGCATAAATTTAATCCCACTATCCCAGAGGTCTGCTGGAGATGTCTCCGGGAAAGGGGAACCCTTCTCCATATCTGGTGGTCCTGTCCATCTCTAAAAGACTTCTGGGAAAAGGTATGCCATATAACCTCCCGAGTCACTTCATATCATTTGGACCTCTCCCCTTCTCAATTCCTTCTTCACCACTCACCCCTGTCGCACAATTCCTATCACAAATCCCTAGCAATGCACATGATCAATGCGGCAAAACAGTGTATCCCTATACACTGGAAATCGACTCACCAACCAACCCTAAAAGAATGGTTTAACAGAATATGCAAAATTGAGGAAATGGAAAATCTTATACATATTGCAAGAGAGACTCCGACATCATTTAGTAAAAAATGGGCCTGCTGGTTACACTATAAAACGACACCAGAATATGCAACCTCCCTGAACCCTGACAAAGGATAAATTACTCCTCTGAGAATTGCCATTAAAAATCTACGACATGCCAGGATCTCCCCTTAACCCTAAACCTCACAAGTACACCTCTCTCCTCCTATAACTTCCCCTATACAGATCTGTCCCTATTTTCTCATAACACGCCCTTTGAACACCCCAAGTGGTCGGGGAAGTCAGAGACGGACCCCCTGCCAACGCCATCCCCTCCTGCCTCACTCCCCTCGATCCCCACCCCACCCCCTCTCCTTCCACCACTTACCCCCTTCTACCTACTCATCCACACGCTTCTGTAAAATACAACCACTAACTTAGCTCCAGCCTACACTCCCCCATTCATACACTCTCAACGAAATAAATCTGTTTGTAGCTTCTTCTCTCCCTTCCTGCCATATTACACCTGCTGGCCTTTCCCTCCCCCATAGACCAAAAGTCCACAACGACATCCGTGAACCTACCTAGCTCTAACCTACCTACAGGCTCTATCTCCGTCAACGGTATCAGACTTTGACTAGACCCCACAATTACCTTGAATTAAGGTAACCCACCCCAACACGGCCTAGCTCATGAAGGATGCACATAGCCATTCCACTTTCACTACCCGCAAGTTGAATTGTATATGACACATGTAATTCATCCCTTTTTGTGGTTGTATTAATGCCTTATTGTACTACTATTGTCCAAGATATCTGTAAATGCTTTTTACATTTCAATAAACCTATTTGAGAAAAAAAAAATAACAAAAAAAATACATTTGCATACATATTTCAAAATATTATCTGGTCCTTTAAAGGGTAACTCCTTTAAAATAGAGAATAAAGAAAAAATAATATAGTGTGTACAAATGTGACTTCTGAAAATGCAATACAATATGGCCACCTGGAGGTGTTCTGTACACAGAATGTGCACAGAACACCCCCCAGAAACATTATTTCCTGTTTGTGTGGTTGGCTTACCAATTTCCAGAGAGGTCTGCCCTAAGATAAGTCAGATTTCAGGCATCCCTTGCAACAAAAATGCAATTTTTGGTGAGATACTTTCAATAGAAAATTACAAGCTAAAGGGATACAGACCCAACAGCTTTCCTCATTAGAGCCCTGCAGGTGCACAGCTAATTGATAATTATCAAACCACTCCCATTAGACTCACTTAGCCCAGGGGCACAGAGGAACACAGAGGGATTTCTTCGGAATAACAAAAGGTAGAAATTTGCAACAAAGTTTGTTAAAATCCTTGAAATGCACATAGATCACCCAGAGGGAAATGTTTTTTTCTCAACAAAAGTGGAGTTACGCTTTAACAGATTCAAAACAGCATGAATCTGATTTTCTAATATCAAACTATTATAATATCTATGTAGTTCACATTGATATATTCCCATAAGTCCACAAAAGTAACCTCTTCACCATTTCTGCTACGATCTCCTGGTAGAAAAAAAAAAAACTGATTTCTATAATCAAATGATTTACTCTTATTATCCTCTCTAACAGCATATCTTAAAATAGTTCCTTCTTCTCTGAAACCACGAAACAAGATATCTGCTAATTTTATGATCTAATGAAGCAACCTAGTGAAAGTTCTGCCCAAATGGCTTTAACAGGCTTATTAAGAATTACACCCACCCAGAGACAGAGTTTCCGGCTGCCTATGAAACTATTGCCATTCCAGAATGAACATGTCATCCCACCATAAAACAGCTCCAAACATCCACTGCCAGGAACCTTCTACAATATGCTGTAAGGTCTCTAACAATTACAGCTATTCATCAATTAAATCCTTGTTTATGTGAAATTCATATTCATTTATCTTCCTTCAAAACACATGTTTTCTCATGAATTGATCTGGTGACAAAATATGCAAAAAAACTGTGACATGTAACATTTCTTCTTATGCATTGTATTTAATTTTTGTCTCAGGTCGTGATTGTCAGTGGCCATCTGGACAGCTGGGATGTTGGGCAAGGAGCCATGGATGATGGTGGTGGAGCTTTTATCTCATGGGAAGCACTGTCTCTTATTAGAGACCTTGGTAAATATTTATAAATAGTCTGGTCTCCATAGAATATAAGACTTCACAATGTGTTTGTTCAGGTTACTATTTACTCGTTACTGGTGCAAGAGTCTTGGGTAGTTTGTACATAGGGTAAGTTCACACAAGTTGTGTTTGAAGTGAACTATAGTCCAGTAAAGGGAATGGATTATGTGAAACATGTCATAAACTTTAAAACCCAATCAACTTCAGTGGTGCAGTCTTTACTTATGCCTATACATACCTATGACCAAATCTGTAAGGTCTTATTATTCTGTACCTGAGTCTCATTTCAGATCAGTTGAGTAAAGGTCTTTCAAGGGGCCAACACTCAGTTAATTTTATTAAAGGTGTAAATATACTCAAGCCCATCTAAAATGGTCAGATTCCTATCAAGTTAAAAAATAAAGACCGCTTTTTTTTTTTAAAGATAGGTTTAACTTTTAACACTGTCTCTAGATTACGTCACCTAAACCTCATAATTAAAAAGGTATATGATTTTTCGGAGCTCAGATTCTGACTGAAGGCAATCTGTCACTGTCTGCTCAGAGAAGCTTCTTTGTTTACCCTAACCTTTCCACTTTCTTCCTCTACTGTCATTCCTATTCATCAGCACTTTCTGTAGAGATTAGCGGGCTGTGTCCGAAGTTGGCATGCATGTGCCAAACAAGGCAGAAGTTAAGGCTTGCTATACATTTATACAGTTTTCTTGTTCAGATTCCTTTAGATTTACCATCAACTATGTATGTCTGCCTGATTGCAATCAAATTTAAAGTGTTTTTAGGTTTGACCTCATATTTTATGGTTTTGGTAAGTCTAAAGGAAAATTGTATATTGTATGGCCAGCCTAAGTTTAATTCTGGGGTCTATAATTTAATGTCATTTTTGATGGAGGGGCCAAGAGATGGGGACTAGGGCTAATTAGAAAAATTGTTAATACAGAATTATTTAAAAGTAGCAATATAAGCAAACCACCTAAACTTGAGAAGGATACACCATTATGTATGTTAAGTTTTCTTTGTCAGAGGTTTTTGATGAATTGACACTGAGCTGGTAATTGTGTGATTTATTTTCATAAATGAAAATGAGAGACATTGGACTGTGGTTGAATCATATTATTGAATCTTAAACACAGATTGTCTCATAAACACCAGCATACTAAGAACTTTTAAGCATAAAGGTTAATGACTATAGATTATGGACGGGAGTGGTAGTTTGACATTTGACTTTCAATAGATTTATATTAAAAAAATTTAAAGATACAAAACATTGTATATGAGAACTTTTTGAAATTGTCAAGAAGATAGAACGCTAGAAAGCAGCTGCCGAGAATGTAATAACATCTAACAGTATACATTGCTTAATAATAAACAAATTTTGTAGTCTAAGTTAGAGTAGGTATCGATGAGCCAGGTAATATTTCTACAGGCTGCAAAACAATTAGCAGATCCAGACGTCAAGTCTGAATCAACAACAAAATTTGCAACAAGGAAATAAGAAGGAAAGAAAGAGAAAGGTAGAATGTCCACAGTAGGAGGATGGGAGAGAGGGGTAGGATAAGGGGAATGGGAGTGAGCGTCGGAGATGCCCAAAGCCAGCACCCTAATTCTGGACTACTATAATGAATTATAGCTCTCCATGGACAATGACCGATGAGCATATTGTATCTACGGGGTCCATATTCAGGAGAATTTGTTTTGCGTGTCCAGTAGGATGCTGGTCAATTTCTCATTAACAAAGAACAATAAAAAGGGGGGGTGAGGGGGCGCTTACTTTAAAAATATTTTAAACTATATAAAATAGCGTGCATAAAACATCAAATATTGATAATTGCAAAACACGTCCATAAATGACTCTTCATAAAGGTGAAATAATAAAAATACCACTGTGAAAAATAATTAAAAAGTGAAACAATCCAGTGCAGAAATCACCTGTGTAAATATATAAATGTAATCCTGTGTATGCAAAATACATACACTAGAAAAGACTATATAAAATTGTGCAATAAACAGTCTTTAGTGTAGAAAAAACAATTCCAAAAAAAAAAAACATGCAAAATAATGCAAGTCTTTGTGCTGGAAAATCTCTAAGCCACACTCCACAGCAATGTGAAAAATTAATTATTTTTCACAGTGGTATTTTTATTATTTCACCTTTATGAAGAGTAATTTATGGATGTGTTTTGCAATTATCAATATTTGATGTTTTATGCACGCTATTTTATATAGTTTAAAATATTTTTATAGTAAGCGCCCCCCCCCTCACCCCCCCCCTTTTTATTGTTATACCTTTCAGTGTGTGAACACTTTTTAGGTGGCTGCTACTTTTTTAGTTTTTAGGATATTTTATCCCTTATCGGTTTGCGCATTAGTTCCCCCATTTTCCATTAACAAAGAACCCGTCGATCCACTGATTAACTTCCTCAAAATAAACAAATTGTTTCTTCCAGGCTCTGGCAATGATCTGTTTTGCTGCTTACAAAATATAGGTCACCAATTTGAATTGGGCTTTAATAAAATAAGGGGGTTTAAGGTGTAATAATACCAAGGATCTCTGGAGAGGGGACGATCAAACAAAGAACGAATGAGCTTCGGAAACTTTGTCTAAAACCGTGCGAGCATGGAACATGTCCACCAGGTGTGTAAAACATCACCTGGCATTGGGCAGCCACGAAAGCACAGTCCATTATGGGAAGGCTGAAGGTGGGCCATACGTGATGGGACCAGGTACCATCTGGTAACTGTTTTGAATGCAGACTCAATAGTATTCACATTAATAGAGCAAGAGGCTATTGTGGCCCAGATTTGCAACCAATCTGCTCTATCTCTGGTGCACCGGAGGTCTGTGTCCCACTTGGAAACGTAAGCGTAATCAGCATGGTGGTTGGAAGTATTCAATTGAGAGTAAAGAATAGAAATCAGTTTAGGGGAGAGAGATGCATGGTGGCATATATGTTCAAATAATAGCTGACTTATAAGGTCTTTATTAGTGAATATGGCAGAGAGCCAGTGTTTAAATTGTAAGAATCAAAATATTTCGGAAGATGGGGCCTGATATTTTTCCCTAATTTCTGCCCAAGTTTAAATGTTATAGCCATTGAGAAAAGAATGGTTGCAAAGAAACTTATGGAGGTGCTTCCAATGGAAGGCTCCTGGGGACTCCAGTCCCATAGGAAAAATTGGGTTACCAAGGAGGGGTGAGAGAGGGAAATGTGGCAAAAGCAATTTGCTAAAGTAAGTGGAGTCTCAAATAGCAAGGGTATGTCTTAGAAGAGGGCTCATAGAAGTGGGTTGTGATTTAGGTGGGAGCCAAGGGAGTGAACAAACAGCAACTGGTGAGCAACAGCCTCCAGATCTATCCACAGAGGAGCCTGTCGGGAAGCATATAGGGAGGTCAGTGGGGCAATTTGCGCAGCTGCAAAGTATTTGCTGATATTAGGGTCTCCAAGACCCCCCTGCCTTTGGATGTTTGACATTTATGTGAATTCACAGATCATCTTCCAACCCTGCTACAATCAATTGGCAGTGTTCATATGTCTTTGTCCTATATCCGATATTCCCAGTAATAAACATAGCTCAGATTCCAAATGGCCTAGGCACTAGACTTAATGCAAATTTTACACGTACTGCTGGCAAAAAAATGCATCTTTATGTGACATTTTCAATCAGCGTCCAAAGACACAGATTCCTTAGCAGTGTCATGCATCGATGACATAGGAGGAAAATCATTTGCATGCTTCTTCCATTTCCACAGTAACCTGTGTGCAAGTTTTACATATTGGGAGTGACACACAATTTCCAAGTTTTCATAACTGAAATGTATTACTTGCAAAGCTGCCTGGGACTCTGGAAATTGGCTAATGGAAAGAATTTTCTAGTAATGACCATATATGTGCTTCAAAGGGAAAACACCATTGAAATAAAAACAATCACTTTTCTCAAATTCGGCACAAACTTTCCATATTTACATTGTACTGAGCTATTTAACTGTATGCTTTCTGTGGGAAATCTCCCTTTAGAAACTCCATGAATATAACTGCAAAAATAATTGGACACTCTGGCCTGAAGCTTAGTTGTATGGTACAGACAACGAAATTCAAAGCAAATTTTTATCTCAAAGCGGAAACCTCAGTCATTTTTTTCAACTTTCCATCTGTAAAATTTTCTGCCCTTGTTGTTTAACTGGATAGTAAACCATTTTTTTTTTTTTGCCAGTAAATACCTTATACAGCCCACTTCCTGTTTCTTGTCTGGTAAAAAGCCTAGCCAGTGACATGGGAGCCAGGGGGGCGGTCCAAGTTCTGCTGTCTATGTCAATGGACGCAGCAGCAGGACTCAGGAGCGCGCCCACACGAGTTCCCCCATGAAATGCGGCTCTCCGTGGGGGCACTCGAGAAGAGGAGGAGCCAGGAGCGCCGCTGAAGGACCCCAGAAGAGGAGGATCGGGGCCGCTCTGTGCCAAGAGAAGGGTATAACATGTTTGTTCATTTAAAAAAAAAAAATTACCTTTTACAACCCCTTTAATATAGTACATAGATAATGACAACCTTGTTCCTTACTGTGCCACCAGCCTGGCCTCACACAGCTTTTACCCAGAATTTTCAGAACTCTGTAGTCACACCAGTGTATTTGGACTGTAGTCTCATGCACTTCAGTAGAAATCCCACCCAAGGAAACTTGGAATAAGCAGCCGCACACCGCAACAGGATACCAATAAAAGCGTTGTTATTGTAATGTAGACAGACACGGTCACAGGAATGAATGGAAGGTTAACATGTTCCATACATATTGTGCCTAATCGTAAACACAAGGTTATGTCATGACTTAGGCCCCTTTCACGCTGGGGCGGGAGGTGCGCTGGCGGTATAGCGCCGCTATACCATCGGAAATTGTGGTGGTATCCAGCCTTTCACACTGAGACTGCAGGGCAGGGGTTTTTCAGGCTGTATTCAGGCACTATTTTTAGCGCTAAAACGCCTTAAAAACTCCTCAGTGTGAAAGGGGCCTAAGCACAATATGTGTAAAAACATGTTATCCTTCTGTTCATTCCTGTGACTGCAGCTGTCTACATTAAATAGTTTTTTATTGGTATCCCATTGTGGTGTGCTGCTGCCTATTTCAAGTTTCCTTATCTGTCGTGGTGGTGAGCCGGGCCAGCACCTATGGGGTTACCTGCTGTTGGATCTCCTCAGATCACCTGGAGCCTTGCCTGGATCTCCTCTGCCTTGCTGCCTTCGAAATCCCACCCAGCTGGACAGGTCATTGAAGTAAATGGACACCATTGAGCTCATACATAGGTTTGTTTACATAGATAGGTTTTACATACATAGGTTTCTGAAGAGTTTAGGTGGAGTCAGTGTGGCCTGAGTGGGTAGAATAGGGAAAAGCTTTGGGGCAGCAAGGTAAAACATAGAGATTGCTAGGGGAGGAGGATGGAGTAGAAAAGGATAAACGCATTAAAAGTTCCCTTCACTTGTAATGTGGTAGAACTATGATTACATGAAGCTCCTCCCCTACTGCTAAGCCCCTTCCCACCGTGTCTTGGTTGGTCCAGAAAAGCTAAATACAATTAAATAAAGATGATAGAAGTAACATAAAAATACTGTTGCTTTATAGGTAAGGATTTTAATTTAGAATACATACATCCTGCATTATAACCATAGTAGAAAAAAATAAATAACTATCCCTGTTAATAGCTGGAGCAATTTTATCCATTTGTCTATTGTGGTTTAACCTGAGAAACCTACACAGATTTTATTTAAAGCCGAAAAAGGGAATCTAGTGTAAATGTTTCAAAAATCAAGAGTCCTTTTATGTCTAGAGACTTCTGACTTTTCATCTATATATAAAGCATGAAAGTTTGTGTTAGCAGTGGGCTTTTCAACATCAAAGATGTGCAAATAATTCCAGAAATACCTTTCCCTGGTTAAAAAGAGTTAAGATAACATACATTAATGTTTTTTCTTTGGAACCAGCTCCATGGCTGATACTTGGTGTTTATGTAGTACCTTGACCTGAAAAGAGACCAGAACTTTTTTCAGGCAAAGAGAATTTTATGATCCCATACAGAGAATCTTAATTCACTGCACATTGTCTTCTTGGCTGACAAAGAGAAATTATCTTCTGTCCCATGGGTTTGCCTCGCCCATCATATATTTCTTAATAAGCCAGACTGCAAAAAGAATGTGCATAAATACATGTGAAAATGGAATGTGACAAAAGATAGATAACATCTCTTAGCCCATGCTGGACTAAACATGAGAAGACAAGACTTGGAAAGGGGTGAAGTTTTTTTTTTTATTATACCATTAGTTATAAATACTTATCCTAAATTTCTTTCTGAACTTTGCTAGGATAGTGTTTCAGCTAAGTATGTGCATATAACTACAGATCATAGCATTATTCCAGGGTCCATTCGCTCATATGTCCACTAAACTAGAGATGCTAAACCTTTCATATTGGGTCAACTTGGGAAAGATTTTCTGGAACCCCAATTGACAGTCTACCAGTGTTTTGAGATTGTTAAAAATAATGTAGAAAATAACATATCCAACCACTTGGAAATGCTAAATAATCATTTTTAGATCCATCATGGGTCCTCAATCAAGTTAAGACCCTGTGTTACATAGAGAAGTATCATTATTCTTCTTCTGTAAATCTGAGTAATTGTCAAGACATAGGCATTGAATAAACAGTTCATGCATATCTGGTAGTGCAGGGGTCACAAGGGTAAATAAGTTTTAGTCTAGAAGAAGGAGCCTGGAAGGAGTTGACCCCCTTTCCTCCCGCAGACACTATGCCCTAACCACTTCTAAGATATTCTGGTATGACTAGTTAGTATGGCGTGTTCCTTTGTTGTGGCACAGATTTTACTGGTCAAGTTGTATTTAAAGAGGATTTTACTGGGGGCATGACCAGCAGCTGTTGCAAATGGCCTTACATTGTTGGAGCTCTTTGTCTAGTGCTTCTCCAAGGCTCTTCTACAAAGGTAGCGATGTAGCAGTTTCTATCTCCACTTTTTTCAATCCCTTGTACTAGACAGTCGTTGTGGGGAAATGAGAAGGGAAGGAAGGGCAGTAGAAGCTGACAAATTTCTTTGTCTCCGCTGAGACAACATACACTTGGATCTAACGTCTCCTCACTTTCCTCTGCATAGATCTTCCCCAGACCAAGGCAACCTATAGACCTCCACCACAGAGGATGTAGTTCTCAATTGTCATGTAGTCCAGAAAAATCTAAGCCCAGCACAAAGGACAACAGCAGCATGCACACGTGACAGAAAACAATACTTCCCTAGATGACACCAGGTAACGCATAGATCCTGTAGCTGACCTCTACCCATCTGGTCAGCCCATATTGGATACGATTCCTAAAGACATATCCGTCTCCGTCTTCATAGGGATAAGGATTTTTTTATGCACCAATTCAAAGAGGAGGAGTTACATGACATTGCACAAAGAGTCATCCATGCTGAACATGAAATAGACTAATGTGCTAAGGCTCACAGGTGTTGGTTTACTAAAAATAGAGAGTGCAAAATTTGGTGCAGCTATGCATGGTGGCCAATCGGCTGCTAACTTAAGCTAGTTCAATTAAACTCTCACAAAAAAACCTGGAAGCTAAATGATTACTATGCACCACTGCACTAGATTTTACGCTCTCCAGTTTGAGTAAATCAACCCCACAATGTCTTAGCTGATTCACACAATGAGATGGAAGATGACCTTCACAGAATCAAACTGAAACTATCAGATCTTGAGAATAGACCACTCCACAATAACATAAAAAATTCCAGACCAATTTCTCTTTAAAGCGGAGTTCCACCAACTTTTACAACTTGGTATTTAAGTAAAGACCACCCCTTGTTTTTGGATAACAATTTTTTTTTCCTTTCTTACCTTTTTTGAAGTACATAGTGTACTTCTGTCCTAGCTCTGTCCTGGCCATTCATAAAGCAGCACGTGACTCACGCATGCGCAGTAGGAAACCGGCTGTGAAGCCTGGAGGATCCACTGATGGTTTCTCTTAGTTACAATGGCGGCGCCTGCACGCGAACCAATGGACGGATCTGCCTTCGGGGGGGCCAACATTGTGGGCTCCCTGGACAAGTAAGTGTCCTTATTAAAAGTCAGCAGCTACAGTGTTTGTAGCTGCTGACTTTTAAAAAAAACTTTTTTGAGGGTGGAACTTCGCTTTAATGATCTGTTCATACAGTACCACGCACCCTGGCACTGCATTGGGTGATAAAGTGCTGCATGCACAGTGTGGTGTGACACAATAGGGTTGATTTACTAAACCAGGAGAGTGCAAAATCTGGTGCAGCTCTGCATAGAAACCAATCGGCTTCCATTTTTTTTTTTTTTGTCAAAGCTTAATTGAACAAAGCTGACGTTAGAATCTGATTGGCTACCATGCACAGCTTTTGCACTCTCTAGTTTAGTAAATTAACCTCAATACAATGCATAGCATCACGTTTCAGCCAATAGAGCTTAACTAAATATCACTTGCTACAATTTAATAAAGTTGTAACAAAAGAAAGTACTCGGTGTGATGTGCCAGAACCAGCATATTGGCACTATTCCTTCCAGTGCACACTAGAAGCTGCACATTCATTGTGACTGCTGGTGTGAACAAGCCCTTTCTTACAAAACAACCATTGACCAATGGAACAATTGATTACCTCATCCTAAAGCCTTGATAATAATTTGATTTGTTTTAAGATAACTACTGTATAATCTAATGTGGTATGGTCCCATCCACACATTTGTCTTCAATTCTATTAGTTCCTGTAATCCTTACATTTTCCTGCAACATGTTTCACTATCAGCCACAGTACGTTTGTGCTATTTAATATGTTATAGCAATGTCCTTAGGTATGCGGTGAGTGATGTGACATGACATTCTTTTTCTGCATCCACCAGTAATTTTCAATCTCGACTGGTATGTGAAGTATTATACTGTGTAGGACAAGAACTTAATGGGGTTGATTTACTAAAACTGGAGAGTGCAAAATCTGGTGCAGCTATGCATAGAAACCAATCAGCTTCCAGGTTTTCTTGTCCCCCTGTCAGAACACAATAGCACAACAGGGGAGAATGCTGTACTAACATCAGCTTGTTAGTACAGTGGCGATAAGGTTTTCTTTTCGTTCAACCCGCTGGGCTGAGCAAAAAATAAATGTAGTGTGTACGAGGCTTAGGCCTCATACACACGACCGTTCGTGTGTATGGTTTCTCGTCGAGAAAACTGCCGGGAATCTCGACGAGAAAAATAGAGAACCTGCTCTCTATTTTCTCATCAGGATTCTCGTTTTTCTGAAAACCGGTCGTGTGTATGCTTTTCCGAGTCTTAAAAAATCGCGCATGCTCAGAATCAAGTATGAGACGGGAGCGCTCCTTCTGGTAAAACTAGCGTTCGTAATGGAGATAGCACATTCGTCACGCTGTAACGGACTGAAAAGCACGAGGCTGAAAAGCGCGAATCGTCTCTCCCCAAACTTTTACTGACACGCGGTAACACGAGATCAGCAAAAGCAGCCCAAGGGGTGGCGCCATTGGAATCGAACTTCCCCTTTATACTGCCGTCGTACTTGTTGTACGTCACCGCGCTTTACAACGACGAGATTTGGAATTGACAGTGTGTATGCAAGAAAGCTTGACAAGAATCTCGTCAAGAAAAACGACAGGTTTTTTTACGAAGAGATTCTCGGCCGTGTGTACTAGGCTTGTAGTTTCATTCTGTGATAATGAAAATTTAATTTTAATGCATGTTATGCTTTTTTCTTTTAACCACAAAAATTATTTAAAGTAAAGACGTTCTATTGAAAAAAAAACACTGATTAAATGGTTAGATGCTTCTACGTGTAATGTCACCTAAATCTTGTAGCACTTTCAACCTGCTATTGTCTACAAATGGTACTAATATTTGTTTACATCCCTAAAAGGAGGGGTAGTCACCATTTCTACTTCAAAATAAAAAATGAGATTGTGGACACTAGAGTATCCTATAAATAATTTTAAAAATCGTGTTGGTTCTTGGCTGTACATTACTAGAAGTAAGAAATTGCTCATGGAACAAGGTCTGCCAAATCTAAAAGCTAAACATAAGAATAAAAGAAAATCATATGTACAGGATCTTACAAATATAGTAATTTTTATCAAGCTGTTCCTAAACCTTTCCTAGCCTTAGCAACATTATTAACAAAACATTAATCACTAACATCCTATATCTTAAAAACCATTTCCATTTGTCCAGTATCCTAAAACAGGAATTTACATGTAAAGCACACATTAATGCCCATGCATACAGTAGGTGTGAAAGGGCTGTCCTTTGTGCTGTGCATCTAGGTAAACAGGGTGCCCAAAACCGATATACGTTCTATTCCAACCAATTCCAAGAGGTTAGCCTGGCACCAGGTTGAACAGAGGGTGCCATTCTTCTCTATGGTAGTCCCCAGTCATCATTATTATGCATTCATCAGGGTTTGGGCCTGCATAGTGTGAAGTAGGGATGGGTAAATCTACGCAGGCTCAGTTTACGAACAGATTCTCAAATTTTGCAGAGTTCCCCATTCAAGCTTATGGGGCAAATTTAGTTTTTTAATTCTGGCCATTTGTAGGGCTTATAAGCAATGTATTTTCTAATCAAAGGCACAGAAGGCTGTGCACAATGCTGTCAGCCCACCTATTTATTGTTAAGGGTCTTTGTTATCCATTCCTTCAGATTATTAGCTCTTATGCCTCAGATGACCAGGAGCAAATACTTTTTGTGGAGTGTTCTTTATTTCTGGTAATTAACCTGCAAAGTTTTCAGCTAAAAGTTGGTGAATTTACAGGGTTCGATGGGTTGGCAAATCGCAAAGAACTGAACCTCATCCCTAGTTGTGGAGACTACAGATATTGTATGAACATGCAAAAGAGAACCCCTCAGGGACTTTGAGGCAGTTAAGAGGCAGGGTAATGGAGTTTTAAAGGCTTACGCCAATTTATTTGCATACAATGATAAAACGGACAGAGGTCAATAAAACATACCGTATATATATATATAATACAAAATAATGGAAATGCAAAGAATTACAATAAGAAAGTACCCAACTACGAGATGCAACCTGCACAGGCTGCTTAATAATAGACTAGCTGGGGGGATCTCACAGTTCAACCCGACATGTTTCAAAGTGATTCCTTCTTCTCAGGGGTATTGGGGTACACAGCGAAATCTATGAGATTATAAATGAAAATTACACATATAGAGGAACAAGTCATCTATAATACATATAGCATAATATTTAGTATATAAACAACATAATACATTTAAGCTACCAAAACAATAAGAGGTTGAATAAGTTACATTTGGACATAGTGGGAAATAAGTGTGCCTTCAAATGGAGCTGGGGTGACACAAGATCTGGTACATAGGAAGATTACCTGTGTCAAAAAATGCACTGCCGCAAGGGCCCATCCAAGAGGTCACAGCCAGGTTACCGAGGGCAACCACAGAACCAGGAGGGAGAGGTGTGAGGTTTTTAGTAGAAGTCTGTAAGCAAAAAATGCCATGAATAATTGTTTGGTAGGTGTTTTACCAATGTTTAACAAAGGTTGATGTACGAATAAATGTAGTATAGTATTCATAGAGTAAGAAATACAGATCAAATGGCCAGATGGAAAGAGTTGAGGATGAGCAGACGCACATAACAAAACACAAAAGCAAAAAAGCAGTCAAAAGTTTTCAGCTAAAAGTTTGTGATTTGCAAACCCATCGAACCCTGGGAATTCACAGAGAACTGAACCTCATCCCTAGTTGTGGAGACTATAGAAATTGTGGACAAACAGGATTTTATGGTTATTAATTTGGCAAAAGCCAGGTGAGGGGATCTGGGATGAAAATGCTTATACTTCAAACAAATTAGAAATGATAAACCTTAAAATTAATATATATTTACATAAAATGTGTCAATACTTGCATAACATCTCAAATTATTTGCTTTCTGGATTATAAAGGTGAAGTTTCACTGTAGGGCAGGGATATGCAATTAGCCGACCTCCAGCTGTTGCAGAAGTACAATTCCCATGAGGCATGGCAAGACTCTGACAGCCACAAGCATGACACCCAGAGGCAGAGGCATGATGGGACTTGTAGTTTTGCAACAGCTGGAGGACCGCTAATTGCATATCCCTGCTGTAGGGAGTATGTTTTGTAAGCTCTCTCCAAACCCTGTGTTGGAGCTTACACAGGGTTGATAATGTCATCCTCCTTTCATGTGACATTGTTCAGGCATTTCGATTGGCCCCTCAAACCTGAGCACTGCATTTTGGGAGACCATCACATTCCCAGAAGCACTACATTTTTACCAAGCGATTCGGCAGGGAAGTTCAGTGAAGGTGAACGTAAGTGTGTATGCACAACCTTGCAGAGAAAGCTAAAACAAGGCTTCGAAATTAGTCAATAAATGAATATTTAGAAGCTTACTTTATAAATTTGTACTCCGATGATGTCACACGGGTCGGTGACATCATGTGATGTTGCTGGATGGCCCCACCCCTCAGCTATTTAGGAAATGTCACACTGCAGAACAGGCAGACCGTGGGAGCGTTTGTCGCGAGCAGAGCTTTTTTTTTTTTTTCTTTTTCGGGTCCGGCGATGGCGGCGGGCGTTGTGATTGACGATGGATCTACATTGGGGAATATTGTTTTTTTAGGACTTGTCAAAAGCTCTTGTACTGTCTTTATTCACTTTTACACTTTTTTGGTGAATGGGTAGGGGTACTATGTACCCTATTCTCATTCACGTAGGTAGGGGGGTTGGATCTGATTTGCTAAAGGGCACTTCCAGATTCCAATAAGCCCCCTGCCTGCAGACCCCCACAGCCCCGGGTTGTGGGAAAGAGGCCCTTGTCCTCATCAACATGGGGACAAGGTGCTTTGGGTAGAGCCCCATTCCCCAAAGCACCCTCCCATGTTGAGGCCATGTGGCCTGGTATGGTTCAGGAGGGGAGGGGGGCGCTTGCTCGTCCCCTCCCTTTTCTGACCTGCCGGGCTGCATGCTCGGATAATGGTCTGGTATGGGGCCATTTTTTTTAAAAGATTTTGACGTGGATTTCTCCTTCAAATCTCTATCAGACCCGAAGGTCCTGGTATGGATTTGTCCCACGTCATTTTTTCTCAACTTTTTTTTTTTCATCAATTTTTTTATATTCAGCTGTCAGCAGGGAACCCTGCTGACCGCTGATGACTCATCTGTTGTTAAGGATGCGGCGGCTGGCTTCCAGGCCCGCTCCTTAGCAACCAGCTATGCAGTGTGTTAAGGTGAAAAAAGAAAACACAATCTACTGCAAGAAAAAAAGTTCCTGACCCTTTGAAAAAACACACCAGCTGAAAAACGCATAGATGTGAACGTGTACCATAGAAAACCAGGTTAAATGGGCTGTAGTGCAGTTCTGCAAACTGCAAAACTCACTAAAAAAAGGAATATGGGGTGAAGGTAGAGTCATAGTGATAATGGGGCGTGCTGTGCAGAATGCAAACCCTGTCTGAAAGTTAAAAAAAAAAGTTAAATACCGCTTTTAACAAATGAAGTTGAAAGTCCAACTAGTTTAGGTAGAACCTCACTGTGTGTGCTACTGCTGGAGCCCTGAATGAATTCCAGTTGTAAAAGTGGAAAAGACAAACAACTGTTTAGACTTTGGGCTCCAGCAGCCATTTTGTTCAATCATGGTCTGTATAGTTTTGTGAAAGCCAATGCTTTGAAGCGGGAACTAACTCAGATGTTTCCACTTTTTATTTACATATGGAGCATTCATTCAGCCCAGTATAAGCATTACACAGGAACTGTATTCGGCTACAATTTTATAATTCTCTTCCTGTAAACATCCAGGCTAGTTATACAAAGGTAGAAGAAATTGAAATGCAAGATGGCATCACAAATGACTGGAAGTAATTGAGCAATGTTTTCCCTCGTATGTGTAAATCTGATTTGGGTTTATTTACCGGGCAGAAAGGTTACACTGTACAAACAGCAGCCTGAAACTGTGTTGAAATGAAATATACCAATAGACAGAAATTTTTTGGAATAAACCTTCAACAAGTTCACCAGAGCTGCTTAAAGCTGCACTTCAGGCAAACCGCTATATACAGAAATACAAGTATGTCAACCACCAACGTATTTGTAACTAAGTTCATTCAGCCTAGTAGTCTGAATTCCCCAGCCTTTTTGTGTATTTGTCTAGAGTCTGGACCTCTCTGCAGGTTACACTGCAATAAAGAAATCAAAAAAGATGTGGCGCTCCCAGAACGTTCACAACAGGAAAGGAAAATATATTGTGGCTATCCCTATTATATTATATAATAAGTGTGGCGCTAATGAGAATTTAGGATAAAAGTCCTAAATATAGTAGGGTGTGAAAAATATTCTAATTTAATCAAAAACCCATGCTGGTATATATTTCGAAATTAGTGAAAAATATAGAAATACATATATAGCATAAATAAGTGTCTGTAATCCTTCTGTGATTACAAGTATTTAACCAACATATTAATGTACAACAAAAATTATAGTGCAAATATTATGTTGTGAAACATGAATAGCAATAGAGTGATAATCCTAAACCAGTGAAATTGGAATTATATTTCTATCAGACATCAAAGATGAGTATGTGTCCCTGTAGTTGTCTAACAATAGACAAAGTACCATCCAAAAAGACCAAAGTCCAATATGGGATTGTTATAGAATACGTAGATATGGATGTTCAATGTGGATATACGTGGTAACACCCGGGAGTGCCTTCACCTTGTGTCAATGGGGGAGAGATAAGGTACTCTTACCAGCTGGGATGGATCCAACACACCGTACGGCGGTGGATCTTCAAGACTTTGTCCACTTCGTGGACGGATCAGACAGCCAGGCTTTGTAGAGACGACCAGGATCTATAGGACACCTCCTCCCAGGATCAATGGCAATCCAACCAGGAAAAATCCGGATAAGCGGGTAGCAGCTACCCTATCCATTCATAACCATGGAAAACAAAAAATTGCTCCACATGGTGTAAATCCAAAAAAGATTTATTAGAAAATTTTTTCCATAAAAAGTTCACACAGTATGAACATCCAAAACAAAACTCCAAAGCATAACAAAGAAATCCAAAAAATCCACACTCTAGAATATAAGTAGGCAGCGTGATAGGAACAGCAAGAGCTGGTGTATTTGTCCCGACCGGTTTCGTCTAATAAGACTTCTACTGGGGTATACAGAAACTCTCTGTTCCCCACGCTTTTATAGAGAAAGGAATGTAGTTTTAAAATTAAACACAGCTGATCACTCATTGTATTTCCCGCTTCCGGGATCACCATACCCTATTGCTAGAGCTGATAATAATGTGAATCCAGCCCCTAGTGGGATTAGCCAATAGTGTCACTTGTACCATGGAAGAGCTCCGCCGCGTCATCCACTCTGTCTCCTGGCTGTCAGCGTGCGGGAATACATCAGTACCATGTGACTATCTCTTGCAATACATCATCCGCATAGTAGTCTGGGAAATGTAGTCACAGAGAGGGCCATAGGCCATAATCACGCACAGCATTATCCGGCATTGACCCCACCCCCATGCCTTCATTCCCACCAATGATAGAACGGGAGTGCACAATCTCGCAACAGACATTAAAGCAGCGTAAGCCGAGATGTGCTCACGGACAGATCCAAATGCTCCAGTCGTCATGGTGATATGCACAGAGGATGGCCGCAGCGGAGGTGTGTCTTTGGTACGTCATCTGTCTCGATTACTCGAGCTTCCACCCTGAGGCATGTTGGGAAGTGTAGTTTAAAGTAAGAACGGAAGGAAATTAATAATAGTAAAGTAGTTAGATACGGTTGTTCTATCCCTCAATACTTATAAAAGGGAGGGGGAGAGAACCGCCAAACCTCTATCATACATCGATTTTATAATCAGTCTCGGAATCAGAAATTGAACTAAAAATCAAAATGTTCACTATTGTTGGCAACCATCAGAGATTGATGGGTATTATAAAATAAAAAATTAAAATATATTAATTAAAAAATGGGCTTGGTGTCCCGGATAAGGAACTACACCTGTACAGCCTTCATAATGGCATAGTAACCGCTCCAATAAATGTAAATAATCATAAATCCAATTTAACTTGAGTGTCATATATTAACAATATGGTATGGGCATCATATGCCACGTATCAAAGGAAACGGTTCATGGATGTATTAAAATGAGAATGCACATAAAATAGAATAAACCATAAAGATGTATAACAGATTATAGAAACTATAATAGTAACATCTTCATAGTAACATAGCAACCACTATAGAGAGATGCACTTTGACATGCATCCAATGTAACATAAATGTCCTATATATATAATGAATATGGCATAGGTATCAAGTAGAGAGGCAGTTCATAGATGTATTACAGTAAAAAATGCACACAAAAAAAGGAAGAGGAATAAACCACAAAGGTGTATACAAAAATGGGTCAAGCCTTATTTATAAAAGCGTTAATGTCCCAATCAACGTTTAGGCCATAAGGCCTGTAACACTTAAGCTGATATATCCAGTATGTTTCTAATTTAGAAACCCCTCTCAGGCGGGATTCACCCCTCCAACTAGGGACAAATTTGTCTATGATTTGAAACATAGTACCTTTGGGGTTCTTATTATGGAATTCTAAATAATGTCGTGGGACACTGTGATTTGTTTTGCCCTTTTTTATGCTGGTTAGATGTTCCCCCACTCTTATTGAAAAAGTGCGAATAGTGCGACCTACATACTGTTTCCCGCATGGGCAGGTAAGTAAATATACTATATATTTTGTCGCACATGTTGTAAAGCTTTTCATTTGATAATCAATCCCTGTGGATGTAGACCTGAAAGTGTCCGTTTTTCGTTTTCCACAAATGTTAATTTGACAAACCTTGCATTTTCTGCAGGGATAATATGCCTTTAAGTGTGGAAAAAAGGCTGGTAATATTGGTGGATCAGAAACGTTGGGCGCAATGCGATTTCTCAGTGAGGGTGCCCCTCGATATGTTACGCCCGCTTTTTCAGGAAGTGTGGGTCCTAGAATCTGGTCATTTTTCAAAATTTTCCAGTGTTTCTGAAATATATCCCTTATTTGTCTGTGTTGGACAGAGTATGTTGTGTAGAAAGACCATTTATACTTCGAGTCTTGGATAGGCTTAATTTGTTCTCTAACTAAAGAATCCCTCTCAATCCTAGCAACTTGTTTGATCTCCTCCTCTATAACGGAGGGATGGTAACCCTTATCTACAAATCTGGACTTAAGTATACTAGCCTGACAGTGGAAGTCAGAAAGGTTTGAGCAATTACGTCTAATCCTTAAAAGCTGACTTCGGGGCACTGATTTTAACCATGCTGAATGGTGACAACTATCGACCGGAATGTACCCATTCCGGTCCGTTGGTTTAAAAAATGTCCTAGTTTCTAGCTTACCATTATTAGGGAATATTTCGAGATCCAAAAAATGTATAGACTTGAAACTGGCCTCATAGGATAGGCTGATACCCACATCATTGTTATTCAGAGTGGACATAAATTTGTTTAAGGAGGTCTCATCACCCCTCCACAGGAGGAGGATGTCATCTATGTATCGAACCCAGAGGATAATCTCGGGTCGATCGTAAGCATAGATGACATCCTCCTCCCATTTGGCCATAAAGATGTTAGCCAAACTGGGAGCAAATTTTGCGCCCATGGCAACCCCCTTTTGTTGTAAAAAGAAATCACCATTATGCCAAAAGTAATTGTGGTGGGTTGCAAAATGTAAAAGATCCATAATATATCTTTTCTGCGTGCCCGAAAGGTCATTAACTCTAGACAAAAACAGACCAACAGCTGACAAGCCTAATTCATGTGAGATGCTAGTGTACAGTGAGGCAACGTCTGCTGTCACGAGCAAGATGTCCCTACTGTAAGTAATCTGCTGCAACAATAAATAAGGCTTGACCCATTTTTGTATACACCTTTGTGGTTTATTCCTCTTCCTTTTTTTGTGTGCATTTTTTACTGTAATACATCTATGAACTGCCTCTCTACTTGATACCTATGCCATATTCATTATATATATAGGACATTTATGTTACATTGGATGCATGTCAAAGTGCATCTCTCTATAGTGGTTGCTATGTTACTATGAAGATGTTACTATTATAGTTTCTATAATCTGTTATACATCTTTATGGTTTATTCTATTTTATGTGCATTCTCATTTTAATACATCCATGAACCGTTTCCTTTGATACGTGGCATATGATGCCCATACCATATTGTTAATATATGACACTCAAGTTAAATTGGATTTATGATTATTTACATTTATTGGAGCGGTTACTATGCCATTATGAAGGCTGTACAGGTGTAGTTCCTTATCCGGGACACCAAGCCCATTTTTTAATTAATATATTTTAATTTTTTATTTTATAATACCCATCAATCTCTGATGGTTGCCAACAATAGTGAACATTTTGATTTTTAGTTCAATTTCTGATTCCGAGACTGATTATAAAATCGATGTATGATAGAGGTTTGGCGGTTCTCTCCCCCTCCCTTTTATAAGTATTGAGGGATAGAACAACTGTATCTATCTAACTACTTTACTATTATTAATTTCCTTCCGTTCTTACTTTAAACTACACTTCCCAACATGCCTCAGGGTGGAAGCTCGAGTAATCGAGACAGATGACGTACCAAAGACACACCTCCGCTGCGGCCGCCCTCTGTGCATATCACCATGACGACTGGAGCATTTGGATCTGTCCGTGAGCACATCTCGGCTTACGCTGCTTTAATGTCTGTTGCGAGATTGTGCACTCCGGTTCTATCATTGGTGGGAATGAAGGCATGGGGGTGGGGTCAATGCCGGATAATGCTGTGCGTGATTATGGCCTATGGCCCTCTCTGTGACTACATTTCCCAGACTACTATGCGGATGATGTATTGCAAGAGATAGTCACATGGTACTGATGTATTCCCGCACGCTGACAGCCAGGAGACTGAGAGTGGATGACGCGGCGGAGCTCTTCCATGGTACAAGTGACACTATTGGCTAATCCCACTAGGGGCTGGATTCACATTATTATCAGCTCTAGCAATAGGGTATGGTGATCCCGGAAGCGGGAAATACAATGAGTGATCAGCTGTGTTTAATTTTAAAACTACATTCCTTTCTCTATAAAAGCGTGGGGAACAGAGAGTTTCTGTATACCCCAGTAGAAGTCTTATTAGACGAAACCGGTCGGGACAAATACACCAGCTCTTGCTGTTCCTATCACGCTGCCTACTTATATTCTAGAGTGTGGATTTTTTGGATTTCTTTGTTATGCTTTGGAGTTTTGTTTTGGATGTTCATACTGTGTGAACTTTTTATGGAAATTTTTTTTCTAATAAATCTTTTTTGGATTTACACCATGTGGAGCAATTTTTTGTTTTCCATGGTTATGAATGGATAGGGTAGCTGCTACCCGCTTATCCGGATTTTTCCTGGTTGGATTGCCATTGATCCTGGGAGGAGGTGTCCTATAGATCCTGGTCGTCTCTACAAAGCCTGGCTGTCTGATCCGTCCACAAAGTGGACAAAGTCTTGAAGATCCACCGCCGCACGGTGTGTTGGATCCATCCCAGCTGGTAAGAGTACCTTATCTCTCCCCCATTGACACAAGGTGAAGGCACTCCCGGGTGTTACCACGTATATCCACATTGAACATCCATATCTACGTATTCTATAACAATCCCATATTGGACTTTGGTGTTTTTGGATGGTACTTTGTCTATTGTTAGACAACTACAGGGACACATACTCATCTTTGATGTCTGATAGAAATATAATTCCAATTTCACTGGTTTAGGATTATCTCTCTATTGCTATTCATGTTTCACAACATAATATTTGCACTATAATTTTTGTTGTACATTAATATGTTGGTTAAATACTTGTAATCACAGAAGGATTACAGACACTTATTTATGCTATATATGTATTTCTATATTTTTCACTAATTTCGAAATATATACCAGCATGGGTTTTTGATTAAATTAGAATATTTTTCACACCCTACTATATTTAGGACTTTTATCCTAAATTCTCATTAGCGCCACACTTATTATATATTTACACTTAATTAATTTTGTCTGATTTTGGTGTTTGGCTGCTGTTGCTACAATATTTTGGGTTGGCGCAGTATTATATAATTTTATTTATTTATTTATTTATCCCTATTATATTACTAAGTCCACAAAAACACCTTCACTTAATGAAAGTTCACCCCAAAGGAAGCCTACAGGTGATGGACATCTGCCACCTCACACTCAGGATCAGGGAAAATTCCCCAGTATCAGGCAACATGAAAGAAAACAGCAAGGGCACATGGATGCGTGTCTTGCACTCTTTAATCAGTAAAAACAAAGTGTCCACTTGCAGTTAAAATAGCATAGACTGGCATGCGGAAGTGCAACCATGTTACATCTTTAATATTTGTAGGTCTTTCATTAAAACTATATCTGGTGATCCTGCTATGAAAGTTCTTGTTTCAGCTCTTTCTGCTATAAGGTGCTCCTTCATTGTCACCCTGCAACAGGGTCTTCCAGTGAAGACAAGTGGCCATTTTAGCACACATTACTCAGGCATGATGCACTGTTGTCACCATCAGAAAACCCACCCTGAGAAATGCCATGCAGTCATTTCCAGAGTGCATGTAGTCAGAATGTGGCTACAGAGATGCAGCAGTAGATCAGCACCATTTACATGCAACAAAGAATGAAAAATCAGGAAAAATTGTATTTAATCATGGCAATAGTTTATGGTACACAGTATTTTAAGATACTAAATATCTTTTAGTTCAAGCTTACATACACTTTATGCATGTTTACAAAGTGGGAGCAATATCATAAAGTATTAGAGTCATGTTAGTCTCAGAGGCTGACCCTCTAAACCAGGGGGGCCAAACTCAATTTAATTGTGGGCACATCAGCAGTATGTTTGCCCTCAATAGGCCAGTTGTATCTGGGGCAGGCTACTTACGGAGTGCAGAGTTAAGGAGTGTGTTATGTACAGAGTACAGGGTTCAGGAGTGTGTTACGTACAGCAAGCAGGGTTCAGGGGTGTGCTATGTACAGAGTGCAGAGTTCAGGAGCGTGTTACATACAGAGTGCAGAGTTCAGGTGTTTGCTGTGTCCAGAGTGCAGGGTTTATGGGTACACTATGCACAGTGTGAAATCCAACCTCCTCCCAAAGTTTCCTTGCATCTCTCTCTCCTACCTGATCCTTGCTTTAGTACCTCCCTATGTATGGGGCTCTTCCCTGCCTTGCAGAACAATTGTTCTCTCTCCGATTCTGGAGATCTGTCCCCACCATGCCATGAGCGTGTGCAGGGATCCGTTTCAAATCTGTCCGCCACAATGTCGCAGTCCTGCTAAAAATTGCTGATCACTGCCATTACTAGAAAAAAAAAAATGTCATAAATCTATTCCCTATTTTGTAGACACTATAACTTTTGCGCAAACCAATCAATATACGAGTATTGCAATTTTTTTTTTACCAAAAATAAGTAAAAAAATACATATTGGCCGAGGCTGATGAAGAAATATATTTTTTGGGGGGATATTTATTATAGCAAAAAGTTAAAATATCGTTTTTTTTTTTCAAAATTTCACTCTTTTTTTTGTTTATAGCGCAAAAAATTAAAACCGTGACCAAATACCAATAAAAGAGAGCTCCATTTGTGGGAAAAAAAGGACGTCAATTATGTTTGGGTACAACATCTCACATCAATTGTCAATTAAAGCAATGCAGTGCAGTATCGCAAAAAATGGCCTGGTCAGGAAGCGGGTAAATCCTTACGTGGCTGAAGTGGTTAAACTTACCATCATCAGTGCCCATCAATGTAGCCTCATCAGTGCAGCCTGATCAGTGCTCATCAGTGCAGCCTCACCAGTGCAGCCTGATTAGTGCCACCTCACCAGTGCAGCCTGATCATTGCCCATCAGTGCAGCTTTACTAGTGCAGCCTGATCAGTGCCCATCCATGCAGCCTCACCAGTGCAGACAGTGGCCATCAGTGCAGCCTCACCAGTGCAGACAGTGCCCAGGCATCAGTGCAGCCTGATCAGTGCCGCCTGATCAATGCCACCCCACCCATGCAGACAGTGCCATCATCAGTACAGCCTGATCCGTGCCCGTGGGATGTGAGGGGTCAGCTGGGGGTGTGTCAGGGTCTGGGTATGTGTTACAGCTAGGTACTTTCCTTGCACGGCCTCTTCGGAGGAGTGGGGGGGGGGTGATAAATTTCAGTCATGTCTTCTCTGCCACTCCGGAGACTCTGTTGAAGAATCTGACGAGTTGGAGAATATGACAGAACAGCCGGTCCCAGCCCACACCCGCTCAGGTCATGTGTGACGTGCTGGCTGCCTCTGAGACTCTTGGGAGGTGGGAGTTTTAGCTTGCTCCCACTGCCAGGAACCTCAGTGCGGCAAGACTACAACTCCCAGAGTGCAGCGCAGCCCGGCCAGTCGGCGACCGCCTTCTAGTACTGTTTAACCCAGACCTACTAGGGTTTCCACCTTTTCTTCAAGCAAAACCCAAACCCTTTAGCGATGGCATTTGTTTTGGGGGGGTATACCCTATAAGATTGTAAAAGACCTGGGACACTTTTGGTGGCCTGAAAGAGAGTAGTAATGTGGCGCATAGCACGCCGCAGCAAACAGTGCACGTGGCTGAATTGTGAGTGTTCTGCATGGAATGCAGGGGTCAGATATGTCCTGGGGAGAGGGCTAGTGCTAGCAGGGGGTGGGGAGAGATAGATATGTGCTGGGGGGCAGTGGGGGTCGGTGATCAAATTTGTTTGGGGGGCGCAAACAAACTGATTCTGAAAAAAAATAAACATCAAATGCAGCCACTGTGCCCCATCAAATGCAGCCACTGTGCCCCATCAAATGCAGCCACTGTGCCCCATCAAATGCAGCCACTGTGCCCCATCAAATGCAGCCACTGTGCCCCATCAAATGCAGCCACTGCGCCCCATCATATGCAGCCACTGCGCCCCATCATATGCAGCCACTGCGCCCCATCATATGCAGCCACTGCGCCCCATCATATGCAGCCACTGCGCCCCATCATATGCAGTCATTGCGCCCCATCAAATGCAGCCACTGCGCCCCATCAAATGCAGCCACTGCGCCCCATCAAATGCAGCTACTGCGCCCCATCAAATGCAGCCACTGCGCCCCATCAAATGCAGCCACTGCGCCCCATCATATGCAGCCACTGTGCCCCATCATATGCAGCCACTGCGCCCCATATGTGCTTGGGGGGTCAGATATGTGCTGGGGGGAGGGCGCTTTGAAAGAGAAAAGAGCCAGTGCAAGGGGGATGGGTAGGGGGGGGTAGGATATGTGCTGGAGGGGTGTTTTGGGAAGGAAGAGAGGGGTTGCCAGATTTCA
This sequence comes from Rana muscosa, assembly GCA_029206835.1. Lineage (NCBI taxonomy): Eukaryota > Metazoa > Chordata > Amphibia > Anura > Ranidae > Rana > Rana muscosa. The sequence goes on from JARGYO010005626.1 coordinate 102,885,777, forward strand.
AATCGAATCCACACTGAAGTTCTAGCATTGCCTTCCCCCTCCCAGCACCATATCCTCCTAACCCCTCGATCACTCATATGACATCTACCTTGTCCTCCTTTCCAGACACACTCTCCCCCTCCCTCCTCCATCTACAGTACAGAGCATTAGAAAAAGTTTAGTGCAGACCTGAGGTTCAAAGCTTCCCTTCTCCCCCCTCCTCCTCCTCGTGTGTGTACAGAACGGACTGAGAAGGAGGGGAGGAGCTTTGATACACTGACACTGCTCTGCTCATCCAGCTGCTGTCAGGCAGAGAGGAGACTCGTCAAAGTTAAAGTAACAGACAGCGCTGCGGCCGTTTTATTGATAAGGTAGGCGGCTTGGGGGGGAATCTCCCCCCTCCCCCCCTGCCTGTACTACTTGTCACACCACACTGATCTCTGCCTCATTGTCGGGATCCTCCTCTATCAGCGTCCCTGGCGACGCCACCGCACACAAGGAGAGGAGGAAAGAGGGGAAGCACTTTGGCGCCCCCTGCACCCTGGCCAGGACCGGCCCTGATCATGTGACATGAGCTTACTGTGCCTCCAAGCAGGACATGTGAAGAGAATACATTTTTTTCCTGTGATGAGGGCTCGTTCAGATGTATGCTTTGCAGTAACCACATTATAACATACTATACACGTTAGTGTGTTGTGTTAAATTTTTATTGGCTGCCCAACTCACTAAAGGAATGCACATTGCAGCACATCACAACACATGGTAGTGCACTTTGGTGCATTGTGGTGTGTGTTGTTGCTGGCCTGTTGTGCATTGGCATCCAATTAAAATGCATAGGCTTTCTTAACGCAACAGCTTGGTGTGAGTGGACCTAAAATTTTACACGCTATTTGTATGGGCTTGTGCACATTAGTACTTTTTACAATAGATACAGTGCCTTGCAAAAGTATTCATCCCCCTTGGCATTTTTCGTGTTTTGTTGACTCTCAACCTGGAATTAACAAGGATTGTTTGAGGATTTGCATAATTTAATTTACAGAACATGGCCACAACTTTAAGGATGTTTTTTTTTTATTATTGTGAAGCAAACCACAAAAAGCACAAAATAACAGAAAAAGTCAATGTGCATAATTATTCACCCCCCTAAAGTCAATACTTTGTAGAGCCAACTTTTGCGGCTATCACAACTCCAAGTTGCTTTGGATAAGTCTCTATGAGCTTGCCACATCTTACCACTGGGATTTTTGCCCATTCCTCCTTGCGAAACTGCTTCAGCTCCTTCAAGTTGGATGGTTTGCGCTTGTGAACAGCAATCTTTAAGTCTGACAACAGATTTTCTATTGGATTGAGGTCTGGGCTTTGACTAGGCCATTCCAACGCATTTACATGTTTCCCCTTAAACCACTCAAGTGTTGCTTTAGCAGTGTGTTTGGGGTCATTGTCCTGCTGGAAGGTGAATGTCAGGGAAATCCGTCCAACAACGCCAATCAGCGCCCAATGCGCACGCGCGGCGGAATGATGCTTCGGCGCATGCACGTGCGCGGGACGGCGCTTCTACGTTCTCGGGTGCGCGCGCCGACGCAGTGGCGCGCGCGCATGCGCGGAGGCGCACCAATAGGAATCCAGGCGGGCCTATTTAAAGAGACCCAGTTGCACTGACAAGTTGCTGGTTTGTCAGCTTTCCTGTATACCCAAGACTCTGGAAAACTATCTTGAAAATCTCCTTGTGACCCGGACTGGCTTGATTCCTCTGATCTCTCTCCTGGACCTGACCCTCGGCTTGTTATACGGACTTCTGCCTTCTCCTGTGTTTGACCCTCGGCCTGTGACTCGGATCTGCTGCCTGTCTACAATCCTTGACCTCCTGCTTGTACCTTTTGGACTTCCGCGTTTCCTTTGAACTCCTGCCTGGTTCCCGGTATTCTCTGGACTTGTTACCTTTTACTGTGCTAGACCCCCAGCCGGGACTGTTACCTTGCAATTGCAACCCGGACTCAACCTGCACCGGCTTCCATTATCTCCTGCTGTTGAACTTTACCAATCCGGCTAGTTCCTGCTTGAAGCCTGTTTCTTCAGTCTACTCAGCACTACCGGACTGTCTACAAGTACCCACCACCTGCCGGTAGCCGGTGCCGCTTCTCGCCATCCACTCCCTGTCTCAACTCCAGGGGGTGGAGTGCGTCAAGTCGCAAAGGTGAACCACTCTCGGCATCTCGGCCTCGGTAAGTACATACCCTTACAGTACAAACCAGCCAGATGTCTGAGGCCGACAGGGTGCGTTCACCGTTCGAGACCCTATGTCAGCAAGTCACCGCACTAACCGATGCGGTTCAGAAATTACAAGAAGGTTATGTCCAAATGGATGGCCGCTTTCAGCTACTTACTGGAGCTACAGGACCAGCATCACCAGCTGCTACCGTTGCCAATGTTGCCTCCACGTCTCAAAATCAGGCAAATCCCACCGTAGTAATGGCTACCCCTGAACCCAGGGTCCCCCTGCCTGAGCGATTTTCTGGCGTCCGTAAGAAATATCGGGCTTTCAAAAACGCATGTTCTCTTTACTTCGCCCTTCAACCCAGGACTTTCTCTTCAGAAGTGGTAAAGGTGGGGTTCGTCATCTCCCTTCTAACCGACGAACCTCAGGCCTGGGCCCATGGCCTGATGGAGCAAAGCAGCCCCATACTAGATTCCGTGGACACCTTCTTCGAGAGTATGGCGCAGCTGTATGACGATCCTCAGCGATCAGCTACAGCTGAGTCTGTTCTCCACAGTTTAACCCAGGGGAGAAGGCCGGTGGAGGACTACACGGCAGAATTCCGGAAATGGTCAGCTGACACTGGCTGGAATGAGACGGCCCTTAAATACCAATATCGCCAAGGACTGTCTGAGGCTCTTAAAGACGAGCTGGCCAGGATTGGTGTTCCAACTACTCTGGAAGATTTGATCCAGTCTGTCACTCAGCTTGACAGACGCCTGCGGGAGCGGCGTTCTGAGCGTTTCCAGACTACCCGTCCAAACTGGACTTTGCCCCGATCAGCTTCTGCCTATCCACCAATCCAAGTTCCTACAGCATCTTCTCCTCCCGAGCCTGAACCCATGCAGCTTGGTCTGGTTCGTCCTCCCCTTTCTCCTGAGGAAAAGCAGCGCAGGCGTCAGGCCAATCTGTGTCTTTACTGCGGGGGTACTGGCCATTTCCTTCGGAGCTGCCCAGTGAGACCTAGTAAGTGTACCCTCAAAGACACTTTGAACTACCAAGTTTCTGGCTTACCACAGACTTATGTTGTTCTTTCTATTTCTCTACAGCTACCAACAGGAGCAACCCGCCTACCGGCGATTATTGATTCAGGAGCCTGCAGCTGCTTTCTGGACTCTTCACTTGCTTCCCAACTTCACTTTCCTCTGCAAACCAAGGACCGTTATCTTCAGGTTCGTCTGGCGGATGGATCCCTGCCTCGTTCAGGGGTAATTACGCAAGAAACAAAACCCGTCCTTGCTATCACGGATTCAGGCCACCAAGAATACCTTCGATTTGACCTCATCCCATCTCCCATGTTTCCCATCATCCTGGGCCTCCCCTGGTTACAAGCACATGAGCCTCATATAAACTGGGCCAAAAGGGAAGTTAACTTCACTTCTTCGTATTGTTCCCAACACTGTCTTTCCGCACTTCCAACTGTCTGTGCTACTTTAACCCCTCAACCGGATAACCTACCACATGTTCCATCAGCATACTTAGAATTCCAGGACGTCTTCGACAAACAGCAGGCCGACCGCCTACCTCCACATCGTCCCTATGATTGTCCCATTGACCTTCTGCCTGGCTCCAAAATTCCATTCGGCCGCATCTTTCCCTTGTCCGAATCTGAGTTGAAGGCCCTCAAGTCTTACATTGAGGAAAATCTGGAAAAGAAATTCATTCGCCCCTCTTCTTCCCCAGCCGGTGCCGGAATCTTTTTCGTTGAAAAGAAAGACGGGACTCTGAGGCCCTGCATCGACTATAGGGAATTAAATAAAATTACTATTAAAAATAGATACCCGCTTCCTCTCATCCCGGAGTTGTTCCAACGATTCCGATCAGCTCGGATCTTCTCTAAACTGGACCTTCGAGGGGCCTACAACCTCATCCGGATCAGGGCTGGAGACGAATGGAAGACGGCTTTTAGATCTAGGTTCGGTCATTTTGAATACTTGGTCATGCCATTCGGGCTTTGCAACGCCCCAGCTACTTTCCAGCACCTGGTCAATGACATTTTCCGTGAACACCTGGACGACTTCCTAGTAGTCTACTTAGACGATATTCTTATTTTTTCATCCTCCCTTGAACTGCACCGAATCCATGTCATCAAGGTCCTCACTATTCTCCGAGAACATAGACTTTACCTCAAGGCCGAGAAATGTGACTTTGAGAAAACCACTGTGCAATTTTTGGGATTTATTATTTCTACCAATGGGGTCGCAATGGACCCGCAGAAAGTCAAAGCTATCCAGGAATGGCCAGCCCCAACAGACAAGAAAGGGGTACAACGGTTTATAGGTTTCGCCAACTTCTACAGGAGGTTTATTGTGGGGTTCTCTTCTATTGTGGCACCTATAACCCAACTGACACGCCAGGGCTACCGCTTTCACTGGTCACCGGAAGCTCAGGATGCCTTCGATAAACTAAAAAATGCATTCACATCGGCACCTGTATTGAAGCATCCAGATCCGCTACTGCCGTTTACTCTGGAAGTAGATGCTTCAGAGTCAGCCACTGGGGCCATCCTCTCTCAACGGCAGGGCCCCAAATCCCTTCTTCATCCAGTAGCCTTTGCCTCTCGTAAACTAACTTCTCCGGAACGTAATTATGACGTCGGAGACCGGGAACTATTAGCTATCAAATTCGCCCTGGAAGAATGGCGATACCTTCTGGAGGGAGCCCCTCACCCTGTCATGATATTCACGGATCATAAGAATCTAGAATATCTGAGAACAGCAAAACGTCTTCGACCCAGACAAGCCCGATGGGCCCTCTTCTTCACCAGGTTTAACTTTCATATCTCTTATAGGCCCGGTTCCAAGAACGTGAAGGCGGATGCACTCTCTAGGATGTTTCCCGAGACCCCTCAAGCAGAGGAACCAAGTACCATCCTATCAGCACAAAACTTTCTGCTCATCCCACAGGCTGATCTACTAACCTCCATAAAAGCCGCCTCTAAGCATTGTCCTGACCAAGTAACCTCTTCCCTAGAGAAGCATAATGACTTGCTCTGGTCCCAAGGTAAAGTCTTCGTCCCTCTGGAAACAAGGCAACTGATTCTGAAAACTTTCCACGACCACAAACTAGCTGGTCACTTTGGAACCAAAAAAACCATGGAACTAATCTCTCGCTCCTTCTGGTGGCCTGGTTGGAGACAAGATTGCAAGTCCTATGTTGCCTCCTGTACCCGTTGCCAACGGTATAAGGGACCCAAAACCAAGAGTTGGGGACTACTCAAACCTTTGCCTATCCCTGAACGTCCGTGGGCAGATGTGTCCATGGACTTCATTGTAGATCTACCGCCCTCTGGAGGTTTTACCACGATTCTGGTCGTAATTGACCGCCTCTCCAAAATGGCACACTTCGTGCCCATGATCGGTACCCCCTCTGCTGCAGATACAGCCAAAGCCTTCTTTCAGGAGATAATCAGGCTCCATGGGGTGCCTAAGAGCATCACCTCTGACAGAGGCGTTCAATTCACGTCGAAATTCTGGAAGGAACTTTGCAAATCTTTAGAAGTCAAGATTTGCCTATCATCGGCATATCACCCCCAGAGCAACGGACAGACAGAGAGAACCAATCAAACCCTAGAACAATATCTCCGTTGTTTTTGCTCAGCCTCACAAGACGATTGGTCCTCCCTATTATCCTACGCTGAATTTGCATATAACAACTCGGTGCATTCAGCCACCAGTCAAACTCCTTTTTGGGCCAACTTTGGCTTCCATCCTTCCTTCCTCCCTGATGACATTCCGGAGAGCTCTGTTCCTGTTGTTCAAGATCGGATAGCCTTTGTTCAATCTAATTTTCTGAGACTCCAGGAAATGATGCAAAACGCCCAGGAGTCTTACAAGAGACACTACGACAAGGGTAGGAAGGAAAATCCAGTCTTCAAAGTTGGGGAGGAAGTATGGCTCTCCGCCACCAACCTCAAATTGCCGATCCCTTCACGGAAATTGGGACCAAGATTTATAGGCCCTTTTAAAATCAAGCGAGTAATCAACCCTGTGGCCTTTGAATTGGCACTGCCCGACTCCTACAGGATACACCCGGTCTTCCACACGTCTCTGTTGAAACCAGTAGTCTCCAGCTCCTTCCCAGGAAGGGATGAGCCACCTCCTCCACCTGTGGAGGTTGATGGTGAAAATGAGTACGTGGTGGAATCTATCTTGGGCTGCAGGAAAAGAGGCAGGCAGTTACAGTATTTAATCAAATGGAAGGGGTATCCCCCAGAGGACAACTCTTGGGAACCATCTAGGAACCTACATGCTCCCCGCCTAATTAGAGTCTTTCACCAGGAACATCCCGAGTTGATGTCTAGTCTGGGCGTCTGGAGTCCGCCCCTAGGAGGGGGGCACTGTCAGGGAAATCTGTCCAACAACGCCGATCAGCGCCCAATGCGCACGCGCGGCGGAATGATGCTTCGGCGCATGCGCATGCGCGGGACGGCGCTTCTACGTTCTCGGGTGCGCGCGCCGACGCAGCGGCGCGCGCGCATGCGCGGCGGCGCACCAATAGGAATCCAGGCGGGCCTATTTAAAGAGACCCAGTTGCACTGACAAGTTGCTGGTTTGTCAGCTTTCCTGTATACCCAAGACTCTGGAAAACTATCTTGAAAATCTCCTTGTGACCCGGACTGGCTTGATTCCTCTGATCTCTCTCCTGGACCTGACCCTCGGCTTGTTATACGGACTTCTGCCTTCTCCTGTGTTTGACCCTCGGCCTGTGACTCGGATCTGCTGCCTGTCTACAATCCTTGACCTCCTGCTTGTACCTTTTGGACTTCCGTGTTTCCTTTGAACTCCTGCCTGGTTCCCGGTATTCTCTGGACTTGTTACCTTTTACTGTGCTAGACCCCCAGCCGGGACTGTTACCTTGCAATTGCAACCCGGACTCAACCTGCACCGGCTTCCATTATCTCCTGCTGTTGAACTTTACCAATCCGGCTAGTTCCTGCTTGAAGCCTGTTTCTTCAGTCTACTCAGCACTACCGGACCGTCTACAAGTACCCACCACCTGCCGGTAGCCGGTGCCGCTTCTCTCCATCCACTCCCTGTCTCAACTCCAGGGGGTGGAGTGTGTCAAGTCGCAAAGGTGAACCACTCTCGGCATCTCGGCCTCGGTAAGTACATACCCTTACAGTGAACCTCCGTCCTAGCCTCAAATCACACACAGTGGTACAGGTTTTGCTCAAGAATATCCCTGTATTTAGCACCATCTATCTTTCCCTCAACTCTGACCAGTTTCCCAGGCCCGACTGCTGAAAAACATCCCCACAGCATGATGCTGCTACCACCATGTTTCACTGTGGGGATGGTATTGTTTGGGTGATGTGATGTGTTGGGCTTGTGCCAGATATAGCGTTTTCTTTGATGGCCAAAAAGTTAAATTTTAAGCCCTGTACACACGATCAGTTTGACTGATGAAAACCGTCTGATGGATTGTTTTCATCAGACAAACCGATCGTGTATGGGACCCATCAGTCTTTTTTCCATCAGTTTTAAAAAATAGAACATGTTTTAAAATTATCTGATGGATAAAAAACTGATGGCAATTTCCGATCGTCTGTGGGGAAATCCATCAGATAAAAAACCCAAGCATGCTCAGAATCAAGTCGACACATGCTCAGTAGCATTGAATTTCATTTTTCTCAGCTCATCGGAGTGTTTTACGTCACCACGTTTGGAACGGTCGGATTTTTGACTGATGGTGTGTGGGCAAGACTGATGAAAAACAGTTTCATCAGGTTTCTGATGGACAAATCCATCAGACGAAAATCCATAGGATATCTGATCGTGTGTACAGGGCTTTAGTCTCATCAGACCAGAGCACCTTCCTCCATACATTTTGGGAGTCTCCCACATGCCTTTTCGAAAACTAAAAACGTGCCATTTTGTTTTTTGCTGAAAGTATTGGCTTTCTTCTGGCCACTCTGCCATAAAGCCCAACTCTATGGAGTATACGGCTTATTGTTGTCCTATGTACAGATACTCCAGTCTCTGCAGCTCCTCCAGGGTTACCTTAGGTCTCTGCTGCCTCTCTGATTAATGTCCTCCTTGCCCAGTCCGTGACTTTTGGTGTGCGGCTGTCTCTTGGCAGGTTTGCTGTTGTGCCATGTTCTTTCCATTTGGTTATGATAGATTTGATGGTGCTCCTAGGGATCATCAAAGATTTTGATATTTTTTTTATAACCTATCCCTGACTTGTACTTCTCAACAACATTGTCCCTTACTTGTTTGGAGAGTTCCTTGGTCTTCATGGCAGTGTTTGGTTAGTGGTACCTCTTGCTTAGGTGTTGCAGCCTCTGGGGCCTTTCAAAAAGGTGTGTATATGTAATGACAGATCATGTGACACTTGGATTGCACACAGGTGGACATCATTTCACTAATTATGTGACTTCTGAAGGTATTTGGTTGCACCAGAGATTTTTATGGGCTTCATCACATAGGGAGTGCATACATACGCACATGCCAATTATCCGTTTTTTATTTCTGAAAAATTGTTTTGTGTATATATTTTTCTAATTTTACTTCACCAACTTAGACTATTGTGTTCTGATCCATCACATATAATTCAGATTAAAAAACATTGAACTAAAGTCTGTAATGTAACAAAATAGGTAAAAAGCCAAGGGGGTGAATACTTTTGCAAGGCACTGTACATGGTTTTATAGGAGTTAACATTTGACCTAATACATTATTATGTTTCATGCCACATGTAACATGCATTTTTTTGAAGTATAGCTATGTGAAATGGGTTTGCTTGGGGCATCCTACAGCAGAAAAATATGGCAAACACCTGTCAAATTTTCTATTGCTAAGAAATGTGTTTTATACTTGTGAAAGGGCCTGAGCTGACTGTCTGTTGAGCTTTAAATTGGAAATGGTTTTATCAGATGCTCAAAGTTGTCTTTTAACTCCTATGCCCCTCTGCACTGAATATTGACTGTACTTAAAACAGAAATAAATAGGCAGCTGCAGGGGTAGCTCTTGCCATGATGTCACATCACCCAACTCCATTCTCCTCACCATACAGATGGTAAAGCCTCATCCACAAGATCCAATTGTTGGCCAACCGAGCGTCAGATTTTTGTCTTAAGGGCGCGTGCCTGGATCTTGTCTTGCATACTAACGGTACACACATTTTGTGCAACAAACACAAATGTAGTGACATACTACGATAAATTTCAGCTCTTGAGCAACCACCCTTTGGGCCCCTTCTGCTAATTTTGTGTTTGAGCATTGATTCCGAGCATGTGTGTTTGTACTTTCAACTTTTGTGTGACGGACTTGTATACTAACCATCAGAAAATCTGACAACCACCCGTTGTCTGCCAAAAATTTACTAGCATTTTCATCCAACATTTGTTGGCAGAAAGTTGGACAACAATTGGAGCGTACTAACCGTCAGATTTTAGGACAACAGTCTGTCAACAGACAATCTCTTGCCAGCATTTGGATCGTGTGTACGAGGCTCAAGAGTGAGCAAGGACGGTACACAAAAAATGAAGTTTCTTGGAGAATGGAAAAAAAAAATTTGGGTGGAAAAAACTTACCAAGTTTCTCCTACAAAAAAAATAAAAAATCTGGCACCTAGCGATTTTTTTGTTTTTTTTAGTTTAGGTTTAGTTTTACTTAACACCTTTATGTTAACAATTCATATGTCAGTCAAGACTTTTCCAACATTATAGCAGAAATTAAAAGTTCCCAATTCCTGGATATTTAGATATCTCCAATTTGAAACATGAAGCCATGACTCAACTGGACTTAGGGGGGGGGGGTCATCTTCAGAATTCTAAACTGGAAAAAGTGTTGCTGCAGCTGGAACATACAGGTTTAATCTCCTTCTACTATAGTACTTTAGTGCAACATATTGTAAATCAACCCGATTACAGACTTTGAGAAACCATTAGACATCAGACATCCCAGGGCCTCCTGATGAAAATTGGGAAGAACTTCTTGGTACTTATTTTATTACCACTAGAGACAGAATGATACAGTTACATGATTTTCATAGGATTTATTATACCCCATTACAGCTCTTCCAAATGCGTAAAAGGGATAGTCCTGTATATCATAAATGTCACAAAGGCACGGGTGATTTTCTCCACATGCTATGGAATTGTGAAAAAATATGGCCATTTTGGTCAAATGTAACCCACTTTATAGCTACTAATTTTAATCTACTCAATATGTGTAGTCCAAAGTGGTGTGTACTAGCAGTGTTGGAGGACATTGATTTAGGTTCACATCAAAAACAATTCTTACATTTTTTATTTTATGCTAGGAAAACGGTAGTGTTGCAGTTGATATACAGTATTCCACAGTAATCTCCCTCAATCAATGGAAGACCCTGATCAATCAGGTACTACCGACATATAAGCTTACCTATGAGGCTAGGGGGTGTCCTAGTAAGTTCAAGAAAATCTGGGGTCCATGGACCGAACTTTCTTATAAATGTGTGTTACCTGAGCTGTGATCTAGACTCCTGATATAGAAGAAGAGGAGTGGGTTCATTGTATTTTTATAAGGTTTATGGGCATTTATTTCTGTGTTACCCGTGTAATATGTTTTATTAATTTCCCGTTCCTAATGCGCAGAACACTATGTGCAGGTGTTCAGTTTGATTATGTTTTGTTTGGAATTGTGCTCATCTCGATATCCCCCTGATTGTTTGGGGATTATTTAAAGATTTTCCTTTTTTTTGTATTCTCTAAATTATAATTGAGTATTTCTCTTTGACGGTTAGGAATGATGGTTACGAGCTGCTGATCTACTTATATTGTGAATAATCTGTAAACTGTTCCTATTGTTAGTCTCTTGCTGAAAATGGTAATAAAACATTAAAAAAAAGTAAAAAAACAAAACAATGTATTTGTCTACAAACGACTAGCAACGCACACCGTTGTCTTAATTTTGCTCACAGCTGCCCCTCTAACATGTGCGATTGCCTACTATTCAGTATGGTTCTTGATTATATGGTCAAGATGACAGCTAATCAAACAAATGTAAAAAAAAAAAAACCACGGTAATCCATATGCTGTATTTGTACAGTGAATGATGGCTAATCTTAATATATTGTGTTATGTTTTTTTACCTGGGGCAGCACAGTGGCTAAGTAATTGGCACTACCTAGCAGCAATAGGGTTTTTGGTTCAAATGCCAACCGTGGCACTACGTGCCTGGGGTTGGCATGCTCGCCTTGTGCCTGCGTGGGTTTCCTCTGGGTACTCCAGTTTCCTCCCACACTCCAAAGGCATGCTAGTAGGTTAATTGGCTACTGTCCAAATTGGCCCTTACATATGTATGAATGTGAGTTGGGGAATGTAGATTATTAGCTCATTGAGGGCAGGGACTGATGTGAAGCACTACATAAATTGACAGCACTATATGAGTACCTATAATAAATAATTTACCTAAAATCACTTTAATTCCTTTGCTTTAGCTGAAATGTAAAATGTATATGTAGCACCCTCTACCATAGGTAGGTGCTAGAGGTAATGTGTTTTGGGTGATAGCTGCCAGGCAGGTAAATTTAGGCAGGCCTATGCTGCATGCTAGGCCTGTTTGTTTTGATCTGGGGGCAGGGAGTGGTTAGTGTAGCAGTGGGTGTGACCACCTGTCTTTCAGTTCTTGGGTGCCTCCCCTGCCTCCAGGGAGAATGTTTTGGAAGAGGGGTAGGGCTGGGAAATGGAGTGACAGGGAGTTCATGTGAGGAGCCCTGACCAATCCCCAACTAGAATTGGCAGGGGGCAGGCCTCCTACTTAAACTCAGGTCCAGCCCACTGGAGGGGAGTTGTTGGTTGAGTGAAGTGAAGAATAGAGTGTTAGGGGTGAGCCTCCTGCTGCAGTCTATCTGGGGGGTGCAGGCCTCTGCGGAGGAGCTGGGGAGCTGGGAGGGAGCCTCTCCTTACACGGTCTTGGAGAGGTGTCCTGGAACAGAGGAGCTGGAGAAGCAGTCGGTACGCACGGTCCGGGTAAATTCTTCATGAAGGACTCAGGGCAGGAGAAGTTAAAAAAAAAAAAAAAAGAACAACGCAAATGACAGTTTATTGTCTACCGGAGAGTGATGTATGAAAGTCTGGCAGCAGGGTGAATATGTGTGGATGAATTTAACTAGTAGCAACCATCAACTACATATATTTTGCAGTCATTCCTAAAACAGTCTTTGTTGCTGGTTGGTTTAGTTATTTTCACAACAATATTAAAGTGCCTGGCACTAGGTAAAAAAGCATGTGCGGATATGGCTTGGTTTCCGGCGGTGGCGTGCTGTTCACAACTTGCTCTGGATCCTGAAGCCTATGTGGGGTATCAAACAGGACCCAGAAGTGGAGCCCATATCCGCATATGCCAGCTTCCCATTGAGCACTCGTGGGTGAGGAACTTTGAAGTTTTAATTCAGAGCTAGTTTGTTTTGGTGTTGGGATCACATATGGACCATAAGCTTGCTTTTTTCAACCATATATAGATCTATGTACTTTTTTATGTTTTTTTTTATGTTACCCTGCTGCTGCCTTTCTGTCCCGTGAATGCAGGGAGGAGAGAACTGCTACAGACGGGTACAGCGCAGGATCAAGTGAGAACTCGGGTATACTAGGGGGGTGAGGGGGTGTTACAAATATTGGGACTTTTTTTTACCTTAGTAAAGCATTGTTTACCTAATTGGTCTAGAACAGTGGTTCTCAACCTGGGGCCGGGACCCCCTCAGGGGTCAAATTACAATTTGCCAGGGGTCACCAAATCCTGGGCTGTTCCTGAAGCCTGGTCTCCCAGCCTTTTTGCGACCGCCCAGCAGGGCTGTTTCTGGAGCCCTTGGCCGCCCACTTAGCCTCTTTGCAGCCACCCATTCAGTTCATGGCATGGGTGGGGGCCAGAGACTAGAGGTCAGCTGACTGGTGAGGAATGTGAAGTGGGAGGGGCTGGAGGAGACCCTAGCTCCTGATTTTGGCATAGGTGTCACTGCTACGAGATGCCACAAAGTCAGAGACACAGTGAGTAACACTACCTGTGATTATAGTTGCCATTAAAAGTCCCCACTACAGTTCTCAGATCAGCAGAGGACCTTGATCAAGAGCACCTAAGTTGGCTAATCAGAACTCCTCTCAGCACTGCCACTCATCCCTTCCTCCCCCCCACCAAGGAGTAATGCCCCGTACACACGAGTGGTTTTCCTGTCGGAAAAAAAAACAATGGTTTTCCCGATGGAATTCCTCTCAAGCCTGCCTTGCCTACACTGTGAACTTTTGACTGCTAAGAACGCGGTGACGTACAACACTATGACGAGCCGAGAAAATTAAGTTCTATGCTTTCCAAGCATGCGTCGACTTGATTCCAAGCATGCACGTTTTTGTGCATGTTGAAATTGCATACAGATGAACGGTTTTCCCGCTAGGATTATTTCCTGTTGGGAAAAAAGAGATCCTGCTCTCTTTTTTTTCCCGGCAGTTTTCCTGTGGGAAAAAGTCAGATGGAGCATACACACGGTTGGGATTCCCGGCCAAAAGCTCTCATCGGACTTTTTCCTATGGGAAAACCGGTCGTGTGTACGGGGCATTAGAGAAGGAAAATAAAAAAACGAGAATACATAGAAGGGAGAGAAAAGGACAAAGAAAAAGGGAGAGAAAGATTAAGAGAAAGAACAAGAAAGACGGCTAGAGAGAGGGATGGGGGAAAAAAACAAGCAATTAGGATATAGAGAGATAAAATGGAAAGAAAGGAGGACAAAGAGACAGAGTGGTACGTCCTAAAATGTACCATTAGGGGTTTTAATACTGTACGAGTGGAAGGGACTCAGGAAGCGCTAAATGTCCGTGGGTTAGGGGCGCAAATTACTTGTCTTGCCTTGGGTGCTGACAAGCCACGCTACAAAAATAATTTTACTGTTAGGGGTCCCCACAACTTGGGAAATTTTATCAAGGGGTCACGGCACTTGCAAGGTTGAGAACCCCTGGTCTAGAACCACTTTAAACTAAACATTTAATTAAGCTTTATTAAAGTCTATTGGAATGAATGGTAAATACATGTGACATGCAATTTTTGGATATATAACTTATCAAGTTGATTTCCATTCTGTTTCTTTCTGACTTTGCATAATAAAATTAACAGACAAATGCATAAATATGTGTATAAAATGCAAATACATATAGAAACATATGCAGCAATACAGAAGAGTGTCTTAAAGTTTGTGGGCCCCAATGCAAAAGTTGACTTGGGGCCCCCCACTTCCACCCACCACCTTACTCTGAAATGCCGGGTGAAAGCAGTGAGCTTATGTGCAAATGAGGAAAATCTGAGTGCTTGGTCTGGGCCCCGCTCGGGGTTGACAGGCTCTCTGACTTTCAAAATTCTCCAACAAGCCCACTGCCTTCACCCCACAGCTCAGATTGTGGCCTGCCTGCCCCCACCTTGTGTGCACATGCACAGTTGAGCAGGGTGGGGAGGGTCTGTACTGGGTTGGGTGGGGGGGTTGAGCTTAGAGTGCACCACTGGGGAAAAGGGCTTGCCCCATGACCCTGTGTAGGTGAAACCAGAAACTCATAGGTCCTGAAAGCTACGAAGGGTAACGTGGCAAACTCTTTTCCCCAGCGACAGTGTAAAACTGAATGTGACAGGGAGGCCGCACAGGCCCCCTGGAGCATGGGTAGGGTTACCATTGCAACCCCTCGACTTCTCAAGCTCTGCCTATGGTGGACAGCATCAGTGTTTTTTTTTAATGATGTTTTTACAATCGTATTTTTTATTATTTAAACAAAAATCCCTGTTGGGGAGCATTAATTAAATATCAGGGGTCTAAACAGACCCCTGAGGTCTCACTATTGAGACAGAGAAAAGAACTGAGGACACAGATTCTTAATTTCCTTTCTCTGCAGCCTCAAATGCACTGAAGATGGCTAAACAGGGAGCTTTGTACAGAGGCTCCTGTTTATTCATCCACTGAAGCATAGTAAACACAGTTCACTCGCACTCTTCATTCAGAAAAGGAAGGGGCTTGTAAATTACATATTTACCGGCCCCTTCATCCGATCTCCATCCTGATGATCCCCCACAGTAGCCCTTAAGAGAGGAGGAAAGGCAGCAGCACCGCAGGGAGGGCACACAGGGAGGGCAGGGCAAGGGGGAGATCTTATAGCAGACTGGAGGGGATGATTTGTGCAGTCGGGGGGGCATTTACAAGTACCAATGCCCTTAATAGGTCTCCATGCAGAAGCTAAAAGCCATGGGAGAGAGTAGAGGAGCAGCAGCAGCTTTTAGCTGCTTTATAGAGAGCCATTCAGGGCATCAGTACTTGTAAATACCCCCCCACCGCTGCCCCCCGGTCTACTGATTTCTCTCTGTTGCGGGTGTTTTCTCTGAGTTCACCTGCAGAGCGTCGTGGAAAAATGCAACATGACTGCATTTGTCTGCAACGTTCTAAAACCTACTGTGACAGGGAGGGCGCACGGGCCCCCTGGAACATGGTCGGGTCGCGATTGTGACCCCTGCGACCACTGACGCTACACCAGTACAGCAACACTTGTCAAAAAATTTACTTTGCTGCATATGCATAAGTATGAAAGAGCCTTTAATCAGATTGGTTCCTTCAATCTGATAGTTTTTGGTACTTACCTATTCAGCATTTGTGGATATAAGGATGAGGAGAATGACTCCAAAACATCAGTGTGTTTCTATGACTCTTCAGCTTTTGATTAGCTATAGGTCCCAACATTTAGGCCCCGAAGCTTTTCATTCCCCAACAGCAGTGCAATACATCTGTACATCAGATATCCTGGAAATATACAGCACAGGAAACATGTCTGATTTTCCTTTCTCTGATCTCCCATGTTTTAATAGCTCTGCAGAGATTAACATCTTGTGTTTTCGGCATTAGACAAATTTTTAATGATTTCCAAGCAAACATTTCAATGTCCTATCCAATATCACAAGCCCATAATAAAATGTGCGATTCATAGGGGAACGGCTACATGTGGGTTTGTTTTACTGAAAATAGTTTTTTTTTCTTCCTGTCAAAGTTCTTGTTTGTATTGTTCCTGGAAGTGTGTAAGTCCAAGTGTACATATTTTACATGGAAATGTTTAAAGAGGAATGCCAGGATATGGCTTTAAAACAATGAACTCTTAAAATTACTGAATAAAGACAAGTAACACTCTTTACGAATTTCCTTACACTGGGACAATAAAAATGCTAATTAATTGCTCTTTAATAACTCACATCCTGGACCCAACCCTTCTACTATAATCATGCTGACAGGCAGTGCTCCATAAAACATATCTACTGTAAATACAAAACAAAAAATTGAATATAATGCAACGTATCAGTCCTTAGAGATGGTGGCTGCATTACATTTATTTTTTCAGACATTTTTTTCCTTTATTTTCACATGGTGATGTGTCCATTAATACACTTCCTGTCCCTTTGTGGCTATAATTTGTAACCACTTCAGCCCCAGTGATGTACTGTAATTGCAGGCATCATCCCAGTATCTTTTTTTTTTAGATGGTGATGGACTTTTTTGTAAAACGATCCTAGTCGTTAACTTGCTGCTAAATTGCTTTTACAGGTGACAGAAGGGGGGCTGCCGCCTCCCACTGCCTTCCTGGGCTCTCCTGTTCCACTGGGGAGCCCAGGAATGCATCTGGCAATTCTGCCAGCTGACCATAGAGATTATCAAAGACAGAAACGTCCCCAATCATCTCTATGGTATAAGAAACCAGAAGTGGCGAGTATTTTATCACAAGGGATGTTGTTCAATAAAGCAATAAAGTTGATCCAAAAAAGTTTTAAAGAGACAGTGTAAAAATTAAGAAAAGGCATAATAATAAAATTAGAAAGAAAAGGTTAAGCCCCTCTCCCCTCGTGCTTGTGCACATAGGTGAATGCACATGTCTGTCCCATATGCATACATAAACAGCGATCACACCACACAAGAGAGGTATCACTGTGAGCATCAGATCAAAAGCAATAATTTTGCCTGTGTAAATCTAAAGTGTAAAGGCTTTTAAAGAGTCGCCTATAGATGAATTAATGTACATGTTTAAAAAAAAAATTGTTTTAATAAATTAAAACTAACAGCGCTAAGATGAGACCACCATCCCACCTATGATATGTAGATATATCCTGCAGTAAAAGACAGTTTAAAAGTCTCTAAACTCCACCATCAGGTGAAACTAGAGAACATTATAAACAAAAATTAAACAATCAAAATGCTAATGCACACAAATTGCACCAAAGATCATATATTACTAGAAACAAGCTAAATATATAAAAGTCTTCAAGGATGATTATTGGCAAGGAGGTATTAAACAGTAATCCTTCAACGATCGTCTTCCCGGGACTCACGGAGGTTTTGAATGCTGGGAGCAGCATATACAACAGTGAGCTGACGAATCGGCTGGGTGATATGCCATATTTTTATTCTTTTCTAGTAAGCATATACATGTATGTGGGGGCATTTATATTATTAATAAAAGGGTTTTACACTATATGAAGCTTCCCTTGTTTTTTCATGCCCGCACTGCTGCATGCACTCTCAGGCTGATTGAAGTCATTGGGAGACTCTGAAGGTACCTGACGGAATCCTTGGAGAGGAGCTTACAGGCGTTTTTCCATTCAAAGTCTGGTGAGTACATTTCTTAAGGGGACAGTGTTTGCCATGACATTGGTGGAGGTCTGATTTCAAATTGCACTGGGATCGGTTGGAAGTCGTTTAAGGTTGGAGGAGTCAGCCCTGTGTCACCATTTAAAGAGACATTACTAGCGCTGAAGGATTACTGTTTAATACCTCCTTGCCAATAATCATCCTTGAAGACTTTTATATATTTAGCTTGTTTCTAGTAATATATGATCTTTGGTGCAATTTGTGTGCATTAGCATTTTGATAGTTTAATTTTTGTTTATAATGTTCTCTAGTTTCACCTGATGGTGGAGTTTAGAGACTTTTAAACTGTCTTTTACTGCAGGATATATCTACATATCATAGGTGGGATGGTGGTCTCATCTTAGCGCTGTTAGTTTTAATTTATTAAAACAATTTTTTGTTTACAGTTTACGTGCACGTTATAATAGCAGCTTAATTGCAGGTCATTCACATATATATCTTTGAGCGCTAGGATCAGATATACTTAGGTTTTTTCTGATACTCTTACATACTAATGTACATGTTTGTTTCCGCTGCATGTGCAATTTTTTATTTTTTTTAATTCTTTTTATTGTAAGAATATAAATTGGAATACAAAACAAAGCCTATTGGGCATACCCAGGCAACAAAAGGCAAGGTGGTTGGTAACCAAGGCTAAGGGGAACTGGAAGCAAGGTATCTGGAGTGTGCAAAGTAAAAGGGTCGGGTGGTACATTCTTTGTATACAGATCCACATTTAAGCAGTAAACAGAAGCAAAACAGAAGGGGTTGCCGAGGATCCAACAGTATCTCTGGACTCTGTCCAAATATCCCATACTTTGTAGAATTTTATTGGACATTCCCTAGATTCATAGGTAAATTTATACAATGGAACCGCTTTATTGACTATAGTATTCCAGTGATCTAATGAGGGGGGCTGGGTAGATTTCCGTTTAACCACTTAAGCCCCGGACCATTTGGTAGCTAGAGGACCAGAGGTGAATTCTGAATTTTGCACTGCGCTGCTTTAACTGTAAATTGTGCGGACATACAATGTTGTACCCAAACGAAATTTGTGTCCTTTTCTTCCCACAAATAGAGCTTTCTTTTAATGGTATTTGATTGCCTCTGCGATTTTTATTTTTTGCGATATAAACGGAAAAAGACCGAAAAGTTTGAAAAAAAATGATATTTTCTACTTTTTGTTATAAGAAAAATCGAATAAACTCAATTGTAGTCATACATTTAGGCCAAAATTTATTCAGCCACATGTTTTTAGTAAAAAAAATGTCAATAAGCGTATATTTATTGGTTTGCGCAAAAGTTATAGAGTTTACAAACTAGGGTACATTTTCTGAAATTTACACAGCTTTAAATTTATGACTGCCTATCTCATTTCTTGAGGTGCTAAAATGACAGGGCAGTACAAAACCCCCCCAAATGACCCCATTTTGGAAAGTAGACACCCCAAGGAAATTGCTGAGAGGCATGTTGAGCCCATTGAATTTTTTATTTTTTTGTCCCAAGTGATTGAATAATGACTAAAAAAAAAAAAAAAAAAAAAAAATTACAAAAAGTTGTCACTAAATGATATATTGCTCACACATGCCATGGTTATATGTGGAATTTCACCCCAAAATACATTTTGCTGCTTCTCCTGAGTACGGGGATACCACATGTGTGGGACTTTTTGGGAGCCTAGCCGCGTACGGGACCCCGGAAACCAAGCACCGCCTTCAGGATTTCTAAGGGCGCAAATTTTTGATTTCACTCCTCACTACCTATCACAGTTTCGAAGGCCATAAAATGCCAAAATAGCACAAAACCCCCCCAAATGACCCCATTTTAGAAAGTAGACACCCCAAGGAAATTGCTGAGAGGCCTGTTGAGCCCATTGAATATATTTTTTTTTGTCCCAAGTGATTGAATGACAAAAAAACAAAAAAAAACAAAAAAATTACAAAAAGTTGTCACTAAATGATATATTGCTCACACATGCCATGGTTATATGTGGAATTACACCCCAAAATACATTTTTCTGCTTCTCCTGAGTACGGGGATACCACATGTGTGGGACTTTTTAGGAGCCTAGCCGCGTACGGGACCCCGAAAACCAAGCACCGCCTTCAGGATTTCTAGGCACAAATTTTTGATTTCACTCCTCACTACCTATCACAGTTTCGAAGGCCATAAAATGCCAAAATCGCACAAAACCCCCCCAAATGACCCCATTTTGGAATATAGACACCCCAAGCTATTTGCTGAGAGGAATGGCGAGTATTTTACAGCTCTCATTTGTTTTTGAAAATGAAGAAAGAAAATATATATATATATATATATTTTTTTTTTTTTAATTTTCAAAACTTTGTGACAAAAAGCGAGATCTGCAAAATACTCACAATACCTCTCAGCAAATAGCTTGGGGTGTCTACTTTCCAAAATGGGGTCATTTGGGGGGGTTTTGTGCTATCTGGGCATTCCATGGCCTCCGAAACTGTGATAGGCAGTGAGAAGTGAAATCAAAAATTTACACCCTTAAAAAAGCCTGAAGGCGGTGCTTGGTTTTTGGGGTCCCGTACGTGGCTAGGCTCCCAAAAAGTCTCACACATGTGGTATCCCCGTACTCAGGAGAAGCAACAGAATGTATTTTGGGGTGTAATTACACATATGCCCATGGCATGTGTGAGCAATATATCATTTAGTGACAACTTTGTGCAAAAAAAAAAAAAAATTGTCGTTTTTCCGCAACTTGTGTCAACATATAAAATATTCCATGGACTCGACATGCCTCTCAGTATATAGCTTGGGGTGTCTACTTTCCAAAATGGGGTCATTTGGGGGGGTTTTGAACTGTTCTGGCATTTTATACACAACATTAGGAAGCTTACATCCACTCTTCTTACCACTTGAAGACAAAGCCCTTTTTGACACTTTTTGTTTACATGAAAACATTTTTTTTTTGCAAGAAAATTATGTTGAACCCCCAAACATTATATATATTTTTAAAGCAAAGGCCCTACAGATTAAAATGGTGGGTGTTGCATTTTTTTTTTCTACACAGTATTTGCGCAGCGATTTTTCAAACGCATTTTTTGGGTTAAAAAATACACTTTTTTTAATTTTAATGCACTAAAACACACTATATTGCCCAAATGTTTGATGAAATAAAAAAGATGATCTTAGGCCGAGTACATAGATACCAAACACGACATGCTTTAAAATTTCGCACAAACGCGCATTGGCGACAAACTACATACATTTTTAAAAGCCTTTACAGGTTACCCCAGTAGATTTACAGAGGAGGTCTACTGCTAAAATGATTGCCCTCGATCTGACCTTCGCGGTGATACCTCACATGCATAGTGCAATTGCTGTTTACATATGACGCCAGACCGATGCTTGCGTTCGCCATTGGGCAAGAGCAGGGCAGGACAGGGGTGCTTTTTTTTTTTTATTTTTTTTTTTATTTTATATTTAAATTGTTCCTTCCAAGTATTTTTTTTTTTTTATCATTTTTATTGTTATCTCAGGGAATGTAAATATCCCCTATGATAGCAATAGGTAGTGACAGGTACTCTTTTTTTGAAAAAACTGGGGTCTTCTAGACCCTAGATTTTTCCTCTGCCCTCAAAGCATCTGACCACACCAAGATCGGTGTGATAAAATGCTTTCCCAATTTCCCAATGGCGCTTTTTATATCCGGGGGGGGCATTCCCTCCCACTGCTTGTAAAAGCAGTCCAGAGGCTAATTAGCCGCTAGGATTGCTTTTACATGAAAGCCGGCCGCAGGCTGAAAAGAATGATACCAAGATGATACCTAAACCCGCAGGCATCATTCTGGTATAAACATTCAAAGTCCAGCAACATACCAGTACGTTGCTGGTCCTTGTTGGACATGTATTGTAATCTTTTTTTTTCATGCAGCCAGTTGGCTGAACGAAAAAAGAGATTGATCGGTGGGTATGCCCACCATTAGAATACCGCCCTTCATCCACCCACTTCCAATGATGGGCATACACGCACCATTTATATATGCCGAAGCATGGGGGCATCCTCCCGCAAAAAAGTTATGCCGCACACACATGGTCGGACTTTTCCACGGGCAAGCCTCCGTTGGAATTTAGACCGTATGTACGCGGCATTAGGAGCAAAATCGCTCCTCCGCCCCTGCTGCCCCAATGCTTCGGCATATTTGCTTTTTTTTTTTAACTGTGGTGGTGAAATCACCTCCTACAGCACTGGAGTCGCAGGGATCAGGCCTGTCTCTGCGAACGCTGCAGTTATGTGTGTTTTTGTTTTGTAAGTGACAGTGATCGATCGATACTGCACTTGGGTGGCCTGGGCTGGACGGAGGGGCAAAACGCAGGTGCCAGCAGGTATCTGGGCTGATCCCGCTAACACTGCATTTTTGGGAACCCTAAACTGCTGGGGACACTAGTATAGATCTGATCAGATCAGATATTGATCTGTTCAGATACTATACCACTAAGGGGGGTGTATGCTTCACGCGTGGGTGTTAGCGTTACTGGCACTAACCTGACGCTGCCTGGGGTGTGACTCAGACCCTCTCTGACGCTAAAACCTAATTGATATCACCCGCCCGGCGATCAGGGGGTTAAACCTTTATTGGGTTATATACACGGCGGGTGCCCTGACACTATAAAAAGCAAACTAACTAACCAGCGTCACCCGTAACACTTATATGGTGATCACTGGTGAAAGGGTTAACTAGGGGCAATCAGGGGGTTAAAACCTTTATTAGATAATATATGGGGGTACCTGACGCTATAAAAACCTGTGGCGAACCTAAAAAAAATTACCAGCTACCGATCTGCATCACCGACACTAAGACAGCGTTTAGAAAAACGATTGCTTAGCGACAGTGGTGATGGGGGTGAAAGGGTTACCTGGGGGGGCGATCAAGGGGGTTAAACCTTTATTAGATAATATATTGGGGTACCTGACGCTATAAAAACATGCGGCGAACCTAAAAAAAATTACTGGCTACGATCTGCATCACCGACACTAAGACAGCGTTTAGAAAAACAATTGCTTAGCGACAGTGGTGATAGGGGGTGAAAGGGTTACCTGGGGGGCGATCAAGGGGGTTAAACCTTTATTAGATAATATATTGGGGTACCTGACGCTATAAAAACCTGCGGCGAACCTAAAAAAAATTACCGGCTGCCGATCTGCATCACAGACACTAAGACAGCGTTTAGAAAAACGATCGCTTAGTGACAGTGGTGATAGGGGGTGAAAGGGTTACCTGGGGGGCGATCAAGGGGGTTAAACCTTTATTAGATAATATATTGGGGTACCTGACGCTATAAAAACCTGCGGCGAACCTAAAAAAAATTACTGGCTGCCGATCGGCATCACTGACGCTAAGACAGCGATCAGAAAATGATCGCTAAGCGACAGTGGTGATAGGCGGTGAAAGGGTTATCTGGGGGGTGATCAGGGGGTTAAACCTTTATTAGGGGGGTTAGGGGGCTACACTGGACCTAAGACTAAACTTTGGTGACACTTTTACAGTCACAAATGTCACTGATTGCAGTGATCACTAAATAAATGGTCACTGCAATCAGTGACACTGTGACTGGGGGCTGGGGGGGTGATCTGGGGGGTGATCTGGGGGGTGATTTATGTCCCTATGTGTCCTGGTGTCAGTGTAGTGTTGTGTGCACTGACCTGATATCTTCTCTTGTACGGCGCTCGGTATATGTGAGCGCCGCACCAGAGATGACATCACTTCCTCCTGCTCCCTCTGTCTGACACAGACAGAGGGGGCATTTCCATTCGCCGGGAGCGATCGCGAGGAGGTGGCCAGAAACGAATGGCTGCCCCCTCATCCCGGAACGCTCCCGGACACTTAGCCACCGCTCACTGTATAGGAGGGGGGTCCGATCGGACCCCCCAACTGTACAAAGGCAATCACGTATGCTCTACGTGATTGTGCCTGTCGGTGCCATTCTGCCGACGTATATATACAGTGAGCGGTTGTTAAGTGGTTAAGGAGTATAGACTTATGTGTGTAGAACAATAAGAGTCCTATTAAAGTTCTCATAGATCTAGAGGTAGCTAGCAGGTGAACGAGACCTAAGATGCAAACATCAATTGATAGAGGTATTGCAATTGTGGTGACTGTGGCAATACATCGGGCAACCGCCGTCCAGAATAATCTAATGCCGGGACACTCCCAAAACACATGCAGGAACGTGGCAGGGTCAGCTGTACAGCGCCAACATTGTGAGGAGTGTGAGGGATAGATCTTATGTAACCGCTGTTGTGTGAGATATATTCTATGAATAATCTTAAATTGGATTACCGTATATACTCGAGTATAAGCCGAGTTTTTCAGCACATTTTTTTGTGCTGAAACTGCCCCCCTCGGCTTATACTCGAGTCTGTTTCCGACTTCAACTTTGTGCGCCTGATTCCGGCCATCCGTAGGTCCCCTGGACTCCAAACTTGGTACACATGTAGCCCAACTATTCCTCTACAAGTGTGCAAAGTTTGGTGTCCGGAGGACCTATGGACGGGGAGCAGCGATTTTTCAAAGCCGGGCACCCCTTTCCATAGACTCCAATGTTAAACGGTCATTTCTCCAGTGATTTTTGGGGACCCGGTACCGGCCGGCCCTAGGTCCCCTGGACCCCAAACTTGGCACACATGTAGACCAACTATTCCTCTACAGGTGTGCAAAGTTTGGTGTCTGGGGGACCTAGGGCCGGGGAGCACCTATTTTTCAAACCCGGGCACCCCTTCCATAGACTCCCATGTTAAACGTCAGTCTAGTCACAGTGAGGCATTGGACACAGTGACAGTGAGGCATGGGCACAGTAAGGCATGGACACAGTGACAGTGAGGCATGGACACAGTGAGGCATGCACATGGACACAGTGAGGCAAAGTGAGGCACAGAGAGGCATGCAGATGGACACCCTAGGCTTATACTCGAGTCAATAAGTTTTCCCATTTTTTGTGGTAAAATTAGGTGCCTCGGCTTATATTCGAGTCGGCTTATACTCGAGTATATACGGTAATCTGTCTTTGGATAATACCAAGCTTTGCATAGGGTAGTCCCAAACATTCTCCCAGTCTTCGGAATCCAACTCAGGGACTGCATGTGCAATTTTAAAGTGTGACATGTTTGGTATCTATTTACTCGGTGTAACATCATTTTTTATATTTTACCAAAGAAAGGGTATTTTATTGTGTTTGTGTGCACTAAATTTCATAATTTTTTCCCCCAAAAATTGCGTTTTAAAAACCTCTGCACAAATACCATATAAAAAATTGCAACACCCACCATTTATTCAAAGGGGCCTCTGCTTAAACAAATATGTTTGGGGGTTCTAAATAATTTTCTAGAAAAAAAAATTAATTTTTACATATACAGTATAATAGAAGTTTCAGAATAGGCCTGGTCTTAAAGTGATTAAATATTTTATGGATTAAACAACCTGTCTAAGTATGTTTGTACCCAAATCCCATTAATTATAAAATAATAACAAAAAAATGTGACCAAATGTCAAATTCGCTATATGTATAGACATGTGCCATTCTTTAAAACCTGTCCAATTTCCTCATTGCGTTTCTTAGACCAATGGTCTACTTCTTCAGGAGATCAAGGGAGCTGAACATATATACAGTATTTATATTCTATTTGTGTTCATATAGATCAGGGGTCTCCAAACTTTTTAGCCCGAGGGCCACATTGTAGATTTTATAAATATTTGCGGGCCGAAATTTTTTATTTAGAAATAAATGAATAAAAATGTAAATAATCTTGTTAGAGCCTTTCCACACGTCTGTGTCCCTGTCAGAGCCTTACCGGACTTCTGTGTCCCCGTCAGAGCCTTTCCACTCGTCTGTGTCTCCGTCAGAGCCTTTCCTCACTTCTGTGTCCTCCGTCAGAGCCTTTCCGCACGTCTGTGTCCCCCGTCAGAGCCTTTCCGCACTTCTGTGTCCCCATCAGATCCTTTCCTCACTTCTGTGTCCCCGTCAGAGCCTTTCCTCACTTCTGTGTCCCCGTCAGAGCCTTTCCGCACGTCTGTGTCCCCCACCCTGATAACACACCCAGATACCCCCTAATATGATAACACCACTCCTCCCCCCCGATACCCCCCCAGCCTGATCACCACCACCCCAGATACTCCCCAGTCTGATCACACACCCCTATATCTCTCCACTCTGATCACACCCCCCTCCTCATACCTCGCCTCTAACACACCCCTCCACCAACACACACACCTTTGGGTTTTGCATTCCTGCAGACAGTTCCTCCCAGTCCTGCGGCTCCTCCTCCAGATGATGTCAGTGGAGGAATCTGCAGCACACCAGGGTGGGTTAACTGTCACTGGAACAGGCACAATACCTTCCTAAAAATCTGGCGGTGGCAGCTGCACAGAGCGGGAGCCTCCTCCACTTCAACCTCGTCCTCTGCCGCTACTCCCTCAGCCCAACCTCGTCCTCTGCCGCCACTCCCCCAGGGGCAGATCCAGAGTCTAGTCTCGGGAGGGGCACTGCCAGAAAATATGTTTTTTTGCGGGCAATATATCGGGGCAATGGCTGGTGTTGGTGTTTTCATCATCACGGCACCATGGTTGTTATGGTGTCAGGATGATTGAAGCGCATTATTTCTATTATTACATTGTAATATAAAATGAAATGGTTCAACTCACCATAATGCCGAATCAGTGGGAGCCCCGAGTGTGTCACTTTCCACGTCGACCTGCCTTCAGATGCTGATTGTCACATGCCATGTCACCTGCCACATGTTGCTGATTGTCACTTGCCACATCACCTGCCACACATTGCAGATTACACTTGCCACGTCACCTGCCACACATTGCGGATTGTCACTTGCCACATCACCTGCCACACATTGCGAATTACACTTGCCAGGTCACCTGCCACACATTGTGCATTACACTTGCCACATCACCTGCCACATGTTGCTGATTGTCACATCACCTGCCACACATTGCGGATTACACTTGCCACGTCACCTGCCACATGTTGACGATTGTCATCTGCCACACATTGCGGATTACACTTGCCACACGTTGCTGATTGTCATTAGCCTGCTAAGGTGCAGATTGTCAGAGTGAAGGCAGGCAGCAGGGAGGGATCTGGCCACTGGATGTAGACTTTAGCTATGCAGTCTGCCCATCGGTTGCTACATTACGTTTTCAGTCCTGCTTCTGGAACAGTAATCAAGCAGTTGGTCACCACAGCTAAAGTTTGCATCCAGTGTCAAGCAGGGAGAAATATGCTCATCTAAATGCATACTGTGGGGATGTGTTCTTGCACTCACACTTATCACTTGTCACCACTTTCTGCTCTCGGTGCATCTGAATAGATGGCTACAAAGGGAGTTTATATAGAGCAGAATGAATTGTACACACAAACTAAATAAAGGTGGGGTCTTTGGAATGTTTCTAAGTAATTATTGGAGGCTAAGGGTGCACTCACACTGCCCGCGGCTGTACAGTGCGGGCGAAACTGCAGTGATGCAGGGCGGGCAGCGAGAGATGATGTCATCTCTCTGCTCCCCGCCCGCTGGCTCACTGACTGGCCAGTCTCTCCGCTCACCTGCGGACCAGCCCGCCCCCTCACTCGATGTGTGCCCTGCACGCCCGCACACTCACCTGGCGACCCCCCCCCCCCTCACTCATCCACTGACCTGCCCGCTCAGGTTCTCTCTCACTTGCCGGCTGCCGCGCACTCGCAGTACCGCCCGTTCACTTATCCTCTCCCCCAGCCTGACTCCAGCACGCACAGCCAGCCAACATCCATGCTGCCCGACAGCGGGGCCACGCCTCCTCCCTGTGTGCATGGTAATCCACCCACCGCTTCACCTTCCTCTGCTTCAGTGGATCCGCTATGTCAGCGGTACACATACACGGGGAAATTGAAGCAGGCAGTCTCTGAATGAGCTGCGGGCCGGATAAAACATCCAAGCGGGCCGGATGTGGCCCGCGGGCCGGGGTTTGGAGACCCCTGATATAGATGATCAGATCCCTTGCTCTTACTGGGGAAGTAGATCATTGGACTAAAACCGTGTGTGTGTTATAACGCCAAAACAGTTTACTTAATTCTGAGAATCTTTAAAATCCCTGGTGGGTCTTTTTTTTATGTTTGTGTTCCATCGGAGCGGTTTTCTTTCATTTTCTGTCCCAGGGACACAGAAGGAAGTAAAAAAGAGATCTTTTTAGGGTGAGAAGATATCCCCTCCTAAACAGTTGTTAATGGAATAACACCAATAATGTAACCCATCTGCAAGCACATAGTTAAGCAGAACACGTTGCAGAAAAAGTACCCCACCCCTTCCAGTGTCAGTTAATCCTGGACAATATGGTCCAAAGGCCAAACTATACAGGGGGGTTTTGAACCAAGGACCTCTCAATCTACAGTTTGGTGCTCTACCTCCCACGTCTACCGAGTGGACCTCAAAAGGAACTACATTAGTTCTAACACAGCACCTATACCTCCAAGCGGTATTTGACACTGGAAGGATGGGGTGATATTTACATTTTGTGGGAGCCTCCCCATCATGTCCATCTCTTCCTTTTACAGGATGGGCTTAATTCATTTGGTTTCGATTAGATATAGGCTGTACCATTTTTTTTTCACTGACCACAGTTGCAGTTCCCCATCAGGTCTACTTACCTGTACTTGCTGTAGTTTGATTGGTTCATGATGCAATGATGTGGCAATTTGTAATTGGGTGTGTGGGATTATTAAGCATGTGCTGGCTTTTTGTGTTTGTACTTGTTTGGCTTAAAAAAGAGAAAGTGTGGGATCGAAAAGTTAACCTTTTTTTTTCATGTTTTTTGTTTTTTTGCTACTTTTTTTGATGTAAAAATAAAGGAACTATTTTTCCTGGTGCCTTCCATGGCAGCATACTAATGGTTGATGGCTCCGCCCCCGGTCAACCCCCAGGACCACGTAACTCTATAAAAGAAAGAGTTACTCCCCCCTTCAGACATTCTTTTTCCTGTCCTCAATCCCTACAGGATCACTATTCAGCCTTACCTCACCGTCTCATGGTGCTACCGTTGCAGGTTCATGCTCTCCTGCAGTACGGAGTCCCGCATCTTGGACTGCTAAATGCGCCATATAAGTGTGGGAGCCCCTTTTTCTGTGGATCTTTTTTTGGGCATGAAGGGCACACAGGAGCATACTTTCTCCTCAGCGGCAGTTACAATCCTCGGGTCACACATTGCTTTACCCGGGTAATGATCTCTTTAAGCAGCTTAGCACTGCTGCATTTAAATGTCTGCTTTCTGCAAATGCCTATGGCTAGTGTGGACGCTTCGCGCGCCCCACACAACCTAGCTTTACTCGTCCGGGGGGCGGAGTCACGGCATGACGCAATCGCGCATGCGCAATAGCCGGAGGAAGTCGCGCGGCGGCCATCTTGGTACACCCAAGCAAAAAATCCTATTTAAACAGCCTGGGACCACAATCAAATGGCAGATTGTCAGAAAATACACCTTGCTGTGAGTATTAACTATTCTACATGCCAGATGGAACCCAGCCAAGGTAATTACCTGTGTGTTAATGCTAAAATGTTATTTTGCAGCGTAATGATGGTAAACATATAAATGTACATTCGCTGACATTGCACGGTGCTGTATTGACTAGCTAAAAAATTTTACACAGCTGCCCCAGTATTGCCGCATCAAAAAGATCCTCAACATACCACTAGGTAAGGGCTGCAACGTTAGGTAAGTTGTTTCCATTCAAAGAGCACTACTACTTTAGAGGATATATAGAAACACCAGTTGTTTTGTTTCTTTATAGCCCACGCCGTGAAGCAGCCCGCACTTCTTCTCATCGAAGTTCTCGTGACGGACGTTCGGGGGGACATAGAAGCTCGGGTCGCTCACCCTCAACCCATGCTTCCCGTAGTGACCGAAGGTCACCCCGCCACTCCTCAAGTAGACACGACTCCCAGCGCAAGTCTTTGCAACCAGGGAGGAAGGATTGCTGGGTATGCGGCAAGCAAGCCTTACCAGACAAGCTAGCCTGTGGCCAGTGTTTTTTGGAGGCTACGGTCGACAGACAAGGGTCCATAGGCTCAATCAAAGAATTAGTCAAGGACACCATCAGGGAATTGGCCTCATCCCAGGATCAATCCACCCCACTTGTTGAACAAAGGGTAGCGGAGACAGCTAGTCTCCAGCCTGATTCTGAGCTCAATTCGGAAGATGACGGAAATATACCAGAAGAGGGCACATCGACCTTCGACTTTGGGTTAATTGAACCCTTTATTGGTGCAGTTAAGGATGCAATTCAGTGGGAGGAAGATCCTGAACCTCCACATAAAGCAGGAAAATACTTCCCACATTTGGCCAGGAAGAAATCAGCCTTTCCCCTAATAGAGGAGATTAAGGGGGTGGTATTGGAGGAGTGGAAGAAGGTAGATAAACGACCCTTTGCCTTCAACCGCTTTTCCAAACTCTACCCACTAACGGAAGGAGATGCTCAGATTTTTGATGCCGTCCCGTCAGTAGATGCATCTGTCATGCGACTGGCTAGGAATACAACACTACCTTTAGAAGACGCAGTCTCCTTTAGAGACGTCCTAGACCGCAGAATAGACGCCGATCTGAAAAAAGTATACCAAGCATCGGGGGGAGCCTGCAAACCGGCGGTGGCCCTATCCTCAATCTCCAAAGCCACCAGGGTGTGGACAGATAATATTGAATTGGCCCTCAGACGTGGCCTAGATACTGAAGAAATCATTAAAGCTCTAGATGAATTGAAGCTGACCTCTGATTTCATGGCGGAAGCAGCCATAGACGTTCTAAGATGCTCCTCCAGAGCAATGCTTTACTCTATCACAGCCAGGAGAGCGTTATGGCTTAAGCCATGGTCAGCAGACCCGTCGTCAAAACAGTCATGGTGTCGCATCCCGTATGACGGGAAGTCCTTATTTGGAGATAAAATGGATATGGCAATATCCAGAGTCACAGGCGGGAAAAGCGGTCTTATTCCCCAGGATAGGAGCAGAAGGAGGAAGTTTACTCCGCAGGCAAATTTCCAACAGAGATCAAGAGACTCCAGGGCTTATCGCCCGGGTAAACAATACAGAAGGGACTGGAAAGGCTCACAGGCCTCTTTCCTCAAACTAAAGTCAAAGGCCCCTACACTGGCGATAGAAAACCAGAAGTCCTTTTGACACGCCCTCCACCCAAGCCGGGCCAGTGGGAGCAAGACTCAGATCCTTTGCCCGGGTTTGGGTGGAAAATTGTACAGACCAGTGGGCGGTATCCACAGTCCTTCAGGGACATTTCTGGAAATTCAGATGCCGCCCTCCATCCTTCTCCTACCAATCAACCAAGATACCAGCCGGAAAACAAAAGAGGGAAACACTTGTCCAATACGTGCAAATACTTCTATCTCAACGGGCAATCCTACCGGTTCCGGAATCGGAAAAGCACTTAGGGTTCTATTCCCCAGTCTTCTTGGTCCCCAAAAAAACGGGGGGCTGGAGACCGGTTTTAGACCTGAAAAGGCTAAACAGGTACCTTTATGTAGAACACTTCAAGATGGAGTCTCTGAACACGGTAATCCTTTCAGTACAGCCAGGGGACTGGATGGTGTCTGTAGACCTCCAGGACGCATATCTGCACATCCCCATCCACTACAACTTTCAACATTTTCTACGGTTTCAAATAGGCAACCTACATTTTCAGTTCCAGTGTCTCCCCTTCGGGATTTCATCAGCACCCAGAACCTTCACCAAAGTTCTGGTAGCCATCTTAGCCCCCCTTCGGGAGAAGGGCATACGAGTCCTACACTATCTGGACGACATATTAATTCTGTCTCAGCACAGAGAAGTTCTACAGTCGCACCTGCAGATGGTCTTGAACACCTTGACACAATTCGGATGGCTAATCAACCACTCGAAGAGTCAGTTTGTACCTACACAAAAAATGATATACCTAGGTGCCTTATTCAACACACCGAGGAAGTCAGTGTCCTTTCCACCAGCCAAAATTCCGGTGTTGGTGCAGAAGGTGAAGCATGCATTGGGGAGTCACGCTATGCCAGCGTCAGATTGCCTGAGCCTTCTAGGGTCCCTCTCGGCCTGCATACCGATGGTAAAATGGGCCAGAAGCCACTTACGGGGTTTTCAACAAGGTTTTCTGAAGCAGTGGAGGAGAAAGCGTCTCGGTCAGAGGATAGCCATCACTCCCTCGATGAAGTCCAGCCTCTGGTGGTGGACGAGGTCTCCGAATCTACTAGCTGCTTGTCCTCTCGGCCCAATCTCATGGACCATTATCACATCAGACGCAAGCCAGCTGGGTTGGGGGGCACACCTCCAAGATCAGCTGGTTCAGGGCAGATGGAGGTTCAATGCGGAAGGGATGGTATCCAACATCCTGGAACTAAGGGCAGCATGGATGGCAATCCTGCATTTGGCTCCTCTCCTCAAGGGAAAATCCGTGCTATTACAAATGGACAACAGAGCGGCAGTAGCCTATATCCAAAATCAAGGGGGAACACACAGCAATACACTAGCCAGCGAAGCAGCCCCAATTATTGCATGGGCCGAGAAGAATTTATTAGATCTCCAGGCTACCTACATTCCAGCCCCCGAGAATCAGCTGGCAGATCATCTCTCGAGATCCTTCACATCCAACAACGAATGGTCGTTGGACCCACAGGTTTTCAGCTGGATATGCCAACAGTTGGGGCATCCCCAGATAGATCTCTTTGCGTCTCCGCACAACGCGAAAGCACCTCTCTTCTTCACGAGGTCACCATCTCCGATGTCGACAGGGGCGGATGCTCTAGTCCAACCATGGGAATTCCAGATAGGCTACGCCTTCCCTCCGACACCCTTAATCCTCAGGTTTCTCCAGCGACTGACTCTAGAGAGGGTCACCATCCTGGCGGTTGTTCCTTACTGGCCGAGAAGACCGTGGTTTCCGCTCTTAGTAGAGATGGCCCTGGGCAACCCATTACCCCTCCCACCCACGAGCAAGCTGCTATCTCAAGGCGCTTTTCTACACCCGCACCCAGAGATCCTAGACTTGAGGGCCTGGAAGTTGAAAGGAGGAGGTTGGGCGACCTAGGTTGCTCTCGGG
Source organism: Rana muscosa (assembly GCA_029206835.1). Lineage (NCBI taxonomy): Eukaryota > Metazoa > Chordata > Amphibia > Anura > Ranidae > Rana > Rana muscosa. The sequence goes on from JARGYO010005626.1 coordinate 102,918,716, forward strand.
ACGTGGTACAAACGTTATTACAGGCAAGAAAGGCATCCACTAATGCCACCTACTGCAGAATATGGAAAAAATTCTCTACACTGGCCGAAACGAATCATTTCAACCCTCTGAATCCTGGGGTCCAAGATATCCTACTTTTCCTGCAAAATGGCCTGGACCTAGGCTTAGGTCTCAGCACGCTAAAAGTGCATATTTCAGCCCTGTCAGCCTTTACAGACACACGCTGGGCACTAAACCCCTTGGTGGAACGTTTCTTGAAGGCGGTGTTAAGATTACGTCCTCCCAGGAAAACGCTGTATCCCAAATGGGACCTAACGGTTGTTCTTAACGTCTTAGCAAGCTCTCCCTTTACACCCACAGAGGAGTGCTCCTTGGAAGATATCACCGGCAAAACGGTTTTCCTGATCGCTGTCACCTCGGGTCGAAGAGTATCAGAGATACAAGCCCTAGGGGCAGAGGAGCCCTACGTCACTTTTTTTCCGGACAGGGTAGTCCTACAGCCTATCCATCAATTTGTCCCCAAAGTGCCTTCAGTCTACCATTCCAACCAGGAGTGGGTACTCCCAGCTTTCGGAGAGGATCCATCCTCCTCAAAACTACATGAACTGGACGTGGCCAGATCTCTAAAGCGTTATTTGGAGCTGACACAGCAGTTCAGAAGGGATCAACGACTCTTTGTTATCCCCAAAGGCACCAAAAGAGGCTTGGCAGCTTCTAAAACAACATTAGCCAGTTGGATCGTGAAGATAATTCAAAGGGCATACCGGGCTAGTGGTCTTCCAGTTCCAAACGCGGTGAATGCATATTCAACAAGAGGAATCGCATCATCCTGGGCGGCTATGGCTAGGGTCTCCCCGGAGACAATTTGTAGAGCGGCTAGCTGGTCATCGTTCAATACCTTTATGTCGCATTATAGCTTGGATCCTGCGGTCCTTACCTCCCGAGACTTTGGGAAAAGGACTCTGGAACTATCACTTTCAAAAAGCCATTAAAAAAATTTATTATCGCAGTTCCCTCCCTATAAGCGAGTTATTTACCATTAGTATGCTGCCATGGAAGGCACCAGGAAAACGGAAAATTGAATACTCACCTTTCCGTAATTTTCCTTTCCTGGTGCCGACCCATGGCAGCATGCACCCTCCCTGCTATAATCCTTAAAGTTCTGAAGTCTAGTTACAAAGAATGTCTGAAGGGGGGAGTAACTCTTTCTTTTATAGAGTTACGTGGTCCTGGGGGTTGACCGGGGGCGGAGCCATCAACCATTAGTATGCTGCCATGGGTCGGCACCAGGAAAGGAAAATTACGGAAAGGTGAGTATTCAATTTTCCGGTTTTTTTTCGAAGTAACTGTTGAAATTCTTGGTGCAGAGCATCTTTTGCTGCAACAAACTCAAAAATGTTGGACTTCCGACCAGTTTCAATCCTGGAGACAATAGTCGGCAATACATAAAAAAAAAACTGACAGATATTCTATCCAAAACGGAAAAAAATATATACCCTTTAAAGTAGATCTAAACTATAACTGGATGACATGATTGGTACTAACCACTCTGGTTACGGTTTGTCATAGGGTGGATTTGATTTAAATCAAGTCGATTTAAATCACAATTTAAATCATAATTTAAATCACTAGTAAAAAGACTTGATTTAAATCAACATTTTTTAAAGAGCAATTGTCATCTCTGTTTCACAGTGACTCCTCCTTTGACCCGCTGTTGACTCACGACAGTCCCCTTCACTTTAATGGGATGCTGGTGATGCGGCAGTGACACAACAAGGTGGGGGACGTGGCGGCAGCAGGTGAGTGGCTGCCCGCTAACAGGCGCTGCAATGATGGATCTGAAATGATAGGTGCTCTTTAAATGTAAGGACTTATTTTTGCTGGTAGTTAGAATCTTTAATTTTTGCAAACAAAATGAAGGCTTCCTATTTAGAATAATAAGCTGTCAGGTTAGTAAAACAGCGATATCAGAACCAATTCAATCATATGCCGCGTACACACGACCGTTATTCATTTCATGCAAAAAAACGAAGTTTTTCTCGTCGTGATTCCTCTCAAGCCTGCCTTGCATACACACGTTCATGAAAAAAAACGCCAGAGCAAAGCGTAGTGACGTACAAAACGTACAACGGCACTATAAAGGGGAAGATCTATTCGAATGGCGCCACCCTTTGGGCTGCATTTGCTGATCCTCATGTTAGTAAAGTTTGGTGAGAGACGATTTGCGCTTTTCAGCCTCGTGCTCTTCAGTTCGTTACAGCGTGATGAATGTACATTCTGAACGTTAGTTTTACCAGAACGAGCGCTCCAGTCTCATACTTGATTCTGAGCATGCGTGTTTTTTTCCCCTCTTAAAAGCCTACACACGATGTGAAAAAGAACGACGTGAAAAACAACGAGAAAAAATAGAGCAGGTTCTAATTTTTTTCGGGCAGTTTTCTCGTCGAGAAAAATGCTATGGAACATACACACGACTGTTTTTCAAGACCAATCTAAAAAATTGCATTTTTCTCGTCATGAAAAACAGTCGTACGCGGAAATACAGTTTGTAGTGTACATAGATTTGTAAAACAAGGGGATAAAAGAATATTCCTGAACTTTATTTTATCTCATGGTTACTGTGAAATTGTGTGAATGCGTCAATGCAGTGCATGTTATCTCAGCTTGCAGAGCTTGGATTCATTGAATGAGTTTACCAAAAATGTAAATATTCCAGCATATACATTACTAAGCTCCATTTCATGCTGAATAAACTAAATTAATAATGTATCTTAAATAGAAAACTATCTTTAGACAGATTTTTACTCCAAAAGCACTTTATTAACCACTTAAGACCCAGACCAATACGCAGCATAAGGACCAGGCCCCTTTTTGCGATTTGGCACTGCGTCGCTTTAACTGACAATTGCACGGTCGTGCGACGTGGCTCCCAAACAAAATTGGCGTCCTTCTTTTCCCACAAATAGAGCTTTCTTTTGGTGGTATTTGATCACCTCTGTGGTTTTTATTTTTTGTGCTATAAACAAAAATAGAGCGACAATTTTGAAAAAAATGCTATATTTTTTACTTTTTGCTATAATAAATATCCCCAAAAAATATATAAAAACATTTTTTTTTCCTCAGTTTAGGCCGATACATATTCTTCTACATATTTTTGGTAAAAAAAATCGCAATCGGCGTTTGATTGGTTTGCACAAAAGTTATAGCGCTTACAAAATAGGGGGTAGTTTTATGGTATTTTTATTAATATTTTTTTTTTTTTTACTAGTAATGGCGGTGATCAGCGATTTTTTCCGTGACTGCGACATTATGGCGGACACATCGGACACTTTTGACACTATTTTGGGACCATTGTCATTCTTACAGCGACCACTGCTATAAAAATGCACTGGTTACTGTAAAAATGACACTGGCAGTGAAGGGGTTAACCAGGAGGGGGCGCTGTAGGGATTAAGTGTGCCCTGATTTGTGTTTCTTACTGTGGGGGGCGTGGCTTGGCGTGTGATGTTACTGATAGTCGTTCCCTATTAGAGGGAACAGACGATCAGTGACAGGCTCACTAGGAAGCACGGGGAGAGGTTTGTTTACACTTACCTCTCCCCGTTCTTCCTCTCTGTGACCCGATCGCGGGACACCAGCGGCGATCGGGTCCGCTGTTCCCGCGGGGACGGTCACGGAGAAGAGGACTGGGTCGCCATTCGCTCGCGACCCACGGCTGGGCTCTTAAAGGGGACGTACCTGTACGCCCATGTGCCCAGCCGTGCCATTTTGACGACGTACATGGGCGTGCGGCGGTCCTCAAGTGGTTAAAATTAATTTGATAAATAAAACAGTTTTTTTTTTTAAATCATTGATTTTAATCCACCATAGTTTGTCATTGGGTAATTGAGTCACTGACAACTGGGATTGAAAACCATCAGTCGTGCAAAGTGCTAGCTAAAGACTCTCAAAAGGGAAGGAATATTATTTTCTTGTCCCCAGTACCATTAATCTTGCTGGGTAATATTAATAAACAAATTGGTAAAGGGGTGAACATAAAGTTAAGATAAAAATATGGGAACTAACTTCCACTACTGACTTGTTTTTGAGGGGGCATGATCTGTAGATGTCATACCTGTACTTGCTTCACTACTTAGTAAATCACTGACCCAGGAGAAGCACCCGATATGCACGTTACACACCAAGTGCTGAAGAAAATATAAAGATATCAACCCTAGGATAGGCACCTTCAAATACATATTATTTACAGCAGATCCCACATTTCAATCCCGATGGGCTCATGCAACACTGTACGCAAATGAAATTTATATAATTTTTTTACAAAAAGAGAGCTTTCTTTTGGTGGTATTTGATCACCACTGGGTTTTTTTTATATATATATAAACAAAAAACACAGAAGATTTTAAAGAAAAAAAACGATATTTTCTACTTACAAAAAAAAAAAAAAAACAACAAACCAATAAGTGTATATTAATTGGTTTGTGTGAAAGTTAGTGTCTACAAACAATGGTTTATATACTGGAATTTATGCAGCTATGATGCTATACTGGTAATGGGGGTGATCAGTGACTTATAGTGGGACTGTGATGGGCAATCTGGCGCTAACAGCCCTTGCTGGGAGGTACACTAAATTATTAACTGACACTGACATCAATAGTGACACTAATACAGTGATCAGATATAATGCTGTACACTGTATAATGCCACGTACACACGGTCAGAAATGTGAGCTTTTGGTCGGAAATTCTGACCGTGTGTATGCTCCATCGGACTTTTGCTGGCGGAATTTCTGTCAGCAAAAGATTGAGAGCTGGTTCTCAAATTTTTTGACGGAACAAATTCCGATCGGAAATTCCGATTGTCTGTAGCAATTCCGACTCGCAAAATTCCGACGCATGCTCGGAAACAATTTGACGCATGCTCGGAAACATTTAACTTGATTTTCTTGCCTCGTCGTAGTGTTGTACGTCACCGCGTTCTTGATGGTCGGAAGTTCAGAGAACTTTTGTGTGACCGTGTGTATGCAAGCCAAGCTTGAGCGGAATTCCGCCGGAAAAACCATCCAAGGTTTTTCCGACGGAATTTCCGCTCGTGTGTACGGGGCATTATTGACACTCGGAAGAGTTTAACATCAAGGGGAAATCAAGGGGTTAACTGTGTGCCTAGGCCCCTTTCACACGGACGGTCCGTTCAGGTCCGCCTGTCAATTTTTTAGGCAGACCTGAGCGGACGCTCCATGTAGCCCTATGGAGCCACGGATGTCAGCGGTGACATGTCCGCTGACATCCGACCCGTTCCCCTCCGCCAAAGTGTGACGGAGGAAAACCCTATTTTTCCATCTGTCGGCGGATCGGATGACAACGGACTCTACGGTCCGTCGTCATCCGATCCCCCATAGGGGAGAGCGGCGCTCTGACAGGGCGGTCCCTGCACAGTGTGCGGGGACCGCCCAGTCATCCGCCGGCTCAGCGGGGATCAACGGAGCGATCCCCGCTGAGCAAGCGGAGCTTCACGGGGCGGATCTTCACGGATCCGTCCTGTGTGAAAGAACCCTAACAAGTGTAATGTGTGTAATATATGCTGCTTTTACTAACAGATCTGGCTGTTTTTTTCTCCCTGTTTTGCACAGAGAAGTAACAGCCAGATCACTGATCTATGTACAAAGCCCTGTATTTGTGCTGTGATTGGCTACAGCCTATCAACAGGTCTCAGCTATAAATCATTGGCCGGGACCTGCTGACAAATTCCCGCTGTAGCCAGTGACAGTGCAGGTTAGCAGCGGGTGCACGCGTGCACGCTCCTAACCCAGAACAGACTGAATGACATACATGTACATGATCCACCCTTCCCGTGCCGCCCTGCCACAGTTAATGTAATGCGACCGGGCAGCAAGCAGTTAATGGAGATCCTTCACTGTTGTAGTCTCAGCTGTAATTCATTTCAGTTTGGGTTCTGTATATTAACAAAAGAAGTATTCAGTGAAACTGGGAAAATATTGGTCAACATCTGGCTGACACTCCTTGCCCGAGTTGAATCTTTGTGTTTTACGGACACAAAGATAAGTGCATATGATATGTTGATAACTGTGCATGTGTGTTTGCTATACTGGAGCAGCAGGTCCTATGCAAGTCCTTCTGAGTCTAGCAGTCTGTGTGTCCAATGATTTGTGCACAGCTGCTATGCATAATCTCTTGATTAGAAGGGCTCAAAATCTGATTACATTATTAATTATATTCTGAACTGTCTCTGTGCTTAGTACCTAAGCAATGCTTGAGAAAGTAAAGTATTTAGATAATGTGAATTTTATATTTAACTTTAAAGTGGTTGTATAGTCTTTTTGATGTGTGCTTTGCAGTGCTACACACTGGTAGTGTCTGGTCTGAATGGGGTACCCAGAGCCCATAAATGGAAGGAGGTGTTTAACAGTAATAGGACAGAAGACTACTTGTGTTGCACTAAAGAAATTTGTGGTGGCGTTTTCTTCTTTCCTGCAACATAACGGTTAAAATGTTTTCATTGTTCAATATATGAAGTCATGTGAAAGAGTAAGTACACCCTATGAAAATTGCAAGTACCAAGCGCAATGAGATTCCAAGGGATTATGTAGATAACCACAGTAAGGACAGCTCCAACTACTCATCCGACCAGCAATAAGACATAAGCACAAAACAACAACAAAAGGAGCGCTCCCAACCCTGTGGAAGTCAATAGAGCCACAAGCCCAGGAATCGAAAAAAAAAATCTGGTTACACTTTAATGTAAAGCTAAAAAGCATGACGTGCAGGAGTGTCCAGACTGATACATCACCAAGCCAGTGGAGAGGAGAAACACATAATCCCAAATGCTAAAGGATGACACATGATCCCAGACCCAACAGTAGGTTATAGTGCCCAGGAGCCTCAGGACAGTTGGAGAAGTGTGTAGATTACAGGCCGCTGGGGTCACTGAGATGGTGCGTCCGCCTGAAGTCCTGTTTCCCAGAACCGGATGTGATGTCATATATCTGGCAAAAGCATTTGTATTCAGCCCCCTTTACTCCGATACCCCTAACTAAAATCTAGTGGAATCAATTGCCTTTAGAAGTCACCTAAAAAGTAAATACAGTCCACCTGTGTGTAATTGAATCTTGGTATAAATACAGCTGTTCTGTGAAGCCCTCAAGTTTGATATAGAACCTTAGAGAACAAACACCATCATGAAGGCCAAGGAACACACCAGACAGGTCAGGGATAAAGTTGTGGAGAAGTTTTTTGTTTTTTTAACAAAGTTTTATTAGACAAATCAGCATTACAATACAATCAGTAACAGCATATTCATTAGAACATAGCAGAACAACAGAATAATGTCACATCCGTGGATCACACCCCTTCTATTTGTTAATAAGTGCAAAAAAAAATGGCCTAAACCCGTTCGTGCATAATAATTCTTGCCCACCATGCTATGGCCACACAAACAACCCTGAATAGTAGTATAGTCATAGGACTAGGGGGGGGGGGAAGAGAAGGCTTAGTAAGCTTGGTATCATACTGTACCGTAAGGTATAGGTACAGGGACGAGAGAGGGCGGTCCATAAGAGTGGAGGATAGGAGGCGTTCAATGGAGTCCGACTCCAGAGTTATAGGCTCAGGAAATTGGGCCTCAAAGGCATGTTTCAGCTGCCAGTACCTAAATTGAAAAGAGACTGGCAGGAGGTATGCCTGCCTTAGTTCCTGAAAGGACATAAGTTTACCCACTTGGACTATGTGTTTGGAGAAATTTAAAGCAGGGTTAGGTTATAAAAAAAAAATCCCAAGCTTTGAACATCTCACGGAGCACTGTTTAATACATCATCCAAAAATGGAAACCGTATGACACAACTGCAAACCTACCAAGACAGGGCAAAGAGAGCATTAATCAGAGAAGCATCCAAGAGGCCTATGGTAGCTCTGGAGGAGCTGCAGAGATCCACAGCTCAGGTGGGAGAATCTGTCCACAGGACAACTAATAGTCGTGCACTCCACAAATCTGGCCTTTTTGGAAGAGTGGCAAGAATAAAGCCATTGCTGAAAGAAAGCCATGAGAAGTCCTGTTTGCAGTTTGTGAGAAGCCAAAGGGGGGGGGGGGGGACAGTAAACATGTGGAAGAAGGTGCTCTGGTCAGATGAGACCAAAATGTAACTTTTTGGCATAAAAGAAAAGCACTTTATGTGGCGGAAAACTAACACTGCACATCACCCTGAACACACCATCCCCACCGTGAAACATGGTGGTGGCAGCATCTTATTGTGGGGATGCTTTTCTTCAGCAGGGAGAGGGAAGCTGGTCAGAGTTGATGGGAAGATGGATGGAGCCAAATACAGGGCAATCTTAGAAGAAAGTGCAAAAAATAGTAACAATTGCGCAACCCAAAAAAACAAAACAAAAAAAAAACAAACGCGCAACCAAATATATCAGATGTGCATCCTTCACATATATCAAATGTGCGTCCTTCACATAATAAAATTGAAAGCACTGGGAATGTATCATATAAATCGTTCCCAAGAATGAATGTAAAACAAACACTGAAACAAACTGACTGAATTAAACGTCCATAATAAATTACATTCAATGTGGATGGATGATAGATGGATCCTTAGGTAAAAAATGCAGGTGATGATACTGTTTTTCACACGACAGCCAGGTAATAATAAGCAATAGTAAAAGTAGCCACACAGGCTGCTTACCAGAACTGTAGGATCTCTATTACGGAGATCATATAGGCACATACAAGAATTATCAATCTGGTCACGGACCGAGCAGCTCACTCATCCAACCCGATCCTCAGTTCCAGGTGCTGTAGTGATCTCTGTGAAATCCCTTTTTCCAGTACTGGATTAGCTCATGCAGGATATTTAAAAGAGGAAAAAGGAAGGCTCCATAGTGCAGTATCAACTGTTGAGGGATTAAGAAAGGTTGAGATAAAGTCAATAACAATCTCAGACCATGCTCCGGTCGGGATGACCCTTGCGACAGGGGGAATCCCGGTCGGGCAGAGGACCTGAAGAGTGGACGAATCCCTCCTAAATGACATTACGATATCGGAAGAATTAGAAAAGGAAATGGTTCTCTTTTTTAAGGAAAATGACATAGAAAATGTTGCCCCTTCTGTACTATGGGAAACGCACAAAGTTTAAATGAGAGGGAGAATGATAGCAGAGAATGCCAAGAGAAGGAAAATTAGGCAGGCGCAGAAACAACCCTCCTAGAAGAGATCCAGGTCTTAGAACAGAATCATAAAGAAAGACAGTTAGAACAAACTATGGCTCTATTAATAGGGAAAAGAGAAAAACTAAGGGATTTACTGGAGCAAGAACCTAGATGGGTATTTAATAATATGAGCAAGAAGTTTTATGCTATGGGGAATAAACCAGGAAAATTATTAGCAAGGGTAATTAAGCCTAGAAACTCACAGAATTGTATATAAAAAATTAAAGATACGAAAGGAGAATTAAAATACTCTACTAAAGATATGATAAAAAAAATTCCAAGAGTAATACCAAAATCTCTATAAAGTAAATAAAGATCAAAGCCCCACAGGTAAACAGAGTAGAAGTAAAAAAAATTAACAATACCTAGATAGAGTTGAACTCCCGGTAATGTCAGGAGAGGAAGCAAATAACTTAGATAAGGAAATATCAAAAGAGAAAATAAGCCAGGCAATTAAAAACCTTAAATATGGTAAAAGCCCCGGCCCGGATGGATATACCTCGTTGTACTATAGGAGATATGTGGAAATTTTGACTCTGCATATTCAGGAGTATATGAACTCTATAGGACTCCGCCTATGATATGATAATACGCGAAGAAGCCCTGGGAGCCCAAATATCCCTTATAGTGAAGGAGGGTAAAGATCCCTCACTGTGTGCCAGTTATAGGCCTATAACTCTGATCAACACTGATATAAAGATATATGCGAAAATTCTGGCCGAAAGATTGAGATCATATATGGCAGGGTTGATAGACAATGATCAGGTAGGATTTATACCCGGGAAAGAAGCGAGGGACAACATTTTAAGAGCACTACTGTTGATACAAAAAGCCCCAAAAAATAAAGAACCAACACTGTTTCTGTCAATAGATGCCGAAAAGGCTTTTGACAGACTAGATTGACTAGAATTTAACAGGAAAATAGATGTATGAGTGCTGCCAGCATTGCTTCAGAGGTTGAAGGGGTGGGGGGTCAGCCTGTCAGTGCTCAGACCATACGCCGCACACTGCATCAAATTGGTCTGGATGGCTGTCGTCCCAGGAGAAAGCCTCTTCTAAAGATGATGCACAAGAAAGCCTTCAAACAGTTTGCTGAAGACAAGCAGACTAAGGACATGGATTACTGGAACCATGTCCTGTGGTTTGAGGAGACCAAGATAAACTTATTTGGTTCAGATGGTGTTAAGCGTGTGTGAGGAGTACAAAGACAAGTGTGTCTTGCCTACAGTCAATCATGGTGGTGGGAGTGTCATGGTCTGGAGATGCATGAGTGCTGCTGGCACTGTGGAGCTACTGTGGAGCTACAGTTTGAGGGAACCATGAATGCCAACATATACTGTGACATACTGAAGCAGAGCATGATCTCCCTCCCTCCGGTGACTGGGCCGCAGGGCAGTATTGTAACATAACGAGTGTACTCACATTTGTTGCCAGCGGCTTAGACATTAATGGCTGTGTGTTGAGTTATTTTGAGGGGACAGCAAATGTATACTGTTATACAAGCTGTACACTCAATACTTTAACCACATAAGGACCGCCGCACGACAATATACGTCGACAGAATGGCACGGCTGGGCACAAGGGCGTACAGGTACATCCCCTTTAAGATCTCAGAGGTGGGTCGCGCGTGCGCCACCGGCGGTGCGTTCTCGACCTGGTCCGAAGCTCCATGACAGCGCCCGCGGGATCCGTGGACCTGATCGCCGCCGGTGTCCCGCAATCAGGTCACAGAGCTGAAGAACGGGGAGAGGTAAGTGTAAACAAACCTTTCCCCGTTCTTCCTAGTGGCATGTCAGTGATCGTCTGTTCCCTGTCATAGGGAACGGCGATTAGTGACGTCACATGCCAAGACACACCCCCCTACAGTAAGAATCACTCACTAGGGCACACTTAACCCCTACAGCGCCACCTAGAGGTTAACCCCTTCACTGCCGGTTGTTTTTTCACAGGAATCAGTGCATATTTATAGCACTGATCGCTGTAAAAATGACAATGGTCCCAAAAATGTGTCAAAAGTGTCCGATGTGTCCGCCATAATGTCGCAGTCATGATAAAAATTGCTGATCGCCGCCATTACTAGTAAAAAAAAAAATTATTAATAAAAATGTTATAAAACTACCCCCTATTTTGTAGACGCTATAGCTTTTGCGCAAATCAATTAATAAACGCTTATTGCAATTTTTTTTTTACCAAAAATATGTAGAAGAATATGTATCGGCCTAAACTGAGGAAAAAAAAAAAAATTTATATATTTTTTGGGGATATTTATTATAGCAAAAAGTAAAAAATTTAATTTTTTTCAAAATTGTCGCTCTATTTTTGTTTATAGTGCAAAAAATAAAAACCGCAGAGGTGATCAAATACCACCAAAAGAAAGCTCTATTTGTGGGAAAAAAAGGACGTCAATTTTGTTTGGGAGCCACGTCGCACGACTGCGCAATTGTCAGTTAAAGCGACGCAGTGCCGAATTGCAAAAAGGGGCCTGGTCCTTTAGCAACAAAATGGTCTGGGGCTTAAGTGGTTAAATTGTAGCAAAGTGTAATTTCTTCAGTGTTGTCGCATGAAAAGATATAATAAAATATTTACAAAAATGTGAGGGGTGTACTCACTTTTGTCAGATACTGTATGTAGTTTCTTTACAGGAAGTATCACAGTATTACAGGAAGTATCAGTTCTTAGACTACAGACAGAGATCTTACATTAATCTGTTTAGTGCTATACCGCCTGCCTCATGTACACAAAAAAAAGGCCTGACACAGGAATGTGAAGACTTACCGTATATACTCGAGTATAAGCCGACCCGAATATAAGCCGAGGTGCCTAATTTTACCACAAAAAGCCCCCCTAATACTTACCTAGGCCGATCTTGATTCAGTGATGTGCATGAGACCCAAGGCTTTCCTGGCTCTCTCCCTCCTGATTGGCTGAGAAGCAGCTGCATTAGCTCCCGCTGCTGTCAATCACAGCCAGTGAGGCTGAGCCATGCTCTCTGTGTCTTATTGACGCAGAGAGCCAGCTCGAAAGCGCGCGCGCACGAGTGCACCCACAGGAAGGAGGCTTGCTATAGGGGCACTCAGCAAGTTGGAGGGATCCAGAGAGCCAGCGGGGGACCTGAGAAGAGGAGCTGCTCTGTGCAAAACCACTGCACAGAGCAGGTAATTATGATTTTTTTTCCTTTACAATCACTTTAAATATAATAAGTGACTGCAAGGTCCTATTGAGACAAAGGAAATGGCTGCAGTGATAGATCACACATGGTGGGTACACCAATAGTAGACATCTAAGCTCAATAATTAGACCTAATGAGGTTAACTGCCTAAAATACATGTCACCCCAAAAAATAGGACTTCCGCGTCATGTAAAAGTAGCAGCCCACGGTCTGTTCGGAAATAAAGGGCAGTCCTAAATTCAAGTGTCCTAAATATACCTGTGTAGCGGACCCCCAAAATTGGGGTCGCTATGCTCTAAATTTAAGGGCAGCCTGAGAAATAGTTTAGCTCAGGTTCTCCAATTCGGCAGACGCTATGATCTATGGTCGTGTGCCGGGGGGATTCCAAGGAGGACCCCTGGTGGCGAAGTCGCGCCCTTTGGCCCTGCTGGCCGGGGGGTACGTGAACTGGTCGAGGAGTCCCGGGCACCTTTACCCGAGGCTACAGAGTTCCAGGTAGGCCCAGTACCTTCAACTGGGTCTACAAACCAACCACTGGAGTCCCAGGGAACCCGAGGGAGGGTGGCCCGCTCTGAAACAGAGGAAACCGGGGGAGGACCTGTCCGATGGATCGGTGAAGGAAGTCACGGTCTCGGGGAGGCCTGGTTGCCTGTCAGAGGGAAGGATTTGTGAGTTGCAAGATAGCTCCTGTAGCGTGCGCCATTGGCACCTATGGTCTCTATAATCTACAGGCATTAGGAAGTTCTAAATTCAGGAACTAAAGAATTCTGTGGCAGAGGATCTCCCAAACTTGTCCGTGATTGGGACTAAAAATAAAGTGTCATGTTCGTGCTACACTCCGGCTGCTAGAACTGTGAGAGGGATCTATCCGGGAAAGCAATACCCACTCAGGCTTGAGTGGAGAATAGGGTGACTGGGTGCCGCATGCCTGAACCTGTCTCCCTACCAAATCCTATTGCTGTTTTCAACCTTTTTCCCAAATTTGTTTCAAGCAAAGAAAATAAACTCATCTGTTGGAGTTTAATTACTGTCTGGACATTGGCCTTCTTTCGGGGAAGAATAGACTTTTCCCTACATTCTAGGGACAAGAACCAACGGAGGGAGGTAACTCGCTGCATGACCCAAAATTGCAAGAACACCGCTCAACCTCTTATACCAGGAGGATACGGGCATGTGGCATGGTGTGCCTTTACCCCTGCAAGTGAAGGTAGGCAGGAAAAAAGGGTCTGTGTGCTACACCTAAATACAGTATATGTGACTTTAAAAAGGGCAGGTATAAATCCAAAAGCGGAAAACTCTGGTATATATGGCAGATGTAAACATTTAGCAAAAGAAGCAGACAGGCAAAGCAGCAAGTGGATAGCTAGTCTACTATAAGAAGGTCCTTTCAGATCTCCTTCTATGTACAGTACACTGTGCTAAGGTGATTTACATCCACAGGACAGCATCTTCAACTCCATTGCAACTTCAAAGAACATTCAGCGGCAATCATTTTAGAAAATGACGTACATGAACAGTGCTTCCTCACACAAGTCTAGAGAAAGTAAATATTACATTTACATGACATTTTTGGTACCACCAAGCTAAATCTATTTGCTGTTGTGTTTTCTTTGCCTCACAGTACATTAATTCATCATGAAAGTGCTTTGGGCCTTTTGTCCGGTATTAAAAAATACAAATGTCAATATAAATAGATCATTTAAAAGGACTGGAGGGAGTAGCGGCACATTCTGTATCTGTAGTATGTGTACCAAACTCAATTTAATTAACTTTAAAGTGGAGTTCCACCCTGAAAAAAAAATGACACAAAAATGCTGCTAAAAAATGGAAAAAACATTTTTTACTCACCCGAAATGGTGGTTGCTATGCGGAAGTCCCTAATCTGCCTCTTCCTTATCCGCGGTGGGTCTCCTTCCACATCCTCTCCTAGTGAATGGGGCACGCTGCCTTCTGGGAACTGTGTGTAATCCCAGAGAGCAGCCGCCCATTCACAAATCGGCGCGATACTCACGCATGCGCAGTAGGAAACGGGCAGTGAAGCCGTTAGTGAGGATGGCGGCGCGGGATCTGCAGTGATCGAGGGATCGGCATCGGGGGGGCCATCATCGCGGGCGAGTAGGACAGGTAAGTGTCATTATTAAAAGTCAGCAGCTACAGTGTTTGTAGCTGCTGACTTTTTAAAAAAAATTAAATCGCGGGTGGAATCCCACTTTAAATAAGGTTGATTCATATATTGCTTGCTATATTGGGTAGGTTAAAGAAGAACTCCATGGTTACGGTTTGCATCTACACTGACCAGCAGCCTTTTATGTTTAGCACACACATTATAAGTTGACCGTACAATCTCTGTACAATTAATTCTAGAGCTACCAAAATGATGTGATATGGGAACAAACCTAAACTATCCAATCAGACAAGCCATTGTAATTATACTTGTGTAGCGGACCCCCCCAATAATTGGGGGTCGCGATGCTTAAATTTAGGGGGTATCCTGAGCCCATAGTTGGACTCGGGCTGTTGAATTCTTCAAAAAACTGGCTTCTGCTTTGAGGTAATGTTGCCTGGCAGAACAGTTCCCTGTGGCCTGTAGGTGGCACTGTCGCCTCAGGCTCAGGTTGAACCACAGGTAGCGTTGCAACGCCATAGGGTGTCCTCTCTCGGCAGCCGTGCAGTGGGTGTGGTCTACCCACGGTGCATGCTGGGAGAGGATACATGCGGGGCAGACGCCATTATTCGGGGAGCAGTTCGCGCCTCCAGGCCAGGTGTGCGTGTGTGTGTACCAGCCCCAGGCACCTTTAGCCTGAGGCTGCATCACTGTAAGTAGGCCCAGCACCTTTAGCAGAGGCCTACACCCGAAGAGGAATCCCAGGGTACCCAAGTGAGGGGTGACCCGCTCTGAAGGAGAGGCAACCAGGGGAGGATCTACCCAAGGGGGATCGGTGAGAGAAGTCACTGTCTCGGGAGAGGCATGGTTACCTATCAGAGGGAAGGATTCCATAGTCCGCCACAAGCCTAGTAACGTGCCCCATTGGCACCTAAGGACTCAAGTGTTACTAGACTGGGAAGTTCGGGACTTAGAGATTATCTCCTGAAAGCAAAATAAACCTTTTTATTGGGTTTTAATACTGTCTTGACATTGGCCTTCCTTTAAAGAGAGAGAATAGACTTCTTCCTACACTCTAGGGTGAAGAACCAACGGAAGGCGGTAACTCGCTGCAGGACCCAAATTAGATAACACTGCTCACCCTCTTCAACAAGGAGGATACTGGGCATGTGGCATGGTGTGTCCCACCTGCTAGCGGAGTTAAGCAAGGAAGGGATCTGTGTGCTACGCTTGTTTGTACAATCTGTTGGATCTACCATCAGATGTGATGCATGTGCTGAGCCTGAGGCAGGCCATAGATGGTGCAAATTTCTTTCCTGCAACCACGGTTTGCAGAAAATAAACTTGCCAGATTCCGCCATCAACACAGTGTTGACAGGGGAATCCCTCCTTCCGAACAATTGTCGTCTCCCAGCGGGGGGGGGCGTCCCCATTGGGAGAAGACAGAGATTATCGCTAGTGGCTATAGAAGCCACTTGCGATAATCACAAGCAAATCTGGCAAGCTGGTTGTACCCGACTTGCTACGATCGATCAACTAGCCTGCCCACCAACGGTTCCAATTTTGTCCGGTTCCTGCTGAACCAGCCGAGATTCGAACCATATATAACCGGCCATAGGGCTAGTTCACACCATGAAGTGACCTGCATTTTTCCTCACTGGATCAACCCAGGTCATTGCAGGGGGGCATAGAAAAAATAGATTCCTCTGTGCCTTACTCACACCACAATGTTGTGCACAAATGCTTTGTAATGTGTTGCATTAAAGTGCATCCTGCCTGCATTTTAACGCAATGCACATGAACATATGTAAATGCAACTAGAAATAAAGCAGTATTAAACCCAAAAGAAAACATTTATTATATTGCAGCTTACTAGATGTGATGGCTGTATTACTTTTCTTTTTTAGGCTTTCTTTCCTTTCTATTTACCTGGTGATCTAGCCAGTAAGTCTGTTGTTTTCAACTGCAGCTGTAGCAGTTAGAGGCAAACCGTTTCCCACTGGAGTGCTCTCTGATATCTCCGTATTGGTCAAAGGTAAAGACAATTATCCGTCAAATTACTGAAACGACACTGAAGCTGGATGCAACTTGCTGTTTACTCCATGTCACTAGTTTCTCTTTCCAGAAATATAAAAATTCCTTAGCCAAACACCTGCTAAACGCAGCCAAATCTCTCATACCATTGTTTTGGAAGTCCACTAACATTCCATTCATAAGAGATTGGCTACATAAAATCCAAGATATTTGTAACATGGAGGAGACAATAGCACAGTCCAATGACTCAGTGGAACGTTATCATGAAACCTGGTTGCCTTGGATTGCCTTTAAATACTCACGAGATTATAAAGATTTAAGGGCAAATCTGTCAGATTAGATCTCACTTTTGCCCCTATAGGGGAACTTTTAAACATGACCTGTAGGAAGTATACAACAATGTAATATACTGTGTAAACACTGTTTGACGTCTGACCTGAAGACGTCCATAAATGATAACCTACCTTCTCTTAAGCCCTGTACACACGATCGGATTTCCTATGGATTTTAAACCGATGGATTTTTCCATCGAAATCCGATTATGCTGACACCATCCGTCAAAAAACTGACCGTCCCAAACGCCGTGACGTAAAACACTCCGATGAGCCAAGAAAAATGAAGTTCTATGCTTCTGAGCATGCGTCGACTTGATTCTGAGCATGCATGGGTTTTTTATCCGATGGAGTTCCCCACAGACGATAGTAATTTGCTATCGTTTTTTTTTTCCATCTGATAAATTTAAAACATGTTCTATTTTTTAACACTGATGAAAAAAAGACCGATGGGGCCCATACACGATCGGTTTGTCTGATGAAAAAAGTCCATCGGACTGTTTTCATCGGTAAAAGTGATTGTGTGTACAGGGCTTTAAAGCATATCATTTAACTTTCGAAAGCAATACAAACTATTATAGTGCGGTATTAGGTTCCAGCTACTACATCTTTCCATTTCATTCTCTCTCCCTTTTTATTTTATCTCACCTTCTCCCATTTATCTAATTTCTCTATCTTGTTTTACTACCTTTCTTTGTCCAGCTTATATTATATATAACATACAATTTTTTTCTGAATTAGGGTATGTGTATCAGAGTACTCAGCAATATAGTTTCAATGATATTATGCTTACCTACGCTGTAATTGTTAAATTTGCATATTTCTATGCAAAATATTGTAAACAATTGCATACTCATATGTTTACTGTTTAATTTTATTATTAATAAACTTTTAAATGGAAAAAAAAAAAAAACATTTCCCACTGACAGGGGTGCTCACAATGATGGGCTTTTATTTATTTATGTAGAACCTTTATCCCAAAAGGAACAAACTATTACTCTAACTGCTTATAAAGTGTTAGCTAGCTGGAGTTTAGCTTCAATTTGTTAGTGTATCTAAAATGACTTGTGCATCTAACACCCCCCCCCCCTAAACTGACAATGCTGTAGTCCAAAGATGCCCTGTTGCTTCAGAGTGTGGACACCTTCATAAGAGAGGTGTGTAAAGCCCTGTACACACGGTCGGACTTCCATCTGACTTTTCCGTGGTTTTTAGTCCAAACGGAGTTGGTCGGGAACACCCATAGCATACACACGCTCGGACTTTTCTGCAAACTTTCCCAAAACTTTTTGCAACATCACATGGTTGTTCTGCTCTTTTCTGCTCTTTACCGCCACCCTTTGGTCAACTTCTGCTATTGTTGGTTGATTTTAACATTAGTTGTTTTGTCCATCGGACAAAAGTCCGATGGTTTTCTGTACACGCGGTCGGACTTTGCTCCATCGGACTTTTGTTGGGCAAAAGTTTGTCCGTTGGCAGACCCAACTTTTGTCTGATGAAAACAAGAAAAAAGCAAAAAAAGTTTGTCCGATGGAGCGTACACACGGTCGGATTGTTGGTCCAACTTGCTCAAAATGAAGTTTGTTGGCCAAAAGTCAGACCGTGTGTACAGGGCTTTACTGCCCGAAAAAATACCTAAAAAGAAAACAAATGCAGCCACCACATAGAGGGACTGGTAGGCTGCAATATGTTAACCCATTGCCACCATTTTGATTCACTTAAGGACCCTTTAAGTGGCTCAAAATGCCGGAAGGTGGGCATTTAAATCATGTGACCGCTGGAATTGGCTGTCACAGTAGTCACATGATCGGAAAGCTCCCAAGTATGGAGAAAGTATTGATTGGAAGCTTCCTGTGATAGTTTAGTTACTGTGCTGGATGTGCCTAGCATTAAAGCCCACCCGCTGAGAGACCACATATATCGGTATGGCTGGCGGGAAGTGGTTAAATGCTTGGTTTTGAGTCTGGCAGGGGCCCTAGAAGGGGAGGTTTGGGGCTGCTCTGTGCAAAACCATAGTACAGAGCAGGTACATGTTTTTCATTTTAGGGGAAAAAAAATAATTAGGTTTAGAACGACTTTAACATTTAAACTATTATGTTGAATCCAGTGTTGGTGTTTTCACCTCCAGTTTACAGCTGCAATATTTTTGGGCTGGATTAAACTGTTCTGTGTTGCATGCCCTCTTCCCTGAATGTAGTTGTGCTGTTTCAGACTGAGCTTCAGACTGATTATAGTGATATTTACTGTAGATCAACCTCTATATATTTGTCAGTGGCATAGTTATGCCTGGTACACACTACTAGTTTTTTTCTGGGTTGAACAAAAAAAAAACTGACCAACTATCCAACATTAGTACAGCGATCTCCCCCGCTGAGCTGTTATGTTCTGACAGGGGGGTGGCCATTGGCAGAGCGCGCTGATCGGGAACCGGTCAGACACTGGTTTTCCAGCATGCTCGTCCAACAGAGGCCCACTTCTGTTGGACCGGGTGCCATACACATGGGCCGAATGTCAGCCCGTTTTTATTGAACCGGCCGATATCGCCCGACATTTGGTTCCTGTGTACTAGGCTTTAGGGCGCTAGTGTAGCTTCCACAACATCTCTCCATAATTACTATTCAAAGACAAATACCATGAATGTGCAAAGATACAAAAGGATGTCAAATTTAAAGGTTGTGCACTGGACTCTGCTCTATCTGTTGGTTGAAGTACTGTCTAACACTGTTGTATTATAATGAGTCGTATGTGCTGGTTGGTGTTTTGGGTTAGGGGGGTAAAAGAGAGATTATTTCTGCACTATTTTCTGCTATTGCTCAGATGTTCTGGATGCTGGTAACGATATCTTCTGTATGTATTATCACTTCATTCTCTATGGCAGTGATTACATGTATCATATGATCAATTTATTAATAAACAAACAAGTTTTGATTAAAAAAAAAAAAAAGATACAAAAGGATAAGGAGGACCATTAGAGCCCATTCATACAGGGGCAACTCGTCAGGCAACTCAGCCGCCTGACAAGTCGCGTCCCGTTCTGTTCAATAGAAGCGTTCTAATAGGAGCGACGCAAGTCGCTCCGACTTAGAAAAAGGTTCTTGTACAACTCGGGGCGACTTGTATTGACTTCTATACAGAAGTCATTTTGCAAGTTGCCTCTGAAGTCATCTAAAGATCGCCTTGCCGAGTCACCCCCAAAATCGCTCCGCCCCTGTGTGAATGGGCCCTTAGGGAGCTACTTGATTTGACACATGGAAGAAGGGAGGCAGATGGTCAGGATGGGGGAGATCTCTTCCATTCACTGCTGCTTATCTGGGCACATCTAAGGGATGATTCCATATTAGGAATGCTTAAAAATGTAATAGTATTGTATTAAAATTAGGTCCATCTGGTGTTGATAATATCATGGGATGAGGGCCCCTTGAACCTTAGCAAAGGGAGCCTTAACTTTTGGAAGCAAGACATTTAATGGGAGCTTTAGTTTTATATGTTAATGGTGCTTATAACTAATTGTGGTCTGCGTGAGCTGTTGTGTGTGTGGGGCTAGGTTTCTATAAAATAAGGTGCTGAGACTGTAGTCATGTCACAAAGTCCCCCAGCCTCTGTTACCGGCTGTCACCTTTTTGGGAATTGCTACCTTTCCAACATTGTGACTATGTCTTGGGGTAGTCAGATGCCTATCCAGCACTAATGGTAACATTTAGGCTATTCTGTTAATTTTTCAAGTGTGCTCAAATAACTGCAACTTTATATTTGTTGGATGTTATGCTAATATTAAATTGCACTACCAAGACTGTGGCCTTTTCTTTTACGACCTAAACTGCTTTCATGCCATTACTGGGCAAGGTTACCTAATCTGTAGAGGCTTCAAGGGGCTCCGGTGGGGCAGATGACACCAGTGAAGGTCCGGATTGAGCCAGTGGACTAGTGAACGGGCCGGTGAATGTGTCGGAGAAGTTAAGAAAATGTTCACTGTGCTTTATAAATATCTGATAGGGGTGGGTGACACCATTCAACAGTATTGGAATGTACAATGAGGAACAATGATGATTATTTTACTTTTGACACGGTCCATATGCACGTCCATCACTGTCAACGTATTTACACCAAAAATGTATTCCCATATAACTGAAATTTAAATTGTAAATGTCTTTAGGGGGAAGGATTGATAAAAATGGTACAGTGTTTTTTGTAGAAAAAACAAAACAAAACTTTATAAAATAAGAAAAATAAATGAATCCTTGCTGAAAATAGACTGTAAACAGCCCCCTCAATATGCTTAGAACTCCATTCTTTTCATAGGCATGATACAGCATCTTAGACAATATACCATTATGCCAAGACAGTTTCTCATTTCTTTCTGTATGCTGGTCCGTGCCTGTGCATGTAAGCCTTTTTTCTGAATAATACATTATTTGTGCACTAGATAGGCAGCATGGCACAGAATCAGCTGCTGAGAAATATGTTTTCATGCAGCCATCAGCAGAGCGGAATTCAGGTATGCCTTTATTTAGAAGCAAAGAAATGCCTTTCACCAGTCGGGAATGGAAGAATTTTGAGAACTCCTCAGGAACAATCCCAACTATTGTATGCTCCTCTGTGCAATTTCATGAGCTCAGTGTGATTTTTTTTATCTTGTTTTGAGCATGTTATATTCAGGCTTTACATTTTTGCCAAGTAGCAAATGATATAGTTAATAAAAAATATACACATGCCTTACAACTTTCTAAAATGGCAACGAGAGACACCAGAGTAGCAAATTGGAAAAAGTGTACCTTATTAGGACTTGATTACAAGGTGTGGTTCAACTTCATTCACAATCAGCATGGTATGTTAAAGCGGAGCTCCGTCCAATTTTTTTATTAAAAGCCAGCAGCTACAAATACTGCAGCTGCTGACTTTTAATATTAGGACGTTTACCTGTCCGGGAGTCCAGCGACATCCGCAGCAGAGGACGAGCAATTGCTCGTCACTCTGCTGCCCCCACCGCCATCCTCGGTGAGGGAACCAGGAAGTGAAGCCTTGCAGCTTCACTGCCCGATTCCCTATGGTGCATGCGCGAGTCGCGCTGCGCCGTACTAACTGGTCCCCGTTGTGTTCTGGAAGCCGAGTGTCTCCCAGAACACAACGGGTACTCTGCGGGAAGTGACGTACTTCCCGCAGATTTCCAGCAGAGAGGACTCCCGGAAGTGGGTGCAAATACCTGTCTCAGACAGGTATCTTCACCCTCCTCCCCCCTGAAAGGTGTCAATTGTGACACCGGAGGGGGGAGGGTTCCGATGAGTGGAAGTTCCACTTTAGGGTGGAGCTCCGCTCTAATGTGGAGCAAAGATATTTTTTGATAACAAAATTTGTATTTTAGTAGCATTATATGCAATGCGGAGATCTCAAGTCTCCCGCAACTCGTGGGAGTCTCCCGCATTTGACGGCGGGCTCAAGGACACCCGCGAGTGGGCACGATCTCTCGGCTGTCATCCTCAGCAGCCCAAACCACCCCCTGCTCGGTGCGCAGAGTGCTTTGCATCCGGGCGCCTTCATAGGTGGGGGCGCCAAAGTGCCAGAGACTAGTTCTCCCCTCCCTCCTTCTCTGTGTCCAGAAACACCAGTGTGAGCATAGGGCAGCTCATCCAGCCTGGCAGTGTTTGGGGGAGGGGCGCTCCTCTTCCTGACATGAGTGTTAGTTTTCAGTGGCTGCTGATGTGCGGGAATGAATTCATCACACTGGGAGTCTGGGACCCCGCACTGTCTCTACCAACTCCAGTTGTTTGAATGCCTCCCCCTCCCATGTCTATCTCAGGGTTGCACGGAGAGAGAGCGAACCGAGGTGAGTTTCAGTGTGCTGTGTGCTGGATGATGGCATCCCTTTACATGTGCTCAGTGCTGCCCCTGCTCTAGGAGAGGTTTTATGGCATGATAGATTGCATAAGATACACAGCCCCTGTCCCTTCCTGCGCCTCAGTAGTCCATCTACAGATGTGATGTTTTAGATGTACTAAGAGCCCTTTCACACTGACAGCGAGGGGGCGTCGGCGGTAAAGTGGCGCTAGTTTTAGTGGCGCTTCACCGTAGGTTTAGAGGTACTTTTAACCCCTGCTAGCGGTCGAATAAAGGGTTCAATGCACCACTGCCGAGGCACTTTACAGGCCCTGCCCATTGATTTCAATGGGCAGGGGGGCTTTAGGCTGCGCTGGCAGGACGTCGAAAAAATTCCTGCAAGCAGCTACTTTAAGGCGCGTTAGGAGCGGTGTACACACCG
Organism: Rana muscosa; assembly: GCA_029206835.1. Lineage (NCBI taxonomy): Eukaryota > Metazoa > Chordata > Amphibia > Anura > Ranidae > Rana > Rana muscosa. Next base: position 102,941,832 of record JARGYO010005626.1, read on the forward strand.
CTCCTAAAGCGCTTCAAAGAAGCTGCTTGCGGGAATTTTTTGACATCCTGCCAGCGCAGCGCTCCAGTGTGAAAGCATTCAGGCTCTCACGGTGGGATTGCAGATGAGGCTTTTTTCAGGCACTATTTTTAACGTTAAAGTGCCTCAAACATGCCTCCAGTGTGAAAGGGGTCTAATCTCCTATTATGTCTGCAGTCTCTCATCATCTCCGTACCATGTCTGCAGTCTCTGATCATCTCCTGTACTAAGTCTGCAGTCTCTAATCATCTCCTGTACTAAGTCTGCAGTCTCTAATCATTTCCTGTACTATGTCTGCAGTCTCTAATCATCTCCTGTACTAAGTCTGCAGTCTCTAATCATTTCCTGTACTATGTCTGCAGTTTCTGACCATCTCCTGTACTATGTGTAGCGGGGGTCTAAATTTAGGGGGATACACCTGGGTGGTAGTATGACCCAGGTGTGTGTAAATCATAGAGGATTTAGACCACTTTCAGTCGTGGAGGACTTTGGTGGTGTACTATTCTCCTTGGCCTGAGGTGGCGGTGTTCCCACAGGTCGAGGTAGAATCACTGCCGCAGTGCTGTCCTTTTTGTCCCGTTCTGGCGGTGGTACAGCGGGGGCGGAGAACCTGCTGTGGCGTCACGGGAGGCGATAAAGGGAAGAGACGCCCTCGCCACAAGGTCTTCTTTTCGAGCGCGCGCCCAGGCACCTTAGGCCTGGGTGCGGGCGATCCGGAGTTCCAGCCCAGGCGCCCTAGGCCTGGTCGGAGCGGAGTTGGCGTCCATCCCAGGCACCTTAAGCCTGGGGTGAGGTACTACACCGGAGGCCTGGGGCCCAGTGACTTCGACTGGGCTCCGCAAGGGCGGATGAGTCCGAGGGACCCTGAGGTGGATGGGGCCCATGTCTGAGGTGAGGAGGCCGGAGAGGTTACCCGTCTGAAGAGTCCGGAGCAGCATCAACCCGGTGACGGAGGGGCCTCTGGTAACTCCCTTGGAGGGACATCTTCCCACTGACAGGGGCCACAACGCAGCAAAGGTACTCCAATTCATGTTCTTCAGAGTCGCTGGTAGAGACTCACAAGTTTCAAGTTCCTCTCTCTAGCCAATGGCTATAGCAACCGCTGGTGAAACCACAGTGGTTTAGTTTTATCCTTAGGACAGTACCTCGACCTGCTCACCCCACCGTATTGATCTGTTTATGGATCTCAACCAGTTGGCTGACAAAGAACTGTTTATTGTGTGTTACAATATATGAAGTGTTGGATCCTTATCGGTGTGTGGAACTCTGGTTAATGGGAGTGAAGGGGAGTGTCAGCACAGCAAGACTTGGTTGTGAATAGAAACACACAGGCCCGAGAAGAATAACTGGTACTGGCCTTCACCTCACCTGCTGCAATGGGGAGGACATGGGCCATAGCGCATCTCGCCCTCACACACAACATACCCCTAGACCAGTGGTTCTCAACTCCTGTCCTCAGGACCCACTAACAGGCCAGATTTTAAGTATTACCTTGGTGAGATGCAGACTAGAATACTGCAATCACTGAGTAGCAAATTATATCACCTGTGATGCATTTCAGTTATCTTGCAAACCTGGCCTGTTGGTGGGCCCTGAGGACTGGAGTTGAGAACCACTGCCCTAGACCAAAAAGAGGGGGTGAGGCCGCTACATATGTCTGCAGTTTCTGACCATCTCCTGTACTATGTCTGCAGTTTCTGACCATCTCCTGTACTATGTCTGCAGTTTCTGACCATCTCCTGTACTATGTCTGCAGTCTCTGATCATCTCCTGTACTATGTCTGCAGTCTCTGATCATCTCCTGTACTATGTCTGCAGTCTCTGATCATCTCCTGTACTATGTCTGCAGTCTAATCATCTCCTGTACTATGTCTGCAGTCTAATCATCTCCTGTACTATGTCTGCAGTCTCTGATCATCTCCTGTACTATGTCTGCAGTCTCTGATCATCTCCTGTCTGCGGTCTCTGACCATCTCCTGTACTATGTCTGCGGTCTCTGATCATCCACTGATGGTGAGGGGGGTTGCGTGAAACGCCATGCAGCGCGACCTCCCTGAAATGGGTTTGCCACCTCCCTGAAATTTGTTTTTGCAGGTTGGGATGTCTGGCAATGTAACTTTACCTGTAATGTGCTTGTAATGCTGCTATGTGCCAGTAGAATGTTAGAAACTGTCGTAGTATGATTCCATGTTACAGGAAACAAAATTCCTGTCAGATCATAAACACTTTTTTATATTGCTACCATATTCAAACTTAAAAAAATGCTCTTATTGCTGACCTAATGCCATGAATGACATCATTTTAAAAAAATCAGTAAAATCTTTTCATCAACTATTCTCAGGAATCCTGGACCGTTATCAGATGTATTCTAAAATACAAAAAAAAATGCTTTCTAGCACAAGCTGTCTGAAGGCCATGACCACCAAAGTAAAGATGCCAACCTGCACCAGTCGTCCTTTGCCATCAGGTATTGGGATGTACAGTAGCCATAGGCGTGCGCAGCCTATTGCATTAGGGTGTGCACCCCAAAGCTCAAACACACGTATGTGTGTGTATATATATATTTTTAAATATTGTGAGGGGGTTAGCTCGGCAGCGGGTGTGTGTGACCCCCGGGATGGGCTCCCCACACAAAACAGGCCCAGCAAATGGAGGTTGTGGTTTTCAAAATCAAAAAGGTGCGGTTTATTTTCTATTTACAGTGACAAAACACAGCAAAGCAAAAGAAACATAACCAAAATAAATCCTGGTCAAGTTGACCTCTGACTAAACATACAGGTTTCCTAACTAACAACTGGGATCAGCCTAGTGCTGTCCTAGTCCCTAAGTCCCTGGTTTTAAATGTCCAAGCAAATAGCCACACAGGCTTTGTCTCACCGCACAGGGGTTCACTCTCCCTAGACAGTCCACACAGGTCTGGTTCCAGGCATGAGCTAACATCTAATGAAGCTGGGAGTTCTTATAGAGGCCTAAATGAGCTGACAAGCTTCAGCTGGTCTCATCAACTCCCTGTCTGCACGACGCCCCACACTCTCCCTAGACATATGAGTCATCCATGAGCCCACTAGCCTTAGCTGGGCTTATACAACTCTCCACCTAGTTGTATAAGTCGGCGTAAAGCCTGAATCTGGGCGAAATATATCTACCCCCCTGGATGCAACCAGGTGACTTTACCTTCCTGCTGTCACATACCCCCCCCTCTTGTTTTAACCTCGGGGTTGGAACACCAGCAATCAGGCATTCATGTACTCGAGACAAAGCATCCACATTCCCCATTTGAACGCCAGGGCGATGCTTTACTGTGAAGTTGAATTCCTGGAGGGCCAGGAACCACCTATTCACTCTTCTATTTGTTTCCTTGTTTTGAGCCATCCACTTTAACGGAGCGTGATCCGTAACCATGTCAAAGTGCCTACCTAGCAGGTAGTACCGAAGGGAATCTAGAGCCCACTTCACCGCTAAACACTCCTTTTCAACGGTGGCGTAATTTACCTCATGGGACTTCAACTTCCTGCTGAGGTAAATGACTGGGTGCTCTTCCCCGTTCCAGACCTGGGACAATACTGCTCCTAACCCCACATCTGACGCATCACTTTGTACGACAAAGTCTTTAGAGAAGTCGGGTGAGTACAACACTGGCTGGCTACATAAGGCTTGTTTCAAGAATTGGAATGCTGCCTCAGCCTCGGGGGTCCATTTAATCATGACCGACCCTTTCCCCTTCGTCAGGTTGGTTAGGGGCACAGCCTTAGAAGCAAAGTGGGGAATGAATCGCCGATAATACCCAGCGATTCCCAGAAAGGCTCGTACCTGCTTCTTGCTGTTGGGACGTGGCCAACTCTGGATGGCCTCGACTTTGTTGAGTTGGGGTTTTATTACTCCCCTCCCAATGGTGTACCCAAGATATTTGGCCTCCTCCTGCCCAATGGTACACTTCTTGGGGTTAGCCGTAAACCCCGCTTCCCGAACAGAGTCCAGGACTGCTTGCACTTTTGGCAGATGTGAGGCCCAATCTGTGCTATGGACAATTACGTCATGCAGGTAAGCCGCAGCATACTTCCGATGGGGCCTCAGCATCTGGTCCATTTTCCGCTGGAATGTGGCCGGCGCATTCTGTAACCCGAACGGCATTCTTTTATATTGGAACGCCCCGTCTGGGGTTACAAATGCGGTTTTCTCTTTGGCCGACTTGGCCAGGGGGATTTGCCAATACCCTTTTGTGAGGTCAAGAGTCGTCATGTATCGGGCTGTTCCCAGCCGGTCGATCAACTCATCTATACGTGGCATGGGGTAGGTGTCAAATTTTGTAACTTTGTTCAACTGACGAAAATCGTTACAAAATCGCCAGCTCCCATCCGGTTTAGGCACCAACACGATGGGACTAGACCAATCACTTTGGGACTCTTCTATCACCCCTAAGTTCAGCATTTTCTGTACTTCCTCCCGTATTGCCTCCCGTCGAGCCTCTGGGATCCGATAGGGTTTTAACTTCACCCTTTCACCGGGCGGGGTAATGATGTCATGCTCTACCCCAGATGTTTGTCCCGGCAGCTCAGAGAATACCTCCTTGTTGCGAAGCACAAACTCCTTAAACTCCTGTTGTTGGGGTTGTGACAAGGTGGCTGCTATTCCAACCTCAGGAATCACGCAACCAGTTTGAGCTGGTGACCAAGTGTCTGCGACTAGGGACTCTCTATCCCTCCAGGCTTTCAACAGATTAACGTGATAGATCTGTTCGGGCTTTCGCCTTCCTGGTTGTCTGACCTTGTAATTCACTTCGCTCACTTTTTCCATTATCTCGTAGGGGCCTTGCCATTTGGCAAGGAATTTACTTTCAACCGTAGGGACAAGTACCAATATCCTATCCCCCGGGGAAAAGGTACGGGTCTTGGCTCCACGGTTGTACACTCTCTGCTGTGCCAACTGCGCTTGGGCCAAATGTTCCTTCACGATGGGCATTACCTGTGCAATTCGATCTTGCATCAGGGCGACATGCTCAATCACACTCCTGTGGGGAGAACTCTCACTTTCCCAAGTTTCCTTGGCAATATCCAACAGCCCTCTTGGGTGTCTCCCATACAGTAACTCAAAGGGGGAGAATCCCGTAGAGGATTGGGGCACCTCCCTAATAGCAAACATCAAATAAGGAAGTAAACAGTCCCAATCCTTTCCATCTCTATCCACCACTTTCTTCAACATTTGTTTTAGGGTTTTGTTGAATCTTTCAACCAGCCCATCGGTTTGGGGGTGATACACAGACGTACGCAATTGCGTCACTTTGAACAATTTACACAGCTCTTTCATAACCCGGGACATAAAGGGTGTACCTTGGTCCGTAAGCAGTTCTTTACAAATACCCACCCGGCTAAAAACAAGAGATAGCTCTTTGGCTATGGTTTTGGCCGAGGTATTTCGGAGAGGGATTGCTTCTGGATAACGGGTGGCATAGTCCATTATAACTAATATGTACTGGTGCCCCCTAGCGGACTTGATTATAGGACCTACCAAATCCATGGCGATCCTCTCAAACGGGACCTCAATGATGGGTAGAGGGACCAGCGGGCTACGGAAATGTGGCATCGGGGCCAACCTCTGACACACAGGGCAGGAGGAACAATAATTTTCTACGTCCTTCATCACCCCCGGCCAATAGAATCTCTGTAATACCCTCTCTCGGGTTTTCTCTGTCCCCAGATGACCTCCAAGAATGTGCCCATGGGCCAACTCCAACACCAACTTCCTGTAAGGTTTGGGCACCACAAGCTGCTCAACGGTTTCTTCTGCCCTTTTTGCCACCCGATACAGTAGGTCCTTCTCTACGCTGAAGTATGGGTAAGTGCAGGTATTATCTGGGTTCACTAACTCGCCATCTATTTTCACTACGTTTTCCCGTGCCTTTATTAGGGCGGGGTCTTTCAACTGTTCTGTGGCAAAGTTTTCCCTGTGAACCTCAAGATCAGAAAACTCCACAGACGGTAGGTTTTCGTCTGAGGAGGTGGGCTCCTCTCCAGTTTCTTGAGTCTCCCCTGCCAATACTGATAAGGGAAATTCCGGAGAGTCCTCACCACTCTCAGGGGAGTTCTGGCTATCACATTCCTGGTACATAGGGGCACCAGTGAGGGGCTCAGGATCATCCCACAGTTCCCAGAACTTCGGAAAATCCCTTCCCACAATGGCGTCATGCGGTAACTGAGATACTAAGCCCACTGGATGAGAGAGGGTACCTTTGGGGGTCTCGAAACACACTGTAGTCACTGGATACTCTCGGGTGTCCCCATGCACACAAATAACAGCTACCTTGCTATTCCCAGAGACCTCTGTTTTAACTAACTCAGCCTTTATCAGGGTCACAAGGCTACCTGAATCCAGCAATACCACAACATTTCTACCATTAACACACATTTTGCATAAATGTTTCTCAGTTCCTCGAATGGCAGTGCATGCGACTGTCGCACACAGCGACTGACGTCTGCCCGTCAGAAAGTCACACTGCATGGGTTCCTCCACAACCGGGCAATTGGCTGCAATATGTCCCGCTTGCCGGCAGCGGTAGCAAACGATCCTTCTTGCCGCCTCTTGAGCCGCTGATTTCCCAGGCTGTTCTCGCCAAACTTGGGGTAGAGCTCCCACCCTCTCACTCTCTCCACCCTCACCCCTTGGAATCCTCTTATCCGCCCCTGGGGATGGTCTGGTCTTAGGGTGGAAAGTCCGAGTGTCTCTGGAAGAGGCCGTCAGGTTCTCTGTAGCCAAGTATTTCTCCACACGATCCACAAGACCATCGGCCGTCTCTGGGTCTCCATGGCTTACCCACTTTTGGATGGCAGTAGGAAGAGCTCTCAAAAACCGATCCATTACAACACGTTCCACAATCTTTGGTGCGGACAAAGTCTCTGGCTGTAGCCACTTTCTGCTCAGGTGAATGAGATCATACATTTGAGACCTGGGGGGTTTTCCAAGCTGGAAAGTCCAGTTATGCACACGCTGAGCCCGGACAGCCTGGGTGACACCCAGCCTTGCCAAAATTTCAGCTTTTAGCATCACATAGTCTTTTGCTTGGTTAGGCTCTAGGTCATAGTAAGCTTTCTGCGATTCACCAGTTAACAGAGGAGCCACCAGTCCAGCCCACTGCTCCTCAGGCCACTTTTCTCTTTCAGCGGTCCTTTCAAATGTGGTCAAAAATACCTCTGGATCATCCTCTCCAGTCATTTTTGTCAATAAACGACTCACCCCAAAGGACGCGGTATTAGTGGGACGGCTTTCCTCACTGGTCTGCGGACGTTGCTGCATTACTGCTTCCATTTGTTGTAGTCTCTGCTCTTGCTTCTGTAACAGGTCTATGAAGCGGGCCTCAGATTGCTGCTGGGCTTGTTGCTGAGCTTCCAGACTCTGTTGGTGAGCTTGCTGCTGGGCTGCAAGGCTCTGTTGATGAGCTTGCTGCTGGGCTGCAAGGCTCCTTTGCAAACCTGCATTTGTCTGCTGTTGATTGGCATTTGCTAGAGCCAGCTGTTTCAGTATCTCCTCCATGCTGGCTTAAAAAAAAACTGCTACTGGTTCTCCACCAACTGTGAGGGGGTTAGCTCGGCAGCGGGTGTGTGTGACCCCCGGGATGGGCTCCCCACACAAAACAGGCCCAGCAAATGGAGGTTGTGGTTTTCAAAATCAAAAAGGTGCGGTTTATTTTCTATTTACAGTGACAAAACACAGCAAAGCAAAAGAAACATAACCAAAATAAATCCTGGTCAAGTTGACCTCTGACTAAACATACAGGTTTCCTAACTAACAACTGGGATCAGCCTAGTGCTGTCCTAGTCCCTAAGTCCCTGGTTTTAAATGTCCAAGCAAATAGCCACACAGGCTTTGTCTCACCGCACAGGGGTTCACTCTCCCTAGACAGTCCACACAGGTCTGGTTCCAGGCATGAGCTAACATCTAATGAAGCTGGGAGTTCTTATAGAGGCCTAAATGAGCTGACAAGCTTCAGCTGGTCTCATCAACTCCCTGTCTGCACGACGCCCCACACTCTCCCTAGACATATGAGTCATCCATGAGCCCACTAGCCTTAGCTGGGCTTATACAACTCTCCACCTAGTTGTATAAGTCGGCGTAAAGCCTGAATCTGGGCGAAATATATCTACCCCCCTGGATGCAACCAGGTGACTTTACCTTCCTGCTGTCACAATATATATATATACACATATACACACACTCTCTTATAAATAAATGTGAACAAACATTTTAAAATGCATTAAAACATTTTTTAACACTTATCAACGTTAAAAAAATAAATTAAAACACTTTATTTATTTTTTTACTTATTAAAACATTTAATTGTTTACACTAGTAGTTGGGGGGCAGGAAAACTCTGCAGCTGAGCCATTCTTTTACCACCCAATCAACCGCTACCACCTTTTAGCTGTAGAGGCAGCAACTGGGCATGTTCACATGCCGCAGCTGCAATTATACCCCTTTTTGCTTTCAGCAAGTGTAGCACCCGTTGACTTTGACACAGTCAAGTGAATGACGGCACTCTGCAAGCTCCTCGCAACTGTGTGCAGTGTGGAGTTTAAGAGGTTAAAGCAGGTGGTATGGAGGCGATACAGCGCCTCCTTGCCACCTCTAAAATGCTCTATGAAGAGTGATTTGTTTGCGTATCGCTCTTCAGAAATCAAAGTATTTGTGAATGTGCCCTACATATGCCACAGTGCCCCCCTCAAATCTGAGTCCTCCTTTACATCAGATTCCACACCATTCCCCCTTACACCAGAATCAATATTGTTATATCTTATCTCACAGTTTCCCCTTTTACATCAGAGTCCCCAGAGTTCCCCTTTACACTGGGAAACCTGATGTAAAGAATGCTGTGGACTCTGGTGTAAAGGGGAACTTTCATATAAGGGGGGCTTTGGTCACTAGAGTTCCCAGCATTTCCTCTTATATCAGGATTTCCAGAGTCCCCACTTTCATCAAAGTCCCCCTTTATATACACTGTAAGGGGGGGCTTTGACACAAAAGAGATCTCTTCAGACTGTGATGTAAAGGGGTGGGCTCTGATGTGAGGGGGTCTCTGGTTACCACAGAGTCCACTGAGATCCCACTTACATCAGAGTTCCCCTTTACCCCAGAGTCTGCAGAGTTCCCCTTTAAACCAGACAATAAGTATTTCTAGAAGGGGGCAGTGGCGGCTGGTGCTCAAAATTTTTGAGGGGTGCAAACAAACTGAAAAGAAAACCCATCAAATTACAGCCACTGTGCCCATCAATTGCCGTCACTGTGCCATCAAATGCAGCCACTGTGTCCATCAAACGATGCCACTGTGCCCATCAATTACAGCCACTGTGCCCATCAAACGCAGCCACTGTGTCATCAATTGCCGCCACTGTGCCATCAAATGCAACCACTGTACAAATAAATTTCCGCTACTGTGCCCATCAATTGCTGCCAGTGTGCTCATCAATTGCCACTACTGTGCCCATCAATTGCTGCCAGTGTGCCCATCAATTGCTGACACTGTGCCCATCAATTGCTGCCAGTGTGCCCTTCAATTGCTGCCAGGGTGCCCATCAATTGCCGCTATTGTGCCCATCAAATGCTGCCAGTGTGCATCCCCGCCCGCCCGCCCGGTACTTACCTTGTCTCGGTGGGGCAGCGGTGTCCTCCACGCTTCTCAATGTCTTCTCCCATCCTCTCTTCCTGTCCTCTGCTATGATTGGATGCCTGATAGGCGTCCAATCACAGCACCTTTCGTTTCAGCCAATCAGGTGACAGGTAACAGACCCGAGCACCTGAATGGCTGAGAGGCCGTTCAGTGTTAGGAAAGCAAATATTCATTAATTTCCTAACACAACGCTGAGTGAACAGCGAGCGCCCAGCATGGCGCCCGCTGTTCACCTTTTTGGATGCCTATTAGAGCCTATGGCTCTAATTAGGTGCCTCCAAAAAATACCCCGCCGCTGTAATTCAGGTGGCCAGCGCCCGAAAAGTGGCCTGGCAGCAGCGACCATAGATAGATTCATGCAATGCATGAATCTCTCTATGGTGCTGGACAGGTGGCAGGAGAGAAGGGGCAGCGCCCGTGCGCCCTTTATGGACGCACCGCCACTGGGGGTCAGGTCAGCCATAGCAGCCCCTCACAACACAGATTATTTTACTTTATATGACCAGCCCCCTTCCCCAGTATGTGTGTGTATTGCCCTCCCCTCAATGGAACTACAAATCCCAGCATAGCAGGCTCAGGCTTGACTCCCATTTCTCTGCAGGTTTGCTGGTCCTAAACACACACACACACAGTGTGACTTGCTCTGCAGGAGAGGACATCCTCTCTCCCTCTCTGCCTGCTGTAGTGCCGCACACACAGTCTGTGCCCCCACTGGCCCACTCTCTCCTTACCAGTGACATCTCCTGAGTCCCATGTCCTGGCGGGTCTCCTTCATTGTCGGCACTCACTGCAGGGCAGAAGCGGGGAGGCGGGGCACTCGGAGGCGGAGCAGGGAGGAGAAAGTTACATCCTCCGCCTCTGCCTGGGACGGTCCTGGAATGGTTTTCTCGGCGGCGGACAAAGGGCAGTGGTGGGCCGTGGAAGCCCCACGGTGGCAGCGGGCAGGACTGGTTTAGATGACAGAATCAGTGGGGTTAATCCAGCCCTGATGTCTATAGTTTCAGCTACAACATCCCTGACAGCAGGCAGCGGAGTGATATTCCGCTATCAGGGATGCTGTAGCCGGCACTATAGAAGTAGCATCGGAAAATGTGGCCACCTGCCTGCTCACTCCGCGATCAGTGGCTGCACTCACAAGAGTTACACAGCCAACGTCCCCGTCGCAGAGTAGCAGCAGCGCTGCCATTGTTCTTAACCAGAGGTGCTGAAATAGAGATCCTGCAAATTCTCCTGGCAAAAAAGTCCTGGGGTGTGTTTGATGTGCCTGGGCATTAGGGTGTGCCCAGGCACAACCGGCACACCCCGTGCGCACGCCTATGGATGTAGCACTGCTTCTTTTCAAAGTTTCACTCTAATCTGAGCTTCATACAGTTTTTAGGAGGTGGGAAGTTCTATAGCCTTTAAATTAGGGAGAGCATGTTAATGAGCTGCAAGAGATATTATTTAAAATGAATGAGAACCCAATCTTTTCACCTACAGCCGAGCTGTAGTATAGTAAGCTGTAGAAGCTTCTTACCCTGGTGTCATGACTCATAAGCGTTTTATTACATTGGAGGGCATGACCTGAGAATGAAAGTGGTAGTAAACTTCAGATATGAAATATGAACTATGCATATCCCTCTATAGTGTGTAATTGTCTCATCCAAAACACTAAAGCCCCTTTCACACTGAGGCGCTTCTAAACTGCCAGTAAAAACACTGACCGCTTTTGAAGAGCTTTTCAAGCGCTTTTGAAGAGCTTTCCATTCATTTCAATGGAGACGGGAGTTTTTTTCACCACCCTGCCAGCATACTGCCCCAGTGTGAAAGCATTCATTGATTTTAATGGAAACAGGTTTTCGTGAGCTTTTTGGGTGCTGTTTTAGCGTGAAAGCGCCTGAAAAGCGCCTCAGTGTGAAAGTAGTCTAAGGGGTTAATTTGCTAAAGGCATATAGACTGTGCACTTTGCAAAGTGCAGTTGTACTTTGCAAGTGCAGTTGCTTCAGAGCTTAGTAAGTGAGGTAAAGCTCCCCTTTGCAAATAATACCCAATCACATGCAAGGAAAATAAAAAAAAATAGATTTTTGCTTGCACATGATTGGATGATGAAAGTCAGCAGAGCTTCTGCTCATTTACTAAGCTCTGGAGCAACTGCAAAGTGCTTTTGATTTGATTTGCAAATCAACTCCTAAGTGTCATATCAGTCTGCTGCTTGTTTCCTCTGCTATCTGTATCAGTCACTTCCGACAAGTTTTCCTGGCACCAAGAGAAAAACGGTGACATGGGAGAGACCTCCAGCTGATTGGCAGCCTCCGCTCTTTTCCTGTGAGCTGTGTGGAGGGGGGTGTCTCGTTCCTCCAGTCAGCTTTCAGGGCTCTCCTCACTGAGCTCTGCACTGTCTAACTTCCACTCTTCACCTCCTGTTTTCTGTTAGCACAGACAAGCTTTATAAATTCTGGACTTTGAACAAATGTAGTAAAGAGAAGATTGCAGATAAACAGGTACAACGTCCAGTGAAGGAAAAAAGTATTTGATCCCCTGCTGATTTTGTACGTTTGCCCACTGACAAAGATCAGTCTATAATTTTTATGGTAGGTTTATTTTAACTGTGAGACACAGAATAAACATATCTAGAAAAACGCATTTCAAAAATTGATTTGCCTTTTAATGAGTGAAATAAGTATTTGATCCCCTATCAATAAGCAAGATATCTGGCTCCCAGGTGTCTTCTATATCGGTAATGAGCTCCGATTAGGAGCACTCTCTTAAAGTGGTTGTATAGCTTACCTGTAGGTAAAAAGAATATCTCCTAAACCTGTACGATTTAGGAGATATTCCCCTTGCAATGAGCCGCTGACTTCAGCGGCGCATGCGCTCCTGAGTTTCTCGGCTGAAAGTCCGGCAGACGCCGGACCTTGCCGAAAAGAAGTCTCCCGCATGCATGCGCGGGAGTGACGACATCGCAGCTCCAGCCACTCACAGCGCAGGAGCCGCAATACCCGGAAGACATGCCGAGGGAAAATGTCCGCTCCCTCGACGTGGACCGAGATCACCTGCGACGCCTCGTTCTGAGGTATTTCATAATGAGCTAGTATGCGGTGCATACTAGCGTATTATGCCTTTTGCCTTACAGGTTAAAAAAAAAATCTGCGGGTTTACTACCGCTTTAAAGGGAGTGCTCCTAATTTTAGCTTGTTACCTGTATAAAAGACACCTGTCCACAGAAGTAATCAATCAGATTCCAATCTTTCCACCATGGTCAAGACCAAAGAGCTGTTCAAGGATGTCAGGACAAGATTGTAGACCTACACAAGGCTGGAATGGGCTACAAGACCATTGCCAAGCAGCTTGGTGAGAGGCAATTGATAACACGCTACCCCGTGAAGGACTAAAATCCTGCAGCGCCCACAAGGTCCCCCTGCTCAAGAAAGCACATGTACAGGCCGTCTGAAGTTCGCTAATAAACATTTGAATGATTCAGAGGAGAACTGGGTGAAAGTGTTGTGGTCAGATGAGACCAAAATCAAGCTCTTTGGCATCAACTCAACTCATCGTGTTTTGAGGAATGCTGCCTATGACCCCATGAACACCATCCCCACCGTCAAACATGGAGGTGGAAACAACATGCTTTGGGGGACAGGACAACTTCACTGCATCAAAGGGGCAATGAACGGAGCCATGCACCGCCAAACCTCCTGCCCTCAGCCAGGGCATTGAAAATGGGTCATGGATGGGTATTCCAGCATGACAATGACCCAAAACACACAGCCAGGGCAACAAAGAAGTGGCTCAAGAAGAAGCACATTAAGGTCCTGGAGTGGCCTAGCCAGTCTCGAGGCCTTAATCCCATAAAAAATATGTGCAGGGAGCTTTATCTTCGAGTTATCAAACGTCAGCCTCAAAACCTTCATGACTTGGAGAGGATCTGCAAGGAGTGGGACAAAATCCCTCCTGGGGGCCAACTACAAGAAACGTCTGACCTCTGTGATTGCCAGCAAGGGTTTTGCCACCAAGTACTTAGTCATGTTTTTTCGAAGAGGTCAAATACTTATTTCACTCATTAACCACTTACCGACCGCACCATAGCCAAATGACGGCTACAGTGCGGCTCGATAACTTTGGGAGGGCGTACATTGATGGAGCAGCGCCTGCTATCCCGCTTAAAGGGACGGTCGTACAGCTACAATGGTTTGCGGGATCTTGCCGACCTGCCGCTGTATAATGACGGCTGCTGGTCGGCAAGTGGTTAAAATACGTTTGGCATAACTACATGCAAAGCAATTTTCATTATCATCCCATTAACCACTTAAGGAGCGCTCACGGCATATATACGTCGGCAGAATGGCACGTACAGGCACAGTCACGTACCTGTACGCCCCCTTTAACTGCCTGCCGCATGGTCGCGTGCTGCCGACAGAGCGCTCGCGACCCTGCAGTCATCCCCGTGAGTCGGACCGCGGGTCCCGCGGACTCGATCGCTGCGGGGATCCCCGCGATCGTCTCACGGAGGCATGGAGCGGGGAGATGTTAGTGTAAACACAACATCTCCCCGCTCCCCTACTGACACTGTCACCGATCTTTGCTCTGTGTAATCAGAGCGGAGATTGGTGACGTGTCACTCGTAGCCACGCCCCCTCAGTTAGAAACACGCCCATAGGCACACTTAACCCCTTCAGTGCCCCTAGTGGTTAACCCCTTCACTGCCAGTGTCGTTTTTACAGTAGCCAGTGCATTTTTATAGCACTGATCACTGTAAAAATGACAATGGTCCCAAAAATGTGTCAAAAGTGTCCGATGTGTCTGCCATAATGTCGCAGTCACGAAAAAAATGGCTAATCGCCGCCATTACTAGTAAAAAAAAAATGCCATAAAACTATCCCCTATTTTGTAAACGCTATCATTTTTGCGCAAACCAATTAATAAACGCCAATTGCGTTTTTTTTTACCAAAAATATGTAGAAGAATACGTATCGGCCTAAACTGAGGAAAAAAAATGTTTTTGTATATTTTTTGGAGATATTTATTATAGCAAAAAGTAAAACATATTGCATTTTTTTCAAAATTGTCGCTCTATTTTTGTTTATAGCGCAAAAAATAAAAACCGCAGAGGTGATCAAATACCACCAAAAGAAAGCTCTATTTGTGGGAAAAAAAGGACGTCAATTTTGTTTGGGAGCCACGTCGCACGACCGCGCAATTGTCAGTTAAAGCGACGCAGTGCCAAATCGCAAAAAGGGGCCTGGTCTTTATGCTGTGTATTGGGGCTTAAGTGGTTAAAGAAGATAAGAATTCTGACATTTCATCAATTGCCATGTCATGGATGTTAATTCTACATTACGAACAGTAGTTTACAAGACCAATCGCTTCCCAGTCGTTCCTTGATTCTGTCCTCAGAACAAAAAGTGAAGGGAAATCTCCCCAATGGGACACAATTATTATTTTTTAAACTGACAGAGGTGTCAACTCTTTCCAATTCTTTTCATATCTAAATTTGTCTGGGCTATACAACTTTTCACTAACCATGTGTAGTAACCAGGATTTTTTTCTCAGCTATTACATGATTTAGCAGTTAGAACGCTCAAACTCTTTTTGGTTGGACATTATGGCAACTGCACTTTGCATATCATTCTTTGGTTTATTACCCCTGTCTGTGTTTGCTGTCTTCCCTGTGTACTTGTGTATGTTTGTATTGAGGCAGTTTCCCATTACAGATTATTTGGTTTTTCAAACCACAGTGACCAACCTACGTGGGGGAAGTGTAGTGCTGTTTTTTCTATGGCTGGAACAGGTGAAATTAAGTGACCGTAGACAAACCTAGATTAAATACATATTTAAATTAGTCTCTAAATATCACATTGCCTTTACTTACACAGTAATATAATAATATTGGTGACTATGAAGTCCCCCCACCCTCCCTTGATGACTTTTGCTGTAGTATCTTTCTCATCATAATGAACACAAACCAATAAGCAGCACAAATATGTTTCTTAGCGGTGAAAGCTAGCAGTTCTTTGACAAGGTCACAATGAAACGTCAATATATAAAGTCATTATGGTGGTGATGTATTAATTAAATTTTGACCTATGATCTCCACATCTTAGCTAGCTGCTGTCTGAATAACATTGAAGAAGATTTTCAGAAGTTGATAGAAATACAAGTGGAGAAATGACAACTTCTAATGATATTCGGTATTCTCTAGATCAGTGGTCTCCAAACTGTGGCCCAGGAGCCAGAACGGCCCTTTGCTTTTATCTGGCCCTTGTGGCACTGTACTGTGAAGGACACAATTCCTTCCAATGACACCGATGGGGCACAATTCCTACCAATGACATCAACAATGGGGAACATTTGCCAAAAATCCACTAGAAAGCGCTTGGAGGACCACTTCCTAAATTTGTGAGTGTCAAGTGACACCAAGAAAGTCTTGTATGGTAAAAACAACCAATACATTTATTAAAGTATTATGCCGCGTACAGACGATCGGAAATTCCGACAACAAAACCGTGGATTTTTTTCCGACGGATGTTGGCTCAAACTTGTCTTGCATACACACGGTCACACAAATTTTGTCAGAAATTCCGAACGCCAAGAGCGCAGTGACGTACAACACGTACGACGGCACTATTAAAGGAAAGTTCAATACCAGTCGTGTTAGTAGAAGTTTGGTGAGAGACGATTTGCGCTTTTCAGCCTCTTGCTTTTCAGTCCGTTACAGCGTGACGAATGTGCTATCTCCATTACGAACGCTAGTTTTACCAGAACGAGCGTTCCCGTCTCGTACTTGATTCAAAGCATGCGTGGAACTTTGTGCGCCAGAATTGTCCACACACGATTGGAATTTATATTTAACGGATTTTGTTGTCGGAAAATTTGAAAACCAGCTCTCAAATTTTTGTTGTCGGAAATTCCGACAGCAAATGTCCGATGGAGCCTACACACGGTCGGATTTTCCGACAACAAGCTCACATCGAACATTTGTTGTCGGAAATTCCGACTGTGTGTACGCGGCATTAGAGTTAAATTAAAAGTTCAATCAAAACGATACATAGAAGGGTAAGGCCCCATACACACGAGACGCTGGTAAACGCACGTTCAGAGGCAGTTGGACTCTTTTTTTAACTGCCCCTGAACTCATTCAATGTTATCCTATGTGTCTATGTACACAGTCTCGTTTTTTGGCATTTTTAAGCAGTTGCATTTAACCTTGTTTTTCCAGAAGCAAAAAAATGGGTTCAGACGCAAACGTTTTCCACTTTTCAGACGCAAAACGCGGCTAAACGTGGTACCAGTGTTTTGCCGCGATTTCGTTTATAAGCGTTTTTAAAGGTGACCTATTTTTTTACATTAGAAATCTCAAAAATGATGGCAAATGATGAAAAACCATTACAAAAAAATTGTAATTGCTTGCATTGCATTGTGGACAATCCACAACTTGTCTCAGGTGACGTGGCAAGTGGACAATCCACAACTTGTGTCAGGTGACGTGGCAAGTGGACAATCCACAACTTGTGGCAAGTGAACAATCCACAACTTGTGGCAGGTGACGTGGCAAGTAGACAATCCACAACTTGTGGCAGGTGACGTGGCCAGGTGACATGGCAGGTGACGTGGCCAGGTGACGTGGCAGGTGACGTGGCCAGTGGACAATCCACAACTTGTGGCAGGTGACGTGGCCAGGTGACGTGGCAAGTTGACAATCCACAACTTGTGGCAGGTGACGTGGCCAGGTGGACGTGTCCAGGTGGACATGGCCAGGTGACGTGGCAAATGGACAATCCACAACTTGTGGCAGGTGACGTGGCCAGATGATGTGGCCAGTGAACAATCCACAACTTGTGGCAGGTGACGTGGCAGGTAATGTGGCAGGTGACATGGCCAGTGGACAATCCACAACTTGTGGCAGGTGAGGTGGCCAGGTAACATGGCAGGTGACGTGGCAAGTGGACAATCCACAACTTGTGGCAGGTGACGTGGCCGGTGACGTGGCAAGTGTACAATTCACAACTTGTGGCAGGTGACGTGGCCAGGTGGACAATCCACAACTTGTGGCAGGTGACGTGGTCAGGTGACGTGGCAGGTGACGTGGCCAGGTGACGTGGCAAGTGGACAATCCACAACTTGTGGCAGGTGACGTGGCCAGGTGACGTGGCCGGTGACGTGACAAGTGAACAATTCACAACTTACGGCAGGTGACTTGGCCAGGTGGACAATCCACAACTTGTGGCAGGTGATGTGGCAAGTGGACAATCCACAACTTGTGGCAGGTGACGTGGCCAGGTGACGTGGCCGGTGACGTGACAAGTGAACAATTCACAACTTACGGCAGGTGGACAATCCACAACTTGCGGCAGGTGATGTGGTCAGGTGACGTGGCAGGTGATGTGGCCAGTGGACAATCCACAACTTGTGGCAAGTGACACGCTAAATACAAGTACACTGCTGCTCTCTCAGCTGCTGCTACTCACTCTGGTCTCACAAAATGGCTGTAATGGTTAAATAATACTGTTTTTTGAGCTTAGGGAGGGTTTTATGATGTTTCTTAACTAATCGCTTATAGAAGCAAACGCGGTAAAACGCCGCTAAAATCGTGGCAAAACGGGCGTTTCTAAACGCCAGTTTCAGTCTTTAACCACTTAAGCCCCGGACCATTTGGTAGCTAAAGGACCAGAGGTGAATTCAGAATTTTGCACTGCGCTGCTTTAACTGTAAATTGTGCGGACATGCAATGTTGTACCCAAACGAAATTTGCGTCCTTTTCTTCCCACAAATAGAGCTTTCTTTTAATGGTATTTGATTGCCTCTGCGATTTTTATTTTTTGCGATATAAACGGAAAAAGACCGAAAATTTTGAAAAAAAATGATATTTTCTACTTTTTGTTATAAGAAAAATCGAATAAACTCAATTTTAGTCATACATTTAGGCCAAAATGTATTCAGCCACATGTCTTTAGTAAAAAAAATGTCAATAAGCGTATATTTATCGGTTTGCGCAAAAGTTATAGCGTTTACAAACTTGGGTACATTTTCTGGAATTTACACAGCTTTTAATTTATGACTGCCTATCTCATTTCTTGAGGTGCTAAAATGACAGGGCAGTACAAAACCCCCCCCAAATGACCCCATTTTAGAAAGTAGACACCCCAAGGAAATTGCTGAGAGGCATGTTGAGCCCATTGAATATTTTTTTTTTTGTCCCAAGTGATTGAATAATGACAAAAAAAAAAAAATTACAAAAAGTTGTCACTAAATGATATATTGCTCACACATGCCATGGTTATATGTGGAATTGCACCCCAAAATACATTCTGCTGCTTCTCCTGAGTACGGGGATACCACATGTGTGGGACTTTTTAGGAGCCTAGCCACGTACGGGACCCCGGAAACCAAGCACCGCCTTCAGGATTTCTAAGGGCGCAAATTTTTGATTTCACTCCTCACTACCTATCACAGTTTTGAAGGCCATAAAATGCCAAAATAGCACAAAACCCCCCCAAATGACCCCATTTTAGAAAGTAGACACCCCAAGGAAATTGCTGAGAGGCCTGTTGAGCCCATTGAATATTTTTTTTTTTGTCC
This sequence comes from Rana muscosa, assembly GCA_029206835.1. Lineage (NCBI taxonomy): Eukaryota > Metazoa > Chordata > Amphibia > Anura > Ranidae > Rana > Rana muscosa. The sequence continues at coordinate 102,961,060 of JARGYO010005626.1, forward strand.
CAAGTGATTGAATAATGACAAAAAAAAAAAAATTACAAAAAGTTGTCACTAAATGATATATTGCTCACACATGCCATGGTTATATGTGGAATTGCACCCCAAAATACATTCTGCTGCTTCTCCTGAGTACGGGGATACCACATGTGTGGGACTTTTTAGGAGCCTAGCCACGTACGGGACCCCGGAAACCAAGCACCGCCTCCAGGATTTCTAAGGGCGCAAATTTTTGATTTCACTCCTCACTACCTATCACAGTTTTGAAGGCCATAAAATGCCAAAATAGCACAAAACCCCCCCAAATGACCCCATTTTGGAAAGTAGACACCCCAAGCTGTTTGCTGAGAGGCATGGTGAGTATTTTACAGCTCTCATTTGTTTTTGAAACTTTGTGACAAAAAGCGAGATCTGCAAAATACTCACAATACCTCTCAGCAAATAGCTTGGGGTGTCTACTTTCCAAAATGGGGTCATTTGGGGGGGTTTTGTGCCATCTGGGCATTCCATGGCCTCCGAAACTGTGATAGGCAGTGAGAAGTGAAATCAAAAATTGACACCCTTAGAAAGCCTGAAGGCGGTGCTTGGTTTTTGGGGTCCCGTACGCGGCTAGGCTCCCAAAAAGTCTCACACATGTGGTATCCCCGTACTCAGGAGAAGCAACAGAATGTATTTTGGGGTGTAATTCCACATATGCCCATGGCATGTTTGAGCAATATATCATTTAGTGACAACTTTGTGCAAAAAAAAAAAAAAAAAATTGTATTTTTTCCGCAACTTGTGTCAACATATAAAATATTCCATGGACTCGACATGCCTCTCAGTATATAGCTTGGGGTGTCTACTTTCCAAAATGGGGTCATTTGGGGGGGTTTTGAACTGTTCTGGCATTTTATACACAACATTAGGAAGCTTACATCCACTCTTCTAACCACTTGAAGACAAAGCCCTTTTTGACACTTTTTGTTTACATGAAAACATATTTTTTTTTGCAAGAAAATTATGTTGAACCCCCAAACATTATATATATTTTTAAAGCAAAGGCCCTACAGAATAAAATGGTGGGTGTTGCATTTTTTTTTCTACACAGTATTTGCGCAGCGATTTTTCAAACGCATTTTTTGGGGAAAAAATACACTTTTTTTTATTTTAATGCACTAAAACACACTATATTGCCCAAATGTTTGATGAAATAAAAAAGATGATCTTAGGCCGAGTACATAGATACCAAACACGACATGCTTTAAAATTTCGCACAAACGCGCATTGGCGACAAACTACATACATTTTTAAAAGCCTTTAAAAGCATTTACAGGTTACCCCGTTAGATTTACAGAGGAGGTCTACTGCAAAATTACTGCCCTCGATCTGACCTTTGCGGTGATACCTCACATGCATGGTGCAATTGCTGTTTACATATGACGCCAGACCGACGCTTGCGTTCGCCATTGGGCAAGAGCAGGGCAGGACAGGGGTGCTTTTTTTTTTTTTTTTTTTTTTTTTATTATTAATTTTGCTTTTTTATTTTATTTTTAAACTGTTGCTTCCATATTTATTTATTTTTATCACTTTTATTGTTATCTCAGGGAATGTAAATATCCCCTATGATAGCAATAGGTAATGACAGGTACACTTTTTTGAAAAAACTGGGGTCTATTGGACCCTAGATCTTTCCTCTGCCCTCAAAGCATCTGACCACACCAAGATCGGTGTAATAAAATGCTTTCCCAATTTCCCAATGGCGCTTTTTATATCCGGGGGGGGACATTCCCTCCCACTGCTTGTAAAAGCAGTCCAGAGGCTAATTAGCCACTAGGATTGCTTTTACATGAAAGCCGGCCGCTGGCTGAAAAGAATGATACCAAGATGATACCTAAACCCGCAGGCATCATTCTGGTATAAACATTCAAAGTCCAGCAACATACCAGTACGTTGCTGGTCCTTGTTGGACATGTATTGTAATTTTTTTTTCATGCAGCCTGTTGGCTGAACGAAAAAAAAAGATTGATCGGTGGGTATGCCCACCATTCGAATACCGCCCTTCATCCACCCACTTCTAATGATGGGCATACATGCACCATTTATATATGCCGAAGCATGGGGGCATCTTCTCGCAAAAGTTATGCCGCGTACACATGGTCAGACTTTTCCACGGGCAAGCCTCCGTCGGAATTTCGACCGTATATACGCGGCATTAGGAGCAAAATCGCTCCTCCGCTCCTGCTGCCCCAATGCTTCGGCATATATGCTTTTTTTTTTTAACTGTGGTGGTGAAATTACCTCCTACAGCACTGGAGTCGCAGGGATCAGGCCGGTCTCTGCGAACGCTGCAGTTATGTGTGTTTTTGTTTTGTAAGTGACAGTGATCGATCGATACTGCACTTCGGTGGCCTGGGCTGGACGGAGGGGCAAAACGCAGTTGCTAGCAGGTATCTGGGCTGATCCCACTAGCAGTGCGTTTTTGGGAACCCTAAACTGCTGGGGACGCTAGTATAGATCTGATCAGATCAGATATTGAGCTGATCAGATACTATACCACTAAGGGGGGTGTATGCTTCACGCGTGGGTGTTAGCGTTACTGGCACTAACCTGACGCTGCCTGGGGTGTGACTCAGACCCTCTCTGACGCTAAAACCTAATTGATATCACCCGCCGGGCGATCAGGGGGTTAAACCTTTATTGGGTTATATACGGCGGGTGCCCTGACACTATAAAAAGCAAACTAACTAACCAGCGTCACCCGTAACACTTATATGATGATCACTGGTGAAAGGGTTAACTAGGGGCAATTAGGGGGTTAAAACCTTTATTAGGTAATATATGGGGGTACCTGACGCTATATAAAAACCTGACGGCGAACCTAAAAAAAAATTACTGGCTACCTATCGGCATCACCGACACTAAGACAACGATCATAAAAACGATTGCTTAGCGAAAGTGGTGATAGGGGGTGAAAGGGTTACCTGGGGGGCGATCAGGGGGTTAAACCTTTATTAGATAATATATGGGGGTACCTGACGCTATAAAAACCTGCGGCGAACCTAAAAAAAATTACTGGCTACCGATCAGCATCACCGACGCTAAGACATCGATCAGAAAAATGATCGCATAGTGACGGCGGTGCTAGGGGGTGAAAGGGTTACCTGGGGGGTGATCAAGGGGGTTACACCTTTATTAGGTAATATATGGGGGTACCCGACGCTATAAAAACCTGCGGCGAACCTAAAAAAAATTACTGGCTACCGATCAGCATCGCCGACGCTAAGACATCGATCAGAAAAATTATCGCTTAGTGACAGTGGTGATAGGGGGTGAAAGGGTTACCTGGGGGGGCGATCAAGGGGGTTAAACCTTTATTAGGTAATATATGGGGGTGCCCGACGCTATAAAAACCTGCGGCGAACCTAAAAAAAATTACTGGCTACCGATCAGCATCACCGACGCTAAGACATCGATCAGAAAAATTATCGCATAGCCACGGCGGTGCTAGGCGGTGAAAGGGTTACCTGGGGGTGATCAAGGGGGTTAAACCTTTATTAGGGGGGGTTAGGGGGCTACACTGGACCTAAAACTAAATGTAGTGACACTTTTACAGTCACAAATGTCACTGATTGCAGTGATCACTAAATAAATGGTCACTGCAATCAGTGACACTGTGACTGGGGGCTGGGGGGGGGCTGGGGGGTGATCTGGGGGGGCGATTTATGTGCCTATGTGTCCTGGTGTCAGTGTGCTGTTTTGTGTACTAACCTGGCATCTTCTCCTGTACGGCGCTCGGTATATGTGAGCGCCCCAGGAGAGATGACATCACTTCCTCCTTCCTGGCAGGCAGGGGAAGCTCTCTCATTCGCCGGGAGCGATCGAGAGGGGGTGGCCGGAATCGAACGGCCGTCCCCTCATGCCGGATCGCTCCCGAAGGTAAAACGACCACCCACTGTAAAGAAGGGGGGTCCGATCGGACCCCCCAACTATACAAAGGCAATCACGTATATGTACGTGATTCTGCCTGTCAGTGCCATTCTGCTGACGTATATTTTCAGTGGGCGGTCGTTAAGTGGTTAAAAACGTGTGTTCAGCAGAGTTTGCACCGGCGTCTCGTGTGCATGGGGCCTAACACAAAAGAACCACAGTAAAAAGAGATCATCCAATATTGTGTAATGGTCACCGGATGGAACCCTTGCTGTGTGTAAAGCTTGCTCAGCCTCTGGACTCAGCAGTGGTGCAGGAATATGGACAACTATGCCTTGTCATTAAGGGATAATGTCCCAGAGGTAAAATGACCAGGGTTTAGGGGGAACAATACCTTACTGGTGGTGTCCCAATGGTATGGGGATGGCTGGGTCCAGAGGAGTGATGTCCCGCTGTGTTAGGAGCCGAGGCGGCCGGTTCTCTGATACACAGCAACCTTTACACACAGCAAGGGTTCCATCCAGTGACCATAACACAATATTGGATCTCCTTTTCACTGTGGTTTTGTACCAACCTTCTTTGTATAGTTCTATTTGAACTCTAATACTTCAATAAATGTATTGGTTGTTTTACCACACAAGACTTTCTTGGTGTCACTTGACACTTACACATATACACACGTGTCATTTTGGAAGTGGTCATCTGAGCGATTTCTAGTGGATTTTTGATGAATGACTGTGATGTCACCACTACTGGAGCCTATCTTTTACTCAGCTGCTGGATCAACTAAAGCAAGATCATTTTTCATAAAGAGCACCATGAGGTGATTTTAACGCCTATACATTTTCTGTACCGTTGTTAACAATGGGGAATAGTTCTTCCCAATGACACCAACAATGGGGCCCAATGACACCAATTATGGGACACAAATCCTCCCAATAACACGGGCACAATTTCTCCCAATGATGGGGGAATGGCTTACTCTCACTGATGCTGGGACATTTTGTACTCACCATGGTCACAGTCTAACTCCCCTAAAGTCTGAAGGGCAGCACACTGACCCTTTGTTAAAGTGGAAGTCCATGCAAAATCTAAACTCCCTGCATCTATAAACACTAGGGATCCAACACTAACCTCTCTATCCCTGTAAAGAAAAGATGAGTATACATTCCTTTTTGGAAGTCAATCTGACCCACTCTGACCCAATCACCAGCTCCGGAAGCTCTGCAGAGGACACAGATGCACCCGCCTCTACAGTGAAGCCACAGCTGACAGCTCAGCGTGAGATCCGATCGGAACGGATCAGATCGGCTTCCAAAAAGGTATGCATACGTTTTTCTTTACAGGGATAGAGAGGTTAATGTTAGATCCCTGGTGTCTATAGATGCAGGGATTTTAGATTTTGCATGGACTTCCACTTTAAGAAAGTTTGGAGACCCCTGCTTTACACAAAGCCTAGGAGTAGATGGGATCTTCCTTGTGCTGCAAGTACACTTATGCCGCGTACACATGGTCAGAATTTCTGACAATAAATGTTCGATGTGAGCTTGTTGTCGGAAAATCCGACCGTGTGTATGCTCCATCAGACATTTGCTGTCGGAATTTCCGACAACAAAAATTTGAGAGCTGGTTCTCAAATTTTCCGACAACAAAAGTTGTTGTCAGAAATTGCGACCGTGTGTACACAATTCAACGCACAAAAATTCTACGCATGCTTGGAATCAATTTGACGCATGCTCAGAATCATTGAACTTCATTTTTCTCGGCTCGTCGTAGTGTTGTAAGTCACCACGTTCTTGACGTTCGCAATTTCAGACAACATTTGTGTGACCGTGTGTATGCAAGACAAGTTTGAGCGAACGTCCGTCGGAAAAAAATCCACGGTTTTGTTGTCGGAATGTCCGATCGTGTGTACGTGGCATGTCATCTTCATGGACCTTATGGAATTAGTAGTTGATCACCTGAATCTGTCAGTTTTAGGCACATTAAGGTGCACGGGACAATTGTTCAACATCGTTTTAGCCAAGGTTGCTAATAACTGGTGTGACTGCTTACTGTAACTAATGTTCCTAGTCAGTCTTTACAGAATCGAAAACCATTCAGGCAGGATAGAAAATCTGACTACAGTACACGCTTGTTTTTATTATGTGACGTTTTTTTTTTAAACATTCCCCAAACAATGATCAAGAGGACTTACAACTGAATCATACAGATCTGACCATTGTGAGGGGGTTAGCTCGGCAGCGGGTGTGTGTGACCCCCGAGATGGGCTCCCCACACAAAAACAGGCCCAGCAAACGGAGGTTGTGGTTTTCAAAATCAAAAAGGTGCGGTTTATTTTCTATTTACAGTGACAAAACACAGCAAAGCAAAAGAAACATAAACAAAATAAATCCTGGTCAACTTGACCTCTGACTAAACATACAGGTTTCCTAACTAACAACTGGGATCAGCCTAGTGCTGTCCTAGTCCCTAAGTCCCTGGTTTTAAATGTCCAAGCAAATAGCCACACAGGCTTTGTCTCACCGCACAGGGGTTCACTCTCCCTAGACAGTCCACACAGGTCTGGTTCCAGGCATGAGCTAACACCTAATGAATCTGGGAGTTCTTATAGAGGCCTAAATGAGCTGACAAGCTTCAGCTGGTCTCATCAACTCCCTGTCTGCACGACGCCCCACACTCTCCCTAGAGGTATGAGTCATCCATGAGCCCACTAGCCTCAGCTGGGCTTATACAACTCTCCACCTAGTTGTATAAGTCGGCGTAAAGCCTGAATCTGGGCGAAATATATCTACCCCCCTGGATGCAACCAGGTGACTTTACCTTCCTGCTGTCACACCATATACATGATCTGTCTCGGATATGCAATGGAGAACAGATATTTAAGGAACAGTCTATCAGTTCCACTGGACACACTGACAAAAACACCTACAATATGTGCTGGCATGTATATAGAGCAGCATATTGCCCAAAGGGGTTCATTAAAACTGGAGAGTGCAAAATTTGTTGTGGCTCTGCATAGAAACCCATTAGCTTCCAGGTTTTACTTCGAAGCTTAAAGCGGAGCTCCGCCGGAAAAAAATAATATTAAAAGCCAGCAGCTACAGCTACAGCAGCTGCTGGCTTTTAATATTTGGACACTTACCTGTCCTGGAGTCCAGCGACGTCCGCAGCAGAGGATGAGCGACCGCTCGTCGCTCTGCTGCTCCCTCCGCCATCCTCGCTGAGGGAACCAGGAAGTGAACCCCTACGGCTTCATGCCCGGTTCCCTACGGCGCATGCGCGAGTCGCGCTGCGCTGTTCTGATTGGTGCTCCTGTGTTCTGGGAGCCGAGTGTCTCCCAGAACACCAAGGGAAGTCTGCGGGAAGTGACGTAACTCCCGCAGATTCCCGGAGAGAGGACTCCCGGATGTGGGTGAAAATACCTGTCTTAGACAGGTATCTTCACCCCCCTCCCCCCTGAAAGGTGTCAATTGTGACACCGGAGGGGGGGAGGGTTCCAAATAGCAAAAGTTGCTATTTAGGGTGGAGCTCCACTTTAATTGAACAAGCTGAAGTTAGAAGCGGATTGGCTAACATGCACAGCTGCACCAGATTTTGCACTCTCCAGGTGTAGTAAATCGGCCCCAAAGTGTGTAGGCAACAGATATTCCTCAAGAAACACAGACCATTAAAGGAGAAGTCCAGCCTGAGCTTTTTAGGCTGGGCTTCTCCTCTGGGTCACAGGAGTGCAATTCGTTTTGCACTCCTGTGACCCATTTTCAGCGGAGAGCAGTCTGAAGTCCGCTCTCCGCTGACATCACTGCCATCAGTCGGGGCAGCGCGTCATCACGACTTCTAAGTCGGGATCCGCCAGCTGCCTTGATTGATGGCAGTCTCAGCGAACCGCTGAGATGCTGAGACCGCCTCTTCTCGCCCCTCCACTGCTCGGCGCTCCAATGAGCGCTGAGAAGTAGAGCAGAAGCCATGCTGTCTGACAGTCAGCATGGCTCTGCTCGGGGAGGAGTAGGAACCGAGCCATCGGCGGTGTTCCGTGGCTCGGTTCTCAGTGCAGAGACACCGGGGGACAGCTGCAGCATCGGTCTGATGCGCCATCCACAGAGGCGAGTATGAATAGCAAAAAACAAACAAACCCATACTTCTCTTTTAGGAGTTATTGCAAAAAATGATTAGTTAAATTAAGTGCTTAGTCTCACCAAGGACCTTCTAAAAACACTCTTTCATTGCCAATCTTATGTAAAGCTGGAAGCCTTTCAAAACTTGCCTACATGCAGTCTGTTCCTCTCCTGATGATGTAAGCTACCCAGTGGATGATCTGAATTGATATTTAGCTCAGTATTGAATCAGGGGAGCATTGTGAATACAAATCACCTGTGATAACTACCCAAATTTAAAAATAGTAACCAGAGCCAAAAGGACACAGAAAAGTGAGGAAGTGGGTATAGGTAAAATTACTCAAACACAAAGAATGCACAGCATATACATTTTAAGTATATATGTGGAAAGTGGACCTGGGCTGTACGTCTTGTATCCTTGTTCAGACTGTGTCATATTTTTTATTATATTAAAGAGGAGCTGCAACAGACATTTCTTTACAAGATAATCCAGCTGCGGTCCTACTTAACCTTAACCCATTTGTCAAGGAAACGTTGCCACAAATCTCTTCTCAAACATCGCCTTAATGCTGCACGGGCTTGGATTTCAACTCTATGGAAGCAACAGTCCACTCCAACGGTGGCCCAGTGGCTGAAGTGACGGACATAGAAAAAATGGAAGATCTGACCTCCGCTTTACTGGATAAATCGGGGGAACATAAGTCCAGATGGTTTTACTGGGATCTCTTCCGCTTCTCTGACGAATTCCTCCAATATACCTAATTAAGTCATTGCCGGTGATCCCCACTGCTTGACTGACGCTGTTGATCCCTGCTCCTTGGAGGTGACCCTTCCATCCCCCCACCACTCTCCGTGTCTTTCCTCTAACATCTCTTTCCCCCCTTTTTTTTTCTCTTACCTCTCCCTTTCACTCTTTCTTTATCTGCTTCTTTTCTATTTCTTTTCAAACAAATAAATAAAAAACATGGTGTGTACAGGCATGTATTATCTACCCCGTCTTAGACTTCCTCCTACGAAGTGATAGATTTTTCCGGCAATTTGGGGTCATCCCACCTCAAACAAGCTTGCCTTCAGCACAACCTGCTTGAAAGGTTCTATACATGTAGACGTAGGTACGATTGTTATGCATTTCTCATCACATTTAATGCTTGCCTTGATCTTTTGCAATACAGTATGCAGGTTTGGTTGTGCCTTATAAGCTTGACACTGATTGATTGTACTGAGAAGTTGTCTTTTCATTGTACCTGTGACACATCTTTTAAGTAAAAAAAAAAAGATCTGCAGTCTGCTATGTAAAAAAATTTAAGTCAGCAGCTACAAAAACTAGCTGCTGACTTTTAATAAACTGCCACTCACCCTTCCCATGATCCAGTTCCGTCCTCAACCAGGTTGATTCTTCACTAGCCTCTGGGTTCCCTACACTGGCATCTAAACTGCTTGCGGCTTCACAGCCGGGTACCCACTGCACATATGCGAGCAGCACTGCACACTATGAATAGTCCTGCAGTCTTCTGGGACCTGTGACGTGTTCCAGAAGACTGCAAGTTGGGGGGGGACTTATGTTCCCATCAGCTAAGCAGTCGGAGTGGATGTGGCAACAGGTACCCATCAAAATCAGGTACCCGCTTCCCCCCCTTCCTCAAAAGTGTCATTTTTAAAGGTGGGGAGAGGAGGCCTTAAGTTGAACAACTTGATTTTCTAGAAAATGTAGACAACAGTATGCATAACAAAAATTCTTATTATTTACAGATTCATATTCTTTACCATTGTGGGCAATGTTTCTGTACCACTTGCTAGATTGGGGAGGTTTTGCGGCTGTAAAACTATTGTTGCCAACTGATTCAAGTCCTGAAATCTGTTATCTGCTTTATTTCTCAGGTCTTCGTCCCAAAAGGACAATCCGCCTAGTGATGTGGACTGGAGAAGAACAAGGAGGTGTCGGTGCCAGTCAGTATTATGAAAGACACAAAGTAAGAAATAATTTATTTGTAGTTCCATGTTCAGGCAGATAGGCTCCACATTCGGCTGTTCATTATACTTTACAATACAACCATTTTTATTGTGGTCTCTCCTTTATTAGCTTCACTTGCTCAGAATGTTGCAAATGAGTGGGTAATGTAGCTTAAAGGGGATCTGAGCTCAGGAAGTAAAGATGTGCTGTTTCATAGGGGGCATATAGAATGTTAAATGTGCTTGAGCAATAACCGGAAAAAAAATAATAATAATGAACAACTATATTTTATATAGCGACTTTAAAGGTGGCTTCTCAAATCATTTTAAAAAGAAAACACAAGGAATACACAGGATAACATAACATAAAGGAAAACGGGACAATTAAATTAAAGCTTGTCTAAAGAAAAACATTTTTAGATTTGACTTGAATGGGTTTTGAGAAGTTGACTCTCTGATGATCTTAGAAAGTGAATTCGAGACTTTTGGAGCATAGCAGGAGAAGGCTCTGTCCCCCATTGAGTGTAGGTGAGTAGGGTGGACACACAGAATTTGAGAAGTGGAGGTTACGAGGGGGAGAGTAAGTTGATAAGAATTCAGAGAGATAATGGGGTGCCAAGCCATTAAGAGCCTTATAGGTGAGCAAGAGGATCTTAAAGTCTATGCGAAACCTGAAGGGTAGCCAGCGCAAGAACTTCAGGATAGGGGTAATACGATCACTTGTACCAGACCTAGTCAGGATTCTGGCTGCAGAAATTTGAACATATTGAAGCTGACGTAACTTGTCTTCAATGCCTCCTGAAAACAGTGCATATCATACATTTGACTGTGCCTAGGCACTTGGGTGCCTACAATCTCATAGTTGTAGATGTTTTGCATAAAATATTAGGCAAATAATAATAATAATATAATATTATAATATTAGTAGACACTGCTGCTTCTGACTGCTATCACAAGATTTGGTGTTGTCACTACTGTTATGCTCACTGTTTTGTTGCTAGAGAAGAAGCTGCACCTCAACAGTCCTTAGATCACCAGTCATTGGGGGGTAGCAGCTCTAACACGAGAAAGCAAAGCCCTTTTCTATCAAGATGGCCACCTCCACAGACAAACCATGCAGAACCAGGCATGATTAGTCAGTAGGAATGAGACGATCATTCAGGTTGAGGCAGGTTTGGCATGCATTACTTAAGTTTGAGTGCCAAATCTGGACCCCAAAGTAGTCAATGGTAGCCGAACATTAAAAAAACAGTAATGGCCATTTTCTAGGCTAACAACAGGCAAGGGATTGACAAACAAAGGGCACGGGGCATTGCCCAGGGGAACGTGTACCAAAGCTAAAAAGAAAAAAAACTCTAAAAATGTAGTTTGCCAGGAGTAGCGATTTTAATAATGCCTGAAGTGAAAAATAAAAATGCTAAATTAAATAACATACGTGGGTATGCCCCTGAATCTGGATGTGAAGTGGTGGTTCTGTTTAAATTGCCAGCAAGTTACAGCTTCTGCCACTTACTTCTGTTTGTAAACGAACTTCTGGGAATGTCATTTCTCTATTCCAGACCCTTATCCTATATGAGGGATTGGAATGGATATAGATGGGGGACCCCCACACAACATTTTTTTTGATGATGGTCTATGAATATCAAGTGGGATCACAAGCCAGAATAAAGCGGCCTCTATTACCCACCATATTCCATACCAGAATCCCTTGGGACCGATATGAATACTTGGGGGGAACGTTGTGCAAAAAGCAAGAAAAAAAAGTGTGGGGTCCCCCAAAAGTCTTTATTTAAACATGCAGCCTGGCAGGCCAGGGAAGGGGAGGGCAAAGCACCCCCTCTCTGGCAAAGCACCTTGTCCCCATCTTGATGAGTACAAGGGCCTCTTTGTCACAACCCAGGCACGGTGGTTGTGGGGGCCTGCAGGCAGGGGAGCTCATTGGAATCTTGAAGCACCCTTTAACAATAATGTACCCCCTGATACCACCCCCCTCATGTAACCGAGTAAGAGGTGCATAGTACCTTCCACTCATTCACAATAAAAAAAGCGTAACGTTTAAAGATATACAGTCCTTTATTTAAAAACAAAACAACAAAAAATAAAAACAAAAGTCCCACAATGTAAATCCATTGTCAATCCTGTTGTCCAGCAATGCAGATTCACATCAAATTTGATGAACGACACCCACTGAAAGAATAAAGTCCTGACAACCAATTGACACAACCAATCCAAATGACTGCTCCTGCAGAATTACATCTCACCGCCCCCCACCGCTAACGGTTAATGAGAGAGCAGGGTCTCCCAGATGATGTCTTTGACCAAATATGGCCATGGCCATAACTGGTCACTGGTTTTCCCTGCCCTTTTAGTTACATGGCTGGGGATTCCGTGGAGCTGGGAGACATCACTGGTTGCTAAGGACACAGTGGGTGCTGGCACCTGCCACTTACTTATCAACCGATAACAAGAAGCTGTCATAGTAGCACTGAATGGGTAAGAAGTCTCGTGTTCAGACAAATGGCCAGACAGCTGAAGTTTGAATTTTGAGCTCATTGCTATAAGTCAGTAATCATAAGAGTTTTAAGGCTGCCAAGTAGTAAAACACACATGACCTTTTATTATTGTTTTCAGTGTCTTGCAGGCCAATGAGAGGGACTTTTATAACTTTACATCTGTTAAAGTGATTGTAAAGGTTATTTTTTTTAAAATATTAAACATGTTGTACTTACCTACTCTGTGCAATGATTTTGCACAGAGCAGCCCCAAACCTCCTCCTTAAGGGTCTTCTGCCAGCATTGTCCGTTTCTCTTCTTCTCCAAGTACCCCTATAGCAAACTGCTTGCTATGGGGACAGATATGCGGGCACAATCCTGAGACAGGCTGTGTGCATCTATAGACACACATAGTGCAGCTTGGCCCTGCTCCCTCCTCATGGGATTTAACTGAGAGCAGCAGAAGCCAATGGCTCCCGCTGTTGTAGATTCTCCTGTACGAAGAGAGAGGAGAGGAGCTGCTGCAGACAAGCACAGCGCTGAATTGAGATTGGGTTCAGGCAAGTGTTGCTGACTGCCTAACTGTAAATGTACGTCATTACTCTGACATTAAATACTGCAGTTATGGCAGCAACTAGCTGCCATAAACCCGGTATCTTTATTTACAGTAGGCGATTGACCTTCATAATAAAGTTGTTTCATCGGCAGATAAGCAGTAAGATCAATTTTAGGTAGCGGGAGAGGTGCCCTCCCCTCCCACCGCTTCCTGGTTGTCTCCGAGCTTAGCAGACCCATTGGTAAGCCTTAAGCTGATCCATTGTTTGCCTGGGCAGGAAGCCGAGTAAGGGCAAGATAGCCCCCCACTCGGCTCTATGCCCATGGAGGACCAGAGCGACGTCTGACGTCACTTCCGCCTCTCGGGCTTAAAGGGATTTTTTCCCCCTGTCTTAAAGTCAAAACGACCCCAGATCTCTCAATAAAGAGGACCTGTCATGCTTATTTCTGTTACAAGAGATGTTTACATCCCTTGTAATAGGAAAAGAAGTGATCAAAATGAAAAGATTAAAGGGACAGTGTAAAAAAAAAAAAAAAGGAAAAACAATAAGATTTTTTTTTTTTTTAAAGCGCCTCATCCTTCCAAGCTCGCGTGCAGAAGCGAACGCATACGTACGTCGTGCTCACATATGTAAACGGTGGTCAAACCACACGTGAGGTATCGCCGCGATCGTTAGAGTGTGAGCAATAATTCTAGTGCAGGACCTCTTCTGTTACTCTCAACTGGTAACCTGTAAACATTTTTATTGAATAGGAGTTTTGGACTTTAAATGATGCACATGGGGGTGTGCATCCATCCTGGGTTCAGGTAAGAAAAAGTGGGGGGGAATTTGGGACTTTGAATGAGGACATTGACCAGTGGAGGTTAAAAAACATTTATTCACATGGATGATTATATACATAGCAGATATAAAAGCTAGTAAAATTAGTGAAAATTGTTCATTACATTGGTATGTAGATACACATATTCCAGGCATGAATATCAGAAAAAATCATCATAGTGACATGTATGGCATGAAATGTAGAATGGAATGTATACAGACACATCACTAGAGCGGCACCTTGCAGTTGTTAAAAAAAATTGTATATGAGTACAATAGGTGGTCAATAATGAATTTTGAAGAATTCCTAATAATAGGCATATGGTTGCATCCTCAGTGCCCGACACGTTTCATGTGTCACACACACTTCTTCAGGAGCGAATGCAAGGGGGTATCTATAAATATAGAATATAATTAATCTAGTATGAAGATAAGAATATATTAGGAGCAAGCAACGTTTTTGCCGATCCTGGGTACTCACATGAGATGCAATGAAATGGTACGAAGTAGGCATGAAGTCAGAGCCAGAGCGATTTGTCTCCCCCGGGAGCTGAAGTGGTATACGGACGCACAAAACCGGGGTGGACACTCAGGATTGCAGAACATAAATGAATGAAAGATCTTCATGGTGTATGAATGGATGGGATGTGACGGTGTTCGACACATGTCTGTGCAATAAAAATGATAATATCCATGAGAAATGTGGTCTCGAAATGAAGTGAGTGGGGAGATGCAAGAGACACGTGTTGCCATAGTTGTAATGAAACCAGGTGCAAGTGAAAATTAAAGTGATAAATCGCAAACCAAAAAAGGGGGGGAGGAATGCGGGACATAGCGTGAAAACAAGCAAAGGAGAAACCATAGAAATAGGGTGGATAAGAAAAGAAAAGGGGGAAAAAATGAAAAGAATGGAGAGGTAGCATAGTGGTTACCTGAGTGATGTTGTACAAAGCAAACCAAAGTTCCTGTGAAAGGCAGCATGTCCGAGTGTGTACGGGGACAGGATGTGTCTGGAGAAGCCCTTTTTTGTCCACTTCCGGCATGCGCAGACCACCACTAGCACCACACTGCTTTCTCCCCATATTAGCAAGTTCACTATACAGTGGAACCTTGGATTATGAGCATAATCCATTCCAGGAGAACGCTTGAAATCCAAATGAGTTTCCCCATAGAAGTCAATGGAAACTAAGATAATTTGTTCCGCATTGACTTCTATTGCATACAATACCGCATGTCGCCAGAGGTGGGGGGCGCCGGAAACAATCGGAAAGGCTCGGAAACACCCGGGAACGGAGTATTTCCAAATGGTTCTGAGTATTTCCAAACGGCTCTGAACCGCTCCGAGTGTCACCAGCGTCCCCGCACCTCTGGCCAAATGCGGTACTGCACACCCCATTGGCTTGAATCCTGCTCGTTTTGCGAGACAACACTCGCAAACCGAGTCAGGATTTTTTTTTAAAAGTTGCTTGTCTTTTAAAACGCTCATTAACTGCGTTACTCGTTAACCAAGGTTCTACTGTATTAGATTAAATGCTCTCTGCAATTCAGTAGAACATAATTGACTTACATTTCCATGGCTCCTGTTCTGCAGTACAGAGGTTTGAGGAGGGTATTATAAAATTAGATCTAAGGATTTTTAATGAATAGGTTAAATAGTAAAGTTGTGCTCATAAGTTTACATACCCTGGCAGAATTTGATTTCTTGGCCATTTTTCAGCGAATATGAATGATAACACAAAAACGTTTCTTTCACTCATGGTTAGCGTTTGGTTGAAACCATTTATTCTCAATCAACTGTGTTTACTCTTTTTAAATTATAATGAAAACAGAAACTACCCAAATGACCCTGATCAAAAGTTTACATACCCCAGTCCTTAATAACGTGTATGGCCCTCTTTAACATCAATGACAGCTTGAAGTCTTTTGTGGTATTTGTGGATGAGGCTCTTTATCTTCTCAGATGGTAAAGCTGCCCATTCCTCTTGGCAAAAAGCCTCCAGTTCCTGTAAATTCTTGGGCTGTCTTTCATGAACTGCACAATTGAGATCTCCCCAGAGTGGCTCAATGATATTGAGGTCAGGAGACTGAGATGGCCACTCAAGAACCTTCACTTCATTCTGCTGTAGCCAATGACAGGTCGACTTGGTCTTGTGTTTTGGATCATTGTCATATTGGAATGTCAAAGTACGTCCCATGCGCAGCTTCCTGGCTGATGAATGCAAATGTTTTTCCATGCAGCCCATCTTTCTTCAAGTGCCTCCTTATTGTGCATCTTGAAACAGCCACACCACATGTTTCCAGAGAGTCCTGTATTTCACCTGAAGTTATTTGTGGGTTTTTCTTTGCATCCCAAACAATTTTCCTGGCAGTTGTGGCTGAAATTTTAGTTGTTCTACCTGACCGTGGTTTGGTTTCAACAGAACTCCTCATTTTCTACTTCTTGATTAGAGTTTGAACACTGCTGATTGGCATTCCCAATTTCCTAGATATCTTTTAATATCCCTTTTCTGTATTATACAGTTCAACTACCTTTTCCCGCAGATCCTTTGACAATTCTTTTGCTTTCCCAATGACTCAGAATCCAGAAACGTCAGTGCAGCACTGGATGAAAGATGCAAGGGTCTGTCAGGAGTCCAGAAACTCATTGACCTTTTATACACACACACTATTTCCAAGCAAACAGATCACAGATCAGGATGGTTACCTTTAATAGCCATTCAAACCCATTTGTGTCAACTTGTGTGCATGTTATCAGGCCAAAATCACCAGGGTAAGTAAATTTTTGATCAGGGTCATTTGGGTAGTTTCTGTTGCCATTATGATTTAAAAAGAGTAAACACAGTTGATTGATAAGAAATTGCTTTAGCCAAACACTAACCATGAGTGTAAGAAATGTTTTTGTGTTATTCATATTGTATGAAAAATGGCCAAGAAATCATAAATTCTGCCAGGGTATGTAAACTTATGAGCACAACTGTATAATGTGTTTGTTTTACCTGCCTACAGTTCTGTTTTAACTGTAATTGAAGATATCCTGTAAAAGAGAACTTCGCTAAGCAATACGCTGTCACTACAACGTCTTCATAAAATAACACTATTTTAGAACAATTGGTCCTATCTTAGTTAAGTAAGTTCTTACATTTAGTGACCACTGCTCTGCAGCATGTCATCTCTCATTAAGGCTCTCTCATTTCACACTACTGCGATTTCGCGCCTGCGATTTCACGCCTGAGATTTCAGGGAATTCCTGTGTAACATCAAAATCGGACCAAAGTAGTGCATGGACTACTTTGAAGTCGGAACGACTTGAAGTCGTCCTAATATGAATGGTTGTCATTGGAAATCATGGGAAACGACTTGTCATGCTACTTTGCAAATCACAAATCGTGGGACAAGTCGTATAAGTGTGAAAGTCTAATCAGGGGAAACGCTTTATAGAAATGATGAAACAGGAGATTTCCTTACTTTGCACTTGAATGAATTGTGCTAAACAACAGCCTGATGTAGTAATGGGATTGCAAGAACAAACACATATGACATGATAGGGTCCTGGGTACCAGTGTTAATATAGACGTCAAAATTGGATTTAGTTTTAGTCATAGTCTTTTGACTAAAATGCCGTTTTAGTTATATTTTAGTCATCTGAATTGTTTTAATTTTATGCGACTACGTGTCAAGAAAAAGGTTGAGCAGGGTGGGACTTTGTGTGTCCCTCAGTGGAGTAAATAAATATAGAAATACCAGAATTTATAGAAAAATAATCAACTTTTATTTTTCTGCCATATGGCAGTAATATCAAAAAATTATTATTTCAAAACATGAGATAAAATCACGTTACAGTTCAGAAGATCAATATCGGGGTGTGCAATTCCCAGTCAAGAAGAATAAGAGGGCCTACGCGTTTTGCGGATTTCTGCTTCGTCAGGGCCTTTGAAAGCGGCACAATGGAATATTATATAAATTCTAGAAACAAACAAAAGGTTGGTAGAATATGTATATACATATCACAGCCAATGCATGTAAAAGAAGAAAAAGAGAAAAAATACACGGATCAACAGTATACAAAAATAAATACAAATAAAGAGTAATGGTGAACATACAAAGGCACACATATTATACTCCTTATATGTTCACTAAAAATACATTCATGATTTTCAATATGCATTAATGCAAGTTAGATGTTGTGTTATATAGGAAGACACTTTATACTATGTATGTGACTGCATACATGTGCAGCGGTATGTTTTAATTTTAGTCGTATTTTAGTCTACTAAAATCTTCAGTACATTTAAGTCGACTAAAATCTTTAGTATCATAAACAAACAAAAATATTACTTTTTGACAAACAGAAGTGCGACTCCAAAATATAAAAAGACAAAAAACTGTAATCTCTATTGGCTGTAATGCCGTTACACATATAACCTGAATTTTAAAAAAATGAGAACAAGTGTCAAGTAACATCTTTATAAATAAAACCAAGTTTTGTAAACAAACAAGAATATTGCTTTTTGAGCAGTGTTAAAGTGGTTGTAAACCCACTTTTTCAACTTGCACCTACAGGTAAGCCTAGATTAAGGCTTACCTGTAGGTGCAAGAAATATCTCCTAAACCTACACGGTTTAGGAGATATTTACTAAACATGACAGGCGCCGCTGTCTACGGCGCATTCATGGGGTTAATCCCATTCACAAAACCGGCTACTTCCCAGCAATCGCTGGGCATAGTCGATTGTGACGGCTCTCGCGCGCATGCGCAGAGTGACGTCTCCGCCGCTCCGGCCAATCACAGCGCCGGAGCGGCGCTGTGATTGGCTGGTGCGGCAATACCTGGAAGTAACCTTCCGGCTATCGCCGCAGCGATGGATGCGGCTGAAGAGGGAGACGAGGACGGCTTCGGGGGCCCCGATCTAAGGTAAGTGATGCATAATGAGCTATTATGCTAGTCATATTAGCTCATTATGCCTTTCTCTTACAGGTGGTTAAGGAAGAAAAAAAAATATAGGGTTTACAACCACTTTAACCACATGCGGACCGCCCAACGCACATATACTGCGGCAGGGCAGCCCTTATGTGCCAGATCACCTGATCTGACACTTCCAGGTCTGGGGGTGCCACGCGCCATTGGGGACCCGCTCCTGCTGTGATTGGACACAGCGGGAGCCAATCAGTGGGTCCGGCAAATGCGATGTCCGCCAGGACCCACCGATCGTTTGGGAGACAGGCAGAATGGCGGTCTGCCTATTTAACCCTTTGATCGCCTGTGATAACCCCTTCCCTGTCAGTGTCATTAGTACAGTGACAGTGCATATTACTCTTTCGTTCATAGACGGACACAGCTTCCTATTGACAAGTGTGGTATTATCCTTCATTTAGGAGTGACTAGGCAGAAAAACTTATAAAAAGTGTTACATCACACCTTCTACAGCACCGCCCAGGGGGCGGACCCTCTGGGTATAATCCCTTTCTCTGCACCTCGCAGATCAGTTTTTTTCTGCCTAGTAAGGAGAAGGACATGGCTCCCTTCGGGCCCACTGGTCCGGGGGGATTTTTTTCTACGTTTGTTTTTTTTGTTTCCTGCGATCTTCGATCAACTGCCGACTGGGTGACAGGCTGGATCCTGGATCCTTGTAGTCCCCCCAGTTTCAGCCATCGAGCGTGTGCCGACCCTAGCTACGCGCTGGGTTTTCCACGACATGCCCGTCGCTCTACGGGTGGCCGGTGAGTAACCGCTCCAGGGCTTGCATCGGACCGCTCAGCTACGGCTGACCTTTATGGCCGAATTACAGTAGCCTGGCTGGTTAACGTACGCTCCAGGGCTTGCATCGGACCGCTCAGCTACGGCTGACCTTTACGGCCGAGTCGCAGTAGCCTGGCCGGTGAGCTTGCGATCGTTCCCTAGGGCTCAATCACAGCCTGCCTGGCCGACAGTCACCTCCATGCGTGGATGATGATCTGTCCGGAATGTCTTCCAGCATGATCCACGCAGGAGAAAGGTAAGTAGCTCCCCTGCTTCAGCAGAGTGACTTGGCTGGACATTCCTGGAGAGATCAAGTAAGTGGTTGTGGCCCTTTCTTTCCGCTCTCCCTGCCTTCCCTTCTCCCTGGGCTCTGAGCTAAGGCTGGTTGCTGGGTGCTGGGGGTCACCTAGGGGGCTCCATCTGGCGCGGGGCTGCGCTGTAGCTGTCATTTAAAAAATGTAATTTTTCTGCTTACCTGTGTGTGCCTTCTCCCTCCATGCTGTTGGTGGCCATTTTGTGGTGGTCCACGCCTGTTTTGCCTCTGGGGACTGTCCGGCAGGCCATTTTCTTGTGGTTCGCGCTAATATGTATATATCGCCACTCGGCGGCTATTTTCTTGCCGTTTGCGCCCGCTTTGGCCTCTATCGACTGCTCGGTGGCCATGTTTCTTATGATTCACGCCTGTATGTATATACTGCCGCTCGGCGGCCATCTTTTTGTGGCCTGCGGCCGCTTTTGCCTCTACTGACGGCTCAGCGGCCATTTTCTTAGGGCCCACATTGTTTGCAATACAGCCGCTTGGCGGCCATTTTGCGGAAGTCTCCGGCCTCTAGGGTGCATTTCTCTGGCACAAATTTCACACAGGGAAACGCTGATAAGAATCAGACTGACACAGGCAATGGTGGGATAGCATCACAGGCGGAGCACACGGCAGCAATAGTGGTACTGTTCCAAGGGTGGTGAGTCCTCTGGGAGACCCTGCATCTCTGTAGCAGCTAGGGGGGTGGCATATTGATACCTTGCCTGGAGTCCCTGTGGGTGTCAGGCATGTGGGTCAGCATGGCGTCTGAAGCAGCCTTTTTTCCCTGAAACACCGGAGTTGGCAGCTGGTGCCCCTGGAGGTTTTTTGTTGCCAAGGTGAAAGCGGCGCATGGGAACACGGGGGGTGGTAAACGCCCCTGTCCCCAGCCATTTTCGTGGGATAATTCTGATGCAGAACCAGGCCCAGCTGTGGCTCATGGCCCAGATTCTGATACTTCAGAGACTGCAGACCGTGACCGGGCGGACAGTGAGAATGATTCCAAGTCCAGGTCAGCACGCGAAAAGGCTTTTGGTATCTAACCTTACCACAGCAAGGTTTGAGAATGCTGCAGAAACCTGTCAGACCCTCCGATACTTGGTTGGGTGCTGAACACTCAGAGGTCTGTATTGGTACCGTCCCAACTCCCATTGTGTCTAGGGTTGATTCTGGACTCCTCAGAGGCGTAAGTTTTTTTTTTTCTCCTTGGGGGGGGGGGGGAGTTGCAGACCCTTCGGGCTGCGGTGTGGCAGTTGACAGGCGAAACCATAGGCACTATTTCACACGCGAGTGTTTCAGAAGGTAACTCTGTCCTGAAGGGTCAGGTGCCCTTCATCCCTGGATT
Organism: Rana muscosa; assembly: GCA_029206835.1. NCBI lineage: Eukaryota > Metazoa > Chordata > Amphibia > Anura > Ranidae > Rana > Rana muscosa. The sequence goes on from JARGYO010005626.1 coordinate 102,982,275, forward strand.
ATCGAAATCCGGGTGAGCCACCTAATCAGGACCTTCCTAGTTGGTGGCCGACATCACCGGCATTTCTGTCTGGGAAGTTGTTCCTTCCTTTTTACTAGATGGTGGTCACGGCGGATGCCTGTCTTCCTGGTTGCAGGGGAGTCTGAGGAGCTCAGTCAACCTGGGACGCCGGAGGAATCCCATTGCAGATCATTGGCCCGAAATCCGGGCAATCTGGCTTTGCCTCTCCACATGGTCTCAGAGGCTACAGGGGCGTCCAGTCAGAATCCAGTCAGACAAACACCACAGTTGTGGCATATGTCAATCATCAGGAAGGAACAAGCAGCTCTGCTGCAGCATCGGAGGTCGCTCACCTCCTAAGGGGGCTCCCTTACCAGAGGGGAAGCACGCCAGTCATATATCTCCTGGCTTCTCGACTCAATCGGAAGGTATTGAGGTTTGTGGCCAGGTCAAGAGACCCATGGGCAAACACGACAGATGCGTTGATGGCACTGGGGAGTCGGTGCCGACTAATCTATGCCTTTCCTCCTCGGAAGCTCCTTCCTCATCTGCTTCACAGACTGGAGGCAGAGAGGATTACAATGGTCCCAATTGCTCTGAATTGGCCTCGGCGTCCTAGGTACGCCGATCTAGTGCGTCTGGTAGAAGACGCCTTTTGGCATCTACCGCTAAGGAAGGACCTGCTGTCGCAAGGTCCCATACGCCATCCTGTTTTACAGTCACTGGCTTAACGGCATGGCTCGAGAGCCAGGTGCTAAGAGACCGGGGCCTGTTAGACTCAGAGATCTCTACCATGAGGAGTGATCGGAAATCATCCCCTAGGAAGATTTCCATCTCACTTGGAAGGCCTGCATATCCAATTGTGAGGAAATGAGGTGGCATCCACGTACTTATTTGGTTCCAGAGTCCTGTTCTTCAGCAGGGAACGGGCCAAAGATTTTACTTTATGTACAATAGGGGGCAGGTATCTGCCCTGGCTGTTTTTTTCCAACGACCTCTGGTGTCTCACTCTCTACTGAGAACGTTTGTACAGTGGGTTCGGCAGGTGGCCCCTCCGGGCCACCCTCACACTACCTCCGTGGGGCTTGTTTAGCAGACGTCCTTTTGGCGTCTATCACTATGAGAGGACCTGCTGGCGCAGGGTCCCATATGCCATCCTGCTTGCAGTCAATGGTTTTAATGGCATGGCCTCTAAGTGCCTCAGAAACCTCAGTTTGAGAACATCAGGGAGATTCCCTTGTTGACACTTTCTCAGAAAGTGGTCCTTTTGGTGGCTGTTATGCCAGTTAAGACGGGTTTCTGAGCGGGCAGCCTTGTCATGCAAGCCTCCCTATCTGATCTTCCACAAGGATAAGGTGGTGCTGCGTCCGCAGCCTTCTTTTCTTCCTAAGGTCGTGTTTCGACCTTTCATCTCAAGGAAGACATTGTACTGCCATCCTTGTGTCCTCATCCGTCAAATCCTAAGGAGACGACGTTGCATTCCTTGGACGTTGTCCAAACTCTGAGAGAATGCTTGTCTGGTACTGCTACGTTCCAGAGTCCGGACTCGCTGTCTGTTTCGGTGGCTGGTCCCAAGTAGGGCCCAGTGGTCTCGTCGGCCACCATCTCTAGGTGGATCCGACAGATCGTGATCAGGCCTACGCCATGAAGGGTCAGGCGCCTCCCTTTCCCAGCGCATTCGACCAGGGCAAGAGATGCCTCTTGGTTTACGTCAGTTAAGACGGTTTTCTGAGCCGGCAGCCTTGTCATGCAAGGCTGCTTATCTGATCTTCCACAAGGATAGGTGGTGCTGCGTCCGCAGCCTTCTTTTCTTCCTAGGGTCGTTCGACCTTCCATCTCAAGGAAGACATTGTACTGCATCCTTGTGTCCTCATCCGTCGAATCCTAGGAGACGGCGTTGTATTTTTTGGACGTTGCCCGAGCTCTGAGAGCATCTAGCGTCTATTTCACCAGGTGTGTAAGGCGGCGACCTGCTCATCCGTTCACACTTTCACTGAACTTTACAAGTTGATGTGTGTGCATCTTCGGAGGCTTCTTTCGGCCGCAAGGAATTGCGGCTGTTTAGAGTTGCAACTCCTCTGTTGAGGAGCTCTGTTTTGTTTGGGATGAAGTTGTTTTAATGCTGTTCCCACCCCTCGTTTGACACTGCTTTGGGACGTCCCACTTGTCAATAGGAAGCTGTGTCCGTCCATGAACGAAAGAGTAAATAGGATTTTTTACTCACCGTAAAATCCTTTTCTCTGAGTTCATGGACGGACACAGCACCCACCCCTCGTTTTAAGTTTGAACTGCTTTTTGACGAACTGATCTGCGAGGTGCAGAGAGAGGGATTATACCCAGAGGGTCCGCCCCCTGGGCGGTGCTGTAGAAGGTGTGATGTAACACTTTTTACAAGTTTTTCTGCCTAGTCACTCCTAAATGAAGGATAATACCCCACTTGTCAAAAGGAAGCTGTGTCCGTCCATAAACTCAGAGAAAAGGATTTTACGGTGAGTAAAAAATCCTATTTTTTTTAGCACTGATCACTGTGTTAGTGTCATTGGTCCCCAAAAAGTGTCAGGTGTGCGATTTGTCCGCCGCAATATTGAAGTCCTGCTATAAGTCTCTTACGAGTAAGAGAATCGTCCCATAGTTTGTAGATGCTATAACTTTTGCGCAAAACCAATCTATATATGCTTATTGTGATTTTTTTTACCAATAATATGTAGGAGAATACATATTGAGCTAATTTGATGAAAGAAATTGGATTTAAAAAATAAATAAAATTGGGTATGTTTTTTAGCAGAAAGTAAAAAATATTTTTTTTGTTTTTTTGTTTTTTAAATTGTCTGTCTTTTTTTTTTATAGCGCACAAAATAAAAACCGCATAGTAGATCAAACACCACCAAAAGAAAGCTCTATTTGTGGGAAAAAAATGGCTTTTATTTTGGTACAGCGTCGCACGACCGCACAATTGTCAGTTAAAGTAATGCAGTGCCGTATCACAAAAAATTACCTGGTCATGAAAGGGGGTAAACCTTCCCGAGCTGAAGTGGTAAATTTTGATGTCCAAGTTTTGATTTAGTTTTAGTCATAGTCTTGACTAAAAATGCCATTTTAGTTTTAGTTTTAGCCATATTTTAGTCATCTGTTTTTTCATTTAGTTTTTTCGTCGCTGAAAACCTGCAGCTGACGAAAACTTTAACAAAATTATTTTCAACAAAATTAACACTGCTGGGTGCTATACTACTAAGAAACTGCATTCCCAATACAAATAAAGTATTGGTTGTGTGGCGACTATTATTGTGTCTCTTTGAAAAATAAATATGACCTTCAAAATACTCATCTTAAACCATGGTGACACATTTTGTCCCGAGTCTTTGCTCTTCTGGACTGCAGAGTGATGGGGTCCTTCCTCAGGCGTGCTTGTTGCTGACCGGTAACATGGACACCTTCCGATAACTGTCAGGAGGGTCCTCACAGATCCATCTGACTTTGGAGGCAGTGTAATGGCTGCTTCCGGACTCTTAGCATTGGATCTCCATTCTCCACTACCAGAAGTGGCTTCAGAAAGGGTCATGAGATGCAGAGTTAGGTAAAAAAAAAATTATTGCATTTTTTGTTTTTTTTTGCACAAAGATGGGCTTTAAAGTTGACGCTATCCTTACCTTCAGTCTTGCACAGTTGTACAGGCTTCTCTCCTGTACTGAAATGACTTAAGGCCCGTACACACGATCCTATTTAATGCCATAATTGTCTAAAGGACGTGTTGTGTCGGATAATCTGACCGTGGGTATGCTCCATCGGACAATTGTTGGCTGAATTAACGACAACCAATCTTGGCTGTTCATGCTCACCAACTGTCTGACAATAAATCTGTTACGTCGGTTTATCCAATCGCGTGTACGTGTGTATGCAAGTCCGTCCAACTAAAATCCAAAGAACAAACACGCATGCTCGGAACCAATGCTAAACATCAGACAACAATAGCAGAAGTTGCCCAAAGGGTGGCGGTAAAGAGCTGAAAAACCACGTGGTTTGGTGAATGTTGGCTGAAAATGTTGTGCTGGGTGTATGCATACCAAGTTCACGGCAAACGCCCTTCGGACCAAAATCCACGGAAAAGTCAGATGGAAGTCTGATTGTGTATACGAGGCTTATCTCTGATTTCACTGCACACTGCGATTTTCTTACCATGTGCATTAGAAGCTGCAGCAAGTCAAATTGTCTGGTTGGAGGGTGTCCAGCATTATCCATCCCTTTCCTTTCCAGGCCGATTGTCCTTGGCCTTCACATGCGGGCATTAGCTAGGGCATTCTCCATGCAAATACAGTCTGCCGGGGATGCCCACTCCTCCAGGCTGACACCCACCTATCAAATCATTTTGATGTTTTTATAACTATTCCAAAGGCTTCCATCAGGGATGAGGGCTCTTGAAAGGAATACAGAGACAAGGATAAATAGAACTATTCATAAAAATGCATCATGATCTTATCCTTTTTTACAATGCCCAACCCATTTCGTTCAGTCTTCAGTATGTATTTGGCTTAGCCTACAGAACTGACATATCAAACTAATGTAATTAATGTTGACTAATGGTCACCGCTGTAACAGCCCATAGCTACTTCATTGTTTTCCCCTTACTCTGCTTTATGATCTGAATGACTTTTATTCTATTTCATATTAGTATGGCACAGGGGTTTAAAGAAACAATTACTGCTAATTGAATGTATTCAATAATTGAAGTCTGTCAATGTTATATAATTCATGTTACAAGTTATACTAACTACAGCTTAATACATTTTTCCGACAAGCACACTCATCCTAAGAACTGCTACAGATATATGAAAAGTCGTATTAACGTAAGAAAGAAATGTAATTACTTCTTGAAAATATCTTTTTATGTGTATGATCACTTAATGACTCGTGGAAACAAAGGAAAATATTTTATATGCAAGTTTAGAGAAAATAGCTGTAAAGCTGATTATACAACGTGCCATTCGTAAGGACGCAAAGTACAGTGCCTTGAAATGGTATTCATACCCTTTGGAATTTTCCACATTTTGTCATGTTACAACCAAAAACGTAAATGTATTTTCTCCTTCCGTCCATGGATTGACACAGCATCTTCAATCTTGACAAAGTGGGTTATGTTCCTGCTCATAGGAGAAGACTAGGCAGAATGTTAGATGTTTTAACATACATTCCAAAACCAGAGCTGAACAGCCCTGCCCAGCGGGGCGGTCCCTCTGGACATAACCCTCCTACCTGCAGCTAGCTGCCTCAGTTTTTTTTTGCCTAGCAAAGGAGAGGACGTGGCTCTCTTCGGAGCCAGTCTCTTGAAGAAATGTTTTGTTCTTTTTTTAACTTATTTTATTTTTGAGATTCTTCTATCAACTGTCGGCTGGGCAACAGGTTGGGTAGTTCGCTATCCTCGTAGTCTTCCCTGTCCGACCATCGAGCGTGCTGATCCTTGCTCTGCGTGAGATCAGTTCGCTCCAGGGTCCACATAAGATTAAACAGTTTTGCTGTATCTTTCGCAGTGGACTGGCCGACAGCTACTCAGTACTGCACTGTGATATGCTTGTCAGGAACACACCAGTGGGTCCTAGCATGGACGGGTAAGTACTGTTCCCCTACCTCAGCAGGTGAGTACATACTATGTGTTCCTATGTAGGTTGGTTTTCCCTGTCCCCCCTTGTGTTTTTACTACTCTTTGTCACCTACACTATGGTGCGCTGACTGGGGGTGCCTGGGGCTCACGCTGTCCCGGTGGGGGTCTGTGGTGTCAGGGGCCTGTATTCTGTGTGGGGATGCCTTATATGCTTGCCTGGGCCTATTGTCGGTGTTCCCGCCGTCAGGCGCCATGTTTTGTGTGTTTTTTACCTCACTATTGAAAACCGCACGGCGGCCATTTTGCGGTGGATCGCTATGGCACATTTATAATTGCGGAGGCCATTTTGTTGTAGTCGCGTGCTCTTTTTTTGCTATTTTGGCCTCTGGTGCTGACTTGGACGGCGCAGCAAATCTCCTCACAGTTTCCTTCACTGTTCACACACCGTGGACGGGCGGAATGTCTTGCAGCGGCGCCGTGCGGTCCTGCGCTGGGTTGGTGAGTCTCCTGGGTAGCTCCCCCACAGTCAGCGCAGCAGGTGGGTGGACTTTTCTTCTACCATGTTAAAAGTCACAGAGGGTGCTGTTTGCTATGGAGTCAGTCTCACCTGCTTCCCCTTACATGTCATAGGCAACGGGCAGGGCTACTGCACCTGCGGTCCCTATGGTCACTTGTTGGCATTGCTGGAATCATTGTTGCAGGATGGAAGCGGAGTGCGAGCGCAAGGGGGCGTAGAGCCGCCCTCTCCCCCCACCATCTCCTGGGGGGGGGGTGCTCTGATTCGGATATGGGCCTTGCTGCAGCACAGGACCCTAGCTCTGAATTTTAAAAATTTTTTGACCAAGGACATTCCTTGTGAGGAAGACTCCTTACCTGGGTCAGTAAATGACAGGACGCTTGTTAGTGGACTCATGGTTACTGTGAGGGACACTCTCAAGCTGGATGCTGCGGCTGCGGAGCCTCCGGTGGAGGCAGTCTCCTTTGGTTCATTTAAAACTTATCCTTCTAAAAAGGATTTTTTCCCTATGCACCTTTCTTTGAAAATTTCATAGAGCAGGTATGGGAACAACCGCAGAGGACATTTGCGGTCTCGCAGCGTCTGGTGGTTAGGTACCCCTTTGAGGTGAGCCTGATTAAAATTTGGGCCTCTCCCCCGGTTGTCGCCCCCCGGTCGCCTGGTTGATTAAAGCCATGGCTCTCTCGGTTGAGGGGACTCCTGCCCTTCAGGACCCTACTGGTGGGAGGTCGGAATGGGTGAGCAAGGCCATGATCACCATGCTGGGATCCGCGCTACGTCCTCTTGTAGCGGCGACCCTGGTGTCTCAGACACTCGCGGTATGGGCAAAGATTTTGCACCAAACTGTTCAGGAGCTAATCTTCCTCCAGATTGCACTGCACTGGCCGACCAACTGGTGCAGAGCCTGGTGTAGATGTGCGATGCCACTATGAACGCTGCCCCCTTAATATCTAGGGCCTAAGTGTCTGCGGTGGTATTGCGTCGCCTTATTTGGTTAAAGTGCTGGTCTGCTGACCTGGCCTCTAAGTAGCTCCTGACGGATTTAATCTTTAGGGGAGGAAGATTATTTGGTGCTTCCCTGGATGACATTATTAAAAATGTTACGGGTGGTAAGAGCACCCTTCTTCCTCAGCCTGCTAAGGCGAAGGAGCCACGCTGTGAGCCGGGCCCTTCTTTCCCCACCCAGAAGTGTTTTTTTCGTCGGTCAGAGCCCACGGGAAAATTCTCCCAGACTGACGAGGCGGTTCGGAGAACAGAAGCGTCCCTGGGTACATAAGCCGAACAAGCCAGCTACCAAGCCCGCCACCGCATGAAGTCTTGCCCCCACCCGACTCTGGGGTGGGGGGGTCACCTTCGCAGGTTCACGGATCGGTGGACCTCCCGGATCTCCGTCCGGTGGGTATGCAAGGTGGTCACCTCGGGGTGCTGGATAGAGTTTCTTTCCTGGTTGTGACAGGAGGGTCACTTTGGACACAGGGTGAGCCAGGAAATAATGGACATTAAGAAATATATCTTGGGCTACCTAAAATGGGTCTGTAATATTTATCCACCATATCCCCAAGGATATCTGTAAAGGACTATTTACTGTTTCTGAACTCAACAGGTTAATTGAGAGATACAGAGGTGTTCAGCCTCAATCACCTGTCTGCCTAGTGTAATGCTAATCCCAGCTTCTAAAAGACCTGTTCATTGTTTGTGGTGATTTACATTCTATTGTCCATTGTGGTTTGGGGGAATTAAGCCTATAATTATAGGTTGTGGAACTAGCAGCAGACGGGTTAATTGAAGAGATGTTGATGAATCACCTGCATACTTGTGTGTATTGGGTCTGTTATGTTGTGGGTGGAGCTGGACCATTGTTCATTTTAGGTTAAGGCAGTATTGGATGGTTATAAAAGTTACAATGTTTTTCTCAATAAAGTCATTCGATGCTAAGAAGATACAGAGTGCGTCTCGTTCTTCCAGAAGGATTAATTCCTATGGGAAGGGGTCGTCTGGCTGTGGAGGATCGACAGGGAATTTGTGTCCAGGAGAGGGAAGAGAGCTAAACGGCGTTACCCCCTTTCGTATTTGGGGTGCCGTTACACTGGTCATCAGACTGATTCTTTCCCTCAAATCTCTCTCTCCTCCCAGCGCGTCGGACTGACTTATTGGGGGCAGTGCAGGACTTGCCGAGGTGTGGGGTAATTTTGCCAGTACCGTCAAAGGAGAGGTTTCAGGGATTTTATTCACATCCTTTTGTGGTCCCAAAGAAGGACGGAGTCCGTCCAGTTCTGGACCTCAAAGCCCTGACTGCCTTTGTAAAGGTTCGAAGATTCCGCTGGAATCCATTAGCTCGGTGATTGCTGCGCTCCACCCGGGGGATTTTCGGGCATCCTTGGACATCAAGGACGCCTACTTGCATGTCCCAATCTGCGCGGGTCACCAATGGTTTCTGCGCTTTGCGATAGGCGAAGACCACTATCTGTTTGTGGCTCTTCCCTTCGGTTAGCGTCAGCCCCCCGGGTTTTCACCAAGGTGCTTGCCCCGATCTAGCTTTGCTGAGACTGCGAGGCATTGCTATCATGGGCTATCTGGACGATCTTCTTCTGAGACTCTGGCTCAGAATTAGAGGAAAATGTGTTGATAGCCAGTCAGGCCCTCCAAGATTTCGGTTGGCTGCTGAACATCAAAAGTCGGTCCTGGTTCCGACTCAGCATCTGGAGTACCTAGGATTGATCCTGGGCTTCTCGGAGACAAAGGTCTTTCTACCCTTGAATTAATTGCAGACTCTTCAATCAGCGGTACGGGGGCTGACGTCCCGCGAATGGTCGTCACTCTGTTTTTTGCATGAGGGTCCTGGGAGATCCTATGCAGCTGGGACAAGTCTCCATTATCAATGGGTTGTCAGATCCAGGTGAGTCATCTGGTCAGGGTATCCCTGACTTGGTGTCTGAGATCCCCGGCCCTTTGGTCAGGGAAGTCGTTCCTTCCTGTCCAGTGGACTGTGATCATGACGGCCGCCAGTCTTACGGGCTGGGGCGGAGTCTGGGGAGTTATATCAGCCCAAGGGCTTTGGACTCCGGACGAATCCCGTCTGCCGATCAATGTTCTGGTCCTCCGGGCGATCAGACTGTGTCTCTCCTCTTGGTCAAGGTGACTACAGGGGCGCTCAGTCAGGATCTAGTCGGAAACGCCACGGCTGTGGCTTGTGTCAACCATCTTGGGGGAACGCGGAGCTCGACTGCAGCGTCCGAGGCCGCCCGCATCCTGAATTGAGTGAACAGAAGCATGCCGGCTCTGTTGGCCGTTTTCATTCCTGATGTAGACAACTGGCAGGCGGATTATCTGAGCCGCCAGCTGTTAGACCTGGGGGTATGGTCCTTACATCCGGAGGTGTTTCACCTCCTTGCCAGAGGTGGGGCACGCTGGATGTGGACCGACTGGCCTCTCGACTCGTTTGCGATGTTGAGGTTCGTGGCCAGGTCCAGGGTTCCCTGGGCAGACGCATCAGACGCGTTGGTGACCCCGTGGGGTCGGTATCGGCTGCTTTATGCCTATCCTCCACTGAAGTTGCTTCCTCGACTACTTTGCAGGTTGGAGGCCGAGGGGATTCCGGTGTTCCTCACCGCCCCAGATTGGCCTCAGCGTTCTTGATACACTGATCTTCTGCGCCTAGTGGCGGATGTTCCATGGAGGCCACCGCTGCGGGAGGACCTTCTGTCTCAAGGTCCCATTCTTCATCCCATTTTGCAGTCACTGGTTTTAACGGCATGGCTATTGAAAGCCAGGTGCTGAGGGACCAAGGTCTCTCGGATCGGTCATTTGGACCATGCTGAGGGCACGGAAATCTTCCTCCAGGAAGGGATACTACCGTGCCTGGAAAGCCCACGTCGCTTTGTGCGAGGAGCTGGATTGGCATCCACGGACGTTATCCGTTTACAGGATTCCGCTGTTTTTACAGCGTGGTGTGATCCAAAGGCTTGCTTTAAGCACCATTAAGGGTCAGATTTCAGCTTTGGCTGTTTTTCTTTTCTGCGGCCGCTAGCGGGCCATTCCTTGCTTAGTACCTTCATACAGGGGGTCCGCCATGTGCTCCCCACTATTAAGACGCATCTTCACCCTTGGGATTGAATTGGTGCTCTCGGTTCTTCAAGAACCTCCTTTTAAAAATATCAGAGAGATTCCTCTCTTCTCCTTATCTCAGAAGGTGTTTTTTTCTAATAGCCGTTACTTCTGTCAGAAGGGTTTCTGAATTGGCGGCTTTGTCTTGCGAACCGCCATACTGGGTCCTCCATGAGGATAAGGCAGTGCTACGCCCACAGCCTTCTTCTCTCCCGAGGGTGGTCTCGACCTTCCACCTTAATGAGGACATTGTACTTCCGTCCTTATGTCCTCGTCCATCGCATCCCAGTGAGTTTGCGATTCACTCTTTTCGACGTGGTACGTGCTTTGCAGATGTACCTGTCTGCTACGGCTTTGTTTCGGAAGTCTGACTCGCTGTTTGTGTCTGTGTCTGGTCCAACACAGGGCCAAGCGGTTTCGTCTGTCACCATTTCTCGTGGATCAGGCTGACCGTCATAATGGCCTATGCCCTTAAAGGGCGGGCGCCTCCCTTTCCGGTTACGGCACATTCAACCAGGGCAATTGGTGCTTCCTGGGCTTTCCGACATCAAGCGTCTGTTTCACGAGTGTGCAAGGTGGCGACCTGGTCATCCGCACATACCTTTTCAACGTTTCATAAGGTTGATGTGTGTGCATCTTCTGATGTTGCAACTCCTCCGTTGAGGAGCTCTGCTTGGTTGGGGTGTAGTTTGGATTTTTTTCCTTGATACTGTTCCCACCCCTCGTTTTTTGACACTGCTTTGGGACGTCCCACTTTGTCAAGATTGAAGATGCTGTGTCAGTCCATGGACCGAAAGAGAAAATAGGATTTTTTTGTACTCACCGTAAAATCCTTTTCTCTGACGTCCATGGACTGACACAGCACCCACCCCTCTTATTTTTAGTTTTGTACTGCTTTGTTACAAACTGAGGCAGCTAGCTGCAGGTAGGAGGGTTATGTCTGGAGGGACCGCCCCCCTGGGCAGGGCTGTTCAGCTCTGGTTTTGGAATGTATATTAAAACATCTAACATTCTGCCTAGTCTCCTATGAGCAGGAACATAACCCACTTTGTCAAGATTGAAGATGCTGTGTCAGTCTATGGACGTCAGAGAAAAGGATTTTACGGTGAGTACAAAAAAATCCTATTTTTTGGGATTTTATGTGATAGACCAACACAAAGTGGCACATAATTGTGAAGTGGAAGAAAAATTATAAATGTTTTTTTTTTACAAATAAATATCTGAAAGGTATGGCGAGCATTTGTATTCAGTCCCCTCTACTCTAATACCCCAACTAAAATCTAGTGGCAATAATTGCTTTTAGAATTTACCTAATTAGTAAATAGAGTCCACATGTGTGTAATTTAATCTCAGTATAAATACAGCTGTACTGTGAAGCCTTCAGAGGTTTGTTAGATAACCTTAGTGAACAAACAGCATTATGAATGCCAAGGAACACACCAGACAGGTCAGGGATAAAGTTGTGAAGAAGTTTAAAGGAGGGTTAAGTTCTAAAAAATTATCCCAAGCTTTGAGCATCTCAAGGAGCACTGTTCAATCCATCATCCGAAAATGGAAAGCGCATGGCACAACTGCAAACCTACCAAGACATGGCTGTCCACCTAAACTGACATGCTGGGCAAGGAGAGCATTAATCAGGGAAGCAACCAAGAGGCCCATGGTAACTCTGGAGGAGCTGCTGAGATCCACAGCTCAGGTGGAAGAATCTGTCCACAGGACAACTATTATTCGTGCACTCCACAGATATGGCCTTTATGGAAAAGTGGCAAAAAGAAAGCCATTGTTGAAAGAAAGCCAAAAGAAGTCTCGTTTGCAGTTTGCGAGAAGCCATGTGGGGGATACAGCAAACGTGGAAGAAGGTGCTCTAGTGAGATAAGATCAAAATTGAAATTGTTGGCATAAATGCAAAACACTATGTGTGGCGGAAAACTAACACTGCACATCACCCTGAACACACCATTCCCACCATGAAACATGGCGATGGCAGCATCATGTTGTGAGGATGCTTTTCTTCAGCAGGGACAGGGATGCTGGTCAGAGTTGATGGAAAGATAGATTGAGCCAAATACAGGGCAATCTTAGAAGAAAACTTATTCTGCAAATGACTTGAGACTGGGGCAGGGGTTCACCTTCCAGCAGGACAACAACCCTAGACATACAGCCAAAGCTACAATGTATTGGTTTAGATCAAATCATATTCATGTGTTCGAATGGCCCAGTCAAATTTCAGACCTAAATCCAATTGAGTCTGTGGCAAGACTTGAAAATTGCTGTTCACAGACACTCTCCATCCAGTCTGACAGAGCTTGAGAAATTTTGCAAAGAAGAATGGGCAAAAATGTCACTCTCTAGATGTGCAAAGCTGGTAGAGGCATACCCAAAAAGACTTGCAGCTGTAATTGCAGTGAAAGGTGGTTCTACAAAGTATTGACTCAGGGGGGCTGAATACAAATGCACAAGTCACACTTTTCAGATCCTTATTTGTAAAATATGTTTAAACCATTTATTCTTTTCCTTCCACTTCCCAATTATGTGCCACTTTGTGTTGGTCTATCACATAAAATCCTAATAAAATACATTTACATTTTGGTTGTAACATGACAAAATTTGGAAAATTTCAAAGGGTATGAATACTTTTTCAAGGCACTGTATATGACCTGCATCTGAGTGAATCTAAGAGAAAAGCTAGCATGACTGGGATGTGCAGATGAGGTGGGGTTGTACCAGGGCTTTTATGGGGTGTTTTTTGGAATATTGAATGTCACTCACCTGATTAGAGAGTTGAGGACTTGGGGTGGTGGCCTGTTGTATGTGGAGAGGAAGCGAATCTTGTAAGAACTCTGTTGGTGCTTTTGTCAACATTAGACAGGTTTGTATGTGACAGATCCAGACCTGTGGAGAAGAACAGCCATGGGTGATTCGAAAGACATGCTATTCCAGCTTAGAGCTGTGGCTAATGGCTTTGGGTGGCTACAGTAAAGACTTTCTGATCTGCTACAGGAGCCCAGGGAGGTATCTTCTGAGCCTCTCCTGGTAGCCCATGTGCTGGTAGGTTCAGGCCTCCTGAGTGTTTCAGTCCTGAGACCACTCTGACCCTACCAGCCTAGAGCGTGATTGTTTCCCATGGTGTGAGCATGGGCTCTGCGGCTGGCTCTGTGGTTTGTGTGGCCCGGGATAGGATAGTTCACTTGGTGGGTGCTTGCCAGTCCCCTGGTGCGCCCGGAACCCCTTGCTCCAGGAGAAGAAATTAGAAGCTTTCCCTAGTGCCCAGGAGTTGCAGGGCAGGCACCACAGCATTTAGGGACCAGTCTCTGGCTGGTGAGGATTTCCCTGCCCATCAGTGTGCCTGGCAGGGGAGTAGGAGAGAGTGCCCAGAGCTCCAGTGTTGTGGCTGCTGATGACATAATCGGCACGTTACCACTGGGCTCTGGGGCCAGAATTAGCAACAGGGAGCTAAATCCACCAAAGTATGAGCACCTTATAAAGATGAGAGCCGGTCTGAGGAGGAGCTCAGCAGCTCTGAAGAAGGGGAACTGAAACAGGCGGTACAGGAATCCAGAACAGAGGCTGGGCGTCCAGAGAGACAACAGCAGTCAAATGAGATTAGTGTTCTGTTTCATGCTCTCCTTCTGTCTCTGTTCAAGGGTGTTCTGGGGGTATGGGGGACAGTTCCCAGGCTCAGTACTTACAAGGGAGTTGGCTGGGTCCACTAAAGTGGGTGCTGTGTCAACTGCCCTTTCTTTGGCGGGGGCATGCGCCACAGATGGAGTTGTCCACACCTTGCTGGCAGACCTTAGTTATGTACTGATGCAGTGTGAGGCAAGGGTGAGGCTCTTTTTTTACTGGTATTGGCATAGTCAGCGGTTCAAGCTCCCGCCAGTAATGGTCAAGTTGGCATGGTTCCTGATGTGGTCAATATTGCACCCACCAAGGCATCAGGTGAAGATTTTTTCTTCGTTGCAGTTGTGCAAATTTAACTTGGACACAGTTAAGCTGGATGAGAGTAAGAAGGAGAAGGAAGAAAAATGCCTTACTGGACTAATTATCTGTACATTCTCGAATTCTCTATAGGCATTTGAGATCCCTGCAAGTGTCATTGGGGAAAAGGCCCCTGAGAATTTTTTACACCCTTTTTTGTTACCTAGATTCCATCAGCGAAGCCCAGAATATCTATGGTGCGGTTCCGTGGTTTCATTATGATGAACAATTTTGTCAACGCAAGACGGTCAGGCCTTCCTAGAGGGGGAACAACAAGGACATTGGCCTATGGATGAAATTACGACCTCCCAATACCCTGCGCTTTGGAAAATATTATCAGTGTACAATCACTATTTAAAACAAAATATTAAAAAAAGAATAAGAAGAATTATTGTACTCTCTGGTAGCGCAACCTTATTCTAATTCACAACAAATATAAAAGTGCACAAAAAAAACAAAACAAAGTGCCAATGTCCGTGATAGCTTTATGAAGTTCATAAACTCATACATGCATCTATGGCCATTTGCCAAACTCTTGAAGTCTGCACCAAGCACATGGTGGAGCTCCTCCCAGTACCCTTACACTACTGCGTACATGCTTTGGCAGACTCTCTACACTAAAATTACTGCCTGGCGCTCATGTCCATACGGTTGGGCAGGATCATCTGGCTGCAGAATTGTCCTTCATAGACAGTTTGTAAGAAATGTTTAGAAAGGATTTCATTTGACAGAGTGTGACTCTATGGTGAGTCACTAAACACCTTTTATTAAGGCAGTCAGGGGCACTTTACCCAGTAAAAAGAAATCTAAGATGCTAATGGCAAAGTCTGTTGATTCCAGATTCCAGAAGACTCCCTTTTGTCCCTTCTAGAACTCTGTTCCAATAGGCACATTCTCCACCTGGTTCTATTGCATGTTCTAGATGTCCAAGTCAACCAATTCTTGTGCAAAGTCCTTCTTACAAAAGGATAGGAGGAGCAT